>CM046660.1:45370970-45970970 GCA_025594165.1 Tamias sibiricus
AGGAGGTGAGAACTGGGAGGGGCTGGAATAGGGCCAGTGGTGGTGGTGAGGATGGGAGAATTTGGAGAATTTGAAGGCACAGACACAAAGAGAGTTGGAGGGTGGAGGGGACAGAGATGGTGCCACCCTGCCAGATCTGGCTGTTCCTATGGTGTGGCTCAATCTTCCTTTCCTTCTAAATCCCGTCCCCCTCCGTCCCTGCACACAGGTCATTCCTTCTGCCTGACCCACAGACTCCTGCTGCCTGTCCCCCCACAGCTCCAGCCTGCCAGCTCAGAGGGTGCAAAAACACTCTCCAAGTGGGAAGCAGCCCCGCATCCCTGGAGACACCATCCCACCAATTCCTGGGGTTTCTGACAGGCCAGTTCTGTAGGGAATGACAGCCTCAGAAGCCCCCCTCAGTGATGTGGCAGCAAAGGAAACTTTCATTTCCGTGGCCTACGAGTGTCTCCTGTGGATGAGCACTTCTTCCTTGGCAATGGCTGTCGCGCCCTGCCTTCTGCCACCTTCTCACACTGGGCCTTCTTCAGGGGAATCCCTGGGGAGGAAGGGCATCCCAAGGGCAGCTCACTGTTAGATGGGCCTGGAGCCCTCCTCTCCAGGGCTTGGAGACCTCGAGTGGAGCCAGAGGAGCTCCGATGGCATTTCTCTTGGTGCAGGGGCTCCTACAGGAGGCTTGGGAGCTCTGGGTGCAGAGGTTTCCCTGCAGAACCCCAGGCCTGGGCACAACGGAAGGCAGACAGCTGTGGGCCACCAGAGGCCCAAAGGCAGATTGTGCTCCTCCAGGGACATGGGGCTCCCCTCTGATGTTCTCTATATGCAGCCCCTTCCACTTGCTCTGCCACCCTTGGACACAGTCTCCAGGAGCACTGAGCATAGTCTTCCCTGGGCAGGGCTCTTGGGTACCCGGTGCTACAAGCTGACAAGGAGCGACTTCCTGCTCCTGTGCCGTACAAGGCGTCTGTTTGCTGAGTGGGTGGTCTAGGCTGCAGGAGTGGGTGAAAGGTGCAGCGGACAGCAATATCTTCCTCAGGAGAGCAGGCATGCGGAGGATGGAGGTAATGTCCAGGTCTCCCAGAAAGAATCGAAGGGTCCGCAGGACCTGGGGCCAGCACCTAGGAGGCACTTTTCGCAACCGCTGATGTGCAGTTGCAGGATGGCGGCAGGAGAGCCTGGGAGTAGTACTGCGGGGCTGGACAGAGAGGCCAACCACCGTAGGTGGGTCAGGGGGCTCTGTGACCGGACTTCAACCCTGCCAGGGGCACGGGTGAGGATCAAAGCTTGCTCTGGGAAATGCCCATGGCAGTGTTTAGCGTTAGGGAAGGCAGGATTCAGGAATTCCATAGGGGAGCACAAAGGGTCCTTCTTCTGCGGCCAACGCAGCTTCAGGCGAAACGGCAATGTCAGACCTGTTGCCAGGACGCAGCTTTGGAGGGTCTGAGTAGCGAACGTGGGCACGTGCAGAAAACCATAAACCCAGGGCACGAGGCAGGCTCGTGCCAGGAAGGGATGCACGCATGCGCAAGGTCTGTGTTTTAGCTCTCAACGCAGGAGGGATAGGCCCGTGAACTGTGTGCCTGGTGAGTATGTGGGTCCTGGGGGGATTGTGAAGCACTGGCACTGGGGCTGCCGACCCACATGCTGCTACTCACCAGCTGACCCAGGGAGGTTGCCCAGTCATCTGGGAAGGGTTGTAGATGTTGGGTTTGAGGGTCAGCAGCTATGGCAATGGCAGGGATCCCTCCTGTCCAGCTGGTGTAGCACCCCTGCCCCTCGCCAGAAGCGGTCCGGATGGCTGCACAAGTGGGCTGGAGTCCAGTGGAGGTGGGGGCATGTAGGGGCAGGACGGCTGAGCAGCCTCTGGCTGGCAGGTAGAGGGCAGCTCTTAGGGCGCAGAGCAGGTGGTTATTAGGGTAACACACGCCATATTTGGCTGGCGGTACCTGCACCTCCGGTACAGGGACATGCTGTCCATGCCTCCTGGTGGTGGTAGTGGCGTGGTGGGGGGGGGGTCGTCTCTAGCAAGGTGGGCTGTGGTGCGGGCCATAATATGAGTGCCCCAGGTGCTACCAAGGGTGGAGCTGAGCAGAGTTGCCCCCAGGCCTCTGAAGGGGGAAGCAGTGACAGTTGATAGGCCCTGCACCAGCACAGGACTGGTCCTGCAGGTGTGCAACCAGAGAGCAGGTGGGGATGGCCTTGCCAGGATCTCGCTCTCTGGGCCTGGCACAGGACACTCTGTCCTCCCTGTCGCAGTGAAGGTGTGAGCTAGCCTCTGTGTCTAGTCTTGCTCTGGTGAGGGCAGGCAGTGTTGGTTGTGACAGCTAGGAGCTCTTGCAATGGCAGGAATCCCTCCTCCCGTGCCCCGCCCCACAGCTGTCAGAGAGCTGTCTGCTGTCCCTCCTGGGCCTGGACAGACAGAAGGGGAACTGCTAGGGGGCAAGTTTTCCTGGCTGAGTGGCATCTACAGATGGAGGCATCTTTGGGATCAGGGTCTGTGTGTCTTCCTGCACTTCCTCTGGGTACACAGGAGGGGGAGAACACAGTGTGGGAATCACCCAGCGTTGGCTGAGGGCTTCAGCAGGGCAGGCTGGGAGGGACAGGTACCCTGTGTACACAGTCTTTTCCTTGGTATGGAAGACAGAAAAACCCAGCTTGTGTGCTCACAAAATCTGGTGTTATTCATGTTTGGGCTGCTTTCCTTGAGTTTTGATATCAAGATTCTCCAGTTTGGGGAAGGTATCTTCATTGCTTAGCTATTCTGGGGACAATAGTAGGCCTCCTCCTGATTCCACAGTGTAAGATGTGTTCCCCTTCCACCAGTTCAATCCAACACAGACACCTACAGTTCTGGAGATGCCCTGAGCATTCACTCTTGGGGGGGGAAGTTCGAGCTGTCACCGGTATTGGCTCTTTCGGGATGGAGGGGCATCATCATCCCGAAAAGAAACTTTAATTTTTTTGTATGTTTGATTCCAGAGATTGAACCAAGGGGCACTTAACCACTGAGCCACATACCCAGCCTCATTTTGTTTTTTTTTTATTTTGAGCCAGGGTCTTTGTAAGTTGCTCAGGGCCTCGCTAAATTGCTGAGACTGGCTTTGAACTTGCAATCCTCCTGTCTCAGCCTCCTGAGTGCTGGGACTACAGGTGTGCACCACTGTACCTGGCTCTGAAAAGAAACTCTATTTTCATTATTTGTCAACATTCTTTCCACCTGTCCTGGCTGCAGCAACCTCTAATCTAGTTTCTGTCTCTATTGATTTTCATTTTATGGACATTTCATGTAAATAGACTGACTCTACAATCTATTGCTTTTTGGGTCTGGCTTCTTTCAGTAAGCAAAAAGGTAACCAAGGTCCATCCATGTTGTAGCATGTATCAGTACTTCATGACTTTTTCATGGGAAATAATATCCACTGGGTTATTTTTCCACTTATCATTGGTAGACAAATGGGTTATTTCCACTTGTTGGCTGTTATGAACAGGGCCACCAGGAACACTCCTGTTCATGTGAACATATGATTTTTTTCCCCCGGGTATATGAATCACTGGGCCATAGGGTGACTTTGTAACTCTTAGAGTAACTGGCAAATTATATTCCTCCTTATATTTACATAAACAATGTATGAATGTTCCAATTCAAATGGCAATGTGGCTTGGTAAATTTGGTCTGTGTAATGCCTACTTTTTCTCAGAATTCTGAGGGCATTGCTCCTCTCCTTGACTGTGGGGAAGGCTGAGGCCTTGCAGGGGCGCCCTCTACTATTCTCTGTTCCAAGGTTCCACTGAGCCTCCTAGATGTGGACTCAGAGCACCCCACCCAGGGTGTATCTGATTGTGCTTCATGATCATCCCCAGCTCATCTTTAATGAGGGAGAAATGCCAAACCCTGTTGCTCCTCTTCTTATGAAAACTCTCCATATCTGCAAGGGTTTCTACCTCTATCTCAGATGCTTTTCTCCAGAAATGAGTGAGAGAGATTTTTCAGGATTTCCTCAACTCACATTCCTATTCAGAACTGTTTGTAAAAAAAAGAACCTTTTGGGTGAGTATTTATGGGTGCTAGCTTCCATTCCTCCAAGTGAGCAGAGGTAAAGTAGTCCAAGAAGACCTAAAGAGTTCCTGGTGTCTTTCTTTGGGGGTAATAGCATTACTCTTCATTCCCACTGGGGAAATTATAATCTTCATCAATGATGCTCTTTTCAAAATTATGAAGATTGTATGAGTAGATCCTAGGCAGTTTTCATTGTTGTTAAAGGAACAGCAATCTGTCTTGATTTTAAAATCAAACAAAGTCTATCTGTGAACAAGAAAAGAATAAATAAAATTTGTACACAGAATAGGTAACTAATTAATTTTCCTAATTGCTCTTAAGCAATATACATAAAGGTTATTCAGGACGAAGTGCACAGAGGCTAACCTTAACTTTCCAACATCAGGTGAAGCTGTTTAACCTGCAGCATTTTCAAAGGAACATTTCTGAAAATTAGAGAACATCATCATTTTTATAATGAAATATATCTTTGTAGCCCAGTCCCCCTTCCATTTTCCAGGTAAGCCTTTGTCAAGTGTTCTGGTTTGTAGGTAAGGTTTCCCACAAAGCCTCGTGTCTTAATTCAGGAATGTTCAGAGGTAAAGTGATTGGATTGCAAGATATTGTGAGAGCAACATGGCAGGCCAAAGAGGTAGGGCTGCCCAAGCCCTTAGGAGAACAGGTGGCACAGCTGTGCATCTTAGATATTGGATGAGCCCTCGGGGGTGGAGTTCCAGGAGCTGTTTACCTGGCTGGGTTTTGGTCTTGCTTTGGCCCCACTCCTTATTTCTATGTGCCTATTTCTCCCCTTTGGAGTCACAGTGTTTCCTCTGTGCCGTCATATATTAGAGATTGTGACTTTCTTTTCATTTTACATGGCTTCACAACCAAGAGTTTTACCTTGAGGGTCAGATGAGAATTGGACTTGGACTTTGGGTAATTCTTAAAATATTAAGCCAGGGGAACTCTTGGAAATAAATGAATTTTGCACTGTGAGATGGACATGAGCTGTGAGGATCAGGTACAGAATGTTGTGGTTTGGATATGATGTATCCCACAAAAGTTCTCATGCTAATGCAGTAATATTTAGAGGTAAAGTGATTGGTCAGGCGAGCTGTCATCTAACCAGTCCATCCTCATGTGAATGACACTGGGAGGTGTCTATAGGTGGCTGAAGGAGGTTGGTTACTGGGCACCTGACTTGGAAGGGTGCATCTTCCCTGCATTCCCTTACCCTCTCCTCTCTCTCTCTCTCTCTGCTTCCTGAATCTGTCATAAGCTGAGCAGTTTTACTCTACTGAGACATTCTCCCATGATGTGCTACCTCATCTTGGGCCCAGAGCAATGGAGTCAGATGTCTGTGGCCTGAGACCTCCAAAACCCTGAGCCCCAAATAAACGATTCCTCTTTAAGTTGCTTTTGTTGGGTAATTTTATCACAGTGACACAAAAGTTGACCAAAACACCAAGTTTTTAACTTCTGTATGGCATTTTATTAAAAGCAATCTATATTAATTATCTAATAGACATTGAAAATCCCAAAGGCATGCTTCTCCCTCATAGAGTCAATCTCCTTCAGACAACAAAGAGGGCTTCAGCTGGTCTCTTGTGGCTTCAATGGTTGTAAGATAGTAGGATGCAGGTACGATAAGTTTCAATCTTGAATCATAAAGGAAATTATTTTCCATCAAGACTCAAGCAGATAACACCAGGAAAATAAATAGCCCATTCAGTAAATGGGCAAAGGAACAAAAGAAACACTTCACAAAAAGAGAAATATAATTGATCAACAAATAGATGGAAAAATGTTCAACATCTCTAGCAATTAGATAAATGCAAATCAAAACTACAGTGAGATTTCATCTCACTCTAGTCACAATGGCAGTTATCAAGAATACAAGTCAGAATAAATGTTGCAAGGATGTGTGGAGAGAAAGGCACTCTCATATTCTTGGTGGGACTGCAACCACCATGGAAAGCAGTATGGAGATTCCTCAGAAAACTTGGAATGGAACCACCATTTGACCCTGTTATTCCACTCCTCCTCAGTCTATACCCAAAGGACTTAAAAACATACTACAGTGACTCATCCACATCCATGTTTATAGCAGCTCAATTCATAATAGCCAAGCTATGGAAACAACCTTGGTGTCCTTCAATAGATGAATAGAAAAAGAAAATGTGGGACATATACACAGTGGAATATTACTCAGCCTTAACAAAGAATGAAATTATGGCATCTGCTGGTAAATGGAAGGAACTGGAAAATATCATGCTAAGTGAAATAAGCCAATCCCAAAAAATCAAAAGTCCAAATGTTCTCTCTAATTTGTGGATGCTAACTCACAACAAGGGAGGGTGGGGAGGAAAAGAATGGAAGTCCATTGGATTAGATAAATGGAAAGGAAGGGAAAGGAAGGGAAGAGGAATAGGAAAGACAGTAAAATTAATTGGTCATAACTTTCCTAACCTTGAATTCATATACATGACCTGGGTAACTCCACATCATGTACAACCACAAGAATGGGAACCTAAATGGAACAAGTTATACTCTATGTATGGATATTCTGCCTAAATATATTATATTGCTATATATAACTAAAAGTAATTGAAAAAACAAAAGAACTCAAGCAAAATATCTTTCTCATGATGCTCAATTTCAGAGTGAAACCACCAAATTTTGCCAGTTCTGCTATAAAGTTTGGGCAGTTTGGGAAGAATAGCCTTTAAGTTTATATCTAGTTCCCTGAGAAAGGTGAAATCATCTTCTAAATCCTCAACTACCCTGAGGAAAGTGTCCAGGACTGGTGGATTTTCCTGGGGAATCAGAAGCGCATCACAGATGATTTCCTCATTCTTTGGCAAGTGCAGATCCAAATACCCGCTGTCAGAGAAGATCAGTGGACAGTGACCATCCAAGTCTATTTCATTTGGTTTACTTGTTCAAGTGCTTCCTCTTGAGGAACAAAGAGTTCCTGGCAGAGGGTTTCTGGAATATATTTCATCTTTCTCTGTAAGCACTAGATATGGAAATAATGGTAACAAAGTATAAAGAAGAGAACACTGGGAACATGCCATGGAAGCCATGACTAACTTGCATAACACCAACCATCCCACCCAAAACAACCATGAAGGCTGCACAAAATAGAGCAAACCTTAACGTACAGGACTGGAGAGCAACAGAACAAGCAGGACTCACAGGGTTGACTTGTGTGACAGGAAGCACAGGAAGCATCTGCACAGCCAAGCCTGCTTCTCCCTCAGATAATTTCCATGCCATGGCATGGGTCACTAGAGCCCAGACAGCAGTCAGCAGGCTGCTGGGTGAGGAGAAAGGAGTCCAATTTCAAGGCTGCTAGAGGAGCTAGAATTTGAGAAGAAAATCTCAGACAGGATGAAACTGTAGAGGAGGAGCCTAAGTCAACTTACCAATTCCCCTCAACTCATTGGCTAATTCAGGATGAGAGGCCTGGAAGACAGAAGAAAGCAGAAACTGGGGGCCTGAGAAACTCAACTAAAATTTCACCAGGCTCATGAGCTGAGCAGGAACAGGCACGAATTAAAATCCCAGCAAAGAGGAGGGCCCTTGGCGAATACCCTAACTTAAGCTTAGATGGCAGAACAGCCACAACCTATAATAGATGCAGAAGAAACATTTGAAAATTTTAATGTCTTTCATGATTAAAAAAATAAAACTATCAACAAATTGATTATGAAAGAAATGCATATCAATATAAGAATGGCCAGTATGACAAGCTAATATCATATGTAATGATGAAAAAGTTGAAAACTTTTCCTTTAAGATCAGCAACAAGAGAAGGATGCCTACTCTCAACATTTGTATTCAATATAGTGCTGCCTAGAAGTCTCAGCCAGAGAGACAAAAGAAATTAAAGGCATCCAAATCCAAAAAGAAGGAAGTTAAATTGACAGTGTATACGGATGATATGATCTTATTTATAGAAAAACTTAAAATGTTCACAAAATCCTATTATAAGTAATAAAAGAATTTAGTAATGTTTCAGGTTAAAAAATCAGCATACAAAAACCACTACCATTTCTATATACTCATAGCACATTAGCCAAGAAGAAAATCCAGAAAATAATCCTTTATAATAACTACACCCCCAGTAAAAACAAAAACAAAACAGATAAACAAAACACTTAGGAAAAATTTCACAAAGCATAAGTTACTGGAAAGAAAGAAACAAAATATACTTGTTTGTATGGAATACACAAAACATCTAGAAAAAAAAACTCTTAAAATTATGAGAAAGCTGAATAAGGTGGCTTGATACAAAATCAATAGTTAAAAACTAGCTGCATTTCAACACACCATAAACAATGTAAAAATGTAACTTTTTAGATAACACCATCTACGATAGCAACAAAAGTTAAAATAAACTAGAATTAAATAGAACAGAAGGTATATACAGGAATAGTACACAAAAATCTGTAAAACTATAAAGACATGTATAAAGATAGAAATACACGAACAGACTTCCTATGTCCAAGGTTACAAAGACCTGTTGATAGAAATATGTCATTCCTTCCTAAATCTATCTATATATTTAATGTAACTGCAATAAATCTCCAGAAGGGGGTTTCTATGGTACTTAAGGAAATTCTAAAGTATGGAAGCTTAAATAACTATAATTGTCAAGATATTTTCAGAGAAAGATAATAAGAAGACTAACTCTTTAACATCACAATTCTGTAGGAACAGACACACTGACCAAACATAATAGAAATCTTAGCTTTACATAGATTTATGCAACAATACACTGGAGATGGGTTGGCAGATCAGTGGTTGAGGGTGGGAATTTTCAGTAATTAGAACTGGGAAATGACTATACACATGGAACAAGATAAATAACACTCAGAATCAGTGTCTACTGAAATGAATTAAATATTGAAAAGTAGAAGGTTCAGAGCAAAACTCAAGCTTCAAGAAGACAATGTAGCTTAGATTAGAGGAGCATCTTTTATACAAGGCACAAAGAGCACCAAACTTCAACTCTTTAACTGATAAAATTGACTCTATTAAAATCTCAAACTACTCCTACTCAGAATATGCCTTAAGAAAAGAGAAATTGCAAAACAGAAACTTGGAGAAGACATCTACAATCTGTAATACCTGTGACCACAAGGTGATTGCTGCTACAATCTGTAAGGCATTCTAAAAAAAGCAAAAAGGAAAAGACAAAGTCTAACTGAAATATAGACAAAAGACAGAACAGGCACTGCATAAAAGGTAAAGTACATTGAACTAATAACTATATTAATATATGATCAACCAAATTAATAACCAGGAACTCACATGGCACAAAGATACTATCTTGTACCCATTTGACGGGGCAGACAAACAAAGAAGAGATGAGAGTCAGAAAAAATGAAGAGGAGTCTGACACTTGGAGGAAATGTGGGATTTCTAATATAGTCCTAATGGGAATAAAATGACCTGTCTAATCTGAGAAAGTATCAGCATTTTATATTATTTGAATATTCTCATACCTCCTGAACCAGCAATTCAGCAACTAGGTGTGCTCCCAAGAGAAACTTCCACCCATGCACCAGAAGACCAAACACGAATATTCAAGATGACACTGTTTTAAAGGCAGAACCTGGGAAATAAGTCAGTTACCCATCATCAACAACAAAACCAGATAACAAGAGATGTAGGGGACTGTTGGGATTTTTCAGTAACTGAATATAGCCATGTTGGAAGCTACATCTCAAGCTAGGCTATCCAGGGACGTATGTAGACAACATAATTTGCTTCAACTAAACTGAATTAGTTTGCTCTTACTTTCATATACAGGAGCTCCTATTTCATCAACAAAAGTCTACTCAAGTTCTGAAGATTAAGAATTTGACAGAATTAATGACAAATCATCAAAGTATTTTGATAGGCACAGAATGTGGTTCGATGACACACATCAAGACAGAACTGGCTTCTGCAAGGAGGTGTGAACAGTCACATCAACTAATACAAAGAAAATAGAATAAACTATCAGGAAGGTGACATGTCCATGACTGACTGTTCAAATTTTTATAAACAGGGAAACTATAGAGAATAATTAGTGGTGACATACCTCGTCCAAGGGTCAGTTCTTCAAACCGAAGTTCTTCAGGTAATCTAAGAAAAACATTACATTTTACTTTGCCACAGGAGAAAGTAACTGGTGCCTGGTATATTAAAAGTTTACTTAGGGGCTGGGGTTGTGGCTCAGCGGCAGAGCGCTTACCTCGCACGTGCGTGGCCCGGGTTCGATTCTCAGCACCACGTAAACATAAATGCATTGCATTGTGTACAACTAAAGTAAATAAATAAATATTTAAAAAAAGTTTACTTAGAACTATTTCCCAATAGAATCGTAGTTTGATATTGTGGTTGGATTCCTTGATCAGAAACAAATTGTAAAATAAACTCTTACTGCTACTGAAACACTCCGTATTTGCATGAAGTGTAAGGGCAAAAATGCTGCAGCAGTAATTGAATATATTACCAACTTGGCTTATTTTAAAAGCAGTTAAATTCAGGACACGTGAGTGCTAGTGAAGGAGTGCTGAGTTTTGTGCTCTCTGAGGAAAAGCTTGCATTTTCAAAGATTTGTTAAGTTGGTAGTGCTTGTCTAATTTCATTTGAGCCTTTCCTTTCCCCCAAACAAGACAAAATTCCAGCATTTTTCTTTACAGTAGAATTTATAGTTACGTTTTGTCTTACAAATGTGAGGGAAAGAGTTAAGAGGTTTTAAGATACAGGGGTAAATGGGAAGTGGGTGTAGAAAAATGAAGGAGCAAATAAAAGGAACAAGTGCTTCTGAAAGGAATGGTCAGTTTCTGAGATTGAGCTCCCCCCAAAAAAGGAGAAGGATTGAGCGAGCTTTTCTGTAATTGAGTAAATAGGTGGTAACTGGATCTTTGTACCAAATAGGGTGCTTTGCAACTTACATAAGTTCCTGGAAATAAAGAAACAAAATATATTTGTTTATATGGAATACACAAAACATCTGGAGAAAAAAGATCCTTGTGTGAAAGATTTTCTCTGCAGTGCTGTGCTCTACAGAGGTGTGGAGCCATTAAGTGTCTTAAAAAGATATTTTAGGTCATTGGGAGAGTGCCCTTGAACATGATGGGGGACCCTTCCCCTTGTGTTTGCTCTCTGTTACTCTCTGACATGATGAAAGCAAATTTGCTCCACCGCATATTTCCCACCATGCTGTGCTGCCTCATCACGGCCCCAGTAGCAATCAAGCCAACCAATCACATGCCAGAACCTCCAAAAGTGCAAGCAAAATAAACCTTCTACTTATATATGTTCATCATCTCAGGCGTTAGTTGTAGTGATGCAAAGGTGACTAACAGGAAGTTAGTACTGAGAAGTGTGGTCCTTGGTGTGAGTGAGTATACACAACGAAGTGATTCAGAAGCCTTTGGAATTGGTACATGGGAGGAATTTGGGAAATTTTGAAGGATACTATACAACGTTTAGAATGGCATAAGCAGAACTTAAGAGGCAATTACAGGGAGCTGAAGGGGCTCAGTGGATGAAATTGCTGATAGGAAAGTGGGCAGCAAAAACTATGCTGATGAGATTTCAGAATGAAATGAGAATTCCACTGGACATTGGACGATAGGCTATTCTTAGTATACTGTGGCAAAGAATTTTAATGCACTTTGTCCATGCACTTATATTTTGTTGGAGGCTGAATTTAGAGGTGATATACTTATTTACCTGGCAAAAAAATAAAATAAGGCAGCAAAATACTCAGGAATTGGCATGGATATTACCACTACTTTTACCCAAATACACATTGAGAATCAGGAGCAAAAAAGAACAGAAACGAAATAGTCAAAACTTGCATTTTGTCCCCCCAAAAGGCGTGGTGGCACATGCCTGTGATCTCAACAACCCTGGAGGATAAGAAAGGAGGATCACATGTTGAAGACCAGTTTCAGCAACTTAGCAAGGCCCTAAGCAATTTAGTGAGATTCTGTCTCAAAATAAAAATGAAAAGGTCTGAGGATGTAGCTCAGTGGTAAAAGCGCCCTTGAGCTAAGTATCCAGCACCAAAAAAAAAAAAAATCCATGTGCAAAATTTTAGCCAAGCAGGTATATTTGCTGAAGAGATTAGTACCCATAAAATGTATCCAAGTACTTTGAGCAGAGAAAATCAGAAAGACACCTTGTGGGCATCCCAGGAACTGGAAAAAAATGTCAAACTCATTTACAAAACTTCAGTTTGAGAAAAGAGTCCCAGGGCATCCTGTGACCCAGGACAGCCTAAGGAACTCTTTCTCTGGGAATTGTGAAGGCATGGCTGCAGTGCAGACCCCAGGGAGCAAGAGATGCCAGCACTGACAAATGTCTGACAAAAGCAGCAACACAACACTCAGCACATAATGCCACCCCCAGAGAGTGGCCAGATGGGCTGCAACCAGCAGAGTCACAGGGACAGTTTGTCCCAGATGCTAAATATGGAGCTATAGAATTTAATGTATGTCCTGCTGGGTTTCAGTCTTGCATTGGTCCTAAACTTCCTTGATATTTTCCTTTTACTCCCCTTTGAACTGGGAATGTTTACCCAGTTTCTATATGCCATTTCAAATTGGATGTTTGTAACATATTTTTTTAATTTAATTTTTACAGGGTCTTACAGCAGAGCTGCCTTGAGTCTCAGAGGTTACACAACTTATACTTTTGAGCAATGCCAAAACAGTCAAGACTTTGGGACCCTTTTGAATTTGTGTACAAAATGTGGATACACTTTGCTTTGTAAAATTGACATGAACCTTTCAGGTGTCTATAGTAGAATGTCAGAGTTTGGAACTGAATTGTCACCCAAAGATCCCTGTGTTAAAGGATTACTTCCCAGACTAGTGCTATTGGGAGTTGGTAAAGCCATCTGAAGGTGGGGCCAAGTAGGAATTCTCAGAAAAAGCTCCAAATGCTGTAATCAGAGCTGAACAGGCAATTCAAGTGGGAGTTTAGAAGCTCTTTCAAGTGGATTATGGTCCCTGGTCCCACCTTCTTACTCTGTTTTCCCTTGATGGGAATTGTGGGACTCTTGGCCATTCCTCTTCCTCACGTTCATTCCCTGGCCATTAAGTGAGCAATTTTCTTCCACCACCTGCTCCCTATCATAATGGGCTGTTTCAAAAAGAAATAGGGCCAATACATTGTGGTTTGGAACCTCCAAAACTGTGAGACAAATACCTTCAGGTTTTTGGGGAAAGAAAACAGAAAGAAAAACAGACAAATTTTTGGGGAAAGAAAGAAAGAAACATTTCTCTTCCTAAGTTGATCATCTCAGAAATTTGCCATTGTGGTGGAAAGCTGACCAAAGCATGGGGCTACTGGCAGGAGCTAAGGTGCTTGCTGTGTGTAGTATGTCTCTTCTAAGTGGGTGTGGCATCTTCCTTGCGACAGAGTTGAGCAAAGCATCCTCATCATATAAAGGAGAGAAGCAAAAGCATGCCTCCTTTATAAGGACAGATGTTACACAAATATGGTGCTGAGAAAGTTAACCCTGTCTGTGTATATTCTTATTGTCCTGTTTCCTGCTCATATATATGGCCACCAGGTGTGAATACATTAATTATTAAGAATAAAACTAGTTCTGGAAATTATGGCCTTATGGAACCCGAGTTAGAAGCATAGAAACAAATTCTTAAGTTGAACTAGTATAACAGGTTTTTTAGTTAAAAATTAGCTTTTGCAAATGCTCACTCCTTAACCCCTCCCTGCTGTAATCATTGAGCACAGCAAATAACCATTGTTTAACCTTCTCCTTGTTGTAATCATGCATTCCATAGAAAAGCTTTAAATGTTTTCTTGTGTTTGGTAAGGACTCCTCTTTATCTTTTAAGTTAATTTAGGGTATAGACAACCATACTTCTTTCTTCCAGAGCCCAAAACAAAGTCATTATAGGGACACAGAAGGAACCAGGAAGTCTAGGCCCAGTTGAAGTTTAAAGACAAAATATTAGGGCAATTTAGCATAAAACCTTATGAGCAAACATGCCTAGAGTTGAGGAATCTTTGGTATAGGTTTAGATAAATACAAGTTTTAGAATGTTTTCTTCTGCCTATAGATAAGATTAATCAGTAGTATGTACTTAGGATAAATATTTTGTTTTCCCCTGATTATATGACCCTGGAATTCCTTGAAATTCTTTAATGTAACCTTCAAGAGCTGTAATGTTAATTGCTGTGTTTGCTGGGATATATAAAAACCATCCTGAGAAAAGTAGAGAATTTAGCAACCTAACTCTCGTGTCTGTTTGCTGATTTTCGCTACCCACCAACTCCTTCATCAGCACCATAGAGCCACCCTCTTCCCCTTTTGCTGAAGCCGGACTTCAGCAAGTGGCACCCGGACAGGAACCCAATCGGTAAGCTACGTTTTTTACATTACAGTTTTGCTACAAAGAGAAATTTTGAGAGATTCAGGTGAATGATAGGATTCTTACCCAGGGTGCCCGGGACCCCTCAGTAGAGATAGTGTGAGTGAGAGAAGGGTAAGTAACCACAGAACTATTGAGAAGTCATGGGGCATGAGGAGTCTAAAGAAAGAGGACTCTTTATTGATATTGCTAAACATCTGCTTAATAAGAGAGAAATCGCTGCTACTTCTAGACAATTAAGACAATTTTTTCATTTTATCCAAGAGTATTCTCCTTGGTTTCCTGAAGAAGAAACTTTAAGTTTAGATACCTGGAAGAAGTTAATAAAAGAAATAAAACTTTATTATGACCATCATGGGCCAGAAAGGGTCCCAATAGATGACTTTCCCTTATGGAATTTATTTAAAGATGCTTTAAATCCTACTCATAAAGCAGTTTGCCTTACAGATAGGATAACAAAGCCAAAACAAACTCCTCTTTTAGGAGCTGCTTCCAGTGCTACTAACTATAAGTTTACTGCTTCTTCTTCTGATACAGAAGATGATTTAGATAATCAGTTTTCCCCTAAAGATCAGGAATATTTGGAAGAAACACCTACTAAATATCACAAAAAAGATTTCACAGCCCCTATAACAAAAGGGTCATATAAAGCTCCTGTAAAATCTCCAACTAGAAACAAGCCCTTGCCCAAAAATTAGACAATAGTCTGCCTCCTCCTTCTCTAAATGTAGGCTTTAAAGGAGCTATGAAGGAGGCTTTTAAAGCAAGAGGTTTAAATTTTGCATTTCCTACTAGTTTTACAGATAATGATGAAAAATGGGAGTTTCTCTCTCTAGTACCTTTGTAGAAGAGACTCAATAAGATTTTTAATTGGGACCATTGTTAAAACAACATATGAAATAATTTGGAAAGATGACAAGCTTTCTTCCCAGGGTGAAAATCTTAAGGAAGCTGCAACTAAATATAGGCCTGGGTTTCTTAGGACTATTGCAAAGGCAAAAGAGCAAGGAGATTTTACATTGACTTGCCCAGTAATTTTTTTTTCCAGAAAATCCTAACCCTCCCAAACCTGAGAGCCACTTCCCTTTAGATTAGTTAAAGAGCTAAAAACTGCAAAGATTTCAGCTCAACTTCCCCTTATACTTTGCAACTAGTTGATTTAATTGCGGCAAAATAGATAACTCCTTTTGATTGGCAACAAACAGCAAAGTCTTATTTGGCTCCTGGCCAATATTTACTTTGGAAAACGGATTATGAGGACAGGGCTAAGCAGGTTATTCAGCAACAAATTTTCAAAAGAGGACAGCCAGGTTTAATGCTTTCCATGTTAATAGGGAGTGAAACTTATTTTACACTGCAGGCTCAACTTTCGCTACAAAAAGCTGCTCTGCGGAAAGCTACTAAATGTGCTATTTCTGCTTAGAGGAGTCTTCCAGTTTCAGATTCAAAACAAACTTCTCTCTCTAATGTTAAACAACAAGCTACTAAGCCCTATGAAGATTTTGTGGCCTGGCTACAAGATACTATCTCCAAGGTGATAACCAACACAGAGGTGGCTGATCTTTTAACTAAACAACTTTGCTTTTGAGAATCCCACTTGTCAGGCCTTACTTTGCCCAATTAGAAAGACTGGGACTTTAAGGGGCGCGGTGGCGCACTTTAACTGATTTTATTAAGACATGCATGGATTCTTACTCCAGCTCATATCCAAGGCATAGCAATTGCTTCCACCTTTCAAAGGGCCAGTCTTATTCACAGTTTTTAAAGGGATATGGTTCAGCTCCTATTCCTAACAAATCTTTTGACAATGTCACTAAAGGACACTGTTTTTCTTATGGTCAAGTTGGGCATTTTAGCCATAACTTCCCACATAATAAAAGGGAGGAAAATAATGCTAGGCCAAAAAAATATATGTCCAAAATGCCAAAAGGGTTTTCATTGGGCTAGTGAATGTAAATCTAAATATGATAAACAGGGACAATTGATCTCGATGCCCTTCCCTCAGGAGCCAAAAAACAGGCTTTCGGGCTTTCCCCGGGCCCAACCAAAGAACATGGGATTCCCCCGACAGACGCCCTGATTCGCAGACTCTCAATTGACAACCTGGCCAGAGCAACTCAGGGAAGCACTGGATTGGACTTAGCTTCTACCGTCCATGCTATTCTGACCCCAGACTCTGAAGTTACTCTAATTCCAACAGGAATTTACGGTCCTTTACCAAAAGGGTTTTTTGGTTTGATTATAGGGAGAAGTTCTTTATCTGTACAGGGAATAATTGTGTTACTGGGGGTAATTGATTCTGATTTTACAGGAGAAATAAAAATAATGATACAGTCTCCTGAGCATACAGTGCAAATTAGACCACAATTCCCCCTTTTTTATTTTTTTAATCTGAGTCGAGACATCATTGAGAGCTCTTCAGAGAAATCTGAAGAAGACTGGAGAAACAAAGCACAAAAGTATTACAAACAGAGTTCCAAAACCAAGATTTATCATATATGACCACCAGGTGCTGTTAGCAATTGTAGTTTTTATATTGTTAAACAAATCTGTAGCAAAATCTACAGTGGAATCTGTAGCCAGATAAGCATGGCTGATATCTTTCACTTGCTTCTGTAAAGAATTAATATCTGGAGCTATATCCGTGTTACTCTAGATTCTCATCAAATGGGATTTAACCTTGGTCTAATTATGTTTAGAGTTATTATATTTTAATGGAGTAATACAGATCTATTTAAAATTTACATGGCATCTAGTAGCCATCTGAGTTTTTATATTTTGAATCTAATTTTTGATAAACAATAAGGCTTCCTTGAGAGCATAAACACTAGCTTTTAACTTATTATCTATCTTTATTTGAATAGCTAAAGTAACAAAGACATTATGGGATAAAGAATTTATATAATGAGCAGTATGAATTTCCTTAACTAAAGCAGTAGTAGAAGTAGCAATAGAGCCTATAATTTCTATAAGAGCAGTTATTTCTAAAATTAAGGCAGCAATAAATCTTTTTGGACTAATTAGTTTGTTAAGCTTTTATAGAATTTGAGTGCCCTCATCATTACATCAATCTTTATTTAACATTATAGGAAGTACTAATGTAAAAGCAGTAAAGAGGTTTGTAAGTAGTTTGTTACCATGTATTGCCTGCAATTAATAGCATATATATTATTAATTATTTTTATTTTTATAGATTGACTATTACTTATTAAAATGGCATGAGGAGTATTTATATAAATCCTAACATTAAAAGCCTTAGGTGCTGAGCCAGGTCTAATTAATAAAACCATATTAGTAGCTGCGATTAGCCTAAACAGATCTGGAAAATAGGCGGTTTTTCTATTAGATAATTTACTCTTAAAAATAGGTGTTATCCACCCAGGAGAAAACCACCTGTGAACAGGAGCATCAATAAGAATTCCTTCAGTATGAATAAATTTGTTAGATTTTTAAAAGGTTTTTTTTTTTTTTTTAATTAAAACCTGGGGATGGGAGCGACCAATCAAAAATCTTTATATCTGATGACCTAGGAGAAAAAAACATATGCCTTTCCTGAAAATCCACATTTCACCCATGAGGGAATTCTGTACTAGGATCTGCCATATTATCTCAATAAAATTTTTTTTTTAAAAATATGTTTTTTCTTAATTTTCAATAGTTTCAAGCAAGTTTTTATCAATATAGGTCTCATTAGTTTCATAACTTCTTAATATGGCCATAGTTAATGATCAGAGTTTTCTTATACTTTTATCTTTAAACCTAATAGGATAATTGATATGATGTTGTCTATAATTAACTGGTATGTAACCAGGAGGAATAAATTGATTATCAGTAGTAAAGCATATAGGAGTAGTTACAATTAATCCTTTAAAATTGACATTATAGAAGTTTTGTGAGGAATTAATGAGTAATAGCAAGAAACACTTTTTCAGGGGTTACTGGTGACCCCTGAGCAGCAACCAGGCATTGTGCCTAAGTGGTTAAATTCTTTATTTGACCCCAAGAAGGCAGCACAGACGTCCGTGTTGATTGAGCCTATTGCAGCGAGGGAGTGAGAGACAGGTTAGCAAAGTCACAAGTCAGTTGTTTCTTTTGGGTCTGGAGTGTCCTCTGCAGGTACGGCTGGTGTTGAAACCTCCTTCTGTGCCGGGGCTGGTTTATGATGTCTTACAAGACGATCAGGGATCCATAGAGGTGTTGAAGTTCCTGTGGAAAAAACATAAGCACAGTCTCCACCAACCAGATGTCAAAAGGACATCAGGTCCTCTCCATTGACTTGTTAAAAGGTCTTTTTATTTTACTAGAGGCTTGTTAGTTATTACTTGTTCTGACCAGTGTTTCTTCATAGGTGTTAATTTTGAATTATTTACATTTAAATGATTAATCACAAAAAGAGAAAATAACAGTTGTTTAACCACAGCTGTATAATTCTTACTTCTTTTCAGATTACTTGTTCAAAAAACAAAACTAAATAAATATAAAATCACACACATCTGGTAACCATTTCATGAGAACACAATGTTTAAGTATATAGAATTATACCTGTTGGAACTTCAACCTCTTCCAGTGATGACAAAACAACTTTAAAATCTCTTTTTTAATTTACCAACTTATGAAAACAACCAATAATGTCACCTAATGGAATTCAAGGAGTTACTTGATGGCATATTTAATTGTTAGCATTTTAACCTTGTAAATCAATCAGATGTTAAACAAACAAAGTTACTCACAAATTAGTAATCTCATGTTAAATCTACTTTACTTATTTTATCAAAATATTAGACAAGTATATTGAACATTATTACCCATTTCTTCCTTGTTGAAGATAAGTCCTGCAACCAAGGGATATTAATGCATCAACATTTTATTAGTTTTTTGACCACCTAGAGAGAATTTTGAGTTTAATTTAAAGGTATTTTTGTTTTTATTTGTTTACCCAACTTAAATTGAACCTTTTTAAATCACGTAAATTAAAGGTATTTGGATCCATTTTTTTTTTTTAATAAATTTTTATGAGCACTCATTTTTTTTTTTTTCATTTGCCAATCTTGATATCATGTACACAATGTATGGACAGAGGCATACAACACATAACACAAGTGTGCACACATACTACCTAGGCGCATAGGATCAAAATCATGAGCTCAAAAAAATACATATTAAATCTGAGAAAAAAGGCAAGAGTCTTTAAAAAAAGGACCAGCCAGTAATGAAAACCCAGGTAAAAACACACCTCCCCCCCCCCCCCCCCACCCCCCCCCCCTGGCGCTTAGGCTTGCTGCTTCTCCATTTGCATTTCAATGTAAGTCTTGGCTGAGGTCTGGAAGGGTGGGGAAACTGCTTTTTTGAGCAGAATCTTTAGAAACTTTCCTCTAAGGCATTTAACTTCAGAAACAAACTGTAACAATGGATGATTAGTTAAACGGAACAAAATTTTTCCATAAAATCTGTGCAATGTTATTGGCCACTTATCATAAACATTTAATAAAAAGTCTAGTTGTTTTTTGTTTTATTTTATATGGTATAACTATAAAAGAAGGGTCTTGTCCAAATAATTCTTTATTCCTAAGTTTTCCCTTGCATGTTAAAGAAGAGACTTGAGTAGGATAAGAAATATTAATTTTTCTAGGAGTGGATGGTAAATGAATCTATTCAAGGGGATCATCTTGCCATAAACATCCTGTAGGAGTGAATGGCGTTTGCAATATAATCAAAAGCCAAGGTTTAGAATAATCAACCTGTTGTAAATAATGTCCCATAATAGCCTTTTCTACCTTTTGTATTGCTTCCTTTCCCTGAGGGGTTAAAGCACGAGGAGAGGTAGAGGTAGGAAGAGAATCTCCTTGCAAGATTTCAAACAAAGGCTTTAAATCAGCAATAGTTAGCTTTAGAGAAGGTCTAATCCAGTTAATATCTCCAAGAAGTTTCTGAAAATCATTTAAAGTTTGCGACTTATCTGTTCTTAATTGAATAGCCTGAGAAGTAACATTTTCAGAATTTATAAGTCTCCCTAAATAAGAATAGGGAGGTTGAGTCTGAATTTTTTCAAGAGCAATAGTAAGTCCCCATTTCTGCAACTGTTCTATCATATAATGTAATACTCCCTGCAAAGTCAAGGAATTAAAATGTGTCAACAAAATGTTGTCCATATAATGAATTATGTAGCAATCAGGAATTTTTGTCTGGTAGAAAGTAAACCATTATCAACATATTTTTGACATAAAGTGGGACTATTTTTCATTCTTTGAGGCAAAATTTTCCATTGAAACCTCTGGTAAGGCCTCTGTAAATTAGGGGAAGGGAGGCTAAACGCAAACCTCTTACAATCTTGTTTACATAATGGGATAGTAAAAAAGCAATCTTGTAAATCAATAACTATGATATCATAACCCTTAGGAACTGCAATGGGTTGTAAACTTCCCATTGTTTCCATGACTTTGTTAATGGCTCTTAAATTTTGTAAAAGTCTCCATTTTCCTGATTTCTTTTTAATCACAAAGATTGGAGTATTCCAGGGGCTGTTAGATGGCTCTATATGCCCTAATTGTAATTGCTCCTGCACTAGATGAGAGGCAGCATCTAGTTTTTCTTTAGTTAGGGGCCATTGATCTACCCACACAGGGTTATCAGATTTCCATGTGATAGAATCTGCCTCTAGTAAGACAGTAGCCCCTAGGAAAAAGACTGCTCAGGAGAAGTGACATTGTCGGTTAGAACTAAGTTCATTTGCTGTAAAATATCTCTTCCCCATAATGTAAAGAGGAGAGAAGGAATAACATATGGCTGGAAAGTGCCTCCAGTATTTCCAGATCTCCAATGTAAAACCTGTGAGCTTTTAGCAACATTAGATGCAAGTTTCAACACAATAAGGGTTGATGGGGATTTTGTAGTCACCCAGGAAGGTGGCCAATCCCTTCCAGCAATACAAGAGACATCAGCCCCAGTGTCAAGGAGTCCCTTAATTTTTAAACCTTCTACTAATATAGTTTTCATAGGCCTAGATTGTTCAATTTTTTGAACCCATGCCACAACATCACTGGAGCCAAATCCTTGATTATCTCTTTTTTCCATAAGAATAGGATTTGGATTAATGAGATATGGAATCAATAAAATCTGAGCATATAGCTACCATCTTCCCCTTTTGCTGAAGCCGGACTTCAACAAGTGGGCAGAGGAAAACAAGAGGTGGTGAACTCCTGATGGGATCCACTAGAGAGTGTTAAATTGAGTGTTGATATTTGAGGAATACTGATTTTGCTCCAATCACACCTTTCCAACCACCCTGGCCAAATGTATCATCATTGCTAATCCCCCTTCCTCAACCTGGCTCAACATCCATCATGCACTTGATCCATTCCTCCGCAGTCAACTGCATCATATCTTTCCCTTCCACATGCCAAGAATTGGGCTCCTCAGCAAACACGGCACAGCAGAATCTCTACACGGAGTGCACAGACGTACCCACGATGACTTCCTTCATCATGGACTTCAGTGAGTTTGCATGAGTAATTAATTGTCTCCTCCTCTTCACAGAAATGATGGACAGGAATCTCCCTAATTGATTTTTCTATCTCAGAAAGATACCAAGGCTGTACTTTAAAACCAATTATTTCTTTCATTTCTCTATTTATCCCAAAGAAGAAATATCCCCCATCAATATTTGCAAATGCAGAAACATATTAAAGTACATTGTCTTTAATGTCTTTTAACACATCTTCCTCACTATTCCCAGAAGGGGATGATTTAATGGTAACATGTGTTGATTCATAAAAGTTGACTTGACTTCTGTATGTAAGTTTTCTCTTGCTGAAAAACTCAGAAGGTGAGTCCAGCACACTACTTTCTCATGAACATCAGTAGGGACGGACCTGTTGCTGCCTGAAGCGCTTGGAGCAACGGAGCCACGGGAAGAACTTCAGAAGCAAACTGGAGACAAACAGCTTTTTATTCTGATAACTTTTCTCTCTGGTTCTAACAACAACTAACTCACGCCAAACACACCACTAAAATGGCGCTGACCCGATCAGCAATTTCGGCCAAGTCACTCGAGATCCCGCAACAAAAACCCGTGAGACTACGGGTGGCGACAATGGCCAAATCTCCACGGCTCATAGTCAACTGCAATTCAAGCCAATCCCCAAACAGGGCTCCTGCATTTCCCCCTTTTTGTTTTAAAAGAGGTAATGCTCTAGGACGTCTATGTGCAACCAACATTCTTACCCGTCATCGGATAATCAAGGCTGTGCCCTTGACTCCTGTCTTAGGTTGATATGTCGGCCACATGAGACTGTCCCGTGCGACTGTGCCTGTCTTAGGTTGTCCCCCTCTGGGGATCTTACCCGTCATTGGCTAACCAGCCATCCAATGGAGCCCTTTAGGATCGACTATATATGATGACTAACAGCCGTCCAATTGTGAGGAGATGTTGCGGCTTTAAGGCGACAAGCCTTTTGGTGATGAGACAAATTGCATAGCATATCAAATTGTTTAAACAAATCAGCTGCCCTAAGTTCCATCAAGTAACACACTGAATTCTCTAGACAAATACCCGCAAGGCATTGTCCCGTAAAATCCCAAACAATGAAAGATCAAAATGTCCATTTGTTGTAACATGTTGATGTAGGAGGCCCCATGCATGTAGAGCAGAGGCCACACTGTTGGTGAGGTTGTTTGATGTTTGAGCAGCAGGGATGCTTGCGGCGGCCGTGATCCCTGCAGCTGTAGCAGCAGACGTCTTTTTTATGTTTAGACAATGCCACCGGCAAATCTTCAGGGCCCGCTACCTAGAAACTCAAGCATCAATTATTAAAGGAAAGGCAGTGCTATTGCAGCACTGAGTCAAGAGGCGAGTTGTCAAACTACAAAATAGAATAATTAGATTAGAAAATTAAAGTTGATTTTTGTTCACACACATCGCTGGTTGAGCTTCTACAAACATAAGTTGGAAAAATATCATATTTAGAACAAAACAAAGAAAGACTGAGGGTAATTACTGCATTAAAGATAGATTAAAGAAAAGGTAAAGGCACTTTAGAGAAATAATTTGTTAGCTGGAACCCTTGAGTTTCTGTATACAGAGCAATCTTTTACCTGTTGAGATAATTGAAATTAATGAGCTATTAAACAAATGAAGTTAATAACAAATAAACAATCTTAAGTCAAAACACCAAAATATCAGGTTATATAGCACTAGTCATATTGTTTGCTAAAGAGAAGTCCCAGGGACACCTATAAATCAAAATTGAAAGTACCTTCATTTATAAAATTATTTACCTAAATTGAATACTCTTAACCTAAAATGAATTAAAGTTATTTGGATCCATATATATATATTTTTTTTCTTTTTCATAAGCGCTTTGTTCTATGTGACGTCACACTGGACAGACAAACAAACATACAAACATATATTTGTGACGTCACATTAACATGAAATGTAGACAAATGTACAGACATAAAGACATGTATAAAAAGAAAAAAAAAATACAGTTGTGTGCACACTAAAGAGAGATCTCCTTGTCCCGGCCGGGAGAAATGACACTTAAGTTGTGAAATATTTTGAAGGACTCTTTTGAGGGAATCATTCTATACCTTCATCTTGGTCCTCTTGATTTTGTACCTTTTTTATTAATCTTGATTCTTCAATAACTTCATCTTGATCATTTTGATGTGGTACCTGTTTTATTAATCTAGATGGTATCCATATTGGAGAGGATTCGTCTTTTGGAAAAACACAAACAGATCCTCTTCCCCAAATTAATACTGGATCTGGACCCTTCCATGTACCTGAAAGAACATCCTTCCAGTAAACCAAAGGTTTATGTTGTTGGTGTGGATTCCAATGTCTGTCTCCAGCAGAATAACCATTAGAGTCTAAAGTTAAAAAATTTAAGGTAAACAGGGCAACTGCCAATCTGTCCTTAGGACTTTTCCAATTTCCTTCTTTTTGTTTTAATAACATAATTTTCAGTGTTCGGTTTGCTCTTTCAATAATGCCCTGACCCTGAGGATTGTATGGGATGCCTGTTTTATGGGATATATTGAATTTTGCGCAAAACTCTTTGAAAGATGAGGACGTATATGCGGGGCCATTATCTGTTTTAAGCATTTTGGGGATGCCCAATGCAGCAAAAGCTTGCAAACAATGAGATGTAACATCTTTAACTTTTTCTCCAGAATGTAAGGAAGCAAAAATCATGCCTGAACATGTATCTATGGTCACATGAATAAATCGCAATTTTCCAAAACTTGGCTCATGAGTAACATCCATCTGCCACAAATGATTGGGCATTAATCCTCTAGGGTTAACGCCGAAATGAGGATTGGGCAAATGTGTCATATAAGATTTACAATCTTTTACAATTGTTCTGGCTTGCTCCTTTGTGATTTTAAACCTATGTTGCAAGGTGGTGCTGTTGACATGAAACTGGGAGTGAAATAAAGTAGCTTGTTGTAGCGCTGAAAGTATAAATACTGTTTTTGTAAGTTCATCAGCCTTTTGATTACCTTCATGGAGGGGACCAGGCAAATTAGTATGTGCTCTAATATGGCCTACGAATAGAGGTTCTTTTCTTGCCCACAAAAGTTTTTGTATTTGATAAAACAATTTAAAGGCTGGAGTATGAGGTGCTATTGGTCCTGCTAACTCTAATTTTGGGACGGCTTGTACAATATAGTGGCTATCTGAAAAAATGTTTACGGGCTGGTCCCTAAAATTTTCCAGAGCTCTTACCACAGCTTCCAATTCCACTAGTTGAGCTGATTTGTGTGCAGTTATGTAAGTCATATTTTCTTTTTTAGTGACTACTGTAGCAGTACCATTTGAGGACCCATCTGTAAATACATTAAATGCCTTAGGAATAGGTTGATTTTTTATTACCTGTGGAAATATAATAGGATGATTAATACAAAAAGATAATATAGGGGACTTAGGAAGATGATTATCAAAATTTGCTGAAGTAGAGCATTTAGCTATAGCCCAATCATTATCATTGAAGCATAAGTATTCAATCTGTGATGATGTATAGGGAGTAATAATAGTAGCAGGGTGAATGCCAAATATTTTAGTAGAAGTCTTAAGTCCTTGAAGAATAAGTTTAGCCACCATGGAGGTATAAGATTCAATTATACTTTTAGGAGAGACGGGCAAATGTATCCATAATAAAGGCCCTTGTTGCCAAAATACTCCTGTGGGTGTATATTGTGAAGAAATAATAATCAACATCAGCGGTTGAGTTAAATCAAATCTATCACAATGAGCTCCTTCGATGGCTTTTTCTACTAACTTTAAAGCTTTCCTAGCATCAGGAGTCAATGTTCGTGGTGAAGATGGATCAGGATCTCCACGAAGGATGTCAAATAAAGGTTTTAGTTGACCAGTAGTGAGATTTAGTGTAGGGCGAAGCCAATTAATGTCTCCCAGTAGTTTTTGGAAATCATTGAGGGTGGTCAAATGTTCTTTATTTATTAAAATTTTTTGGGGGTCTAACAAAAGTATCCATGATTTTAAATCCTAAATATAATATGGGAGATCTGGTTTGAACTTTTTCTTCTGCTATATATAATCCATATTTTTTAAAATTTTCTACCACATCACTGAATATATTAAATAAGATTTTTTGATTAGGGTGGGCCAATAAAATATCATCCATGTAATGTAGACACATGAGGTTTGGATATTTATTTTTAATGGGTTGGATAGCCTTGTCCACATATATTTGGCATATGGTGGGGCTATTAGCCATTCCCTGTGGTAAAACCTTCCATTGATATCTCTGATCAGGGCCATTATTGTTCATAGAAGGAACGGAAAAAGCAAACCTGGGGGCATCCAGAGGATGTAGGGAAATAGAAAAGAAGCAATCCTTTATATCAAGAGTAATAAGATGGAAATTTTTTGGAATAGCTACGGGACTAGGAAGTCCAGGTTGAGTAGGCCCCATAACTTGCATGGTTTTATTAATTTGTCTAAGATCATGTAACAATCGCCATTTTCCTGACTTTTTCTTGATCACAAATATGGGGGAATTCCAGGGAGAAGTGGAAGGTTCTATATGACCTGCTTCTAATTGTTCCTGAACTAATTGGTGGGCTGCTTGTAATTTCTCTTTAGATAGGGGCCACTGAGGGACCCACACTGGCTTATCAGAAAGCCATGGTATTTTCAAAATTATTTTCTCAGTGGCCCCGAAAAAAAATATCTTTTTCCTTTATGACAATGATTACTTTTAGGGTTGAGATTACTCTGTACTTTTTGATAATGAGTTCTTTTATGGTTAAGATTACCCTGTAGGTTTTCACATTTAACATCTGCAGGCTTGGTTGCAAGGTGTACTCCCATTTGTTGCAAAATATCTCTTCCCCATAAAGTAACCGGTAGATTAGGTAAAACATAAGGCTGAAATGTTCCTTTATGGCCTTCATCATCCTCCCATTTTAAAATTACTGCACTTTTATCTGGGAGGTTATTATATCCCAAGCCTCTTAAACTGGTTGAAGCTTTTTGCAGAGGCCAGTGCTTGGGCCATTGGCGTAAATTAATAATGGAAGAGTCAGCTCCAGTATCTATTAATCCCTCCATTTCTATTCCTTGGATTTTTATTTTACACATAGGCCTCCTTGAACAGTCTCGAACCCAGCAAGCCATGGGACTTGAGTCAGTGGAACAAAATCCTCTATTGTTCCCTTCTTGAGGCATACCCATTTTAAATGAATTATGTAAATTGGGAAGGAGAAGCAACTGAGCAATTCTATCTCCTTGATTAACAGAAGTTATACTTTGGGGTGAGCTAAGCATTATTTTTATTTCCCCTTTGTAGTCTGAGTTTATTACACCTGGGGTCACTTGCAAACCTAATAAGCTTTTAGGACTATGCCCCGATAATAAGTCCTACAGTCCCTGAGGGAAGAGGTCCCCTGACTCCTGTGGGAATCAGTTGAACCCCCATTTCAGGTGTTAACACTATTCGGGCGGTGGAACAGAGGT
The DNA here is from genome assembly GCA_025594165.1 of Tamias sibiricus. NCBI lineage: Eukaryota > Metazoa > Chordata > Mammalia > Rodentia > Sciuridae > Tamias > Tamias sibiricus. Next base: position 45,398,395 of record CM046660.1, read on the forward strand.
CTAATCCTGCATTTCCTCTTGTTCCTCTGGCGAGGGAGTGGATGGGTAGTAGGGATTGTGTCGGGGAAGCATCTGAGTGGATGCTTGAGGATACTCCTTCTGCAATGCCCCGTACATTTGTGGGCCCCGGGGTACTGGGCCCCGTGCCCCGTTTTTTGAATTCCTGAACAAAGGATTTCCATGGATGTCAAATTTTGAATAGCATTTATTGGCCCAATGATTTCCCTTTTTACACCTGGGGCAGCGGCCTGGGGCACGGTATGAGCTTGATCTTATTTCTCTTTTGGGATTTTGCCTAGAATTGCCTGATTGATTATAATATCTACGTTTAGCCTTTGTGAAATTTCGAGAGGAAGCACCTCTCATTGAGGCTGCAATCACATTTCCTGTGACAAAGGCGCCATTTATATCTTTACATAGTTGTATATATACGGAAAGATCCTTTTTAGTTCTCCATGGCCTAATGGCTGCTTGGCACCATTTATTTGCATTTTCATAAGCTAATTGAACAACTAATGGCATAGCTTGGTCAACATCTGCAAACACACTACCTGCAGTTCTCAAAAGTCGATCAGCAAAGTCGGCATACGGCTCATTAGGTCCTTGAATCACTTTTGACAAGCTACCTTGTAGATCCCCAGGTCCTTGTACAGTTTTCCATGCCTCTAAGGCAGCTGCATTTATCTGAGCATATATATCTGGGTCATAATCTGTTTGAGCCTGTAAGTCTGCGAATTGCCCTTCTCCTGTGAGCATGTCTATATTATAGTTTTCAAACCCTGCAGCCGCGTTTCTTTTAGCCGTTTCTATACAAAGTTCTTGGAATTGCGATCGCCAAACCAAGAATTGCCCCCCCGCTTAATGTTGCTTTACATAGACTTTTCCAGTCTGAGGGGGTTAAGCTAAAGGTGTTAAGGGACTCCAGCATACTCAACGTGAAAGGAGCTTGGGGCCCATAAGTCATTACTGCCTCTTTGAGATTTTTTATTGTTTTGAAATCTACTGACTGATGGACACTCTGTCCATTTTTCTTTTCAAATGCCGGCGGTTCCCAATGTATCTGTGAGTTGTCCTCGAGAGCGCATAAGTGATCAGAAATACTTTTTATTTCTGTTTCTAGGGTATGCAAATGCCTAGTAATACCCTTCATATTTTCTGTAATGGATTCCACCCATGGGGGAGTAGAGGACACAAGTGACTCCTCTGCCTGACGGACCTTTTTCTCGGTCTTTTTTAATTTCTTTTTCCTCATTTTCTCAGGATCACTTTTACTAGATTCCTCACCACTGCTAATTTCACTGACAGCAATATCCTGAGGCCCAGGTTCCAGTGAGAGCAAGTATCCTTCAGCTTTCGCCAATAACTCCCGAATAGCTTTAATAGCTTGGATTTTTGTCATTTTTGGGTCTCTTCTAATACTCTCTTTACTGGTCTCAGTTGGCCCAGTGGAATCTACACTTTTTTGATCACTTTCACTTTTGTCTATATACTCCTCACTGAGAACAGAGTCAGGTATATCAAGGAGTCTTTGCATAGCCTCTATCATTTGGGATTCAGTTATATTCGAACCCATCTTTAGAGACCTTTCAGTTCTTACCTGTCCGTTCCGAAGTTCCCCGTACGGGCCACCACCTGTTGCTGCCTGAAGCGCTTGGAGCAACGGAGCCGCGGGAAGAACTTCAGAAGCAAACTGGAGACAAACAGCTTTTTATTCTGATAACTTTTCTCTCTGGTTCTAACAACAACTAACTCACGCCAAACACACCACTAAAATGGCGCTGACCCGATCAGCAATTTCGGCCAAGTCACTCGAGATCCCGCAACAAAAACCCGTGAGACTACGGGTGGCGACAATGGCCAAATCTCCACGGCTCATAGTCAACTGCAATTCAAGCCAATCCCCAAACAGGGCTCCTGCACGGACCCTCATTGCATTCATTTTGAGTGTTGAAAATAATTTGGTTCCAGTTTTCTTCTCTTTGAGGAAAGCCAGTACGTCAGTAGAATCCAAGACAATTGTAGATGTCATATTTCTTCTGTACAAGTTGGTTTGCAAGGTGACAATTGGCGGACCAGAGCTACTCAAGCTCCATGATTCACAAAAATAAAAAATGTGTCAGCAACCTGCATGAAGTCAAGGTAATCGGAAACACGGGGCAGGATATTGCTAAAAGATTGTTTCAAATCTTCTCCTATTCCATGTTCAGTATACTCATACTCTATTCTCAATTTCAGCCTTGACTGCTCCTTCTCCAGAATTCAACAAAGCACACAGAGCTCTTAAGACAGTTGCTTTCTGCCTTTTTTTCAGTTTATCGTTCTGCATGCTGTTCCTATTCTTCTCTCCAAGAGTGACTTTTCCTATGTCTAAAACCAGCTCAGCATATCCACTTTCCAAATCAATTCTGATGTTTATGTCCTCAGTGGCCATTTGTTTTCCAAGCTGAAATTCTTTCCTGTAAGACCGACAGAGCCATTAGAATGGGACCTATGCATGTGTGAGCAAATTCTGAATTCTGAGGGAAATGGAGCAAAACCTTTGCAGAAGTCCCACTGGATTGGTAATTACAGAGCTAGGAAGTGACAGTTTTTTAGACAGATTTTCACATAAGACTAACAACTTACACTCATATAGACATTTTGAATTCATCACCATGGCTATCTATCATGCTCTTCTAATTCTTTAAATCTTCCCTTACTCTGTGGTTATATCTTCCTTTATAATCATTAATATTGTATAAATTGCATTTTCTCTTTCCTTACACAAACCGCATTAGGGAATCCAGTTTTTTTGGTCTTGTCAGTGAGTCAGTTGTATAAAATTTCCATATTGATTTTAACAATTTCAACTTTTACAGCTTTTACCTTCATTATCTCCTTTTATGGGAAGTTTTTGGGTTTTGTTTGTTTGTTTTGGTACTGGGGCTTGAACTCAGGGGTATTTAACCACTGAGCCACATGCCCACACCTTTTTCATATTTTATTGACAGATAGGGTCTCTCTGAATTACTTAGGTCCTCACTAAGTTGCTGAGGCTGGCTTTGAACTCTCAATCCTCCTGACTCAGCCTCCTGAGTTGGTGGGACTATAAGCATGTGCCATGGCACCTGGCTATATTGTAGGGAGTCCTTTGGGAAAATTGTCAATTGGAATTCTAGGGGCAATCAGCAATATGTCATGTTAGGTAATTTTTTATTCCTGCTAACAATAAATTTGATTCAAAAAGTTTGGCCCTTGATCTTAAGCAAAGTGTCCCATGTCCCTGTGTTCTTTACCTATCAGAAAACCACAGTATCTTCAATGAGGGAAAATTCTTACACACCATCCATCTGCATTATGGTCTGGTCGTTTGAGTCCCCTCAACATTGATATGTTGAAATCCTTACCCCCAAGATGATGAGGCCTTTGGGAGGTGAGGTCATGAAGACACAGCCCTTGATAACAGGATTCGTGTTTTTATAAAAGAACCCTAGAACGCTAGCTCACCCTTCTGCTATGTGAAGACACAGAGAAAAGCTGGCAGTCACCATGGGAGAAGAGGCCTCACCAGAACCCAACCATGCTGGCACCTTGATCTTGGACTTTCCAGTTTCCAGAATAGAGAGAAACGTATTTCTGATATTTATAAGCTGCCCAACTCCTGATCAATGGTGATTTGTTATAGCACCCTGAATGTTCTAAGGCAGTCTGCCTTAGTCTGTGTATTCCTAATCCATTAACTTGTGCCTTTGAGGCCTTTGGGATTACCACTTTGCTGTAGGTTGAAAACTAAAAGAATTTGGGTTCATCAACAGGCCTAGAGACAGTTGGTATAAAAGTTCATCATAGGTAATCATCACTACCCATAAAATGTTATCAGGGGGTTATAATATTCCTCTCCACTGCTGGATCAGTAGTAGGCACAAGTGCAGTTGTAGGCTGTGGATATTACTCTTGTCTCTGATTTCCTGATCATGTGACCCAGACCCCAGAACATTTGATAATCCTATGTAAATTATGAGTACTCCTTAGAGAAGAGAAAGAGGCATAAATCCATATAGCAGCAGTTTACAGGGACCAGACAAGCCTTTCACTATATGCCACCACTCTGCAGCATCAGAGTGATCACCATTCAACATAGAATAGGGAGCTCTGTGCTTTTGCCCAAGTGTGCTGTGAGATGCTAAGGCCTTCCTCCGCCAGACCTCCCATGTTCTTCCTTCTCCCCTTGGTATTTACACTGAACTGTGCAGGAGCCCTGTTTGGGGAGATGGCTTAAATTGTGGTTAACTATGGGCCATAAGGATTTGGGCATTGTCGCCTTTTGTAGTCTCACGGGACTTGGCCCGGGATCTCGAGTGACTTGGCCGAGATTGCTAATCGGGTCAGCGCCATTTTGGTGGTGTGTGTGGCGCATGTTACTCGTTGTTAGAACCAGAGAGAAAAGTTATCAGAATAAAAAGCTGTTTGTCTCCAGTTTGCCTCTGAACTTCTTCCCGCGGCTCCGTTGCTCCAAGCAGCCATCGCTTCAGGCGGCAACAGAACTGTCTCTAATTCCTGTCTCTACATCTATATGAGTCTAGGGAAATCTTGAGAAACTGCACTGAAATGTGCAGAGAATGGTTTTCAAACAACAGGAAGCCTGTATTTTTAAAGTCACGTAAGACACCAGAAGGAAAGACTCTGGGGCTAGCTTTGTGGTGTGGACACTGAACCTCGGGAGGTTCTGAGCACTCTCCATGCTCTGCAATGCCCTCTGAAATTTCCCAAGCCCCTTCCATGGCCCAAGATAAACCACGATGGGCAGTGTCTTCCTGTGAGGCTGCCCAAGCCTAGAGAAGACTGCCCGCATCCCATTTCTCCCATTTGGGATGCACCACGACCTCTACCCAAGGAACCCTGGGCCTATGGAGTTGTCCTGGGACCCTGTGGCTGGTGTGGATCCCAGGAGAACACCCCGCAAGACTATTTCTTTCACAGGATCAAGCCAGGTTGCATTGCCAAATGGTGTCAATCAGCTCATCTTCACTGACACCAATTATTTACATTGACAAGGGAGCCCTAACGTGTTTGCTTGGGTAGAATACACCACTGAAGCCTTCTGGTTCAAGGGTTTTCTTTTGGGGAATTGTTGGTTTGTTTTCCTTATTAATTCAGTCTCCCTACTAGTTATTGACCTGTTTAGATTTTCTATTTCTTCCTGATTCAGTGTACGTAGGTTATGTGTTTCTAAGAATGTCTCCATTCCATCTATGTTTTCTAATTTGATGACATACACTTGCTCAGAGTTCTCACTGATGATCTTTTCTTTCTGAGAAAACCACTAGTAAATGTGTTTCTTTCCTTTCTGATTTTAGTACTTCAGTTTTCTTTTTTCTTCTTATCAATTTAGCTAAAGATTTGCTGAACTTTGTAAAAAAAATTTTTTCATTTATTGTTTCCTACTTTCTGCTCCATTATTTCACTTATTTCTGCTCTAACATTTATAAATTCCTGTCTTCTGCTGACTTTGTGATTACTTTTTTTGCTGTTGTTGGATCCCTGTATCTGAAGTATAAAGCTAGGCTATTGACTTGAGAACTTTCCTCCCTTTCAATGTAGGTGTTACCACTATAAGCCTCCCTTTTAATACCGCTCTTACCAAATCTCTAAATTTTGGTATGTTGTATTTGGTTTTCATTTGTCTTGAGATATTTACTAATTTATCTTGTTATTTCTTATTTGACTCACTGGTCTTCAGGAGTGTGCTATTTAATTTCTGTGTATTTGTGATGTTTCCAGCTTTCTGCTGTTATTGGTTGCTCTCCTCCTCCATGAAGGGAGGGGAGATGGGAATAGGAAAGACAGTAAAATGAATTAGACTAATTTTTCTATGTTCATATATGCATATACCACCAGTGAAACTCCACCTCATGTACAACAACAAGAACGGGATCCTAATTAGAATAAGTTATAGTCCATGTATGTATAATATATCAAAATATACCCTACCGTCATGTATATCTAAAAAACAAATGTTTAAAAAGTTATTATATTAAAAAATTCTTGCATTCAATTTCACAGATATTTTCCCCTTTCTACTCAAATGGGCTCTTGAACCCTTCTTATAAACGTTTCTATTCAATTATTATATATATTTTTTTAGCTCTATTGCTTCTTTGGGTTCCTTTTCATAATTTCTAATATTTTTTGACATTCTCATTTTACTCATATATTTTTTTTTGAATTACTTTAGTTCTTAATATACATTTTTCTTTAGCTCTCTGGACAAATTTAAGACAGTTGTGAGATTTCGTTTTATTTCTCTGTTCAGCTTATAACTAAAATTTATGTGTATATGATGTAGGAAAGGTTGTTTTAAAATATGTGTGTATGTTGTGGAATGATTCAATTAAGAAACTTAACATATTGTTTATTTTAATGATGTGCCTTTTTTGTGGTGAGAACGCTTAAAACCTACTCTTTGAGTAATTTTTCAAGAACACAATATGCTGCTATTACATGGAGTCTCTGTTGTACATGAAGAAATGGGAAAAAATAGTAATTATGCTATAAGACTCTGGAAAAAGCTCAGCATGGCAGGAATATACATCTTTCTCTGCTTTTTTTGGTGTAAAGATGTTACATTAAAACAACTACTGTTTGAAATTTCAACTGAAATGATTGTGCTTACCTGGCTTCTTGGTTGTTCATCTACCAGGAGTCAAGACTTCTCTTGTAGCCTCAGTTTGTCTGGGACCCGTCAGAGTCTTAAGTACCTGTTGGCCCTTTTTTGTGTCTTCTTTTGAGAAATGTCTATTATGTCCATTTTATAATGAGGTTATTTGTTTTCTTACTAATGAGATGAGTTCTTTATATAGTTTGGATAGTAGGCCCTTATCAGATGTGTGGTTGGAAAGTACTTCCTCCCATCCTATAGGTTATCTCAATGTGTGTGTGTGTGTGTGTGTGTGTGTGTTCTGGGGATTGAACCCAGTGCCTTATGCTTGCAAGGGAAGCATTCTACCAACTGAGCTATATCCCCAGCCCATCTCCAATGTTTTGATTGTTTCCTTTCCTGTAGAGAATCATTTTAATTTGATGTCATCCCATATGTCAAGTTTAGGTTTTGTTATCTGCACTTTTGGGAACATATAAAAAAAATCATTGCTCAAACTAATATCATAGAGCTTTTCTCCTGTGGCAGTATTCGGTTTCTGGTGTTGCACAAGTTTTTCATCTATTTTGAGTTGATTTGTGTCTCTGGTCTTATTTTACTCTTCTCCATGTGGTTACAAAGGCACTTGTCTTTTACAGCCTTTGTCTAATATGTCCATGGTCTTACCTTTCTCAGGGAGAGGTTCTGCCAATTACTTCTTCATTAGCATGCGCCATGTTCCCCTGGCTTTGCATGCCTGCAGAGTTTCTGCTGAAAATTGGGCAATTAAAACAAACTACCATGGGCTGGGGTTGTGGCTCAGCAGTAGAGCGCTCGCCTAGCATGTATGCGGCCAGGGTTCCATCCTCAGCACCACGTAAAAATAAACACATTGTATACAACTAAAAAATAAATACTAAAAAAAAAAAAAAAAAACAAAAAACTACCATGTCTCCCAATCTTTTCAGACCAGCTCTATGCCAGGGCAGTTCTTTACTGATTAGCTGATCATATTCTGATCCCAGGGATCAGCTTGAGGTAAAAGTTTAAAGTCTTCTCAGGTATATGTAAGCATTCACCCTGCCTGTTCTGCATAGAGCTTTCTCAGTTCCTCCTAATACATAGCTGCTTTTGAATGTCTTTATTACCTAAAGGATCTTCACCACCCCCAGCTCCTCTTCTGGGATTGCTGATTGCTGATATATATATCCACAGCTGTAATCTCTTGCCCCAGGCATCTATGGGTCTGTAGTCTCCATACAACCTTCATATGCAGTGGCAGTCACATGTCCCCAAGAAATGAGAACCAAGTTAGGTGGTCCAAAGACCAATCCTTCAGCCAGTCCCCAGGCAGGTTGGACTACTGCCAATCAGGTTTGCGCTGGCCCCTCCACTTGAAGGGAAGGGACTGCAAATAGTGCTCCTGTCCCCTACAAACTAAGACTTTGCCTTTCAGGGGAAAGGATGGGCAGGGGCAAGGGAAAACGTCTTGACATTCCCTACAGGTTTGAATGTGGCTGCTTGTCAATTGGGCATTCACTTGGTTGCTGTTAAACCTCTCACATTTAGTTTGTCAAATTCTGGTTGTTTGGATGTTTCCACAAGGGGGAAATTCTCTACTTTGTCCACATGAGCCCTGTCATTGTTCTTTTTTCTGGTTTCTGTTTTGTTTTTCTTTTTCCTTTTTTTTTTTTTTTTTTTTTTTTTGAGATGGGACCTCTCTACGTTGCCCAGACTGGCCTTGCCCTTCTTAGCATAAGCAACTGTCTGGCCTCATCTTCCCTAGGAGATGGGACTACAGGCATGTAACATCCTGTTGGCTCTATCATCATTTCTAAATAATAAATTCAATTTGTTAATATTTTGCTTTTATAAGGTTCCTCATTTTTCACATTCTGCTTTCACATCATTGCTAGGAGAAGATCACAACAAGTTTTATGGTGACTTTATAAAATCAGTTGGGGATTGAACCTGTTTTTATATTCATTAACATCTTACCCAACACGGTAGTTTGCAGGGGCAGAGTTTACCAAGATCTGTCACACTTGCAGAAACTAAAATAGAAAGTTTTGAATCTTTCTATCTTATATAATCAGTTTGGGAAAATAATGATTACCTGTGTTTTTAAAATCTTACAAATTGTTGCATAATTTTATAGGTAGCATAAATGTACTGTTATGCAATTAGTCCTGTACACATGAGACTTGAAGTTGCTTTCAAATGTTTATTATAATAATTCTAAGACTTGACTGTGTTAGATTGAGACTTGGGTATGTGAATGACCTCATCTAATTTTCACAAAGTTCAAGAGTCCCCTGGCTAAGTACTTCATTCTGCATACAGATGTGATTCACACATAAAGAAAGGTCCACCTGGATGTTGGATGGAAGGCCAGATCAGACAGAAAGAAATGAAAGCAGAATACAGAAAATAAGAACTGAATCCCTGACTCATAAAATCATAGAAGTGAAGAAACAGTCTGAACATGTCGAAATCAAGATTCAAGCTAAAACAAGAGGTTGTAACTGATCTTTGTACCTTAGATATTAAATTAACTAAAATTATGTAAGCATACAAAGTGTATATACACACAGTGAGTGGTTTATCAAGGTTGAATTATTGGAGCAGCTGATGAAATACTAAGAATTTCACTTTGTCCACATGATCCCTGAATTTCCTAAAGAATTGCATCCGACTTTTCATTACCAAGCTTATCTTGGGCAAGAGGACTACAGGGCTCCACCCTGTGCCTTTGGAGGCTGTGCTTCCAAGTTTATAAAACAATGGAACCCTGCCCTCAAAGGGCCTGAAAAATCAGAGCTACCTTCCTAAGACATCTTGGGACCTGGACATTCATTCAAATGGGTCTCCTGGGACTGGATACCCCCAAAGAAAGCATTGGAACAGAACTCTGATGGGTCCCAGAAAAAGTGAGGCTACAGGAGAAGTCTTGACTCCTGGTAGATGAACAACTGAGAAGTCATGTAAGCACAACTGTTTCAGTTTAAATTTATAAGGAAAATTGTTTAAATGTGATATTATTATGCAAAAAAGCAGAGAAAGATATATATTCCTAAGCCGGGCGTGGTGGCGCACGCCTGTAATCCCAGCACTTTGGGAGGCTGAGGCAGGAGGATCACGAGTTCAAAGCCAGCCTCAGCAATGGCGAGGCACTTAGCAACTCAGTGAGACCCTGTCTCTAAATAAAATACAAAAAAGGGCTGGGGATGTGACCCAGTGGTCGAGTGCCCCTGAGTTCAATCCCCGGTACCACAAAAAAAAAAAAAAAAAAAAAAAAAAAAAAAAAAAAGATATATATTCCTTCCATGCTGAGCTTTCTCCTGAGTATGTAGCCATAATTAGTGTCCTTTATCCCATCTCTTCATATTTCTTATACAACAGGGCAGCTGAAACGTGAGTCACCTTCCTGTTGACCATACAGAAAAGATCCTCCATCTCCACCCCAAAGGGGGCAGGGGAATCAGTTCCACTTCTGCTCAGTGACGCATTTGAATTTCTCTATCTTGGGTTCACACCTTTCCAAGAAGAATATGGTCCCTTGTTTCCTGTTGCAGCCTCTGTAACTAGACTGCTGTCATCCTTCCTCCCAGGCCCCATTCCAACACCCTCTGCATCAGATCCTGCTATAAGGGAGCCCTTCTGGTTCATCCACCATATGCAAAAGGTACAGCAATCAATCACACCTGCCTTCCCCCCACCCCACACCCAACATGCCTAAGGAGCACTGTCATACCACTGGGGAACTTGAAACTAGTAGCTGGGTCTCATCTCAGTTCATCCTCAAGTCAGTGATAAGAAATGGTTTCACTCAAGTGAAGAAACTCTTCAGGCATTGACTCAAAAAATAATAGAGCAGGAACTTTCCCAGAGCACAAGATAACTTCCAAGATGTAAGCTAACAAATGCTATGTGTTTCCATAACGAAGTGGGTGGGAGGCACATCATTTTCACATGGGCTCCCCAATCACCCAAAATTCATGCAATTTAAACAAAATTTTTTTTAGTTGTAGGTGGACACAATAACTTTATTTTACTTATTCATTTTTATGTGGTGCTGAGAATTGAAATCAGTGTCTCGTGAGCACTGAACTACAACCCCAGACCCATTACGCAACTTTTAAATCCTGTTTTCATGACCTCTGGAGTGGCTAGGAGATAACACTTATAGAATACACTGAAGGCATAAAGAAGAACAGAAATATGAGCGTCTGCACACTCCTCACCTACATACAGAATAGCAGGACCGTAGAAACCCCTGAGTGCTGCTCCCAAAACATACCTGTTGTGACACATGACTAAACCAGTCACGGTCACTCCAGAAGAACTGGGCTGGCACAAAATAATCACACAAAGACAGAGAAATACCTTTTTCTTTGGGTTCTGTGATGGCCCCCTGACCTAGCTCCCACAAAGGAGGCAAGACAAACAAGAAAAAGAGGGAGCACACCTTGAGTCTGGGTTTTATTGGAGGAGACTGTTCCATGGAACATTCTATCAAAAAAAGGGCAAAGAGTAGGGTTACAACAAATAGGTGGGTGTAATTCAACTGCTTCTGGTGACACCCACTCCTGGAGCTGCACCTTTCTTATCCCAGTGGAGGTAAAGTGCACTTGCACTGCACGGTGCAATGCCAGTCCAGTACCTCTTGACTCAGGACTTAAAGGTGTGTACATAGCTCCTGTCCAGAGCAGCTCCCAACATATTCCCCCTTTTTTCTTTGAAAAAGTAGGTGATGATGCGTTATCTCGAGTTCCCAGATCCTTGTTCTGAGGGCACCACATCCTTATTGCCACCACACAAAAGAGGATTAATAGCAAAGAGAACAGTCCAATAATATACCATGCAGAATGTTTTAGTATGTTTCCAGGATTAAAGCCATTTAACTCTCAAAGTATATGATCAGCTAAAGAGGTAGTATATCTTGAATATGATGATGCAACTCCAAAATATCCAAAGTGTTATTATTGTTCTGCCAAATACTCAATAGATGGTCTTTAACCTTCTCCCAATCCCATTGGGAAGCATCATATCTGGCAGCAGTAACACACACATATTTATAATAGACATGACATTTGAGCCTTTCCTTGGACTTTAAAGTGGAAAGCTCATTACCAATACTTATGACAGTAGCTTCTAAAGCATTTAGCTTAGTTTCAATTCCTTCAATTTATCTGATTATGGAGGGCTTTGGAATTGTTCTGAGCCAAATTGTTAAGAAAATCAGCATGCTGAATATTTTGAGATATGGCCACTGAAGCTGTGACCGTGGACACAATAAATAAAACTAAGGCAACCACTCTGAGTATTACGAGTCCCTGAGCTCACTTAGGTCTAGTCAGCTGGGCAAGTGTTTGCCATAAGACTTGAAAGCCATCATCAGCGTCCATGGCTCTGAGATATTAGCTGGCAATAAGACAAAAGAGTTCAGTGATGTATCAGTAATGTATCAGTGTTCCCTTCCCTCTACTATATCTAGTGATATAATTAGTTAAATTATATTTTGATAGGCTACAAGATATTTATCATCCTTTCTTTTGACTTTCACATCTACAGTAATTAAAACATAAGGAGATTGAACACAAACTCACAGGCCATAACAAGAATCTTCCTTACAATTTCTGCCTACAAAGTGAGGTAAAGTCTTGCCAATAAACTAAAAATTCTGAGGCAGAAGTTAAACATCAAACATCCTTCTGGGTGCCATCTTGCTGAGGGTTAAAGCTTCTAGGAGTTATGGCACCCTCATGGAATTGCTTTTGTCAATTCTGGAAGACCAGTCTGTAAATAACTGGCCTGTATAGGAAAATTCTATTTTAACAATCTTTTTATTTTGACAATTGTCCAGATATGTAAATATAGTGTTAATTTCTAAGGACCAGCATGATTGGCTGGTTTAGGTTTCTCATATGCTGTTTTTTTCTCAAAAGAAACTTTTAGACAACCAGCATGTATCATAGGATTAACATAGGTAATTGATCATTGTAGTAAATATAATTAATCTAGTTACATGGGTGGATTTTCCAGTCCACACTGTAAAGTACATACTTACCTTACGAGCTCATGTTACCTCTATGGCTGTAAACTCTGCAGATGGGAGATTAACCTCCTTGTGTCAGGGGTGTTCAGCCATTTCTATGATGACAGGTTTAGGCTCTATCCTCTGAAATCTGACTTAGCTTTCTAAATCATGTTCAGCAGCAGTAAGACTTTTAATATCACAATTAAGAAAAAATTTTGAAATATTTTGTAAGATCAGTGTGTGCATATGGGGTCCTGTTTTCCCCCTTTTATATTTATTAAAATTGAATAAAAAGCTGGCATAAGTCATAAATCATTAGTTTAAGTTATAGACAATAGTACAAGAATTTAAATAATAAGAAGGGATTTATTATCTCTAGCTGGTCATGAAACTGGCAAAGGGCATCTACTAGTTATGGTAAGTTAAACATTAATGAATTAGAAAGGGATCGTGTTAAATAGAAACTTAGCCTTTACTAATTGTATGACTTGATTTTGACTTTAACAGAATTACCAATAATGAAGAATATAATAAGTTGTATATAAAATTTTGTACCTTGAAATTATCTCTAGAATAACTTAAATAATCATCTTAATTTGGAATGAAGCAAGAGACAAGAGTTCTTGATTTAGGAGCTGGGGCTTTTACTGAGGAATGAGAAATATACAGACATCTATCCAAAATAGGAAATACATATGTTAAATAAGGCTAGAGAGGATATTTTGTTTTTTACCATTAACAAAAAATGAAATAGAAAATGAATAGTCCTTTATTTACCAATTTATGAGAAACTGTCATCATTGTTATAAACCTTAATGTTGACCTAAGTGTGGGGAATTAGTGTCTCAAATCTTAATGGGTAAGAATGAGTCGACACCGAAGAGAAGGATCGGATTGGGAGCAGCGAGGGGCAGGGTTTGGCAAGCCATAGACTCCAGGCCCTGCCCCCTGAGCTCTGCCCTGGGATGCCCGACCGCCAAGAGCCTGCATGCCCCGCAGGGCATCCCAGGACCAGGAGCTGGTGGGTCCGGGGCCCCGGGGCGGGGATCCCGGGGCGCCCGTCCTCCCTCAGGATCCGTTGTCCTGGTCCTCGTCTTTCCCCCCGGATCTAGTATTCAGGGCGGACCAAAGGAGTGGACCCCGGCAGCTGCTGACCCTCTAGAACCCCACCGGAACCGCGCTTCCGAGTCCTGTGTACAGCACCTGCCAAACACACGGTTTTTGATGCAGAAGGCTGTGTGAAGCCTCAGTCCTGCATTGACATTGTGATTCGCCTTGTGGCCCCCATTCCCAGCCACTATGACTTCCAGGACCGCTTCCGCATTGAGCTCTCCGAGGAGGGTACCGAGGGCAGAGTGGTGGGACGCAAAGACATCGCCTCAGTTCTGCGGGCCCCAGCCTATCCCCCTTGAACTTCAGGGACTGCCCCAGCCAACACCCAACCCAGAGCCTCCTGCCTGGACAGCACCACCCATGACAAGACACTTGCAGGAGAACCCCCGCCAGCAACTGGCCACCAGCTCCTTCCTCCTCTTCTTGATGACGGGCATTGTCTCTGTGGCCTTCCTGCTGCTCCCACTCCAGGATGAACTTGGCAGCCAGCTGCCACAAGTCCTGCACGTCTCCCTGGGACAAAAGTTGGTGGCAGCCTACGTCTTAGGCCTCCTCACTATGGTGTTCATCCGGACCTGAGCTCCCCGCTGAACCCCACCCTACCCTTACCTCCCCAGGCAGGGACCTGAGGCAGCACTGTGATGTGTGTACCTTGCCACAATCCTCTTCTTCCCACCTGTCTCCCAACTCCCACCAAGAAAAATACCCAGGGATTTGTACTCATTTTCCAACTTGAATAAAATGAATTTTTGAAATTAAAAAAAAAAAAAGAATGAGTCAACAATATTGCTTAAGATAGTGATCTAATTTAGACTTTATATGACATTTTGAGGGATCCATGAAAAAGTAATCTTTGTGTATAAAGAAACAGTTGTATGAACATCGTTAATAACTTTACTTAATGTAGCAAAATTAGCTCTAATAAACATGTATAATTTATGACTTCACTAATTTTAAAAATACTAATGTGTGATATAGGGTATTACCTTGTTTTTAGTTGAGGTAGAGAATGGGCTTATTACATTTTGAGATTTCTATTGAGATAAACTTTTGGTTGTTGAACTGACTTGTTCATGGCTGTCTGTCTAATATTTTAGGGATAATTATTTTTAGAGCTATTTTTCTCAATAACAAACTGCTGACAGGGACTCAAAGTAAGGCCCTGTTTCAATGTTTAGAGGCTTCCAAAATCTGTTTATAACTTAGAAGAGGAGTAAAATTTTTACCCAGGAAGCTAATTTTTCTTAGGGCTAGGATTAGCATGTTAATCTCTTTCTGCCTGTATATTATTTTTTTTCTTTATTTTTTCTGTATCATCTCTGTACAAATTGTGGGGTAACTGCTAAATTTGGTTAGGATCATGTCAAGTTTTGTAATTTTTTGAAATTGGGTGGCCCTCTATAAATTTAGTGTTCTGTGTACTATCTTTGAGTCTCTCTATGAAAATAGTAGGATTTTTGTAAAGGCTAACTAAAATTATTTCTTAGACATTCTATTTACCTGTTGGATATTAATTTGTTTTGGGGAGTTGTCTGTGCTGCAGACAGACTATTAAGTTTGTCCCTATTCTGTATTATTGGGACATGGTTAAAATAAATCTTTTTTTTTATTATTATTTTTTGGGTGATCTTTTACCTTAAATTTAGCTACACACTAGCATAATGTCTTTCTATGTGAGGTCAGACATCTGGCATAAAATTTGAAATATTAAAATACATGAATTTGGATCTCTTGAAAATCTTTCTGAATTTATTTTGGTCTATATCAAGTCGGAGAGGTCCCCTTTGATCTTTCTTTCCAATAGGTAATTTCCTTAAAGCCTTCTCTCATGAGTGATTGAGGCTAGATCTAACAATATATGACAATAAGATACCTCTCTTGATCATTGTAATTTCTCAGTACATACACTAGATGATCCATCCTGATGCTTTATGTAAAATGGACAAATTAAAAGGAACCCTCAATTTCTTCCTGAGAAAATGTCTCAAAATATCCCTATATTTTATAATAACGTCCTTTAAATAGTGTATCTTAATTGTCTTTAAAAAATTTATAATTAAGTTTACTTTTCAGTGTAGGAAGTGACATACAAGTCTTACAATAGGTCCAATCAGAGAATCCCAAATGATATAAATGAACTTTTAATAAACCTTGCAATATTTTTTTAATATTTACTTTTTTAGTTGGAGTTGGACACAATACCTTTATTTTATTTTTTTTATGTGGTGCTTCCTAGAGAACCTGAGGCTCCCACACACTTATGAAGTAGAGGTTGTCTTCAGGCCCTTGCAGAGAAAGAGCCACCACTGTGCTCTGCCAACCAAACCTATAGAGCAGTCAAAAGCCCAAAGGATCCAGTTGCCCAGAAGAGCAGTTTCTGAAATAAGTGTCGACTTTTGGGGGAGGATGAAGCCAAGTCAGGGCCAGGGCCAGTGGGCCAAATCTTTGATACATGGACGTCAGTGAACTGGGCAAAAGCATGGAAGTAAGTGGCTGATAAGGGCACAGTTACTGCTACCACCTCCTGGTATGTATGCTTGGGCAGACATAGACGGTAGGAACTGAGGACTTAGAGGGCAGTGGCCATCGCTAGACAGATTTTATCAGAAAAGAGAGGACACCCAAATACATGCCTGCCTTGTTGACCTCGAATGTCCTGTGCCCAGTGGAGAACTTTGGAGCAGGGGTGAGGTTCCTGAGAATAGTTGGTGAGCAGAGACAGGACGGAATGGGCACTGCTCCACAGGTCACATTAGGGCTCTGAGAAGGACACTAGCAGTGCTACATCTTCTGAACTGCTGTCAAGTAGTAAAGAATGGGCTTTATTGCACATTTTGTTCTTTGGAAACAGGGGATTGCCCTGCAGAGGTTCTTGATTTGCAGGAAACACTGCAGATCAATGACGAGGGCAGGCAGAATCACAGGTCACCTCTGACCCTCAAGGGAAAAAAAAAAAGGGTCTAGTGGTTGAGCTCTCCAGGGGGCCACTCCTGCACCTGGAGCCCTTGGGCCAAGGGGACTGTGTCTGGCTTGGTTACTGGGTGCTAGACAGGCTGATCAACTGACAGGTACCTGGGAAGCCCGTGCACTTGGGGGAGTCATGGTGAGCATTCC
Organism: Tamias sibiricus; assembly: GCA_025594165.1. Taxonomy (NCBI): domain Eukaryota; kingdom Metazoa; phylum Chordata; class Mammalia; order Rodentia; family Sciuridae; genus Tamias; species Tamias sibiricus. Next base: position 45,415,278 of record CM046660.1, read on the forward strand.
AAACAGGGAAGCTTCTGGGCAAACATGTAGGCCCAGAAAGGCCAGAACCACAATTTTCAACTGCAGTGTGCCTGACTCCCTCTCTCCTACTCTGGGATGAAACCACCCCAAAACCATCCCAGAGGAGCAGAGATACAGAGCCAGGTGGGGAGGGCCCCTGGTCTAGCTCCAGAGCATCAAACTAAAGGTAACAAAAGAATCTAAGGAGGTTGGAAGCAAAAGAGAAGTTCACAACTCAGATGTTGGTTTTGAAACAGTCTTTTTGTGCTTAGGAAATTGGAGGCAGATACTATGGGAAGAGCCCAGCTGGGCTGTCTGTCCATCCGTCTATCCTGAGCAGCTCTGACACTTCATATATCCATTTGTGGATACTCTACTTCCTACAAGTTGGGCAAGTGTTAGCATTCTTATGGGAACCACATAGGCACTGGCTATAGAGGATGTGGCCACACTCTGTAGAGACAATGAGATATCCATTCTGCACAATCTCTGAGTATCTGTCCATGCAGATGGGACAACTGACAGTACCAGAGGGCCTGAGTCCTGTGGCCCCTTTGCCCCTGGCATTTCTGGGAGTGTGGGTGGTCATATACGCATCTCTGTCCCTGGACAGCTCCTCATCATTACTGCTAACCACGCAGCTGTTAGCATAATCTTGGCACAGCCTCCTGGAGTCCCTCCTCGGCCTACTCCTTTCATCAACAATCTGTAATCCCAGCAACTCAGGAGGCTGAGGCAGGAGGGTCGCAAGTTCCAGGTCAGCTGGGCAACTTAGTGAAGCCCACAACAGTCACTGTGAGTCAGGTCCACAATCACAGGCTCTAAAGATTCACAGGTGAGGTCCACAATTTCATCTCTGGCAGTTTCCAGAGTTCTATGGATTCTGCTTCCAAGGAAATCTCAGGGGTGAAGTCTGCTTCCCAATTTTGTTTCTGGGCTTGTCTAGAACTTACTATTCCACCACAGTGCTTGCTTACTTTTTATTATTATTATTTTTAAAAAAATTTAGCTGTAGATGGCCACAACACCTCTATCTATTTGTTCATTTGTTTATTTTTATGTGGTGCTGAGGATCAAACCCAGTGCCTCACACATGCTAGGCAAGCACTCCACCACTGAGCCACAACCCCAGCTTTTCCTGCCTCCAACCTATGGAAAGGGAAGTGATCTCTACTTAGGTTTGCAGGGAAGCAGAATATTCTCAACCTCTCATGCCTGCTGGTTACTCATCTTCAGGCTTACAAAGAGTTCTTTGTATATCCTGGAGATTAATGCTCTATTCTGAGGTGCAGGTGTCAAAGATTTTCTCTCATTCTATAGAATCTTTCTTACCTGGGATCTTGTTAGCCTGAGAATCCTCGGGTCCTGCCCACACCTACCACATCAGAAGCTCTGGGGTGGGGCTCGGCAGTCTGAGTTTCCAGAAGCCCTATGGGCAATGACATGGGCACTCAAGCTTGGGCACTACTGCTCTGTGTCATTATCTTCCTAGTCTCGACAACACAGACAGGGAGGAAAAGAGTAGCCAGGGAAATGGCAAGGTCACCAAGTCATTCACTGGAGACATCATTTGAATGCACATCTAGGCAGAGTAATATTCTTACGTGGGAAGAATAAATACTAGTATGCAGGAGCCCTGTTTGGGGATTGGCTTGAATTGCGGTTGACTATGAGCCGTGGAGATTTGGGCATTGTCGCCTCCCGTAGTCTCACGGGACTTGTTGCGGGATCTCGAGTGACTTGGCCGAAATTGCTGATCGGGTCAGCGCCATTTTGGTGGTGTGTGTGTGTGGCGTGTGTTAGTCGTTGTTAGAACCAGAGAGAAAAGTTATCAGAATAAAAAGCTGTTTGTCTCCAGTTTGCCTCTGAAGTTCTTCCCGCGGCTCCGTTGCTCCAAGCGCTTCAGGCGGCAACACTAGTAGAAAACACAGGCATTTATCATTTTACTATTGACAATATGGCATTTTTTCTACATCTGAGAGCCTATTGGAAATCCAAGATTTTCTTACAAGTAGTATCTCTGGTTGTCTTCCCTCTATCTGAAACTACGCCTGATGATAAGTATTCAATGTGTTTTCTGTTCACTTATTACAAGGAAAAATACACTAAGAAGTATTTGGTCACAAAACAAATATTCATGCTGAAAGTGAACAGGCATACATTCATTGAAGAAACCTCTCTTAATGGGTGTCCTCTAGGACCAAGGGAAGTTGTCAGTTGCAAGTAACACTACTATGGAGGGAAAGGGATGCTTGGGGCTTTTGTCATGGTGGGCCTATCTTAGCTCGGTGTACACCCAGGCAAAGTTTCGGGCAGATTAGGGGTTGGAAGAAACTGCTTTTCAAAATATGAGTGTTGTAGGTAAAGCACAAATACTATCATAGACAGTGGTGTGCTGCTAGCCTGATTCAGGGGGAAGGTATGTGCCCTGAAAAAAAAAAAAAAAAACTACTCTTACTGTGGCTTAACAACCTGTTTCAGTTCCTGAATTTGTGTTTCACTGGGGATTGAAACCAGGGCCTTATGCATGCTAGGCAAGCGCTCCACCACTGAGCTGTGTCCCCAGCCCTTTTTAATTAATGGGGAGATAAGGTCTTGCTAAGTCGCCCAGGCTGATCTCAAACTTGAGATCTTCCTCCCTCAGCCTTCCTAGTCGCTGGGATTGCAGATGTACACTACCATGGCCAGCTAAATTTCCTGAATGTTTATCAGCCCAGGAGGTTCAGGGTAAGCTGGTCTCTGCATACCGCTGTGAATCTACTGTTGATGCACTCAATTTTGACAGGCAAGAGGCACAGTATTTTATTTATACTACTTGTAAGAACCTTCAGAATGCTCTGTGATAAATCTTGTGATGTGGCTAATCACACTAAAGGTGATTTTATGAACCCTGTTCACTTCTCAGGAGATCAAATTTATACACCAAATCTTTTTTTTTTTTTTTTTTTTTCTATTTTGTATGCGGTGCTGGAAATGTAATGTAACCTAGGGCCCTGCACATGCTGGGCAAGTGCTCTACCTCTGAGTTAAACCCCAGCCCTGAATACTTTCAATAAAAATAATTCTTTTAACTCAAATCTCATATCCCTGTACATATATGACTGGCATGTGTGAAACAGAATTACTAAAATTATATGTAATATTACATGGAATTGAATAGAATGTTGTTGATAAAAATATAAAATAGATTTCTTTAATAATTCCTCCAGCATCTGGGTATATAGCTCAGTTGTAGAGTGCCTGCCTCGCATGCACAAGGCCCTGGGTTCAACCTCCAGCACCACCAAAAAAAAAAAAAAAAAAAAAAAAGAATTCCTTCAGAAATAATTATATAATAGACATAAATTTATATTGACTTTATTTAGATTTATATAGATATAAGTAAAGAATTTCAGCATCAGTTTAAATGGCTAAATATTCAGATTTCATTGGCCTAAAGTTATTTAGATGAAATGAACTACAGTATTTTGAAGTAGAATGGTCAGCCCTAATTACATACAGGAGAGAAGATTTTTAGGAAGAAGATCATGGTTTCATAATTTGCCTTATGGTCTCAGGATAAAATAATGTTTTCATTATCAAATTCTTTTTTTCACCTTAAATTACCTCAAGATTCTTATAACCTCAGATGAGACAGTGGGATAAATTGTGACATATGTTTTCACATTATGTAAATTCTAATCTTAAAAATCTTCCTCAGGCAGGTGCCGTGGCACACGTCTATAATCCCAGGGACTTGGGAGGCTGAGGCAGGAGGATCACGAGTTCAAAGCCAGCCTCAACAAAAGCCAGGCACTAAGCAACTCAGTGAGACCCCGTCTCTAAATAAAATACAAAATAGGGCTGGGGATGTGGCTCAGTGGTTAAGTGCCCCGAGTTCAATCCCTGGTACAAAAAAAAAATTATTTTTAAAAACCAAAAACTTCCTGTTTATAACCTGGGATATGGTTCAGCTGGCAGAGCACTTGCCTAGCATATGCTAAGGCCCTGGGTTCAATCCCCAGTGCCACCAAAAATGAAACAAAAAAATTTTTTTAAAAAAATTCCTATTTACAAAATTTGTTTTGGGTTTATTTCCAGTATAGTATTTTATGTTGAAAACAATTTTGATCTTGGGAAAATACAGTACTCTAAGTGTGAGATTCCCATCTTTGTTTTTGGTGTGTTTGTTTGTATGTGTTTCAAGACCAGATCTTGCCTCACCTGTTTTTGAATATTTACGACACTATTTAAAAATACAGTGTTCTTCAGTCTACCTCTGTGTCTGTTTGGTATCTATTGTCTTAATTATTTGGAAAAGGCTCAGAAAGATATGAAATGAGAAAAAGAATCACAAGGGGTCTTTTAAAACATTTCATTACCAAGGTCCTACTACAGATTCTGATTTAATTGTTGTTGGGTGGGGCCAGGCGTCAGCTTTTTAAGCCCCTCCCTCCAGGTGGTTTCAGCTATTGCTAGGGATAAAAACAGTCACAGGTAATAAAGGTTCACAAGGGGAGGAACCTCCCAAATCTAGGGCCTATTGCCATGGGACCCTCTGTGAGAAGGAACATGCTATTTTTCCCCCCTTGAATATTTTCCCAACTTTATTGAGGTACGAGTGACAACTACAAATCACATATATTTAAGATATCCAACATGACGTCTTGATACTCATATTCATTGTGAAATGATTGCCAGTAAAAAGCTGATTAACACACCCATCACCTCATACAGTTACCGTGTGTGTGCGCGTGTGTGTGTTGAGAATACTTAAGATCAATTCTCTCAGCAAATTTCATTATTATATCATAATTATTCTAAAGTTGTTTCATGGTGTGTGACCAGCCGTCTGTTAGAACATAGCAGTTTCTGTGAAGCATATGGGCTCCATTGACGCTAAATGGGCTGATCTTGTCTTCAAATCCTCACCACAGTGGAAGGGTCCCAGACTCCTGTAGGCATTATAGGACAATCATCAGAAGAAAAGAGGGGGATGCAGAGGGCACTATACTAACAGCAAATGCCCAGCCACTTGTTCCCTGCGCTCTCACCTGTGGGAGTCTCCCTTAGGCCCCCCGCTGAGTCCTGACACACTGAGTCCTGGCTTCTCCACAGAAGACCCTGGATGTACCAAAGCTTCGGGGCTTTCTGGGGCACAGTGGAAGGTCTCCCTCCCTGTGCCACACTCTGTGGAGAGGATATCCCTACACAGTCCGTGAGGCTGAGCAGGTATACAGATTTGAGTGGGAGATAATCAATCACTATTCTTGTTCCCTGCCTTCTCATTCTTACAGACTCTCTTTTACCTGTTTATCACCTCTGGCCTCTTCTTTCTTAGTGGGGGAGGTTCCACTGTCACCTGTGGATGTGGTCTGGAAAAACATCCCACTGGTTTCTCCAGCGTCTGAGCCCCAGGATGGATCAAGCTGAGATCACTACACAAGTTACCATCAACACATCGGTGGCCAGGAGACAGGGGTAAAGGACAGGTGGTCAGCTTAGATGATGAATGATCTGGGCTAATTATCAAAGAAAAGGAAATGTGATGCTAACACCTCCAGAGCACTTCCCCCCTCTCAACCTGTTACCAACACCCCTGGGGAATCCCACCCTCCCAACACAAGGAGCTGCTAACAAGGACACCCTGGGCAGCTCTTTTCCTGCCTGTGGGGCAGGTAGGGAGGATAGGGAGAGGTATCCCTGGGTGGCTCTTTTCCTGCCTTTTGGTCACGTAGGTAAGATAGGAAGGGGGAGGGGAAGGAAACCTGAGATCTATAAAGGGGCAAGACACCACACACACACACACACACACACACACAGGCACCAGCTCTGGCTCGGGCTCCTCTCCGGAATAATCTACTATCTCTGTTCTGTCCTTTAAATAAAACTTGTTTTCTATGCTTGCTGTGGTGTTTCTTGGATGTTTAATCTTCAACACCCAGGAAACAAGGACCCGATCCTGATTTCTAAGAGCAGTATCAGCAGCAGTGGGTCCCCAGGGGCCTCCAGAATCTGAAGATAAGGCCCCGTTTAGCAGGCAAACTGGTACAAACCAACACTCCACAGATGAGATTAGCCATCTGCAAAAGCAATCTGCCTGAAGGGGGAAAAAGAAAGGAGAGAAAACTAACGAGCTAGGCAGCTTTCTAGAAGTTTTCTGTATGTTGGTGCTGAGTGCTCATAGGACCCTCAGGAGATGAATACAATGACCCCATTTTCCAGACAAAGGAGAAACACAAAGATATTATGTGGCTCAGATTCGTATCTCAGGTATGTTTGGCAGCCACTGATCTACAGGTTTGCCTTTCCTAGAATGTCAAATTGCCAGACACTCAAAATATGTAGCCTTGGGAATCTGGCTTCGCAGAAGGCATTGGAAATTCATCCATGTTGGTGTTTGAATAAATTCAAACCACAAATATTTGCAGAATGCCTCCCAGGAGCCAAGTGCAGTGCTAAGCTTGGAAGATACTCTGAGGAAAAAAGAAGATGTGGTTCTGTTTGGGAGGAGTTCAGGGACACCAAGGTGGCAGAGAGGGTATTAGAAAGGGTATTAAAAAGAAGGGCATTAAAGAAGCCACTGGAGGACAAGACCAGGAGATGAATCCTGTCCCTGTTTACAACCAATCCCATTACCATGACAACTCCCACCACTGAGGACTTATCACCATGACAACTCCTGCTACAGGTTCAAATTTTAAAATGATCAATGGAAGTAAAGTGATCAGTATTCTAATTAGGTTATCTAAAGTAATCAGTGGGGGGGGGGGGTAGAAAATATTCTAAGTAGGTATCGTAAGATAACCAATGGGGGAAAATGGGGTAAGGTCTTCAATCAAGTCCGTATGGGGAAGAGAATTCTCCAGGTTCAGGATGTAAGACCCTAATTTCCAGATTTGGGGGTCTTGAGCCTCTCTCTCTCCCTTGGCCCACCCCATTCTACTTAATGGAGTGCTATCTTCACCTTCAATGAATCTGTACTCTGTTACTTCTGTGTGTCTTGCTCAATTCTCTGTTCAGGACACCAAGGACCTGGACATCAAATGGACATTCCAATGGTAATAGTTCCTGACTCCATGGATCTCACAGGCCAGTAAGAAAAACCAACTGTAACTAAACAATCAGAGGAAAAACTGGGTAATGGCTCTGGGCCTACAAACAGTACATGGATCATAGACATGGATGTGAGAGAAGGAATCCAGGGGAGATGCTGGTTGAACTGAGAGCCAAAGGACTTAAGGTGGGAGAAGGTCCTTCCAGCATGTGGGCTTTTATGTACAAAGACCATATGCTGGGAGGGAGCTCAGCATGTTTGAAAAACTAAACAGGGCTGGGGATGCCAGGCTTGGATCACACAAGAAAAAAACAAACAGTCAGGCAAGGAGAGAGCAATTTGGCTGGGTTCATAGGGAACTCACAGGTCACACAAGGTGATGTGGGCCAGGAAGGGGCTGCTCCTTTCATTAACAGCAACGGGAAGCCATTGGAAGCCATTGATGGTTGGGTCCACTTTTTTTTTTAGGTACTGGGGAATTAACTTAGGGAGACTTTACCACCAAGCCATCTCCTCAGCCCTTTTTTAAAATTATTTTTTTATTTTCAGACAGGATCTCCTTATGTGGCCCAAGCTGCACTTGAACTCGCAATCCTCCTGCCTCCACCTCCCTAGTCCATGGGATTATAGGCACACACCACCAGGCCTGGCCCCAAATTTTTAACCACCCAGTGTATGTGGGACATGATAAGCATTCAATAAAACACTTGCATGTTGAAAACACTCTGAGATGTTGTTGGTGAGAGTATAAATTGGTCCAATTTCTACGTAGGGCAACTTCACCACATCTTGCAAAATGACAAATGTGGATAACTTTCACCCAGAAATTTTCCTGATGGAAACTTATCCTACAGATATCTGCCCACATATGAAATGCCACTTGTACAGAGTTAGTCACTACTGTGTTGCTTATGATAGCAGAAGAATGTAAATAAACCAGATGTTCCTCAATAGAAGATTACTGAAAAATTTGTGATATCTCTCTGCAGATGACCTATAGAAAAGAATAAGAAAGGCTTCAGAAAGGCTTATATGCATTGTTTTGAAAAGAACTTCAAGATATATTATTAAGTTTTTTAAAATCAAGGTAAAGCCGGGTATGGTGGTGCACACCTGTAATCCTAACAGCTCTGGAGGCTGAGGCAGGAGGATCTCGAGTTCAAAGCCAGCCTCAGCCAAAGCAAGGTGCTAAGCAACTCAGTGAGACCCTGTCTCTAAATAAAATATCAAATAGGGCTGGGGATGTGGCTCAGTGGTCGAGTGCCCCTGAGTTCAATGCCTGGTACAAAAAAAAAAAGAAAAAAGAAAAAAAAATTCAAGGTACAGAACAGAGTTTATAATTGATACCATTTGTATGAATTAAAAAAAAAGAAGGAGGCTGGGTGCTATAGCACACACCTGTAGTTTCAGCAACTCAGGAAGCTGAGGTAGGAGGATTGAAAGTTCAAAGCCAGCCTCAGCAACTTAGTGAGGCACTGAGCAACTTAGAGAGACCCTGTCTTAAAATAAAAAATAGCCGGGCGCGGTGGCACACGCCTGTAATCCCAGCACTTGAGAGGCTGAGGCAGGAGGATTGCGAGTTCAAAGCCAGCCTCAGCAATGGTGAGGCACTTAGCAACTCAGTGAGACCCTGTCTCCAATAAAATACAAAAAAGGTCTGGGGATGTGGCCCAGCGGTCGAGTGCCCCTGAGTTCAATCCCCGGTACCAATAAATAAATAAATAATAAAAAGGGCTGGGGATGTGACTCAGTGATTAAGCGCCTCTGGGTTTAAGCAGAAGAATGGATAGGGAAACTTTGGTATATATACACAATGGAACACTACTCAGCACTAAAAGAGAATAAAATCATGGCATTTGCAGGTAGATGGATGGAGTTGGAGAAAATAATGCTAAGTGAAGTTAGCCAATCCCCAAAAACCAAAGGTCAAATGATCTCTTTGATATGAGGATACAGATTTATAAAGGCAAGGGAGGGGGATTGAGAGGAATGAAGGAACTTTAAATAGAGCAAAGAGGGGGGAGGGTGGGGAGGGAGCAATGGAATAGGAATAATGGTAGACTGAGTTAGACATCATTACCCTAAGTACATGTATAAAGACATGATTGTGGTAAAAATACTTTATGTAAAACCAGCAATTTGAAAAATTGTGCTCTTTATATGTAATATGAAATGAATTGCACTCTGCAAAAATATATAACAAATTAGAATAAAAATAAATTTTTAAAAAACCACCACCCCTATACCAAAAAAAAAAAAAAAAAGCACGAGAGAAAAATATGCTGTTTTTTTCTATGCATAGCACATTTCTAAAAGGACACATGAGAAACAGGGACTACTATCACTTCCCTCTGGAATGGAGAATCAAGTAGTTAGGGAATGAGTTGGAAGGAGATTTGTTTTTACTGAATTTTGAGCCAAGCAAATGTCTTACCTATACTATGAATAAAATATTTGCATAATGAATACTGACTAAAGAAACCAATGAATTAGAAAATAAATTCATTTTTTAAATGGCTTCCAGGTAGAACTCCCTTCTGCTATTTAGAGGAAAAGGATTTAGGAAGTCCTGGTCCCTGCCCTGCCCTCTGGTCCCTAAGATAGCCCTCAAAAGGGATCCACCCACGGGGACGCCTCTGGAAAGGGAGGTTGGATGAAAGTATCTGTTTTGATCAGTTGGCATAATTTCCAGGAAAGGGCCTCCCTCTTAGCCCTGAAACCAAGCTGGCCTCAGGACCCCATAGGAACACCGTGGGGGAACTTTCCAAGCTTGCTTAATTAGGCTCCTTGCTGAAAAGCCTCTAAAGACTTGTTGTTGTTCTCAAAGTGGTAACTGACTCCCAGAGATGAAATCTCCTCTCCGTAGGGAACTCTTATTAAAAAGTCCAATATTTGCTGCTTTTCTACCTAAAAATAAGCATCCAAATGGATTTGCAATATCAGGAAAAGCAGCACAAAGCAGGGAAGGCTGGAATGTCTTGAGCCTCTCAACTTTGGTCTGAATTCTGATTAAATTCCAGTGGAAAATGGCAGTTGACAGCAAGGGTCACCGGGTTTCATCACCCTGGCTTGATAAGGGGGATGAAAGGGAGACCAGGAGCTCACTGCCAGAAGGAGTTCCCTGTTTCTCCAGATGGAGATTGGCCCCAGGTGCTCACAAAGGAAAGCCGCCATGAGCTTTGCCCTGGAGTGCCCTCTGGCAGGTCTCATGAGGGAGCAACAAAGAAAAGCAACAGGAAAGAATGAGGAAAAGGCAAAGAATGAGGCCTTGGACCTGCAGTCTTGGGGTGGACTAGAATGTGATCATTTCTATAACTCTACAGAGAAAGTATCGTTGACTCCCCACCCCCATCTCCTTACGAGGAAACTGAGGCTCAGGAGAGTTGTACCAACTTGACGACATTTAGAGTCAAGGAAGCCCAACCTACTTTCCTTGCTGGATCTTTCTGTAAAATGTCTTTTGCCTCAGCTGAGGACAAAACCAGGAGAAACAACCTTCCTTTAACAGTGTGGCCTTGGATTAGACATGAGAAAGAGCTTTCAACGATACGTTATGTGTGTGGAGTCTCAAACAAGTGACCAGGAAGGACAGAGTTGCAACAAGGTGGTTGGCGAGGTGCGGTGCATATCATCTAGACTTGGTGGATCAAGGCTACTTTGATTTGTTGCTCATGTGTCACCACCACCTCCTGCAAGCACCCTGCCATCTAGACTAAGTCTCCAAGCAGTTCCGCATTTATGGAAGCCTCTTACTGACCCCTGCATCTGAAATGCCTCTCCCTCCCTCTGACTGCTTCAGTTTTACCTGCCCTTCATTGTGTACTCAAGTTTCCAGTTTGCTCGAAGCTTTTTCTGACCATTCCAGCCCCTACGCATCTACTCCTCATGGAATTCTTGGTGATTGGGGACTTTGTTGTGGTAATCCAGGGAGGGGATGGTTCCTGCAGAACCAGATGGGGTATTGATGTCAGAGAGACAGGAAAGGACGCAAGAAGCAAAGGTGGCAGCTGTCACAGCTGTCTACCCTGCTGTGACCTACCACGTGCAACCATCTGACCTGCCTTTGCATTCTAGGTGGCTCTGCTCTTGAGAAAAAGATGCCATGAAATCACCCAGAGATATCTACTAAATACATTTCCCAAATTATGCAAAATTATGGAGTTGGTACTCTGGGGCATGTCAGTTTTCTGTTGGTTTGGAGCATAGCCAGTTTCCTTAGCATTCAGTTACCCCGATACAGTTACCATCAACATGTTACCATTTGAAAGATGCTACCACACATAAGATTTCCTCACATCAACTCCACAAAGCCCATTTTATAGATGAGAAAAACTAGCATTAGAGTCCAACCTCTTCAGACCATGGGCCAGGGCGATTTTCATTACACCAGACATGGTATGGGGAAAAAAAAAAAATTTCCTGCTAGTCACAGTGGCACACACCTGCAATCCCAGTGGCTCAGGAGGCTGAGGCAGGAGGATCCCAAGTCCAAAGCTAGCCTCAGCAACTTAGTGAGGCCCTAAGCAACTCAGTGAGTCCCTGTCTCTAAATAAAATACAAAATAGGGCTGGGGATGTGGCTCAGTGGTTAAGTACCCCTGGTTCAAGACCTAATACCAAAAGAAAAAAAGAAAGAAAAAATCTTTCCCTAAACCCCACTCCATACTACTGAGGTATACACAGAGTGGAGAATACCCATGTTGTCAATTTACAGATGACAATTCAGCTTTCTGAACATAAGTGAAACAGTCTTGCACACCTCTCTCTTAGTCTAGCTTTTGTGCTCTATCGTCCATGTACCCTATGCAGGAGCATCACAGTCACCTCCATTATTTCTGCTGCCAAAAGTTTTGTCCTTGTCTCCAGTGCCAATTCAATAATGAGGTCAAGGGTTTGAGAGGAAAAAAAAATGGAATAGACGTTTTATTGATTTGTTAGCAAATGAGAAAAGAAGCACACTAAGATTTCAAAGCCTGCACTTTGTTGTCAGGGGGAACAGAAGGCTTTTGAAAGGGGACTACAAAGACTGGGTTCTAGGTATGCCTATCAGGGGACACAATTCATTTCCAGATGGCAGCCTTGAGAGACAGGCAGTTCTTAGATCCACTGGCACTAGCGACAGCTGCCAAGTCTGGATTCTTCACTGCTGTGCTCAGTAAACTGACGGACGCAATGAACTAGCCTGGCACAGGGAAAATGTTAATTTGCTTTCCCTGTGATTAGGGAGGAAGAGAGGGAGACAAGGAAGGAAGTGTGTGTGTGTGTGTGGGCGGGGGGTGGGAGGGGGTGGGGGTGGGTGGGATAGTCAGTTTGAAAAAAAAAGCCACAGGGGTGGGGGTAGCCATCAGTGGTCAAGCAGCATGAAGCAGACCCTCATCACATGAACGAGACCCATGTTCCAGTGAAACTTTGGTTTTGCTCTTATTTCAAAGCAAACAGGTTGAACTGGGGTGTTATTCATAGTGCCCAGTAGCACAGTGAGGGTTAGGGTTCCAGCAAGGACAGGTGACCACAGCTTCTTGGGGTTTACCTCTGGTCTCTTGGCCTTCCCTGATAGATTTTGACCTGGTCTTGCATTCTGGTACCAGAAAACAGGGGTGGATGATAAAGGGTCTTTAGGTGAAGTAATGTTTCTTAGTTGCTTATAACAGTGACCGGCACATAGGATTAGCACAATGTAAATGTTCACTATTATTGTTATCATCATTATCCCCGCCCTCTGTTTAGTATGGAAGATTCCAGAGACTTGATCCAGGCCTCCTGATCCCTCAGGGTACAGTCCTGGATCCAGGCACAGCTCCAGCTGGGATCTCCTAGGTCACCTCCCACGACCCTCCTTGTGCTCCAAAACCCCTGGTCTTCCTTCAGGCCCATGAACATGCCAAGGTCTCTTAACTCGAGACCTTTGTAGACCTTTGCAAGAGCCCTGATTTGGGAGATGGCTAAGATTGTGGTTGGCTGCGGGCCATGGAGATGTTTGGACATTGCCGCCTTCCGTGGTCTCACGGGACTTGGCCCGAGATCTCGCAGGACTTGGCCCGAGATCTCACGAGACTTGAGCCGAGATCGGAGCGGGTCAGCGCCATTTGGTTGTTAGAGGAGTGTGGACGGTGTGTCGGGGTGGTGTTGGAGCCAGAGAGAGAAGCTGACAGAATAAAGAACCTGTTTGTTTCCAGTCTGCCTCTAAACTTATTCTCACGGCTTTGCTGCTCCAAGCGGCCATCGCTTCAGGTGGCAACAGACCTTTGCCCTGTTGTTTTCTCCATTGAAATGCTTGTTTTCTGTCCTTATCATCCTCCTACTTCCCTCTCCCCAAAAACCCTCACCCTTCAATTCTCAGCTAGAATCTTACTCTACCTCAGAGGTCTTCCCTGTGACCATTCCTCACCCCTCTCTCACTTTCCTGTAGCATCCTTTGTTGACTATTCTGAATAGGCACCTAAGTACTTCCTTAACGTCTGTCATCCCATCAGACTGCAAGCTCCCATGACCACGGGAACCATATTTGAATATTCATTGGTGTATCCTCAATGCCTCACACGATGCTTGAGCTGAGCGGGAGCTCAAAGTCATATGCATGACATTGACAGAATCCAAATGGATTGAAAAATGATGACAGCAGGGATGCCAATGACAGGGATGACCTTACACATGACTGCACTGTTAAGTATTTGTTGTACTTGCCATGACTTACTCCTACCAGAACCTAGGATGAAATCAATAATAAAAGGGTGGAGAATAGAGGAAAAAAGAATAAATTCAGCCGGGCGCGGTGGCGCACGCCTGTAATCCCAGCACTTTGGGAGGCTGAGTCAGGAGGATCGCGAGTTCAAAGCCAGCCTCAGCAATGGCGAGGCACTTAGCAACTCAGTGAGACCCTGTCTCTAATAAAATACAAAAAAGGGCTGGGGATGTGGCCCAGTGGTCTAGTGCCGCTGAGTTCAATCCCCGGTACCAAAAAAAAAAAAAAAAAAAAAAAAAAAAAAAAAGAATAAATTCAATACATCTTTGTGCGACGGCATCTTTAATACTATCTGGAAATAAGACATGAATTGAAGTTGAAAGGGAGAGATGCGAGTCATAGTTGTCCAGGGTCAAATGTCAGCAAGCAAACTATTCACCCCTGCTGGGCTTACCTAGTGGGTCCTGAATTCTTGCTGCAGGCATAGGATATCACCTGACATTGTCGGGCTGTGGGGGGATATCATTTGAGGAATGTTGAGGATGTCCAGCCCCTACCCTCTGTAGAAGCAGAACCCCCACCCCGCTAGGAATCCAATTCAATCCAGCAAAACTTGATTGAGCAGTGGAGTCGCACAGCACCAGCGTCAATTCTGGCTCTGCCACTTCACTTCTCTGAACCCCAAGGTCCTCATCAGAAAATGCACATAATAGTTCTTCACATAGTTGCTGCCAAAATCTGATTTAACAGGCACCAAGAACTTAGCTAGCACCCAGCTCCAGCTCCAATATTCACTAAAAACTGCTAGAATAGGGAAGTACTGAATGAAACAAGTGCAAGAAACCTTCTAGAAATGGTTGGATTCTAACGGAGGGATCTGTGGTGATACCGCAGGTGAGGAGAATCAACCAGGGCCGGGTTCCATTTCCCCAGATGTGAAGATTAAACACTGAGAAATGCCAAGGCACGTGTAGAGAGCAATTTTTATTTAAAGGATAGGACAGAGATAGATTTCTCCACAGAGAAGGGGCCCAGAGCTAGGTGTCCTAAGAAGTGGGGGCGTCCTTCCCCTTTTATACATTTTAGATTTTCTTTGTTCTCATTCCTTCCTTCCCCTTATCTTGCCTCTCTCTTCTCCCCATCCTGCTTACGTGACCAGTGGCCAGGAGATGAGCCAAAAAGTGAGAAGGAAGCCCTCCAGGGGTGCCTCTCTGTGTCTGCCCAAACAGGACGTGCTTCATTAGCAACCCTTTGGGAGGAGCATTTCCCTATAGGGAGGTAACCTTGGTAAGAGGTGGAGGAGGAGGGGAAAGGCTCTGGAAGTATCAGCATTTCTTTTTTTCTGGATACCGGGGATTGAACTCAGGGGCACTTGACCACTGAGCCACATCCCCAAGCCCCTTTTAATATTTTATTTAGAGGCAGGGTATCACCAAGTTGCTTAGTGCCTCACTGTTGCTGAGGCTGACTTTGAACTCAAGATCCTCCTGCCTCAGCCTCCCAAGCCGCTGGGCGCCACTGCACTTGCCTCTGGAGGTACAATCCCCTGGAGGCAGCCTCCATCCTCCCAGACCCAAATAAGTTCCAAGTCCGACCCAATTATTTATTATCTATATTGACTGCTTTTTGTCCCACAGTGGTGCCTGTGAAATGGGGTCAGGTACAGTTTGTAAAGGAGCCATTGAGCAGATTGCATTTGAGCAGATTCTGGAAAAAGAGAGGTTGACTGGATCCAGCACAATGTGCACAACGGCCGGGACTGGAGCTCAAAGCAGTTGACCTATTTGTACCAGGAACACCATGCAGCTGGAGCAGAGTGGGAAGAGGGGTGGGAGCCCAGGGAAAGGAGGCAGGGGCCAGGAGGGAGTTGGCATGGGAGGACCTTGCGGGGTCATGGTTAAGTTGTAGGGGACGTGGTTTGCCTTACACAGCAGGCAGATTGTTGTCAGCAAGGACTGCACTGGGATCAACTAATTTCAATAGTAAATGGATAATGAAAAATTGAATGTCACACATAGAACCCCACCAGTTAAAGTCTCCCTGAGCTGCTGGAGATCTTTGTACTATCGGAGGCTTCTCTACCAGTGAAGATGGCAGCCCTTCAGGGGAAGGATGCCGAGGCTGACTAGTAGAACAGAGTGTTCCGATGCATCCTCCCTGGTGCTGGCTAATGCTGTGACATCTAGCTTCCGTCTTGCTCTCGAGGCTCGGTGTTCAACTCAGGTCTCAAAGTCACAAGTTCTGAGGAAGAACCTTGGATTCTCTCTATTCAACCCCTGTTGGGTTCTTACCTACACACAGGGTGTTGCTCTCAGCCTTAGGGGCACAGGGATGAACAGGACATAGCCAATCTCTGTCCCAAGAACTTACAGGGCCCAGAGGGGACATACTAGCTGGTTTCTGGTGCCCAGCTCAGACTAGTGCCAATGGTAAGTGCTCACAGATGGTCAGAGGCCAGCACCGGCTGGTCAGGAGAGGCTGGGCGGGTCTCTGAAAAACCAGAGAGGCAACCACATTCTTTTTTTTTTTTTTTTTTTTTTCATTTTTAAAAATTTTTTATTATTCTAATTTGTCATACATGTTTGCAGAGTACATTTCATTTCGTATTACATATAAAGAGCACAATTTTTCAAGTTGCTGGTTTTATGTAAAGTATTTTTACTACAATTGTGTCTTGGAAGAGGGAAGGAGCCTCCTCCTTTTCTCCACTGTCCGGATGCCTGAGGGGTTTTCCTCGGTCACCACATCCATTCACTTTCACTTTATTCTATGGCTAGTGTCTGTCTTTAAAAAGAAAAAGAAAAAAAAAAATGAAACTTATGCCTTTTTTTCCTTTCAGAAAATTTTGGGGGAAAAAAAAGTTAATTGAAGGAAGAAAAAATTCCCATAATTTCACCACCATTGTTTACATTTGGGTGGATTTCCAGTTTCCTTTTCTCTGCATAGGCAAGTTTGTTTGATGGGTTTTGTGATACATACAATTTTGTGTACTACTTTTACTCAGGAGTGTCAAACATCACAGCATTTTCTTTTCCATTGAAAACTTCTTTAGCCAGGTGCAGTGGCACTCACCTGTAATCCCAGTGGCTTGGGAGGCTGAGGCAGGAGGATTGGGAGTTCAAAGCCAGCCTCAGCAACTTAGTGGGCCCCCAAGCAACTCAGTGAAACCCTGTCTCTAAAAATAAATAGAAAGGAAAAAAAAAAAAGGGCTGGGGATGTGGCTCAGTGGTTAAGTGCCCCTGGGTTCAATTCCTGGTACCAAAAATATAACTAACTAAATAAATAATCATCATTAGGAGCCTTGTGACATCTGATCCCTAGAAGTGGAAGATGGACACTTTTCACTTCTAGTGACACTAGATAGTTTGTTTAACCTAAGTCTCATGTTTCTCGTCAATGAACATAATAAGGCATTGTGAAGGATTGTGAAGGCTTAATCAAAGAACTATTGTACTGGGCATGCCTATAATCCCAGTTAGTTGGGAGGCTGAAGCAGGAAGATTGCAAGTTTGAGGCCAGCCTCAGCAATTAGCAACCCTAACTCAAAAAAAGAAAGATTGTGGGGAGGGGCTGGGGAATGTAACTCAGTGGTAAAGCACCCACGTGTTCAATCCCCAGTACCAAAAAAAAATAAAATTAAAATAAATAGAAACTATAGCATGGAAATGCTGGACACTGGGAACAGGGCATACTTAATGGATCCTCCCCACCCCACCTCCTTTAGGATTCTTCTGGATTTTGGTAGATGATTTGCTGCATGCTAGCTCATTTCAAGCTTCCTTGTGCCTCAGTTCCCCTCTCTGTGCACTGGTGACTAATAATCACACAAAGGCTAGGCAGTCAACAGGCAGAGAAAAGGAAACTGTGGAGAGAGTGTGTTAGGGTTTGGATATGAGGTGTTCCTCCAGAACTCCTGTGTTAATGCAGGATCATTCAAAGCATAAATAGATGGGAGAGCTCTGACCTCCATCCACCCCACTGTGAATGGACTGACTGGGTGATAACTACAGGCAGGCAGGGCATGGCTGGAGGAAGTGGGTCTCTGGCGGCATGCCCAGGAGGGGTGCCTCTTTCCTGCTGCCCTTCCCTGTCACACTTCCTGGCCATCACAAGGCAAGCTGCTTTCCTTCCATCATGGCCCTTTGACCATGATGTGCTGCCTCCCTGTGGGCCCAGAGCCAAGGAGTTGACCATCTCTGGACTGAGAGCTCTGAAACCGTGAGCCCCAAATAAACTTTTCCTTCTCTAAGTTGTTCTTGTCAGGTGGTTGGGTTACAGCATTGCAAAACTGACTATCAGAGTGGAATTGCTTAGCTGGGAAGGCTCTTTGCATAATTTCTGCCCCCTCCCCCAAGCCAATCCCCAATCATTTCTGGTCTCATTAGGGGGGCGGGGCACAGGGGAACTCCAGAGACACCTGTCTTGAGGTTTTCTGTCCCAACCCCATTTCCTTGTTTTTCAAATAAAGTCTTCTATGAGAATTAAATCCTTGAAGAGATTCTCCTGAGAGGATAGAGCTCCAGCCTCTGCATCCAGGGTTTGGTAAGAACAGAAGTCACTCCAGGCATTTCAAGGAGAAAGAACCAGCTGGGAGGGGTCGCCTCACAGGAGAGGAAGCTGGGAGAGATCTGGAGAGCACGTCCAGGACCAAACACTTGAACGTCAAGAGAAGAGGGGGCTGGGGAGGTGGTTCAGGGGTACAGCACTTGCTTTGCATGTGGGAGGACCTGGGTTAAAAGAGGGGTGGGGAGCCAGGCGCGGTGGCACACACCTGTAATCCCAGCACTTGGGAGGCTGAGGCAGGAAGATTGCAAGTTCAAAGCCAGCCTCAGCAATGGCAAGGCACTTAGCAACTCAGTGAGACCCTGTCTCTAATAAAATACAAAAAAGGGCTTGGGGGTGTGGCCCAGTGGTTGAATGCCCCTGAGTTCAATCCCCAGTACCATAAAAAGGGGGGGGGGCAGAAGGGGGAAGAAGAGGAGGAGGAAGAGGAAGAAGAAGAACCCAAATAGAAATCTTAAAAGCTGGAACAACAGGAAATCCCAAGGTGTAAGGCAGAGATGACATGGACTGGAGAAGGAGGTGTGTTGTCATTAACATACAGGAAACACGACATGTCTTTCCACAGTGTTAGAATTGTATTGAATGACAATAAATTGTAGGCTATGCCACTTTCATCAGTGGCAGTTCGCTGAATACGTGTGGCTCACCTGGTAGTCATAAGATGTGTAAACATAAGTTGTTTTATTCCTGTCTTAATTTCTAATATTTGTAACATGTAAGTCACATGTACTTCACACAATGATTATATAAATAGGTCACAGAAAGACTAAGAAAGGGTTTAAGGGCTAGGGTTTTGGCTCAGCGGTAGAGCGCTCGTCTAGCATGGGCATGGCCCGGGTTCGATCCCCAGCACCACGTAAAAATAAAATGCATTGTGTACAACTAAAGTAAATAAATAAATATTAAAAAATAAAATAAAAGAAAGGGTTTAAGTGGCCGCAGGGTTACAGGATGCTGTGCCAAGAGCATAGGCAGAGAGACAGACGAGTGCAGAGTCAGGAAGTCACTGTAGATGGTCAGATGAGGATTTTAACAACCCAGTTTTTCTTTTTCTTTTTGCTTTGGTGGGGGGTACCAGGGATTGAACTCAGGGGCACTCGACCACTGAGCCACATCCCCAGCCCTATTTTGTATTTTAGTTAGAGACAGGGTCTGAGTTGCTTAGCACCTCACTTTTGCTGAGGCTGGCTTTAACTCTGATCCTCCTGCCTCAGTTTCCCAAGCCACTGGGACTACAGGTGTGCACCACCACACCTGGTTTAACAACCCAGTTTTGCAAAGTTGTCAAAGCAGACACTCTGGACCAATGGAGGCTTAGGTTTTAGTGTCAGTCTAAGGTGTCAGGTTGGAGTGGGCCACATGTGACCATCACAAACTAGAAACATTGCACTTTGCTCAAGCCCGATGGGGACAGGAAATTGGAAGTTTGTCGCTGTGGCAATCTTTCTGGGCAAGGCTCATATGAGTGACCAGGTAACAAAGTCAGGATGCCTGTTGTGTTCAGTCTTGGGGGATCCTCCTTTTATGAGTCTTGAATGAAAAGTTCTCATCTGGTGAGCCTGATAAGCTCTTGTGTCTGGTGTTGCTAATACGATTTGGAATGTCCATGTGTGTAGATACTCCTGGATTTAGTTTGTTAAGTTGGCACTTATAAGTTATTTATCAATTTGTGCTTTGTGGTGGTGCCAGAAAGATGGTAGTTGTTTATTGTACAAACAAGGTATAGAGAGTCATTCTACCTTGGTACCTGTGCTCAAAATTTATTAATTTATGGCAAACTACTGCTTTACAAAATGGAGTAACTTAGATTTAGGCACAGCCTCAAAATTGTTGTTCTGTACATCAAAGAGGAATTCAGAGCAGGGCATAGCCTGCTCTCCATAGGAGGGCACAGGGATTATGAGCACTGGCTTTTAATTCAATCTCAGCCTTGCCATTCACTAACTATGTGGCCCTAAGAAAACTGATTTACCTCTCTGGACCTTAATTCCTTCATCCATCAGAAAAGTAGGGCTAACTAGAACACCTATATCTCAGAGAAAATAGAAATAAAGTACCTAAAAAGCCCAGTGCCTGGCATGTAGTAAGTATTGAAAATAAAGTAATTCATAAAAACCATTCCAGACTCCTCTTTCCCTCTCTTTGTTCCCACTCTACCATTTCCTTCTCTATCTGCTAACTTTTACTCACCTTGCAAATGGGGAAAGGTGGCCTTTTCAAAAATCCATTGTCCGTAGCAATGTCCCACAGTTCTTCATTTTGTTCCTGGAGACAGAGAATAATAAATTACCCTCCCTTGGCCAGGGAAGGAGCTAAGACCTAAAGGAGCCAAAATCCTGTCGATGGTGGCTGGATCATTTAAAAAACATCAAACAGTAACACTGAGTTCTCAAAGGCAGTGTACAATGTTATGAATTTTAACACACATATAGATTCATGCAGCCACCTCCACAATCAGAACACACACCACCCCAGCACCCCAAGACACTGCTTTATAGTCACCTCCCTCCACCCCAACCTCTGGCAACCATGATCCATTCTCCATCATTGTAGTTTTGTCTTCTTGGTTGGATAAACACAATCACTACACAGTTCACCTTTCAAGACTGGTTCCTCCGATCTAGCATAATAATGTCTTCAGGATCCACCCAAGCTGGTGCACATATCCATTCCTTTTGATTGCTGCATAATATTCCATGTTTGGATTGTTTGAAGAGAATATTCAAACATTCCTGGCGCTCTTTCTCTCCACCCCCACCCATGGCTTTGCCCAGGCTAGGCAGGTGCTCTCCCACTGAGCTACACCCCATCCCCATGCTATTTGTGCAGGTTGCCTTAGTGAAATTCAAACCAGTTAGGGTATATTTTGAAAGAATTTATTCAGTTGTGTCCTTGGCTCTAGAATATTTACTCCATGAAAAAGTGATCCCCTAGAAACATAGAACCTAAATGCAACGTGCTTCCCCATTTGGAAGATAATCGAGGCAGAATGGTGCAGGTAGCCATCACTGGCCATCAGCCACACACTTTTCACTTGTCCCCAGCAGTGTTCTGGGTGGCAGCCTAGGGCCTCCCAGGCTGCCTTACTAACAGATCTTCTGCCACATCCTCTAAAGCCAACTCTATGCCGCCATCTGGTGGCCTCGGCCTCTGATGCCCTCTGTGGCTCCCTTGAAGAGATCCCATTATCTCTGGGGTTCTTCAAGGTCTTGTGCACACCATTCCCCCTGATTACACTGATGTCAGCCAATTCACTCTTACAGCCAAAGTTTTCTCCTGACATATCCTGTGGCTCTCACGGAGAGAAGAAAGCTGTCTCCTCCTAACAAGAGTTATAATTCCTTTTAACAGAATTCCGAAGGAGGTAGCTGTGCTCTTGGAATACCATATTGCATCCTTATTATTAAAAGCTTTTTCTTTGATTTTTACTTTCTTTCAGCCCCTGGCCCTGAGATTGCTGAGAACAGGTTCTCTTGGGATTGAGTCAGGGGGACACTTTTAGTGTTGCACATCAGTTTGCTTCCAAAATGGGTCCCCCTTCAACCAGTGCCTGAGGACTGACTGGTTAAAGCATCTTTTTTTTTTTCTCTCTCTCTCTCTCTCTTCCCAAAATGTGTTCCTAGCTCACTGTGTGTGGTGAATGGTCTCCAAAATTGGCCACCATCAACACCTCCTCTTTCTTGTATGTGCATTCCACTCCTTCCATCAAATGTAGAGCCCATTTCCTCTTTCCTTGAGCCTGGGCTAACCCTGTGACTTGTTTTCACCATGGAATAAGGCTGAAGTTTCATTCCTGTCCTAGCCCTTAAGAGAACAGGAAAAAAAGGCTAGCACTCATGCTGTCTGAGGAATCTGGTCACCATACTTAATATATTTGGGCTAGAGTTCTCAATGAGCAACCACGTAGGGAGACAGAGGCCATAGAGAGGAAGGCCAAGACGCTATACACCTGAGTGAAGCCTCCCTAAACCTTCCAGCCCAGCTCATCTCATCCCAGCCCAGCCCAGCCCAAGTTTGAATACACAGATTGAGTGACCCTGCTATCATCACATGGGACAGAAGAGCCATGCCCTGCTAGAATTATTGACCTACATTGTACAGAATAAATCATTGTTGTTTTGAGTCATCAAATTTGAACTTTTTCATCCAGAACTAGATGATGGGAATACTGAGAGACAAGTCCCCAAAAGATGGGTTTTGTCCTATTCTTTCTCTGGTATCTCAGCCCAGGACCAACCATCTGTTTTAACACAGCTCCCAGAAAACCTTGAGGATCCCTGATGATCCTCAAGCAAATAGAATCCCTGGTAGCTTCCCTAATGTGCTCCAACAAGTCAACACCCACATGCAATACAAGGATGTGGCTCCTTTTCTCCTCTCAGATTTCTTTCCTCAGTTATGATGGAAGTTTTGGAAGGAGATGTTAAAATGTGTTTGTTCTCCTTAATTAGTGAAATAATGCCCAGGGAGCAGTCAATCTGCAAGCCCAAACTGGCCCCAGACCCTCAGTGCAGGGAGGCCAGGTGCAATTAACAGGCATGGCAGCTATTTTACTGAGCACTAGTGTGTGCCAGGCCCTAGCTAAGCCCACTGCATGCAGCCTTTCCCTGGATCTTCACAACTACCCTGGGAGACAGCTAGTATTATTATCTCTGTGGTTTTTGTTTGTTGGTTTTTGGTACCGAGGGTTGAACCCAGAGGTGCTCAACTGCTAAGCCACATCTTTAGCCCTTTTATTTTTTATTTTGAGACAGGGTCTTGCTAAGTCCTTAGGACCTTGCTCAATTACTGAGATTGGTCTCAAACTTGCAATCATCCTGTCTTAGCCTCCAGAGTCTCTCAGATTATAGATGTGAACTACCATGCCTAGCTTACCTCTATTATACAGGTGAGGTTCAGTAACTTTTCCAAAGCATCATAGCTATAGGCCCATCACTTCTCAGCCTTTTGGCTAAGATCAAGTGTAGTGGTGTAGCCATAGGTCCACATCTTTTTTTGTCTTTTTTCTTTCTTTTTTTTTTATTTATTTATTTTTTGTAGTTGTAGATGGACAGAATGCATTTATTTATTTGTTTATATTTATGTAGTGTTGAGGATCAAACCCAGTGTCTCATGCATGCTAGGCAAGTGCTCTACCACTGAGCTACAGCCCCAGCCCCAGCCCCATAGGTCCATCTCTTAATAATGCCATGCCTCTTTTTCTAGGTTGTGGTGACCCCCTCAGTGCAGTGCCTTCACAGAAGACACCAAGGAGAATTCTGCCTTTTAACCCAGTACTTCCCAACCTGTTCCACACCTTTAAAACAACACATTAAAAAGTGTACATTAAAAGTGACAATCTAAGGAGAGTATGCCGGGATAATGAATTAAGGTTTTTTCAGGTAAAGGTGACAAGTTTAGAGTACTCCAGAGAGAAAACTCAGTTAAGATGTTTATAATCTAAAGGCACCTCATTTCCCCAAATCCTTTATAATCACTGGAACTTTTCTTTTTTTAGTATTTTTTTTAGTTGTTGATCCTTTATTTTATTCATTTATTTATATGTGGTGCTAAGACTCGAACCTAGTGCTTCACACATGTGAGGCAAGCACTCTACCACTGAGCCACAACCTCAACCCATCACTGGAACTTCTGAGAGGATAAAAATTATAACTTTAAAAGTATAACTTAATGGAGATGGGTTATTGTCTCTGATCACTTGTGGGAGAGCAGTTTTCAGCCTCCAGAGAGGGCCCACTTGGGACATGTGTGTTCTTGAGATGCAACCTTGGACAAAGGACCTCGCCTCTTTTGGTTTGTTTTCTCTCAACAGAAAGGTGAGAACGTACCACGGGCTTTGAGGCTGAGTGCGGAGGGCATGGAAGGCATTCAGCTGGGAAGGGAGGTGGCCAATGCCTGAGATGAGCTAAGAGGGTGAGAAAGGCTAAGTTTGGGAAAGTTTTTGATTGTGAAGCTCTAGTCGTATGTGTTTGTGTTTTCCCTGTTCTCTTCTAAGCCAAGGATCTGACCCGGGTTGATCTCTGATAACCAAGTAGGCAAGGGAAGAAATGGGGCCTGGACCAGAGAGAGCCTGAAATCACTGTGGCAAAGAAAAAGAGGAAGCTGTTGATTCGTCTCCAGGCCTGGAGGCTGCAGGCTGAGGCTGGATTGGCAAATCGGCCCTTTGGACATTCCATCTACCTCTCCAGTTGGAGAATTTTAGAGATTGGTGTAAATAGAAAGGTAATAATGTCGGAGGAGTACATTTTCAAAGTGATTAGCCATTTCTCCACCATTCCTGTTAGCAACAAATGTTACAGGGTTGTGTGGGTGTGTAAATGTGGGCTAATGTCTATAAATAGGAAATAGCTTTTAGAAAAATAATTTTAATTTTAGGGTGAAAGAAATTTATAGGTTCCTGTGGGTAATAATAGCTGCCTAAAATGGTATCTTTCCACACATTTCCAAAAACCATACAGATCAACAAGGAGAACCAATTAAACCACATAACCCAGTCTGGATGTGACACAGGTGAAATTCTAAATACATGTTTGTTGAATTGATTAATTGACATAGGAATGAATGGCACAACTACACAGAAAATGAAGCTATTAAGAATAATTTATTGCCAGATGACAGACCCACATTCCAAATAATTCTGACAAGCTGGCCTCATGGGCCAACATCAATATGACAAAATATAATTTCAGTCCAAACTAAGGCCCTAAATTTAGGGTCAAATAATTCAACTTGCAACAAAAGGGGCAAGTCCTAACTAAATGACCCTGTGGAATAATAGTTTTCAAATTTTTTAGTCTCAGCCTCCTTTACATTCTTAATAATTATTGAGGATCCTGGAAAGCTTTCATTTTAAGGGGTTTTGTATATTGATATTTATTGTCCTAGAAATTAAAACTGAGAACTTTAAAAATTTTACTTATTAATTCATTTAAAAATAAAAAATAAACCAATCACATATTAACATATTTTATAAAAATAAACTACTTCCTAAAAAAGTTAGGGAGAGGAGTGGCCTTCCTTTCCATTTTTATGACCCTTCAGATGCATTTTGTAAGGCTTCTGCATTCAGTCTGGGGCAATATGGTGTCTCACTGTCTCACTTGAAGTATGTGAAGAAAATCCAGCCTGACATAGATATGTGTTTGGCAAAAGAACATTCTTTTTTTTGGGGGGGTGGGGAGGAGGGTATCAGGGATTGAACCCAGGGGCACTTAACCACTGAGCCACATATCCTTTTTATTTTTTATTTTGAGACAGGGTCTCACTAAGTTGTTTAGGACCTCACTAAGTTGCTGAGGCTGACTTTGAACTTGCAGTCCTCCTGCCTCAGCCTCCTGAGTCATTGGGGTTACAGGCATGCACCACCACAACTGACAGGAAATGGACATTCTTGATGCCATAACAAAATTTGATAAGTGGTAGTTTCTTAAAAGTTTGAAACCATATTGTGAACTTTTTGTAGTCTCTTATATTAAAATCCATTGACCTGTGACAAAAAGCTCAATTTTTTGTCATTGGCAACAGGTTCTATCAGTTTTTTTCCTTAAAGTGACAGCCTTACCTCATTTTTGAGAAGATGTCAGCCAAATAAGGGAGTCTGAATAACCAAGTTGTCAGTCTTTGTCTCAACAAAAGATGGTGAGTAGAGCAGGTATTTGGCTCAAATAATTGTGTTTAGTGTTTTTTTTTTCCAGGCAACCATGATATTTATGTGTGTACCACCGTATTTTCTGTCCACAGGGTTCCTCCCTCACATCAATCCTACCAAGATGCCCCCTATCGTTGTAAAAGAGTCCTTGTTTTGTTTGCTCTGGAGCTCATATTAATCCCTAACTCCTAGGGAGAACAGATAGACAGAGGGACAGGTCCATTTCAGGAGGCTGGGAGGAAGTCTGCCTTTCATCGCGTGGCAACCTTTGCTTTGGAGAAAATCCTCTCTGCATCAAGATTAACTTCCTTGGGGAAGTAGGTCTGTGAGTGGCACCAGTGACTTCTCACTGAGCAGTGAGGGTCAGTGTTCCCTCCTCTAAAGCAGCTCCCAAGCACCGCTGATAAGAAGACTTAGCCAAGAAATCATCACCACCTCCTGACACCTCACTACTAGAGAGTGAAAAAAAAAACAAAACAAAACCCAACAAAGGAGACACATGAGTTTGCCTGGTAGTGTCGTTCTTCTGTTCAGCAAACGCTACAACTCACTGCCCCAGCAGCAGGCACACAGCTGGCTTCAGTGGCCAAGGGGTTCACTCTGGTGGGAAAGGTATAAAGAGATGATCACAGGCTCATCTCTTTGGGAAGAGCATGGCCTGCAAATCTCTGCATGATTGGGTCCTTGTGCCCTGTCCCAGCCTCACCCCCACCCTGTCCTTGTTCTTTCTGCCCACCATCGTGTCTTGGCCACACTAAATAATATGGAATAAGTGGTGCTATTTTGTGCCTTTGCCCCTCTGCCTGGGATGCCCTCCAATGTGTTCTCATTCCCTAGTTAGCAAGGACTGCCTGTGTCCCATCTCTGGCAGCAGATTTCCATCTGCAGCAGATCCCGACTGGAAGAAGGGGAAGCCTGAACCTAATTCAGTTCTGAAATTTTATTTTTACTTGAGACTGGACATTTCACTTTATGAATTGAGACTGTTTTGTGACTTAAAAGTAATCATAGTGGGCTGGGATTGTGGCTCAGGGGTAGAGCGCTCGCCTAGCACATGCGCGGCCCAGGTTCGATCCTCAGCACCACATACAAATAAATGCATTGTGTACAACTAAAGCAAATAAATATTTTTTAAAAAAGTAATCATAGCTTCCTGTTTAACCTGAGTGGTCAGAAAATTCTGAGGCTACTCCTAGTTTTCACCCAGGATCAGGGAGAACTAAAACCTCCAGAAAAAAAAATATGAAGGAATAATAGGAGAAAAAATATTGTTATGATAAGATCCTAAGAGCCACATTTGTTTCAGGTACCCATGCCTGTCCTTCCCTTGACTGTGTTTCCTTCTTGTCTGGATGGAAGGCTAGGTGGAGAGGAAGTCCTCAATTAAGATCCGAGTGGCACAGGGGTGGGAAAGAAACCTTGGGCAGGGCAGTCTCTGTCCAGGAAGCATAGGGTGGTAGCAGGACTCAAGTCTCAATGATGCCCAAGGAATTGGCTTCCAAATGTGACAGGGTCTCTCAAAGTGGGAGTCCTTCAGTGGCAGCTGCCCCTCACTGCACAGAAACTTTCTAATGCAAATGAACCCCAGAAAGGCAGTGTAACAGCAAACAAGTATCAGTCAGGTGGAGATGACAGGTACCAGACCCTTTCCTGATGGCACTGTGCTCCTCCAGCAGACATCAGAGAGAGGAAGAGGGACCCATTTAAAAGGAAAGGTCAGGAGCCGGGCGCGGTGGCGCACACCTGTAATCCCAGCACTTTGGAAGGCTGAGGCAGGAGGATCGCGAGTTCAAAGCCAGCCTCAGCAATGGCCAGGCACTTAGTAACTCAGTGAGACCCTGCTTCTAATAAAATACAAAAAAAAGGGCTGGGGATGTGGCCCAGTGGTCAAGTGCCCATGAGTTCAATCCCCAGTACCAAAAAAAAAAAAAAAAAAAAAAAAGGAAAGGTCACAGGCTGGAGTTGTAGATCAGTGGTAGAGCACTTGCCTCGCAAGTGTGAGGCACTGGGCTCAATCCTAGCACCACATAAAAACAAATAAAGGCATTAAGTCCATATGCAACTAAAAGAAAACTTAAAAAAAAAAAAAAAAAGAGGAAGGGTCATGACCAGATAAACTAAAGACAAGGGGGAAAGAAGGCCAAATGGCTGACTGCCTGTCTCACCGCCCCACTGAATGTGCATGCAGAATGCAGTGCAAAAAGTGTAATGCAGAAAACGAGGTTGACAGGTCAAGAAATGCACCCCAAATCACACCACTACTAAATGAGAGAGCTGGAATTTAAATTCAATGTTTCTGGTTCCAAAGTCCATTCTAGCAGGCCACAGTGTCTGGCTTTGGGTCAGCAAGCCTTTGTCTCCATCGTCTTCATCTTGTGTGTACCTAAGAGCTGTGGGCCTGGGTGATTTGTGATCTGCACATGCAAACCATCCTTGCAGGGCAACTGGTGTGGGAGTCTGAGGGCAGGTCTCAGGAAGGCTACTGTGGAGGCTGGAAAAAAGTCTCCAGGCCTCACACAATGCCCTGGCCACCTCTGCCCTGCTGTGTGCATCCTGCCTTCCTTCCCTGGGGCCTCCAGATGCCCTTTTCAAGCATGTACCCCACATGGTGAGGCTCACTGCCCTCTCTGGCATCACAGGACTGTTGGAGAGCAGCCAACACACTGTTAACCAACCAACCTGTCCCTCACAGGACAGTCTCATGCTGGAGCTGGGCAACCCTTGTCTGACACCTGGGTGAGTCAGCACACCTGGATCAAGCATCAACCAGTGAACTGAAGGCCAAGGAACAACCCCCAGAGTCAGTCAAGGGCAAAGGATACCAACTCCCTCTTAACTCACATCTCTCCTATTGGTGAAGGGCTTAGAATATGACCACCAGCTACTGTGATCATGATACATTCTACAGTATATCATAACAGGTCCCCCAGTTTCAGAGGCGCTGAACAACAGGTGTGGGGATGGGGGGTTGGTGCCATTTTGGGCTTGGTCTAAAGGTCCTCAGCCTGTCCTCAGCTGCTGCAGCAAATCTAACATCAGAAACTGTTGTCCAGAAGTGGGATCAGTGCCTGGTTATCTCCTGTGAAGAACGATCCTTCCTGGGCAGCCCATGTCTGACAGCCATCTAAGTCCTCAGCACCTAGTATGACAGCACGCAGCAGGGGGATGACCTATGCTTCAGGAATATCAGTTAAGAAGAAACAAGAGTTTTCACAAATTGATACATTTACTTCATTATTTGTTAGTCAGTTGTGTACATACAGATGTCACTTTAAGTTACATAATTGCAAGGACATGAACACATGCTAGCTCATCCCTCTAGCTGAGTGCCTGGGGAAAATTTAAATCCCTTTATGGTTTCTCTATATTTTTCTGGTGGCTCCACCCACCCTGGCCACTTCTCCCTGGACCCATTCCCCTTCTCTCCTGCCCTCCCCTCCCTCCATGATGTGGCAAGGCAGGGAAGGGCCAGTGAAGACAAGACTGCAGGTTCACAGAAGCCTGCCAGGCTGGCGTCTGCCGCAGCTGCTTTGGTGTTCTTGCTAGTCTCAGGGAGTGTACACTTTGCCACTTTGAAGACACTAAATTCCTTGTAGGCAAGGACCAGGGCCTCTATGTCGCTGGGCATGGAGGGACAGGGGTCATGAAGAGCAGTACCTTGGTAGACTGCTGAGCATGATACACCCATGGGGGCTCTGGGGCTCCAAGCTGGGACAGGACAAGCTCACAAACAAATCACTGAGACACGACGCAGTGGGTAATACAACAGAGATGTGCAGAGCACTACGGGAGGGGAAGGGGCATTACAGGACAGCTTCCTCAGAGGGAAATTTATTGGCAGGTACCATATCCTACATTAGGCACTTCAACTCCATCTTATTTAATCCTCATCAAGGAGGAAACCGATCTCAAAGGCGATACTAGAAACGCTGTTGAGCTGGGGTTCAGATCCAGATCTGTCTGCTTCTCAAGCCCACTCTCTTTCCTCTGTGTAAGCGGCCAACTGTGGGGAGATCTGGTCCAGGGCTCAGAGAATGATAAAGAGACCTCCAGAATAAATGAATCACTTTAAGAGCAAAGTAAAATAATAAAAAAACAAAAATGAAAAACACACAAAAAAAACAAAAAAACACCATATTCTCCCCCAATTTTGCATCGTAACTGGCTGGAAGAGCAAACATAAAGGATGCTGGAAACATGACCGTGGAGAGAAGAGCTGTCTGAGCAAATGTTAGCTTCTTCCTCCTGATTTCTTGTTCTCTCAGCCAACAAGGCCAAAGAATATTCCAAAACTGCTGCTGCTGACTGGTTCCAGGAGAAGAGAGACTCTCAATTTTAAATGTCTCTAGGACAGCTTCACTCTGGGCTCCGGAGTCTCAGTTTTGTTTTTTATACTGTAAGACAGAGAGATTAGAAGTGGGTGAGGGAAGCCAGTGGGGAGAAAAGACCCAGGAAATCTCAGACCCTGGTCACCTAGGTCTCCCCACCTCCAGCAGGGGCTTCTCAACAGTGGTGACACCCAGGCAGGAGACGCTGGACAATCCAATCTCTAGTTCATGCCTGGACCCTCTCTTTTCTTTAGCAGAAAAAGAAGCCGATGGCCTTGGTAGGGGTGCAGGGGGAGACACATAATAAAGAAACTAGTAACATTAGAAATGAACACATGGTCACCCGCACTTTCGAGTCTTATTTGAGGAAGAAAATTCTCAGGCAGAGGAGGGCTCTCAGAAGTCAGAGAACGATCCTCTACCAATCACTATGTTTAAAAAAATGGATCTTGAACCCCATATTTAGAGATTCTGAGTTGGAAGCACAGGGAGCTGGGGGCAAACTCCAGTTCTCTAGGTTGTTCTAATACCAACTGCCTTTCTGTCTCACTCCTTTCCTCTACCCAACAGATCCTTGAATGATTCCTCAGTAATCCTGCCACAGTGTGAATATCCCAGAGCCCCCAAACAGCTGTCTTCTTGGAGCCACCACAGCACTGCTGCCAGCTCTGGCACCACTGCTTCCAAGGCTGTTCTCTCCCTTCGCCAAAGTCCCCATCCTGGCTCATTCAGCACTTTCGGCAGAAATCTGCCTTTAAGGATCAAGGTGAACCCCTCACCCAACCTTGCAGAAAACAAATGCAACCAGAAAGGATCACCTCTCTGCTTTCCAGGAGAGGAGTGGCTGGTGGGGATTGCCTGAGCAAAGGCCCTTCTCAGCTGTGGGGCAGGGGCGACTCCTAGTGGTCACAGTTATCACTGCCCCATTCTCAGGCAGAGGTGGGAGCCAAGCACTTACTTTGTTCATGATCCAGTCGGCATCTTCAATGGCTCTTTTAATAATCTGCTGGATTCTCTCAGGGTTGTCTTCATCTGAATGAACCCGGAAACTCTGGAAGTTTCAGCATAAAGAAAGATGACTAAGCAAAATTCACAGAGCCAGCAGCTTCAGAGCACCAGTCCTTGGCCAGATACACTGCTGGCACGATATACCAAGCATCTCTTAATCCTCTATGGTTATGATTATCCCACTTAGAGATCAGAAATCCAAACTTGCTGCTAAGCAACAATATTTGAATCCTAGACTATTTGATTCCAAAGAGGACAATCCTGGCAGCAGGGCAGATGCTTAAAGGACTGACCCCCAGGGCCAGGGGCTTTCAGGCAGGTTATCAGGGCCAAAGGGCAACTTCCATCTTTCTGTTTAATTTGCTCCTCACTGAAGCTGCTTTCACCAGAGTGAGACCTCCTCATGGCCCAACCACCAGGAAGAGGGCGTTTCTCGACCCAGTGCTGAAACAGCCAAGCAGGGACAGAAGGGGAAGAAGACAGTGGAAGGGGTGGCTTTGAGGAATCCAGCCAGGCCCAGACACAGGCTGATGTTGGCTTCTGACCAGTCTGAGATTCAGGTTCACTGGAGTGGTCCTCAGGGCCCTTTAGAAAGAACCGGTACCTCCCCTCCCTGTCACTCCCAACCCCACACATCCCCCTTCTCTCTTCAGGAACCACCTCAAATCCCTCCTCTAGGAAGCCCTCCTGACTCCTCCAGATGGCTAACTGCTCCCTTCTCTGTGTTCCCACAGCCTTCTGTTGCTACCTCTAATTTTTTTTAACTTTTCATATTATACTTGTATGAATTCTAATTTTAAAATTTTTTATTTGGAAATGATTTCTTACAGAAAGGTTGCAAAAAAAAAAAAAAAAAAAAAGTAAAGAACTCCCTACCTCAGTAACCAGTTGTTAACAATTTGCTATATTTGCTTTGTTGTTCTCTCTTTATATGTGTATTATAAGGTTTCCCTGGAAGGATTTAAGAGTACATTGTAGACATTGTGCCCTTAAACCCTAAGCACTTCAATGTGTATTTCTTAACAACAAGGGCGTTCTCTTATATAATCACAGTAATCAAATTCAGAAAATTTAACGTTTATACTATTACCTAATGTTCAACCCACATCCCAATTTCATGCACTGCTCCAATAATGTCCCTTACAGCCATTTTATTTTTTTCTGGTCCAGAATCCAATCTGGGATCATGCATTACATTTAGTTCTCACATCTCTTTAGTCCCCTTTAATCCAGGGCAGCTCTGCTTTTTTTGTGTGTTTCATGAAATTGACATTTTGGGGGGTGGTTACCAGGGATTGAATTCCCTGGCACTCGACTACTGAGCCACATCCCCAGCTCTATTTTGTATTTTATTTAGAAACAGGATCTCACTGAGTTGTTTAGCACCTTGCTTTTGCTGAGGCTGGCTTTGAATTTGTGATCCTCCTGCCTCAGCCTCCAGAGCTGCTGGAATAGCAGGCGCCACCATGCCCAGTGAAACTGATTTTTTGATGAGTACAGGCCAGTAGGTTGTCTAGTAGATGGTAGTTTGGGTTTACCTGATTCTTTCATGTGATTAAATTCGGGTTGTGCACTGTTGGAAATGACGTGAGCTACAGTCTATTCAATTACCCACTGAGCTGCCATATTCATACGCTGGTGCAGAGGTGGTATGCTAGATGAGCAGCCTCTGCCTCCTGGACAGAAACCAGAGAGGGACTGCACTACTCAGCATTGGTTTCCAGTGTCTCTTACCAAACTCTCACCCCCACCTGAAAGACTACCCTTCCCCTGACCTGACTCCCCACCAGACCCCCCCCCCACCATTAAAGAGCCTCCTCTGACACAGTGCACCTGGCTCCCACCTGCCTGACAGCATGTTTGTAATGCTCCTGGATGCCCTTGGTTGGCAGCTGCCGGCAACAACGCAGCAAGTATCGGTAGAGCTGTTGTGGCTTCTGGACCAGCTCTGCCCCCGGTAGTGGGGCCATCCGCAAGACCCTCTGTCCTGGAAAACACAGAGCATCCTTCTTAGGAATCAAGTCAAGATCTCCCCGTGGTTCTGGCCTCTGGGTCCCAGCCCTCTGAGAAGGAGGCTTGATGCAGCACAGAAGCCAAGTCCCCTTCGTGGCCCACTCCCATGGAGCCCACGCCCCAGGCTGGGCTGGGTCTCAGCCCTGCTGAAGTCTCAGCCCCAGAATAGTCCTGCAAGAACCCAAAGCAAGCATGGAGGGAGACACATAGTCTCATCACTGGTATTTTCTTTCTGGAGTCCAATTTTAGGTGGCGGGTAAATAGGTGGCACTGAGCAGAGGAGGGAAGATAAGCAGGAAGACTCTGAGTGGCAATCAGAGCGACCAGCTCTGATACCAGTCAGGCATATCCTAGTGAGGGCACCAGGGAAGAGACTGGAGAATGCCCAGAGGTTCAGCTACTCAAAGTACAGCCCTAGATCAGCAGCATTGACATTACCCAGAAGCTTGTCAGAAATGCAGAGTCTGAGATCCCAACCAGATCCCTTAGACCAATCGGCATGCTAACAAGATCCCAGCAGATTCATATACACATTAAAGTTTGAGAAGCATGATTCTAGAGTGTTCTGTATGAAGAAGCAGCTGTACATCGAGTGACCAGGTGAAGTCACAGCCTGGGCATATGATTTCACTTCACTGTGTGTTGTGTGTTGAGCACTTACCTGTTATATTCACTTTACATGTAATTCATGCATCCTTTAAAAAACTAAGCACAGCCGGGCGCGGTGGCGCACGCCTGTAATCCCAGCACTTTGGGAGGCTGAGGCAGGAGGATCGCGAGTTCAAAGCCAGCCTCAGCAATGGCGAGGCACTTAGCAACTCAGTGAGACCCTGTCTCTAATAAAATACAAAAAAAGGGCTGGAGATATGGCCCAGTGGTCAAGTGCCCCTGAGTTCAATCCCCGGTACCACAAAAAAAAAAAAAAAAAAAACTAAGCACAGAAGTCTGATAACTTGCCAAGATCACAGCTGATAAAGGTAGAAATGAGATTTGAACACTGGCAATCTAGCTCCAGAACTCACGTTTTGATTTAAGGTGTACCATTTGATAAGTTTTGATCTATATGCATACGAGAGATACCATCACCACAACCAAGAGTGAACACACCCATAAACCCCAGTTGCCTCATGCCTCTTTGCCATCCCTGCCGTCCCCACTGTCCCATCCCCAAGCAAACACTGATCTGCTTTCTATCACTGCAGGTTTGTTTGCATTTTCTATAGTCTGTATAAATGGAATGATACTCTGTGCTCTTTTGTGTCTTCAGAGACCATATTCTTTTCTTTCTTTTTAATTTGTTCTTTTAATACATCAAGCATAAAAATTTTTACAAATGTATAGGATACCATGTGATATTTCAAAACATGTATACATTGTGTGATGTTTAAATTGGGTTAAACATGTCTCCCTCCTCACTTATCATTTCTTTATGGTGAAAATATTCAAAACCCTTTCTTCTATAGGGCCTATATTTTTAATCTCATATTATGTATGCCCTCTCCAAAGAACCCCAAAATCTAGCCTGAACTTTGTCTTTTTTTTTTTTTTAAGGAAACTCTGAGCATATACATGTTTTTAAGTGGTAGATTCTAGAATGTAAGGACTTGTTAAACATTCATTAAGTGCCTTCCAGCCCATAGCCATGCCCCTGCCTATGCTCACTGCCCCAATGGCTCAGGCCTGAATTTCTGCCATAGAACTCTGCCTGGTGTCCCTGCCTCCCACATGTCACTCCAGTCTCCTACACACTGCCACCAAAGGAGCTCTGGAACTAGTATCCTAGGTACATCCCACTCAGCCACAGGAACTTCTCCCAGATCCCAAAGCATCAAGGATGTCACAACTCAGTACCTTTGCACATGTAGCCTCCTGAGCATAGAGCTTCCTTTCCCATCTCCTCATTCATCCTTCCAGATCCAGCTCTTACCTCCAGGAAGTCCTTCCTGGCACTGTTCCTTCCTGGGAATAGGGGAATCACTCTATGGTCTGTGAGGCTACAGTGCCCTGGTCATGGTGCTGTAGCAGTACTTCCCACAGGGGAATTCATCTGCTGCCAGGCCAGTGGCTCCCTCTAGCCTGAGAGCCTGGCCCAGATCCCAGTGCAGCCCCTGGCCCACAGCAGTCTTCACACACTGGTTGAGCAGAGTTCCATGAATCTACTATCTCCTTTGTATAGATTTTCCCTCTATGAAAGAGAGAGGCTCTCTGTGTTCCAGTTGAAGGAGCTAAAAGACAGATTATGGGAATGGCACAAATTTTAAAGTAGTATAAAAAAGAATAAGACAACCTTCTTATCCATGGACTCCAACCAGAGAAGCAAATACTAAATCTATCAGATGTCCTTACACTAAGGAAAGAAAATTATTAAGAAATTCCTTCACAGCCTCAGCAATTTAGTGAGGCCCTAAGTAACTTAGTGAGAACCTGTCTCTAAATAAAATATAAAAAGGCTGGGGATATGGCTCAGTGGTTAAGCAACCCTGGGTTCAATCCTTGATACAAAAAAAAAAAAAAAAAAAAAGTTTCTTCAGAACATCAGGGTTCAGAAGCTCCTTCATTCTATTTCCAGCATGTTATCTTCCTGGCAACAATACACATCTGTAATTCCTCCTGGTTCCCTCAGCTCTTGCTCTGACACCGAAATGGACAGGTGGTTGTCTCCCCACCATCCTTCATTCTCCATGCTGGTAACAGCCTTGTGCGCAACTCAGGATGCATCCCTCCACAAGTCTCAGCCTACCAAAACAATCAGAGCTTTGCATCCATGTGAGGCCAGGGATTGGTTCACAGATGGATACATGCTGGAAGCTGATCCAATCAGGAGTAAAGCTCACCATTTCTGAAGATGAGACTGAAAGGACTCCAGCTCTTCCCCACTAGGCTTGCTGCTGAGAGGACTTGATCCTCTCAGGGAAGCCATTTTGCCTCCTACTGAACCCTGTCACTGCAGCCTCACCGCAGAAGGCAGAGCTGAGACCCTGAGAGAAACCAAGTCCAAAGAACTCATATGAGCCCTAAAACTATCCACCTGAAGGCACACAGTCCTAGACCTCTCAATGATCTGAGTCCTTTGCCAAAGCTGCTTGGGCAATCCAAAGAGTCCTAAATAAATGACAGATTCTGACCTCCCAAATTCTATTTCCATGATGTGCTCAGTTGGTTCTAGCTGTAAGAAGAGTCTAAAAAGGATAAGATTCCTCAAGTTCCTCCTGCTATGAATCAACATCAGTCTGACTAGCCACACGTAAGCCTAAAAAACAGAGGGGACCCCATACAATGTTGGCCAAGAACTTCAAGGACAACCATAGAGGACATACAACCAAAGTCCCAAACATGATGGGCAGATTCCCCTGGCAGGCTTCCCCAAACTATATAAAGTGCTAATCAAATATTGTAAAATGCTAGTCGTGTAACAGATGGTTACCATCTGCAGTCCTCAAAATTAACATTTGGAAAGAGCACAACTTTGTTTCGTTACTTAAAAACCAAAGCAATACTTAGTAACCAACCCAGCAAGTATGGGCGGTAGATTATTTTCAGCTCAATTATAATACTTAGTCATTCTCAGTAATAACTAGTAGAGAATACATGTGTGGGTCCACTTAGAAGAACTAAATTAAAAATGTTTTAATTTAATTTAAAGTGTGGGTTTGTTATTAAGGGGCAATGAACCTCACGCATCATTGCTCAAACAAGAGTCAAACCCTGTGACCCTGGAAATGGTTGCTTCTCTTACCTGCCCTTTGGACTTGACCTTCGCTTTCCACCCAGGATCCTTGTGTCTGTGATGGCACCTTCATTGCCCTGGCAACCAAACTAAAACCATCACAGAGTGAACTTAACTACTCCTTCTCCCTCAATCTCCAAGCCACTGGTTTCTAAGTCCTATCAAATTTTACCTTTAAGTGTGCCTCAAATTTGTCTCCTCCTCTTGGTTCAGACTCCATGTGTGTATGTGTGTTGTGCGCATGCGTATTGGTATTGCTAGGGATGGAACCAGAGCCTCACACATACTCGGCCAGCACTCTGCGACTGAGCTATACTCCCAGCCCCCTTTTTTGAAACATGATCTCATTAAGTTGCCCAGGTTGGCCCTGAACTTGCAATCCTCCTGCCTCGGCCTCCCAAGTACCACAACCATACCCAGCTTTGGTTCAGACTTAAATCTCTACTGTGACATTCCTCAAGCTGGTTTCCCAGCCTTCCAATCCATTTCTCTCATATATTCCCCACACAACAACCAGAGTGACTCTTTCTGAATCATAAATCTCAGGGTATCCTATCCCAAAGAACTTTAACCCCTCACATCCACTCCTACTCCTCATCATTCATGGCAACATTTCCTATAAAGTAAGACAAACACCTGAAATTATTTTAAGCAGTATATGGAACAACATCTTTTCGTTGTAATGATTTTTATATTTATTTCCATATGTATTGAGGAAAAAGCCACAATTTCATAGGTATTAGGCTTAAAATGGTTTTTTAAAAGAATGGGCATAAAATTGATTTTTAAAAATGTACCAAGCAAATAATAATGTGATTGAAATGTGGCTATGCCAGAAATCATAAAAGTGGTGCTGAAGTTTGGAAGGCCTGCAAGGTCCCTTTTGATCTGGCCATGGCCATCTCTCATCTGCATCTCAACACTAAGACTAATCCAAGTAAACTGAGCCTTAAATGGCATGCTCAGTGACAGCACACTTTCTGCTTTCCTGTTATGGTGTCAGTACTGTCACAGAATACATGGCATGAAGTAGAAGTATCAGGGGCTCTATAGAGAAACAGAACCAACTAAAGGGTGTGTATATTTCTCTCTCTCTCTCTCTCTCTCTCTCTCTCTCTCTCTCTCTCTCTGGGTGAGAGAGATTTGCTACAAGGAATTAGCTCATGTAATTACAGAGACTAGCAAGTCTGAAATCTGCAGAGCTGATGTCACAGTTCTAGCACAAAGCCTGAAAGCTACTATACAACCAGGAAGGACCAGTGTCCCCATACAAAGGCCACCAAGCAAGAGAATTTTTCTTATTTGAGGAAGACTCAGACTTTTTATTCTAGTGAGGCCTTCATCAGATTGAATGACGTCCACTCATATTAAAGAGGGCAAACTGCCTGATCAAATCTACCAATTTAAATCCAAAAATGCCTTCACAGACACACCTAGAATAATGTTCAGCCAAATACCTGGGCCCAGTCAAATTGACACATATTAACCCTCCCAAAAAATGTTCCATATCTGTTTGTTGAAAAATCCCCCTGTGTCCTCCTACTATTTCCTGTAGCTCTCACTGTTCAATACTTAGCTCTGGGTCTGGCACTTCCTCCTGGGAGCCCTCACTCACCCAGCACCCTGAACCATGCTCAGTGGGATGACCTAAAAAGCCCTCATTGCCCCACATTACTCTAGCCCGGGCTTCCAGTTCAGGCTCTGGCCTGGATTACTGGAAGGGTATCTACCTGCCCTCAGGACCCTGACAGCCATCCTCCACACAGTGATCACCGTGCTTCCTGAACTTCCCGACTGAAAATATTCCCACAACTGGACATTAGAGGATGATGTGAATTATTACTAATCATTAATTTTCTTAGAAATAATAATGATGTTATGGTTATATGCAGAATTCCCTTATTCTTAGGAGATGCACGTGGGCATTATTTAGAGGTGATGTGTCATCAGATCTACAACTTATTTTCAAATAATTCAGCAAAAGCCAACACCAGGAGAGAAGAGACAGAGTGAGAAAGATAAAGAAATGTGAAGGCAGGCACAGTGGTGCACACCATCATCCCAGGAGCCTAGGAGGCTGAGGCAGGAGCATCATAAGTTCAAAATCAGCCTCAGCAATTTAGTAAGACCCTAAGCAACTCTGCAAGACCCTTTCTCTAAATTTCAAAAAAATACAAAACAGGGACTGAGGCCTCCCATAGTCACCCTCCCATAGCTTTTCCATCCCCCTTGCCTCCTCTAGACATATGTCCCCCCATTACTGACACCATTCTCAAACATACTGTCAGTGGGAAAGCTCAGCGGTAGAGCACTTGCCTGGCACATGTGGGGCACAGGGTTTGATGCTTAGCACCACATAGAGATAAACAAATAAAATAAAGATGCTGTGTCCATCTACAACTAAAAATTTTTTTAAAAAATAAATACAAAACAAGGCTGGAGATGTGACTCACTGGTTAAGTACAGGGTTCAATCCCCAGTACAAAAAAAAAATGGCAAAATGTCAAGACTTCATTTGGGTGTGAGGGATGGACATTTTACCATTATTTTAACTTATATGTATTTTTAAAATGTTTGTAATAAAGCTACTTAAGAAATACCCCGGGCAGGGAGCCATCCAGCTTTCCTCCCTCAACATGTTCCCTAGTGTCAGGGAACTCACAGGCACCTTGTTTTCCTCCACTCAAGCTGCTGGGAAATCCTTCTGGTTCTGAGCTAAAGCCTGCCACTATACGATTCTACTCACTGGTCTCAACTCTGCCCTCTGGGGCTAACATCTTCCCTCACCTACCCCCAAGTCCAGTTTCTCATTATCCAAAGTCAGCTACTACAGCCCATTGTCATCCCTTTCTCAACATAACCATTGGGAAGGGACTGTCACCCTCCCATAGCTTTTCCATCCCCCTTGCCTCCTCTAGACATATGTCCCCCATTACTGACATCATTCTCAAACATACCATCAGTGGGAAAGCAGTAGTTTGACTGTGTTCTGACCAGTTGCATCTGTGATGGCACTGTCACCGCCTTTAATCTAGGAATTCAAGGATTGCAGCCTAGTCTGAGCTGCATTCTCTGCTCAGCCTTTCACATGGCCCTGACATCCATTTCAAAAGCACCTATTCCCTATGAACTATTATTAAATCTGTTTCCCCATCTTGTATTTTATTAGTTCAGTCCAGAGTCACAATCTGCCATACAAGCTATTATCCAACTCTACTCAGCTCTACACAAGAAAAGCACAGAAACAACCACAGACAAGGTAGAAGAAAACAGAAAGAGATTAACCCTATCTGCCATAAATATCGTTCATCTATGCAACACCAATCAGAGCAGTAGTGTGTGTACAGCTCTGGACTCAGCCCTCACCATAGAAATGAACAGTCTGTTATACCTGGCTCTCCTACCCAATGGCAGATCTTATTACTGTTCAGGGAGTAATTAGTACACGGCAAGTATGAGAGCCTCCATGTGGTATCTCATTTAATCCTCACAACAATATTGCTGGATACATACCATTAGCTTTATTTTTCAGATGAGGAAACTGAGGCTTGAAGGGTTAAATAATTTGATAGAGGCCACACAGCTAACTCATGGTAAGGTGAGGCACTGAACCTAAGTTTATTTGATTCCAAAGCTCATACCCTTACTAGCTGCATGATACCACCTGCTGTGCCTATATGTCAGCCATCCATAAAAAATGCTAACCAGATCAGGGCAAAGGACCCCACAAAGAACTCTTTCAGGGCTCCTGCAGAACCAGGAGTTATATTCACGCAGTTATAAAAGCACTTGACTGGACTATTATTCAGTACTTCTCAATCTTCTCCACAAAACCTTGCTCCACGCTTTAAAGAAACACAAGAACATCATCTACAGTGCCCCCCTCCCCACCTCTGCACATAGATGAAAAAGAAGTCTGACTGATGTCAGTTACACAGATAAAGAAAAGGGACAACCAAGAAAATGCTAAGTATGAGCATGAATGCATACACACAAACACTCCTACAAAATCCAAAGGAGACTATGACAAAATAAAGGAAAAGGGAAGAGGGAAGCAACAAAGGAAATTTCCTGAGAGCCAAGTGTTATCCCTGACACAGACGTTGAGAAACAGGCCTCCAGGCCCACTTAACCCCACTGTTCTTTTCCCTGTGTCTGGACACAGGGCACCTAAAAGTAAGTGGAAAATGTCATATATTAAAAAAAAAAAAAAAAAAAATGGCACTGCAGAAAATAACCAGAAATCATGCCCTGTTGAGCACTGATAAAAGCTAAATTAAGCCTGCACAAGCCATTTTTAAATATGCAATTACTCTTTTTGATGGGGAAAACTGAAAAATAGGAATGGCTTTGCTCCCTGCCCCTGTCCACTCCAGTGCTCCATCTCCCAAGCTACAAATGGGACAGCAATCTTGCTTCCTCCACTCCCTCTCCTGTATGGTCAAGTTTACAACCAATGCAGCCCCTGCCCCTTACTCCCACTGGCACTATCTTGGGTCCCAACTTTGTACCCTTCCCTTGCTTGGACTATCCAAATACCTCCTAACAGTCTCTCTCCATCCAGTCCAATCCCCACAGTGCCACCCAAGGACACTTGCTAAAACATAAACTGTCACTCCCTTTCTTTAAGACCTCTGCAGGCAGTTCTTTAGCCATGGCCTCCTATCTGGAGGCCTGGTAGGTGGCAGTGCCAAATTCAAGAGTCCTAGGGGCCATCACCTGATGAATGAATAGATAAAATGTAGTGCTTTCACATAATGGAATATTATTCTGCAATAAAAGAAACCAAGGACTGACAGATGACATAACATGGGTGAAACCTGAAAGCATTATGCTAGGTGAAAGAGGCCAGCCACAAGGGGCCACATGATGTATGATACCATTGATAAGAAATGTTCAGAATAAGCAAATCTATAGACAGAAAGAGTAGTGGTTAACCAGAGCTGGGAGGAACAGGAAGAGATGGGGTTGGGTGACGGGTGAAGGGGGTGTTTTTTGGGGGATAATGAAAATTCCTAAAATTGATTATGGTGATAGATGTACATTTCTGCTCACATTCTAAGATACATTAAATGGGTGAAGCATATGCGACACAATTTGTATCTTTTTTAAAAAAAAAAAAAAAAAAAAGCCTGTGTTTTAAAAACAACAGTAACAACAAAAAAGATTCATCCTAAAAGCTAAGGATTTTCAGCCACGGAGTCACGGAGGGACTTGCTCTGTGATGCAGAAATAATCAAACTGTTAAGGTTGCTCTAGGTAACGGGTGCTCCTGCAGATGGAGTGGATGGTAGGGACTCGTCTCCTTTCAAAAACGAGCAAATAGGCTGACCCCGAGGTGTGCGCAGGGAGATCAGCATTTCAGCAGTGGGCCGGGGCCCAGCTTTGCAGAGGCCTGAACACCCCCGGCTCCCCCCAGCCCCCGCACGCCCTCCCTCGCGCCACCAGCCTTCCCAGCTCCTCCGAGGCCGCCCGGGCGAGGCCTGCGACACTGGGGTCCGGCTATGCCGGTGAACGGGGGCGCACCAGCAGGGAAGGAGCGGCGCGAGTCGCCCTAGGCTTTCCTCAGGTCTGAGGACGCCGGTGGCCTGCACATCCCCAACCCGCCCCCGCCGCCCCGGGTGGCTCGGGTCGCCGCGGCCCCCGCGCCCCCGCCCTCGGCCTGCGCGGCGCGGCTCACCCGCCTCCACTGGGGGACGCCAGCCCCGGACGCCGCAGTAGCGGCGGTGACGAGTGCGCCTGCGCCGCGGGAGCCAGCGCAGCACCGCCCCCGCCGGGTGACTGCGCGCCGAGCGCCCTCTTCTGGCCGCGCGCGGGACTCGGGGCCCTACTGGGTGCCGGTTCCCAGAAGCGACCCCACCCAGTTAAAGAAAGCTGGCCCCACCAACAGCTTTCCGTAGCTGTTCCTCCTGGCTCTTGTCTCCCAGGTATAAGCCCTGAAGACAAGCTCTCGCTCATATTCATCAGTATGGATTGTGCTAAAATACTAGGGATGGTCAAGATCTGAGAAAAGCCTTGCTGGAAGATTCTTCCTAAACCTCTCGGTGGATGACAGGAATTATGTTTGGATGGGAATCTGCGTTCATCAAATTACAGTCCCATAACACCTGTCAAAAGAATAAATATGACAGTAATAGGAATGCTTCCTTTCAGACCTATCTATAATTATAATTGAGGGAAAGAATACGGAATTTAAACTCAGAGATACTGCCAGTATCATTCTTTGAAAATGAAATAATGTTGTTTCATTAAATAGGCTCTCCCCGTTCGCTAGTGTTCAAAGCCAAAGTGCTTCTCTGAATTGATTTAAATACAAGTTTTATATCCTGAAAGAAATAAAGATGTGTCTTTATCGTGAGACAAACGCTCTGTTCAATGATGCTGCTGAGCATCTCTGGGCTGTCTGAAAGGGAGTTAGGTTGTCGGTGGATAATATTGCTTCTGTTCACGTCTCTCTTCTCTAGGGCTTTTTAAACCTATTTGTAATGAAAAGGCTGATTTTCTTACACAGACTCCATGTGTAGTTGCTTTAACAGAGCAATTTCTTATAATGTTGTCTTTTTTTCTTTCCTCATCCCCTTTTTTTTTCTTCTTCTTCTTCTTTTTTTAAGGAAAATATTGCTTGCTGGTAGCACCTGGGAATCTATTTATTTCTTCTCAGAATAAGAGAATCAGGAGATG
Organism: Tamias sibiricus; assembly: GCA_025594165.1. Lineage (NCBI taxonomy): Eukaryota > Metazoa > Chordata > Mammalia > Rodentia > Sciuridae > Tamias > Tamias sibiricus. The sequence goes on from CM046660.1 coordinate 45,458,963, forward strand.
TTTCTTAACAGAACTGTTTTCTTAGACTTCCCCCCTTTCTCCCCTTAACTCTCTTTAGAATTTTCCTTTATTTTTTTCCTTTCTCTCTTTACCTAACATACTAGACAGCCTCCAAATCAGTAGGGGCCTCCTCCCCTGAAATATTCAGATAATTGCCTCCATTTATTTTCAATATGTACACTTGTACCAAATATATCTGAAAGATCCAATTGTGCCCTCATAAATCAGACCTCTTATTTACACATGCATAATCAGGGGCACATCGTTAGTGCATATCCAATCAATAAATCATTACGCTTTTAAGGCCCTTATTAGGAACAATCTGCAATAACATCCTCAACTCCTGTGTTCAGCCTTAGGATCACTTAATATTTTTAACAAATTTCACAATCTGTTCCCTGGTCCCATCTCCCTTTTGTTCCTAGATCGCTGCGTTCCTGCTTCAGAAACATCCTTCTAATACCTAGATCTCATATAAAATATTCAAGATGCAAGCTGTTCTCTTTACCTCTGAAAAGCTCCACCTTCAGAATCACTTGTGCTTCTTCTATCCTTATAAACACACAAGATTTTATCTTTCACCAAAAAAGATATAAACATCCAAACACCAAGAAAAATAAAATAGCCTAAGTAGGACAGATGTGGCCAACAATCTCCAATATTTATTCCTAAGTTACAACAGAAACTTAGATTTAAAAATAATTGAACTGTGATACTTTTAACTTGACAAGAAACCTTAGATATATACAGATTTGGGAGTTAAACTAAAGAATTCTTAACAGTTCAAACAAACAGTCACTAAAATGACAGGAGTCCCATAATCTAATGAAAACCCAATCATTCTTACCATGTCATTTTCCTTTACACTGAAATTTCAGCAGATGAACACCCTTGTGTCAGGGGGCGCATGATATTTACAGATAAACAGAATTTGAATGACTTTTTGCTTAAGAAATTTGTTACCCAAGAGTTGGCTGTCCTGGGGACATGTTTTCACAGGGGAATTTATTGAATTCCCTAAGACATACATTGCCACATTCTCTTGATTTCTAACATTATGTCATTTAACCTGATAACTGCAGATTTGTAACCAGTATTTGTAGGGAAAGATATGTAAGAAGTCCTGGTGCTTCCAGTTTAAACCTGTTTTAAAATTTCAAAGAGAAATTATACATTTGCATGCTCTGATTAAATCAGATTATTGTCTCAAAGGTTGACCATGTAAATAATTCAAATTAATTCATCAGTATACAATAGATTTAATAAGCATAATAAACACTTTGAAGAAAATACTTGGGACCTTCGATCTGCCCTTACTCTCACTCCCCATTATCTCAGATTTCCCTGAGAACAGAATGAGTGGTACCGAGTTGTTCTCTTCTATTCAAAATATGCAAAGTTGCTATTTACCAGTTTGCAATTTGCATGTCTCAAATCCTGCCAGAACACAGGGTGAGGGGCATGGGATGATTGTGCCAAAAGAGGGCACCAGGGTGAAAATGGAAACCCGATGAACACATCTTCACCACCCCAGGGTGTTGCAAAATATAACCCTAGCCGACTACTCAAGATTTGTTTGTAAGACAATGAAAATATTGGGTGTAAAAGGTTATGTGAAATTTCAGACATCTAGCGTCTTTTCTTCTTTAATTGCTGGGTGGAAGAAGAGGATGAGCAAGGATTTCAAGATTTTTATAAAAAAGGAGTACAAGAGGGAAAAGGGTACAATTGTGACTATTTACAACATGCACTTGGAGAGTAATTTATAGGCTGGAGTTTAGCCTTCCTGGTCTTCTGTCTTGTGTTACTTTCTGTAGCACCATAAATCTAACCTTGCTGACTGGTATATGTCATTCTTTATTTCTGGTGTGTTCTGTAGTAATTTATCGACAGTGGCCACACTTGAAATCACACTGGTGATCAGGTGCATGTTGTCTCTGAATGTGAGTCTCCACTTTTTCATCTCTGAAAATATGTTCAATGTCTCAAGATTTAAGATTATAAATAACATGCATGTCCATATATATTTTTTTGGGTATAAATCACCTTTGGAATGAAATTTTTTTTCCCCTCAGAAGAGTATGTGCATTCTGGAAGTTTGTATGGCAAAATATTACTCAAAGAATGAACGTGCTTGGGAGCACCATTCTTTTTTGCATTTTGATGGTGTTTGACTAAAGATCCACTTTAAAATTACCTTGCTCACGATGTGTGACTCTGTTTCCACTGGTGACATCTGCAGAGTCTTAAGATGGCCACAGATAAGAATGAAATGTCACAGTTACTAGAAAAGAAGACTGTAAGAAATCATCTATTTTACTAAAAAGGATTATTTGGCAGAGGATGGGAGGCAGAGGGGTGTACAGGGGAAGGAAGAGAAAGAAGAGAGGGGAAAAAGGAAGGGAGGAGAGAATGAGAAAAAGAAAACAAAAAAGAGAGTAATTCTGTTGATTTTGTCCCAAGAGAAAGGGCTGATAAAGTCAACTAGCTCAGAAAACAAGGTCAACATTAGTGAAGGAAAACCATTATTTGGCTTGACTAGGAAATAGGGTGTTCTGGTGAATCAAATATGTAATTAATAATTACCTTCCACTTCAGCAAACATTTACTGAGACTCCTCCATGAGCAAAACTCAGTGCAAGGGCCTGGGTCATGATCAAGGCCATGGCACACCATCCCTCCCATTCACCCTCTCCTGTCTTCCTCTGATTTTTGTTGAAGGCAGTTCTAATCTTGTCATTGTCCTGCAGTAGACTCCTTAATGGATTCCCAGTGTTCTCTGAATACTTATGTCAAACTCCTTACCATATCCTACAAGACCCTGCTGGGTCTGTTCTCTTAAGCTTCCCTTCATATCCCCACAGATCACAATGTTGTTTTGCTTTTTGCAGTACTGGGGATTGAACCCAGGGGTGCTCTAGCACCAACCTACATCCCCAGTCCTTTTTGTTTTATATTGAGACAGGATCTTGCTAAATTGCCTCAAATTTGTGATCCTCCTGCTTCAACCTCCCAACTTGCCAGGATTACAGGCCTATGCCACTGCGCTCAACTCACAGTGATCTTTCAGACCCTCAAATGCACAATGTCCCTTCCATCCTGCTCCTCCTTTCAATTCCAACTCACAGATATCCTTCTCAATTTCCCTGACACCCCCACTCCTGCCCCACACTGGGAGAGAGACCAAAAGCCTGTACCTTTCTCCATGGCATGCATCACAATTGATAATTTTATATACCTGAGTTTGGATTTCCCCAGAAGAAGACTTTGAAGAAGGATTTGAGAGCAAGTAATTCATTTAGAAGATGGTTCTAGAAAACACCTGGGGAAGAGCAGCAGGGAAGGGAAGGCAGACCATAAAGAGAGCTCTGCCAGGCTGGGGTTGTGGCTCAGCGGTAGAGCACTTGCCTAGCATGTGTGAGGCACTAGGTTCAATCCTGAGCACCACATATAAATAAATGAATAAAATAAAGGTCCATCAACAACTGGAAAATATGTATTTTAAAAAGAGGGGATTAAAAAAAAAGAAAGAAAAAAAATCCCTGCCAAGCAAGTTACCGCCATGGGCAGCTGAACTTCATCTTGCTGGGGAAGCAGTGTGGAACACATAACTCAGTGATCCTTTCCCCTTCTCTGGGGGTATTTATATCCAATTCCTGTCAGTTACTGGCTGGACAATGCTCTCCTGCTAACTCCCTGGTACTTCTAGCCTGCTCTGCTCCCAGGCAGAGATGCAGATGCTGGGCAGCTGGAAATCAGCCAGGTATTGCACAATGGTATGGCTCAAGGGCTCATGGATTGGCCACCAACAGTTCTGCTAGTTATGTAAACAAATACATGTACACATAATATGTTCATATGTACATGTACATGAACATAGTATGCATTTGCATTATTCTATCAGTCATATCTGTCTCCCCCAGGAACCCCATGGGAGCAGGGGCTAAGTGTCGGTGTCCTGCCCAGGGCCTGTCCCTCACTAAAATCCTTCCCTCACCAACACCCTCAACTTCCTGGTTCCTCTCGCCCTCTGTCACTCAACTCTGGATGAATCAATCCTCCTCCTCCAACGTGCACCCAAACAGATTAATGTTGAGAAAATTATATAACAGAGCCGATGGGTATTACTTTAAATTTATGGTCCAAACCTGAAAGTCATACTGGATACTTCTCAGGAAGAAAATGACTGTTTCTCAGAGCTCCCACATGCCACCTCCACCCTCACTCTTAGCTGGTGACTGCATTGAAAATTAAATATCATGGGACAAGAGCTTCTTCTTCTCACCCCTTCTCCTTCTTTCCTGTTATACTGAAGGGAGTGTCCTTCTGCCTTAGAAAACTCATCACTTTGTTGGTGCTCTTGATTCTGTCTCCTCTGTGGCCCTAAATTTGTGCTCCTTTGACTATATCTTCTCTGCTACTTTATCCATTTCTGCTTCTCCACAAGTTCATCCAAGCAGCATACCAAAGTGGCTTAGAAACTTGATACTCAAAATTTATGGACCAGCAGCATGAACCTCACCTGGGAGCTTGTTAGAAATGCAGAATCTCCCATCTAGACCTGCAGAATTAGATTTTTTTTTTTTAACTAGGGATTTAACCCAGAACTTCACACATGCTAGGCAAGTGTTCTATGCTGAGCTACACAACCAACCCTTTCTATTTTATTTTGAAACAGTCTTGCTAAGTTGTCCAGGCTGGCCTTAAACCTGTGATCCTCCTGCCTCAACCTCTTGCGTAGCTGAAACTATAGACATGCACCCCATGCCTGACAGAATCTACATTTTAACAAGATCTCCAGATTGTTCTTAGACACATTAAAGTTTGACAAACACTGAGTGAGGGGTTTCCACTCAAAAACAAATTAACAAAAAAACAGACATCCCTTCTTTATTCCACATTCCCCACCAAAAACAGATCTCTTTCTCACTTCTCCATCAGAGCCAAACTTTTATCTATTCATTCAATAAATGTGTATAGAACACCTACCAGGTACCAACCAGTCTTGGAGGTTCTGGGGAGACAGAATAAATAAAACATACACGATCATTGTGCATGCGTTATAATTTAGGGGCAAAGAAAATGAGGGCAAGTGGTGGGGGGAGAGGCAGACCAACAGACAGACAGGAAGATAAACATGACCTGGTTATAAATAAGTGCTTTGCAAATGGGCATACAGGTGCACACCTGAAATACCAGTGGCTCTGGAGGCTGAGATAGGAGGATTGCAAGTTCAAAGCCAGCTTCAGATACTTAGCTAAGTCTCTGAGCAACTTAGAGAAACCCTGTCTCAAAATAAAAAATAAAGGGCTGGGGATGTGGCTCAGTGGTTAAATGCCCTGGGTTAGATCTCCAGTACTTAAAAAAAAAAGCTTTGCAGAGAAATAAAAGGTGGTCATGTGATACACCAAAAAGTTGACATTTAGGCCGGGCCTGGTGGCATACACCTGTAATCCCAGGGACTCAGGAGGCTGAGGCAGAAGGATGGAGAATTCAAAGCCAGCCTCAGCAAAAAGGGAGGCACTAAGCAACTCAGTGAAACCCTGTCTCTAATAAAATACAAAATAGGACTGGGGGTGTGGCTCAGGGGTCGAGTGCCCTTGAGTTCAATCCTCCCTACCAAAAAAGATTTTTAAAAAAGTTGACATTTAGACTGAGATCTCAATGATAAATAGCCCTCATTAGCATGGGCTACGCTGGCTGTCTCCCTTCGTCACTTACTATTCTCCCATTTGCCCTTCTGCCAGTACAGTTAGTTGGCTTCCATCTTCACTGCTGTTAAGGTTTCGGTGTCTTTTCACATTGTCAGAAGCAATAGCTTCCTTTCTGTTTGTAGCTTCTTCACACCTCACTAGCCCTTGGGTCATCTGCCTATGAAACATTATAAAGTAAGTGAGTCACCGACTCAACCTTCACCATTCTATGTTAGCTTCTGTTTAAAAGAAGAAGATGAAAAAGAAAATAATTGAAGACTTTCCTGGATAAGAAAGGAGAAAGCAGAAAAGAGAAAGGGAAGAAGAGAAATAAGATACATTCTATTCAAGCATAAATGTGTCATTCCAAATTTTTTAAAAATACACTTTTGTGTGTATTTATTTATTTATTTATTTATTTATTTATTCTTGGTACTGGTTATTGAACCAAGGGCACTTAACCATTGAGCCACATCCCCAGCCCTTTTTTATTTTGAGACAGAGTCTCACTAAGTTGCTTAGGACCTTGCTAAGTTGCTGAGGCTGGCTTTGAACTTGCAATCTTCCTACCTCAGCCTCCTGAGCCGCTGGGACTACAGGCAGGTGTCATTGCACCCATCTGTTTTGTGTCTTTAAAAACCCCTTTTTTGTGTCAGGTGTGTCTGGAAATGAGATGGACAGCTGCTCTGCTCCAGCTCACAAAGGGAAATGCTAGTTCAACACTGCAGGTCAGCCATTTTCCTGACCCCTGCATTAACTCTCAGAAGTATCTGAGAGGGAGGAGGGTTGGAAGGGGCAAGAGGCTTCCCAACAGCCCACCAGCCTGAACACACTTCCACTTCTCCTTTTCCACCTGGAGGGCAGATTGGTGCAGCAAGGGGTGCAGGGTGTGGGAAGGATGAAAATCACTCTCTGCAAACTACAGAACCTTATCCAGGAGATGGATGGAGGTTATTATTAGACTGCTGATATTCAGAAATACCTAATTCATCCCAGAGAAGATGGCTTAGGGATACCACTACATAGTGTACTGAACTGTGGGCTGCATAAAAGTAGAATATGGTATGCCACATTTACCCCATGTGGATTGTCAAAACTCTTGACCTAGGGCTTTAATTACTGTGGTTTTTATTTACATGGTTTTTAATTACCAAGTACTGTTAGGGTCCATTGGAAGCTTCCATCTTCACTGCTGTTAAGGTTTCGGTGTCTTTTCACATAGACCCTGTGTTGCCCTAGCATCACATGCTGAAGCTTGCTCCTGAGCCCAGTGCCTGGAATGGGACCACAACTTCTGATACCCCACATGCTCAGTCATAGCCACCTGATGGGTTGACCTTGCATCTCTCTGACCCAGTGGTTCCACACTCAATCAGCACTTGTCTCTCTGGTTATAGGATTACGGCCAAAAGTGAAGAAAAACTCAAGAGTGTAGGAGATGGACAGCTCCATGCCTCTGCCCACTTCAATAGCAAAAGACAGCAAAAAATCAGAACAAAATCTTGTGTCATATGTAAATCATATGAAATTTACCTCTGTATCCACAAACACAGTTTTACTGAAACACAGACATGCCCCTTCACTTCCATATTCTCTGGGTTCTTTTGTGCTACAAGAGTTGAGTAGTTTTGATAGAAACAATATGGCCCAGAAAGCCTAAAATATTTACTATCTGGCCCTTTGCAAAAAAAAAAAAAAAAAAAGAAAGAAAGAAAGAAAATTTGCTGATCCCTGGTCTACAGAAAGTGATGCACATGTTTGAGCCTTGGTTCTAGGTTCTGCGTGATTGTGATGAAACCCTGGTCCGCCTGCACAGCCAAAGTACCTGCAGCATCTTCCTCCTCCCCATTCCTCACCTGATGCCTGGTAAACATCTTGTTCCTTCTTTAAATTTCTTGCTGTCCCACCTCTCTGTTTTCTTCCTGCTATTCCTCTCATCTGGAAATCACACCCAATCCTCTCAATTTGCTTTTATGTCAATTCCCCCCAACCTTCAAGCAAGCCTTTCCACATCTCTCAACTATAATTTATTTCCCCGCCCTCTTTTTTGGCCATAATTCTTTCTGTACTGTCTCATGACACACCAGTTTCCTACTTTGCATTATAATTATTTATGCACATGTTTTATTCCCCTCTAGACTATAAACTCCTTGAAGAATGCATTGGCTCATTACAAAATTAGCATTCTGAGAACCCTTATTTGCATCACACATAAGATCTCTTGTCTTCAGCAAAAAGGAGTATACTTATGACACATATAATTGGCACTTATCACACAAATCAATGATAATGGGGAATAAGGGCAAGATGGTTAATTAAAACCCAGAGCAAATTCCTCCAAAAATCATTTTTCTTTTCCATACCCTTTTACTGATGCAATATGCACTGCATTATGTGAACTTCCCTTTCGTTCCTTTTTACTTTTTCTTCACATTTTGTAGATATGTGACTGCATTGTCTGTCATGCAGTGAGTGGGAGCACAAAGACCGGAAGTGAATAACCCACCAAATGAAATAAGCAGACCTCCAGTAGTGGAAAGCTTTGGGGCATTCTTTCCAGCGAGGGTGCAAGCCTCTGAAACATCCACCCCCAGGACTCCATAAAGATTCGTGTGCATGCCATCTGGAACTTAGACCTGAGATGATCATCTTGTACCATGGGCCTGTTACTCCAAATAATAGGTGAATTTAAAGCAAAAAAATTAAACAATCAACTTCCCCACATATGTGTTTGATTAGGCAGACTAAATAGTCTATGGCAAACATTAATTCCACAAGAATTGATAAGAAGATAAAATAAATACGAAGAACAACCCCGCTTGCCAAAGTAACATACGCGTTTGGGATGATGCTTTGCACCCATGACGAGTGTACACAAATATTGTGTTAAACCTCTCCTCTTAATAGCCTCATTTCTCACATGCTCTTCAGAGGAAAAAATGTGATGCTAATTTAAGATGACTTATCCTGCTAAGCACACAAATAAAAAATAGTTCAGAATCCAGAACATGACAGAACTCCCCTTTCACGTCTAATTAAGTACTTTTAATTGGCAATTCAATTGGCACACTGTATATTTGGGGCTGGTGTGACGAAGGCAAAGAAGACCCCTAGCAAGGTACCAAAGAGGACATGTGGGACATGTACAATTGCTTTATTGTAAGCCATGGTAGGCACAGAAAAAAGGCAACTATCTGTACATCTGGGGAGGAATCAGCAGTGAACAGGGCAAATGCTAGAGGGTCTGATCATGATTATAAAATGTCATTTAGAAGGATATTTACATTGTTAATTAGGCAATGACGCTGATAACTGCTACTCTGTAAATTGTGCTAATTACCCCAGTGCCTTGGAAGACTTTCTAATCAGCCAGATCAATAGGCTCCCCATTTATGCTAATAATGCAATGTCATTCTCCCTGTGAAGTGCTCTGCTTACAGAGCGCAGCCTGACACCCAGTTCAGCTCCCGCCCACTGTCCTGAGCCAGAGGCAGCCCCCATTCATCTGTCGGCCCACATCACAGCAGAACGGCTGATGCCTGCTCACCCCCAAGGTCCTCAGCCAGGGAACCAGAATCCCACCATGCTCTGCATCTCCATCAATTGTTCAGGAAAGAGTCTTTGTGTTCCGTGAAACTTTTATGTAGCCACAGCCCTCTTGCTTTTGAAAATTGGTAAATCACATAGTCCTGAGAGGTAAGGGCTATGTGGAAGACCTAGATTCGAGTCTCTGCTCTGCCATGGACTTTGACTTTGGAACAGGATACACCAATTGTTTTTTACGGGGCATGTGTGTAGGCCAAATAAAAAGATCAATTCAATTCACTGGGTGGACTTTTAGTTGTCCTTTTTTTTTTAATGTTGTTGTTTTTTCAATGAATTAACTGATGGTTAACTAGTCTTCTTTTTTTTTTTTTTTTTTTTTTTTTTTTTTTGGTATTGGGGATTGAACTCATTGGTACTCGACCACTGGGCCACAGCCCCAGCCCTTTTTTGTATTTTATTAGAGACAGGGCCTCACTGAGTTGCTAAGTGCCTCACCATTGCTGAGACTGGCTTTGAACTTGCGATCCTCCTGCCTCAGCCTCCCAAGTGCTAGGATTACAGGCGTGCGCCACCACGCCTGGCCAACTAGTCTTCTCAACCAAAAGTACCAAACTGCTTATGTTTCCTAACACACTATCAGCCTCTCTGGAGTCCCACCAAGACAATAAGGGATCTGAAATATGTAATAAGAAGCAAAGATAGGCCAGATGTGGTGGCACATGCCTGTAATCCCAGCAGCTCTGGGAGACTGAGGCAGGAGGATCTAAAGTTCAAAGCCAGCCTCAGCAACTTAAGGAGACCCAAAACAACTCAGTGAGACCTTGCCTCTAAATAAAATATTTATAAAGGCTAGGGATGAGGCTCAGTGCCCCTGGGTTCAATCCCAGTACCAATAAATAAATAAATAAATAAATAAATAAGTAAGAAGCAAAGAAAGTCAAGTGCGGTGGTATATACATGTAGCTCCCACACTTAGGATGCTGCGGCAAGAGGTTGGTTCACTTGAGCCCAGGAGTTTGAGACCAGCCTGGGCAACCTAGGGAGCCCCCATCTAAAAGAAAAAAAAAAAGTTTGGGGAGGGAACTGGGGATGTAGCGTGGTGGTGGAGCACTTGCCTATCATACACAGGCCCTAAGTTCAATCCTTGGTATTAAAAAAAAAAAAAAAAAAAGGCAAGGCAAAGCCAGTCTCATGTGGAATGTTATAGTGTGTTCAGCTGCCTCTTGGTCATCTATGAGGAATGGGGAAGAGTGTATAGGACAAAGACCCAGAAATAAGTCATTTGCCTTATTGCAACCTGTAATCCCTATCATTTATATCTCCTTTCCCATCCACCCTCAAATAAAAAGTCATCAGCTGGTAACCAAGAAGCCTGGTTTGAAGATTAATTCATTTGCCTTTCTCTTTCTGTTCCTGGTAGGTATCCTAATGAACCGTCAAAATCCTTCTTGGAGAGTAACAGGGTAAAAAAGAGAGGATTAGCAAGGAGCTTGGGTAAACCATGGAGTATAATCAAGTCCCCAAATGATTGAGAGCCAACTCCCTAGGAACTTTATGGCGCATCCCAGGGAGGGTTTGGAGGTGGAGAGCCGAGATGACAGAGACACAGGGGCACAATTAAGGTTGGAAACAGCTGGGATCCACTTCCTAACTTGGGAAACAGAACTCCTCCTGTGAACCACTGCCTGCAGCTCCTTCGTTTTCATTGTTGGCCGCCCAGCCCCAGCAGGCAGAGACTGTGAGTTCAAGGCCAGCTCCTATGCTGGGCTTTGGGATGGGGCCAATTTGTTGAGTTGTTTCAATGCTTTGATGTGTAAACTAATCATCCGTCATTGTGCTCTAATTAAACCTAAGTGGTGCAATGGATTTGCTGTCATAGAGGCCAGGGCCCCTCCTGGATTGGGGGAGGGAGGGGCAGCATCTGCTGCCAGCAGCCCAGCCCCAGGAGAGCAGAGAGCAAGCAAATGCCAGGCATGAGTTTGAAAGGAGCCAGAAACCCTGTCTAGGTCCAGAAGGCTGGAGAAAATGAGACAAACTAGCAACCAGGTTGGGTCTGTGGGTCTCTGACTTCCAGAGTGCTATCACCCTGGGCATGAGCATCTAGACATAACAACTTTGGGTCAAGTGGTAACCACAGGGTGACCTGTAGGTAACATGTCTTAAAGAGGCCAGCTGGTCTGGCATTATCAAAATATAACCCAGTTTCACAAGGTGAATGGGTGATTTCCACCTCCACACCCAAACCAAATGACCAAAATGGGCAGGGAGGGCAGTCTCTGAAGTATAGAAAATACTGATCTTCACAACTGTTCTCTTTCTCCTTCTGCAGGTATTTGCACTTTAACTTAGACTATGTTCTAGACTTATGAAGGGGACTGTGAGCCCTCCTTATGAAAGAGAGTAAGAGGAAGGAGGGAGATGGTGCAGATGATGTTGTGACATGTGACCTAGGTAGATGTAGAGTAACCTGGGTCCAGATCTGACTCTTCCCAGGAGTCAGGGCTCTAGGGTATGTCACCAGAATGCAGGGATGAGGAGCCCTGTCTATGTCCTGTGCTGCAGGACCTCAACCAGCGCCATTTTAGTGGTGTGTTTGGCGTGATAAGGCTGATTTATTTGTGATTTTGCCTCAGTGTAATCAAGGTAAATTCCACTCTGCAGAGGACACCAGGCATAATGAAAATGAAAAAGCTCTTTTCTTCTTCACCCTTAATATTCATTCGTCAACCACTGATTGAACATCTAGGCACAAGGCACACAATTAGGTTAAGGTTGTGTGAGATACAGCCTCTGCCATGAAAGAACTCATAGTCTCAGAGAAAAGATAAGATGTCCACACATTTGACAATTGCAAGTACAGTTGTCCCTTGGTGTCACCCCCTCCTCAGACACCAAAATCTGTGGATGCTCAAGTCCTTTATATTAAATGGGGTAGTATTTTCATACAACCTGCACATACCCTCCAGTATATCCAGTATACTTAAAACCATCTCTGAATTACTTACAATACCTAACACAACATAATGCTACATAAATAGTAGTTATAGTATGTTGTTTAGGGAATAATGACAAGAAAAAATTCTGTGTATGTTCAGTACAGACATAATTTTTCTGAATATTTTCAATCTGCAATTAGTTGAATCTGAGGATAAGGAACCTGTGGATACAGAGGGCCAAGTGTAACTCAATAATACATGCACCTCAGAGAGAAAAAAAATTAGGTCAAGCATATCATATGGAACTGTCTAGACATCTACCATAAGGTGGAATAGGAAAAGGGAGAAAAGGACACTAACATTTATTGACAATCTTTTAAAATGCCAGACACTATGCTAGGTATTATCACAAATGTTATCTCCTTCAGCATTTGCAACCACCCTGTGAAATGAACATTGGAACTTCTGTGTTATAAATGAGAAAGTTGAGTTAAAGTACCCAGAATAGGTAATAGGTTCTGTATAAAAGTGTAGTAGATGTTCTACTTTGTTCCTGCCCACCCTACATCCCCACATCTGTTCTCTCTTTCACTGGTAATAGAAATTTTAGCCTTAGATGGTTACCTGGATAAAATCTACCTTTCCCAGTCTCCCATGTAGCTCATTATGGCCCTTGACTAGGTCCCAATAATAGGGTACCAGTAGACATGATAGAAGCAACTTTCCTGTTGTACCTTAAAAACGGAAGCAGCTTGCCTTCCCTTGCCTCTTCCCCCTCCTTCTAGCTCCAGCATGGATGCAGAAGTGAGCCACCTGTAACCACATAAATGAAGACAACTTATGGGGAGACCCAGCCACTAACTAGCAGGATCCTGGATACTTCATTCCATGCAGGCATCGTATCAGTTCAGACTGCTTCTACTAACACTTTTTTTTTTTTTTTTTCAATGCCAGGGATTGAACCCAGTGCCTTGTTCACGCTAGGAAAGGGCTCTGCCACTGAGCCATATGCCCCTTTCTACAAATTTTGAGACAGGATCTCACTACATTGCCTCGAACTTTTGATCCTCCTGCCTCAACTTCCTTCATAGCTAGGATTACAGGTGTGCACCATCATCCCCAGCTCTATGTTCTCTTTCATGGAAGCAATGCACTGCTTTTATTAAATCACTGATCTATGGACTCTGAGTGTTTCAGACCTATATGTCAACCAATATCGAGGGAAGCAAACCAAATAACAGAGATGTGCCAAGCAGAGCAGAGACAGGGAAGAACACCTATTTCAGCCTAGAGGCATCAGGCATTTAATTTGGGCCCTGGAAAAACCAGTTTGGATTTTAGTGGTGAAGATGGGAGGTAGAAAAGAGAGGAGAAACCAGGCGCAGTGGCACACGCCTGAAATCCCAATGGCTTTGGATGCTGAGGCAGGAGGATCACAAGTTCAAAGCCAGCCTTAGCAATTAGCGAGGCCCTAAGCAACTCAGTGAAAACCTGTCTCAAAATAAAATACAAAAAAGGGCTGGGGATGTGGCTCAGTGGTTAAGTGCCCCTGAGTTCAATCCCCAGTATGAAAAACAAACAAACAACAAAAAAAAAAAAAAAAAAAAAAAGAAAGGAAGAAAAGAAAAGAGAGAGAGAGAAAGAGAGAGAGGAAAGAAAAATCATTAACAGAGGCTGTCTCCTGGCCCAGCTTGCATTAGCCCCACTAACTGGAACTACGGCCTGGGAGGTTCTCTTTTCTAAGTCCTATCCATTCTTGCATGCATGATTTAAAGTCTCGCATTCTCTGGAAGCCTCTGCAGAATCTCCCCTACTCTGACTCTGGAAGAATATCTGCAATGACACGTACATTAGCAGCACTCCAGCAGCATTTAACTAGCAATGCAAGGTCGCATGTCAAGTATATTTGCACAATTGTCTTCCCTCGCTATTTAGGTTAAACTCCTCAAGGGCTGAAGTCATGTTTTATGATGTTGGGCACATCCCGCTCAGCACATGGCACAGAGCCTGAAATGGGGAGCCCAGAGCAGTGCAGGGAACTTGCACTTTGAAGTAGGGCTGCAGAGGTTCAACTCAAAGCCCTTCCATTCATTTACCCCTCTGAACCATCCAGAAGAATTGTGGCAGCTGCTACAGAACAAGATAACATCTATAAAAGTGAAGCCAGATTTAAAGCTAGGTAGTGAGTGTAGTCAGGCAAATCGGGTCTAACATCGAGTTTCATAAAGAACATGGAGTCCATAAGGAAAATGGAGTCAGCCTGAGTCCTGGAAAATCACAGAGCAACTCCAAGAGAGATAAGATGGTTAATGTTCCCAAGTTTAGGGCTCATCTTATGGAATGATAATGAAACAACTTCCAGTAAACGGAGATGCTAGATGCTAATCAACTAGCCCTAAACCCTTCCCGTAAATCTCACACCCACCATGGGCCCTCCTTTTGACATTCCTGTCCCAGGAAGGACAGAGATAAGGAACATGGAAGGGACAAAAGAAAGATTTAGATATAAAAGGGAGAAAGCTTCTCCTCCCTTTGGATTCCTGGTTTCCAGGTCCCCTTCTCCCTCTGGGGGAAGTCTTTTGCTATCCTTTAAATAAAGCTGTCCACTTTCCACTCTACGCTTGCCTCGGAGTGCTTCTTCGGCGTTATTCTTCAGCGTTCGGGGAGCAAGAACTCGTCACGGTAAAAAGCGGTTTCAAAAGTACCTAATGGTGCTTGACACAAAGATAATTTCTTTTCTTTTTTAAAAGAAATATTCATAAAAAAAAACCCTTTAACTCTGTACATTATATCATTTATTAAAAATGACATAATGCGTGAGCCCTCTGCTCATTCACTGCATGCTGGGGAGTTTGGAAGATACCAGCAGATAGAGAATTAAATTCATCTAATTTAAGTGTTCTGACCATTGGTGGTGCTAAGCAGGGGAGTTGCATGTTAAGTGTATGAGAGGCTGACAAAGAGGGTTGGCTGGGCATTGCTGGACTTCATTTGCAAAAGTGGTTATTTATCAAGACTTTAAGATTTGCCAGATTGGACCTCCAGAGCAAAGATTGTTGTCATCAACCCAAACTGAGAAAATAGATTATCCACATTGGGGATGCCTCCTAGCAACATTTTTGCATAGAGAGGAAAAAAGGCCTAGTATTCACATGAGCTGGTCAGGAGTTTTGGACACCTCCCACCCCTCCCACCGACTGCTCCTTTAGAAGTTGTCCTTGGCAGTTACTTTTACTACCCCTCCCTTTGGCCAGCATTCCAAATTCAAAGAAAAGCTGCACCTAAATGATCAAGGTGTTAACTACTAAATAATCTTTCCTCAGACCATCTGATGACCTTCAGGTAATATCAGAATGTGCAATGCCCCTCCTTATTTTAGTCCTATGCATCAACTAGCAACAAACATGTAAATTGCTGACTGTGAGATTTAACTTTGCAGAGAAGTAATATGTATGTCTAACCAGCCCCAGGCGCTCTAGGTGGATTTCGATGTTTTGGACAGAAAAAGAGAGACACTTTAGATGATGAAGACCCCACCCAGCACCTAGGCTTCCTGCCCATAGCTTTCTGTACCTCCTTTCCCTCCCTATAAAAGCCCTTTTGCATACCTGAGTTCCCTAAGATGGTCTTTTTGGGGGACTGATGTCGCTAGTCCCCATGTACTTCCAGATGCCAACCCTTGAATAAAACCTAATTTGCTTTGTACCAACTCTTCTCTTGAGTATTGGCTTTTGAGTGGTGAGTAGATGGACTTGGATCTGTTCACCTCCCTTCCCCTGCAACAGTCTTATCCCACCCTGGTCTTCTCTATGTCAACAAATGGCACCACCATCTCCCAGTTACCAAAACCAGAAACCTGGGAGCTGTTGTTGATTTTCCCCTCCCCTCACTCCGTGTCTGTCTTTCAGCGAATCCTGTTGATTCTCTCCCCAACTTGTCTCTTGAATCCAGCCTCTTCTCTCTATCCCACCACCAGCTTAGTCCAAGACACTCTCCCTGTCCCATAGAGCCCTGTTACTCACAGAGGGGTCTAGGGGCCAGGAGTATCTGCATCCGTTTGGATCTTATTAGGAATGCAAAGTCTCAGGCCCTGCCCTAGACCTAGAAGTAGGGAATAAAATCTGTATTTTAACAAGATCCTCAAGTGATCTAGGTGTGTGTTAAAGTTCTAGAATATTCTATGACCCCTTAACTAGTTTTCCTTTCCTAGTGCTGATTCACTATAGGCCACTGGTCTGAGACCAGTTTGCCCTCTTGGCTTGAGAGTTCCGCACCACTCAGTATAATTTGATTTACTCCACCCCTCCACACAGCACAGGATTGTGGTTCTAATTTCTTATAGATTTGTTTTCCACAAGACTTCTCATTTCCTCCTGGAATTGGTGAGGGAATATATTTTGGGTTATTTCACAAGGGGACGGGAGGCCCCTTTCAGGGTCCTGCATTTGTTAAGGGACTCCAGTTCCAAGCCCCATTTTCAAGCTTTGTCCCCTGTCCCAGAATAGGCATGAAAACACCAGCCCCTAGCCATGAGGGTTTATATTCTGGAACTTTCCTCTAGCAACCACAGAATCTACCCAGGATCCTCCAGCTCTTTTAACTTCCATCTTGGTCTCTGACCCAAGAATGTTTGCCTTTCCTTCTGTCAAACTCAAACATAGTTTAGTTATGTTTAGCTTTATCTTTTAAGTGAAATTAATTTCTTTGTGTTTGTGGTGAAATGGGGAATGGAGGAGGACAAAAAGGACGCCCCTCCCCCATTGGCCTAACTTACCCTGTTACTAGCTTTCTTTAAAAACTGAGATCAGGGCCAGGCACGGTGGCTCTCACCCAGCACTCGCCAGTAGTCCCAGTGACATGGGAGACTGAGGTAGGAGGATCACAAGTTCAAAGTCAGACTCAGCAACTTAGGAAGAACCGTTCTGAAAATAAAAAACTTAAAAGGGCTAGGATGTGGCTCAGTGGCAAAGTGTCCTTGGGTTTAATCCCCAGTAATAAATAAATAAATAAATCCCTGAGATCAGGGTTGGGATTGTAAGTTAGTAGTAGTGTTTACCAAGGGAAGAAGGAGAAGAAGAAAACAAATAACCTGAGATCAAATCCCATCTCTTTCCTATTTAAAATGAGTCAGTGGCTTTTTTTCACATTTAGGACAAAATCTAAAACCCAGAATAAGCACCTGGTCCCTCCCACTCAGCTCTTCAACTGAGACAGGCAGCTTGGGGGGCCAAGTGCTTCCCAGCCTCAAGGTCTTTGCATTACCTCTGGCCTTTGCCTAGGAGGTCCTGCCCCCACCTCACATGGCTGATTCCTTCTGTCTTTCAGGTTCTGGCTCCAATGTCTTCTCCTCACACAGTCCTCCCCAACCATGCTCAAGTCCCCCCAGGTCACTCCGTGTTACCTGACTCATTTCCTGCATAGCTGCTCATCACGAGCTAGAACCATCTTGTTTATTTGCATGTTTGCTTCCTTATTGTCCGTTCGCCTCTGGAATGTAAACCCCATGAGGTCACGGATCCTGTGGGCATCTTGTCGGTGCTGGGTGCTCGTGTTTGAGGAATGAAGTCTTTGAGAGAGTTATTGCCTAGACTGCACTGTCCCACATGCCAGCCACTTGTCACGTGGGGCTTCTGAGCACAGACAGTGTGACTAGTCCAGCCCAAGCTGTGTGCTCAGTGGAAGATACACTGGACTTAATGTGAAAAAAATAAAATGCTTCACTAATATATGTTTATCTTGCTTATGTATTGAAATGATAATAGTTTGAATTATTGTGTTAAATCAAGTTTATGTTGAGAATGAATTTTGCCTTCTGAAAAATATAGCTACTAGGAAATTTTTATTTATTTATTTATTTATTTATTTATTTATTTATTTATTTATTTGTAGTATCCTTGGGGTTTGAGCCCAGGGATGCTCTACCCCTGAACTATATCCTCAGTCTTTTTTTTTTTTTTTTTTTTTTTTTTTTTTTGGTCACTAAGTTGCCCAGGCTGGTCTCAGACTTGTGATCCTCCTGCCTCAGCCTCCTGAGTACGCGAGATTACAGGTGTGCATCACTGCTCTTGGTTGCTAAGGAATTTTAAATGAAGTATGTGGCTCATGTTATATTTCTATGAGACATCGCTTGTCTAAAGAGCGAAGTACCTGGAAGTGAAAGTAATCCCAAGCATTACTTGAACTCACATCTCATTTCTGTTTGCTCTGCAAAGATTGGGAGCCTCAGGGAAGCAATTCATTCAGTTCTGAGCGACATCTGAGCTCATTCCTGACTGTGTTGAGGGATGGGGATCTCACTGGGGAAAAACAAACAGCCCAGCACACGCTTTGTCCTTAATGCTATTCCTAAGTGCTGACGACACCCCTGCTGGGTCTAGCCTCAGGGGAAACAGTGGGGAACTGATTGACAGCCATTAAGAAAATGGAATTGAACATCTCAGATCAGACATCAAGGCAGAATCTGTATCCAGCGTGCATCCGACCCTGGGAGCTCTCTGGCTAGGAGGAAGACTTGCCTCAAGGACCTTTGCCATTTGTGATCATGTGACAGTCTCTGATCCTATTAAATACTATCCCAGAACTAGAATTGTGAAAGGACATTATTGTGTGTACTGCCTGCCATTTATTGGCCATTTGAGCAAATTAATTAAGCTCCATATCCCTCTGTTTTCTCTTATGTAAAAGGGTGATAATAATTGTGCCTACCTCATCGAGTTGTTGCAGAGATAAGACGAGCAGCAACTAATGCACTTAGACAGTGTCCAGCAGAGGTGTTTGATGGAGATTCCTGGTTATTAGTGTTGCTATTTATGTTCCATATGAGAACATTTGTATAAAAAGAGCTTTTTCCTCTAGCCCAAAATCCTAAACTGAAAGATATCCTCTATATCACCCCACAAATCCCAAGGGTCATTTCTAGGCACTGGTGATCAGACCATTCTGAATTACCTTGGAAAAAAGGAGCCAATCGAAGGATCTTTTGTTGCTCTCTACAGTGCTCATTTGTTATTTTGGCTATCAACCATCCATTTCTCTTTTTAATAATACCCCCAATTTCCTTGTGAGAAATAAAGCATCCCTCATTTTCTGTGAGCAGTAATTCCTCGCACCCCTCCCTCTATAATCCCAGTGTTCCCTCTCTGTGTCAGGGTACAGGCAGCCCATGAAGGACTATTTTCTGCAAGCCGCCCAGCGTTGGCAATATTTTTGGAATCCATTCCTTTGTGTATGACTTTGTGAGAGTCTGTTTCTGTTGCTTGCAACCAAAGCCCCACAAATAAAATCTTTCTTCCTCCTTTTCTCCCCAGCTCCCCACTCCAGTCTTTCCTCTAAATACAGCCAAAGTCTAAAGCAGACCCCGCGGTCCAGGAATCTCACTTCCGTAATTCTTTCTTGAAGAAGTCACAACATGTTCTGTAAACAAATCTGAACTTGCAGGTCCCTCTAGCTGCCACTGAAATGTTCTAACCATGGAGAAAAGTAATGTTTGCAGGGAGAGAGACCTGGATTCAGATCCTGCCAGATTCTGCTGAGTGATCTGTGTGATTACTTAATTTCCCGATCATGTTTGCTCAGATGTGTGTACCCATGCACAGACGCACACAAAGTATGTATTTTACAGATGTATTTTAAGGAATGGCGTACGTGACTATGGGAGCTTGGTAAATCTGAAATCTTTTACTTAAAGCTAACTAATCGTAGGTGGTGACCACACCTACAGTACACTTTCAGAGCAACACCCCAGTTAGTGTTTGATTAAATAACTAGGTACTATAGCTTAATTAAGCCGACAAATAAAACTAACCGTCTCAGGGATCATAGCACTCCTTTACGTTCTTGAGGATTAAATAAGGTAAATGCATCTAAAGTACTTAGCACGGTGCCTGGCATTTAGTAGGAACTCAGTAGATGGCAGGCTCTGTTAGCAGAGGCAAGAAAAGACAATATCGTTCATGCAATGCCCTGTGTACCAGGCTCAGTTCTAAACACTTATAAATGTTCACTCATATAATTTAATCTCTCAACAACCTCAAGAGTTAGGTAATGTTTTGATGAAGAACTGGAGGTCCAGAGAGGTTGCATAACTTGCCCAAGGTCACAGAGCAAGCACATGGTAAGCCAGGGTGCACGGGACTGTCCCTCTGAATTTGACCACACCTGAGCGGTGTCCACAGCATGTACACCCAGTTAGAATGCCTTCCCAAACACCAACTGCTGTTAAAAGCTTGAGCCAAAATGTGCCCTGCCTTGTCACTTTAGGGAAAATTCCATCCAATCCCACAAACATGGCCAGATTTAGCTGTCAGCATATTTTAGAAAAATATTTCAGGGTAGAATATCACACCCCCACCACACTCCACCCTCCATTATCACTGTCTCCCCATGATGATAAAAAGCCAACACCTCTCCGTCGAAGAAAGCTTGGCAGAGGTCCCTCCCCACACGCACAGAGTGGCTCCTTCTGCCCACTTCCTTCGGAGCTTCGTGCAACCAACCGACTTTCCAAGCAAAGAAACGTCAAGTCAGAAATAAAATCACTTGTTAATAGTGGTTTTCCTGAGGGATGGATGACTATATAATAGCCTAATCAAAAAGTTAGGATCACATTTGCATTTAGATAAAGGCTTGTTAGAAGAGAGGTGACTAAAAGGAGGTTCAGAGAGTCTGGGTGCTTCTCCCAAGGCCAGTCAGCACCAAGAGGCAGCAGGCAACAACCGGAAGTTGCCAAACTTTGGTCAAGTCCAGGACTCCAGGGATGCCCCGCTGTGTCTACAAGCTCCCCTAGGGAGCCCAGAGTCTGTTTCAGTTATGACCAATCAGGAAATTCAAGCAGCTCCCATACCAATTTGCAATCAGCTGGTATTCTCTCTCATAGTAGGGTTTTGTTTTCGTTTTTGTTTTTTCAGTTTTCAAGAATGTGCTGGAAATCAGGGGCTGCAGGGATGGGCAGCTCAGCAACAGAGCGCTTGCCCAGCATGCAGGAGGCCCTGGGATCCATCCCAGTACCACACACACACTCACAAAAAGTGCTGGGAGTTTAATATTTGGTAAAGCAGCGTGTCATGATAAAACATTTAAAATCAAGGGCTAAGAGGCTTACCTCTTACTTTTTACTTGAGCCAAAGACAATTTCAATGCAGCAGGTATGGGATAGGGAACATACCAGAAAATGTTCCCAGGGGCTTCTTCCCAGGGAATAAGAATCACCTCATACGAACCAGGGGCCATGCTTGGATACAACTGTGAGCTACAAAAATCTTATATTGGTAGATGTTTCAAATTTTTTTCCTCTTCTTGTTTCTCCCTGTTATTTTTTTTTTTTTTTAAGTTGTAGTTGTAGATGGACAGAATGCCTTTATTTTATTTTTTTTTTTTTTTTAATGTGGTCCTGAGGATGGAACCCAGTGCCTCACTCATGCTAGGCAAGCCCTCTACCACTGAGCTATAGCCCCAGCCCCTCTTTGTTATCATTTTTTTTTTTTTTTCCTTTCCTCCCTGGAAACTAGACTCAGGGAACCTAAAGCCTGCAAATGGCTCCTCTGACTGGAAATCTCAAAAGCTATTCTGCGCTTCATATCCCAGGCAGCATGATCCTAGATGCAGAGGATTAACTTGCTGGTATTTGAATGACACCTACTGGTTACGCCCTGGGGTTTGGCTGTCTCCCTTGTCTTTATCTGTCAATGTCAGCATCAAATTAGGGAGAGACACAAAATAGGACAGGCCAAGGGCAGCTTTTCTGGGAGTTACGCCAGGCTGGCAAGACAAGGCAGACAGCCCAACGCGCTGGCAGGAGGTCACGACTGGGTCAGATGATAGGGAAAGAGGGTGTTCACAGGGACAGAGGTGGTACTTGGAGTCCAAAGACGGAGCCAAGGTCAGAGGCCAGGGAGGTAAACTGGAGCCAGTGTTCATAATTCAAACTGGGCAGGAGAGGTGTGGTCTGGGAATGGGGTGCAGGCCAGTCACAGAGAGAAAGTGGTTCCTGTCCCTGGCAAATCTCTCGGAGCCACAGGCCCCTGCAAAATCTTCTCCCACCTCACAGTCATTTCCAGGAGTCCAGAGAGATTCCCAAGCATTCCTCTCAATAAGCCCCTCAAATAAGTGCTCTAGTGACTAGAGGCCCCACATTGAGGCCTCCAGGCTACTTTCTTCAGGATTACCTGTTGAGACCTCACTGCCAGACAGCAGCAAGCACATGCTTCTGCACTGCCTGCCTCCCATGGGCCTGGGCAAAGTGCCACATGTCCAGATAGAGTACTCTCCGCAGTGTCGGCCATCCCTGCTGGGCGCCACCAGTGCAGCCTGCACCTGTTGTCTACATCTCTGCCTGAGGCTCTCTCTGCTAAGCTCCCCAGTGGCTTTCCATTACAACCAGAACAAAAACGTGGGCCCCTTAATATGGACAAGGCCCTGTATGAGCTATCTGAATGGGCCCCTGCTATTCCCCCTCCTCCACTTACCCCACTCCAGCCACACTGGTCATCCGGCTGTCCCTCAAACACTGCAAGTTCTTTTCTGCCTTCAATCTCCTACACTGCTTTTCTCCTAGAGAATTTTGCACCTAGACATCTGGGTGGTTCACTCCTTGACATTGTGATGTGTATGTCCACTCAAAAACCACCTGACTACCCACTTTCAAATAGCCCTACCCCCAACCCCAGTTATTCTTCAATATTTATGATTATCTAAAGCTCTCTTGGGTCTGTATATGTTTGTTTACTTTATGCTTCCTATTCTGATCCCGGTGCCTAGAACATTGCTCAACACATAATAGGCACCTGATAAATATTTGGGGAATGAGGAATGATCTGGATAAGAGAAGAGGAATTGAAGACAATGGCAGTGGCAATGGAGAGGAAGAGACTGACTGAGAAAATACGTAGGAAGGGCCAGGCACAGTGATGCATGCCTGTAATCCCAGAGACTCAGAAGGCTGAGGCGGGAGGCTCTCAAGTTCAAAGCCAGCCTCAGCAACTTAGCGAGGTCCTGTCTCAAAATAAAAAGTAAAAAGAGCTGGGGATGTGGCTCCGTGGTTAAGTGCCCCTGGGTTCAATCCCTGTTACCAAAAAAATGTAGGAAGGGGAAATCAGTGGTATTAGATAATCCATTATTTTATTTAATTTTTTAGTGGTACTGGGGCATGGAACAGGGCATCACACATGCTAAGCAAGTGCTTTACCACTGAGCCACATTCCCAACTCCAGACAATCAACTAGACGGAAGAGGTGGGGTAAATGGAGGAGTCCAGGTTGACACCATACTTGGGAGTCTGAGGATGAGGACACCGTTCACCCCAACAGTGAGCGCAGGGGAGGGGCTAGCCTGGGGGGGTGAGCTCATATGGAATGAGTGTGAGAAGGCTGTGGGGGTGTCCAGCAAGAGGTTATAAATATGGGTATAGAACATCTGAGAAGAAACTAAGAGGTGGACATGGAAAGGGCCAGGGAGGTGTAACTGAGATTGTGGAAAAGGACATCTCTCTCGAGGAGCACATTGGAGGATATGCTGCAAACTCAGGTGCCGTCAGGGGCCGTGAGGATCATTTAGACCAGTGAACTCGCTCAGCTCAAAACCATACAGTGGTGATTACTGCAGAGAGCGCTGAAGGTATTCATGTTAAATATCATTTAAACACAATGGGAGTCAAGAAAAGCAGGTCTTTGGTGGGTCACTAGTTTGAAACTGCTCCTGAAGAATGGAAAAATGAGCTTCCCTGGGCTACTAGACCCTGAAAACACCAACGTATTGAAGGGGCTGGAGCAGAATGAAAAGTCTACAAGTAGGACTGGGAAGGAGCCAGGGCAGAGGCACGAGGAAACCCAGGAGGGGGTCATGGTGCAGAAGTCGGAGGAAAAGCAGTCAACACCACCCAACAGTGCGAAGGTCAAGTGGAGGGGAACCAAAAAGCGTCCTTGGATTTAGCCAGTAGAAGTTCATTGACGGCCTAAGCAGGAGCCACTCCAGTAGGAAGGGGCGCAGGGAGCAGCAGCCAAGAGAAGTTTTATGACAAACTAATGGAATAGGAGGATATAGCAACAGGAACAGGATCACCTATGCTTTTAAGAAGTTCATTGGGAAGAAAATAAGATGCAGAGGACCTAACAAGTTCGTTTGTAGATATGCAAAATAGAAATGTTCTTATTTGCATAAACATGTAGAACAATGTTTAGAGTAGTTTATTCACAATAACTAAACTTCAGAAATCACTCAGGAGTCCAATAACAGTAGAATAGATAGATTGCAATGTATGCATACAATGGAATATCACATGGTGATGAAAAAGATCCGGTGACTGCCACATGCAACACATGGATGAATCCCACAGCTGTAAATGTCAAGAAAAAAACCTTGCCAGGCACAGAAGAGTACATACTAGATTGTTCTAATATATGAAGTTCAAGAACAGGCGAAACTATTGTGCTAGAGGTCAAAATGATGGTTGCCTTTATGGAAAGAGAACTAACTCAAAAGGGACACAAGCAACTCACATATGAAGCTGGAGATATTCTTTCTGTATTTTGGTTTGGGGTGGTGATTACATGGGCATATACACATGTAAAACTTCTTTAAGCTGGGCTGGGGATGCGTAGCTTAGTGGCAGAGCACATGCTTAGCCCATGCAAGGGCCTGGGTTCAATCCCTCAGTACTGAAAAAAAAAGGGGAAGAAGTGAAAGAAGACAATAAACAGAGGAAATAACTGAAATTTCATCTTAGAACCAGCTTAGTTTCCACTTTAGGCTTAATAACAGAGCAGCTGTGGCCATGCTGGCAAAGAAGTGGAAACCAAAAAGGTTTATTTGGGGCTTATTTATTTTGACTTGTTTATTAATTACAAAGGGAAAATTTTAACTTCATAGTAGAGAAAAGCCACATAGCCAAGGCTAATATCACCAGCACTGGAACAGACCGACATTGTGTGCCACTGATATGACACACTGAGAAGGACACAATGTCACTTCAGTGGTAGTTCTGCTGAAAATGCAGAGCCTGAATCTAATCAGTAGGAAATACCAGATAAACCCAATTTTAGGCACATTACACCACATAAACAACTTTCAGTCAAGGTGGAAAAAAAAAAAACACAAAGAAAGGATGAAGAACTGTTTTAGACTGAATGAAATTAAAGTGAAATAATAAAATTAATATCAATATTAACAATATATAAACCTGAAGTGGATGTTGGATCAGGAAAGCTATCTCTAAAGGTCATTACTGTTGATAATTCAAAACAATTTTGAATATGTTAGATAATAATTATTAATTATTATTAATAAATTATTATTAACATAATAGCCAATAATCTAGCATAAATATACATTTATATATATATATATACTCTTAGTTGTAGATGGACATAATACCTTTATTTTATTTATTTATTTTTATGTGGTGCTGAGGATTAAACCCAGTGCCTCATGTATTCTAAGTTAGCAGTCTACCACAGAGCCACAACCCCAGCCCTCAAACATAACTTTTTAAAATTATTTTTGGTAACTACTATGGTTCTATGGTTGTTCTTAGGAAATGTACTTTGAAGTATTCAGGAGTAGGGAGGCATGCTGTCCTCAATTTATTTATTTATTTATTTATTTGGTACTGGGGATTGAACCTAAGGGTGCTCTACCACTGAGCCATATCCCCAGCTCTTTTTATTTTTTTTATTTTGAGACAGGGTCATGCTTAATTGGTTAGGCCCTCACTAAGTTGCTAAGGTTGGCTTTGAATTTTCGATCCTCCTGCCTCAGCCCCCTGAGTCGCTGGGACTACAGGCATGCACCACTGTACCTAGCTCAACTTACTTTTTAATGGTTTAGAAAGTATACCAGGAGAGCAAGTGAGTGCAAGAAAACAAATGGGACAAAATGAGAACAATTACTGAATCTGAATGAAGATTATGTAGAAATTGTCTACACTATTCTTTTAATCCAGGGGCACTCTACCACCAGCTACACCCCCAGCCCTTTTTTATTTTTTGAGACACGGGCTCTAAATTGGCAAGGTTGGCCTCAAACTCTCGATCCTCCTGCCTCAGCCTCTCCAGTCACTGGGGTTACAGGTGTGTGTCACCACACCAGGCTCTTTGCACTATTCTTGCAACTTTTCTATAAGTTTGAAATTGTATCTAAACAAATAGTTGTTCTTTCAAAAATCCCCAAAGCAAAGCACAACAATATAATGAACAAAGATAATATTCTGCCTTTAATTTTTAAAAAATATTTTTAGTTGTAAATGGACACAATATCTTTATTTTATTTATTTATTTTTTTAATGTGGTGCTGAGGATCAAACCCAGTGCCTCATGCATGCAAGGCACGTGCTCAACCACTGAGCTACAACCCCAGCCCCATCTGTCTATAATTTTTTAAAAAATGTTTAAACAAGACTGGGATGAGATATCTTTTCCTTGCACCTCTACTGTGGAAGCAGAGGACCAAGAGCAGTTTGGGAAAGACTAAGGAAAGAGAACGCCCTCTCTGCCCAGGGTAACATGTTCTTCCTGGCATGGATAACTAGGTAAGAGAGGCACCCCTGACCCAATGTCTGGACAAGCAGGCAGACCACACCAGAGCATGGAAGGACCAGAACCCCAGCTCCCCAGCCACGGGGTTAACCTGCTAGTACAGAACTGTCTTCAGTAATAATGGTTCAAACACATCCCCCCACAATCCCACCCAAAACAAAGGGACCCACCACGGACCTGCTAGAGACTTAGCTGATTTCACCCTGGAGTGACAATATAGTCTATGATGGCAGTTAAGGTCACAAATCTTGCAGTTTGTTTGTTCTGGGGTCAAACTCTGACTCCACCACTTGGGAGCTGGATGGATGACCTTGGGTGAGTGCACTCCATCTCCGTGGATCTCCATTTACTCATCTTTAAAATGAGGCTCTCCATCAACCTAGCTTATAGAGCCAGTGTGAGAAATAAATGAGACAGTAAATGTCAGGTACTCAGCACAGCACTCAGCAGGCAGGAAGCCCTCAACACGTGGAAACGAAAATGCAAAAAGTAACAGAAGAACCCTAGGAGTCAAACGTGTTCAGAAAGCTGTGAAGGGCTGAGGAGTCTCTGCGATTGTCTTTCAGCTGGTTACTTGAATGAAAGGTCCAGATCCTGTGGATGGGGATCAAGTGAGTTTTAGGGCCAAGGGGGCCACAGTGACTTTCCAAGGGAACCAACAAAAGCTATTGCCTAAGATACTCCAGCCTGGGTTCTGGAAGCATTGACTTGAAAACGGGTCTGGCTGCAGCAGGAAGCAGAAAACCCCGCCCAGATCCAACAGCTCTCACACTGGGCACTGGCAACCTTGCCACAGAGGCGGCTGGGGCCAGCAGCCATACATCTTCCGCTGGTATCAGCAGGAAACACCTGGTGACAAGCTGGAGTCTTAGAGCAGAAGTATGGGGAGGGGGTGGGGGAAACAGGCCAAGAGAATTGACCCAGGGACACCTACTAACAGCACCGCCAGGGATTACCATCACCAGGGGGTAGAGTCAGCCAGAGGCTCCACCTCCTCAGAGAAGTGGAAGCAGAGCAACAAGAGAGTACTGGTGCTTGGTAAAAGTCTCTTTCTCCCCCTCCTTCCCCTCCTTCTCCTCTTTCTCCCCCTCCCCCTCCTCCTTTTCTTCCCCCTCCTTCTTCTTTTTCTTCCTTCCTTCCTTCCTTTCTTTTTTTTTGAACTGGGAATTGAACCCAGGGGCACTTTACCACTGAGCTACATCCCCCAAATCTTTTTTGCTGGGAGGCACCAGGGACTGATCTCAGGGGCACTCAACCACTGAGCCACATCCCCAGCCCTATTTTGTATTTTATTTAGAGACTGAGTCTTACTGAGTTGCTTAGCACCTTGCTTTTGCTAAGGCTGGCTTTGAACTCTGATCCTCCTGTCTCAGCCTCCCGAGCTGCTGGGATTACAAATGTGCGCCACTGCACCCGGCTCCCACAACTTTTTTTTTATACCTTCATTTTATTTAATTTATTTATTTTTATGTGGTGTTGAGAATAGAACCCAGTGTCTCACATGTGCTAGGCAAGTGCTCCACCACTGAGCTACAACCCCAGCCCCCCATAACTTTTAATTTTGAGACAGTGTCTGGCTAAGTTGCTCAGGGGCCCACTAAATTGTTGAGGCTAGCCTTGAACTTGCAATCCTCCTGCCTCAGCCTCCTGATTTGCTGGTATTACAGACATGCACCACACAGCCCATGAGTCTTGTATTTTTGCCCTTGGCTAAAGTACTCTCACTTAGCAGAAAAGAATGCTGATTTGCCTTTTATGTTAGCCAAACAGTAGATATCCCTAGACAACTTACTTTTTGGTTTCTTATATTAGTGAAAGGGGATTTGTTTGTTCAATAATAGCCTTCATTTAGGTCTTTGCAAACAGCCTAGAATGAGGAATGTTCTTCTCCTTCTTTTTCTTCTTTTTTATTTTTTATACTGGGGATTGAACCCGGAGGCATCTTACCAATGAACTATATCCCCAGCTCCTTTTACTTTTTTATTTTGAGACAGTCACTGAGGGTCTCATTAAGTTGCCCAGCTGGCCTCAAACTTGTCCTCAGTCTCCAGAGCCTCAAAGATGACAGACCTATACCACCACACCCAGCTAGGAATATCCCTGTGCACTGAGGAACATTCCAGACCTAGAAGGGGCTTTCTTAAGATGACTCGTTCGATGAAAGCAAAATGCACTGATCCTTGCCATTCTCTTAAATATGGAAAATCATCTGCCCAGGCAGCATTTCCACTCTCCTGCATGGTATCTGCTGGATTTTTTGTTTTATTAGTTGGTTCTGAGACAGAGTGATACAAGGAAGAATATTAGTCAGGAATGAGGCATATGTCCCAGGCCTCATGGGTCCCAGGAAGCAGGCCCTGGGAGCTTGGACTATTAATTTTTCTGGGTTTTCATTTCCTTATCTATAAAAGTAAAGCGGGGGCTGGGGTTGTGGCTCAGCAGTAGAACACTCACCTAGCACGTACGCAGCCTGGGTTCAATCCTCAGCACCACATAAAAATAAAGGCATTGTATACAACTAAAACAAATAAATATATATTAAAAAAAAAAAAAAAAAAAAAAAGTAAAGGGACCTGCAGGAGCCCTGATTGGGGAGATGGCTGAGATTGTGGTTGGCTGCGGGCCATGGAGATGTTCAGGCATTGCCGCCTTCTGTGGTCTCGCGGGACTTGGCCCGGGATCTCACGGGACTTGGCCCGGGATCTCGCGAGACTTGAGCCGGGACTTGGCAGATCAGGTCGGCGCCATTGGTTGTTGGTTGGTTGGACGAGTGTGGTTTTGGTGTGTGGGAGTTGTTGTTGGAGCCAGAGAGAGAAGCTACCAGAATAAAGAGACTGTTCGTTTCCAGTCTGCCGCTGAACTTATTCCCGCGGCTCCGTTGCTCCAAGCAGCAATCGCTTCAGGCAGCAACAGGGACCTGTGTCTTTGACTGAGAAGGCCCAATCCATCTCTGAAATTCTACATGTGTCTCCACCTCAGGCCTCCCTGGAGACCTAAGATCTTATTTAATCTCACACAGATCCTTGGGTTTCTGCCATTCACATCCACTTTTAAAATTCTCCCATAAATTTTGTACAAGTCCTTGTGGAGTCATTAAAGATTTGAAGAACTAACAGGATCAATTAGGGAAGCTCAAGAAACAGAGGAGGAAATGATGTCTTATAACCTAAGAAATCTGTCCAAACACACTGGAATTTTTCTTCAAAGCACTTCACAGAGAGGAAGAGCCCAAGAGCCAGAATTTCTTTCACTCTTACCCCATCCGCCTGCAACTGTTCCTCGTGGTCGTTAGACAAACTTCTGAGCATGTGAGATGGTCTCATTGCCTGACTCCAGGCTATCTACATACTGGTGGAAGAAGCCTTCTAGGCTGTTCCTTTATCAGCTCTGCCAGGCCAACGAACATCACTCTCCCATCTGTCACATCAGTAAGGGTGACTGGTACCTCCGTATTTTTGTCAATTGTGTTTTTGTGTTTCCATTCGCAAGTGGCCAGTTTTATTGGCTGTCAGTAGTTCTGCTATCTAAGGCAGAACCTCCACTGAACTTGCAGATGTCCTGTTTCAGACAAGACTAAAAACAGGAGGTTCAGAGTCAGCCTCAGCAACTTAGCCAGGCCCCATCTCAAAATAAAATAAAAAGGAGGATTGGAGATGTAGCTCAGAGATAGAATGCTTGCCTAACAGGCATGAGGCTCTGGGTTTAGTCCTCAGTACCAAGGCAGGAAGGAAGGAAAGAAGGAAAGAGAAAGGCCTGTAATCCTGAGGACTTCCTGAAGGAGAGATGCCACATCAACTCAGGACTGCAAATATCTGGACATGTGTCTGAGTGTGAATTTTCTATCTTTCTCTGAGTCAGCGTTGCTTTATCTGGTTAGTGTCTGCTCTACCTCATCCCAATGAACATACCTGGTGGATACTGGGATTTAAGAGGTGGATATAAGAAGAATAAGAAAGAGAACAAAAAAGGAGTGGTTGAGGAAATGAATATCTCTTGTTCTACCTGCCCATGTGAGCATCACTCTTCTGGAAATGATTCTCCTCATCCACAGGCTCCTTAAAGAACTGCCATCTTCTTACAGGCCCTGTCTTCCAGTCTACAACTAATTGGGATTAACCAATTTCAGGATTGGTCCAGGGGTGGGCACTTGACCCAACACAGGCCAATTAGATCTTAAGGTTGAGGTCAGGAAAAACAGTTCTCAGATCTCCTGTGATGTTCGAAGTCAAGAGCCACTGGTGGCTGTGTCTCTTATCACATGGAGAGACTGCTCTGAGAGAATGAAGCCATTACGAAAAAAGGAGAAGCCATAGGCTGGCAGAGACCTGCCACATGGTCTCTGTTCAAACAGTCACCCGGTTCTGTCCATCTTCCTCTGCCTTTGCCAGACCTTCCCGTGGGAGCAGGTGCATTCCAACTCTTGCCATCCAGTTCAAGTCAGGCTCTTGTCACTTGGGATCAAAAGAATCCTGAGGGAGATAACGAGGGAGCTAGGAGGAGAAGCAAGAAATGATGCTGCCATGGAAGAGGATGTGGAAGAGGAGTCAAAGGTGTGGGGGGCAGTAAAGAGCTCTAGTCAGTTAAGGACCAAAAAGTGCCTGGGCAATGAAAGAGGTCAGCCTTGAGGAGAGTAATTCAGTAGAGCTGGGGCTGGAATCAGACGTCAGTGAGATTAAGAGTAAAGAGGAAGACACCAAGAGGAGGTCATGGGTGCAAAGACCTCTGCCAGGCAGCTGGAAAGGAAAGCAGGGAGTATGGAGGTGGGTGCAGGTGGCCTTAAGCTAAGAGTGTTTCACAACAAAAGCAAAAATCTTCTGCATGTTTACAGGCTGAGCCCCTGAAGGTGGAGGGGAGTGAAAAATTGATGAGGCCAGCCTGAGTTGGAACAGAGGGGATAGAATTCAGGGACCAGGGCAAGCAATGAAGAGGAAGAAAGATCCCTGTTCTTTTTTTCTTTCTTTTTTTTTTTTAATTATTTATTGATTTTATTTTTTATTAAATTATTTATTTATTCTAATTTGTTATATATGACAGCAGAGCGCAATTCATTTCATTTTATACATAGGGAGCACAATTTTTCAAGTATCTGGTTGTACACAAGTTTTTTCACACCATTCATGTCTTCATACATACACATAGGGTAATGATGTCTGACTCATTCCACCGTCTTTCCAACCCCCACTTTTCCCCAAAGTGTTGCCTATTGTAAATTTTAATACCAGTGTGCAGGCTTTAATGTTGATTTTCCAGGTAATGAATTCTTAGCAGACAATATCGGATCGATATTCTATAGCCTTACACAGGTAAGTGCATAGCATTCTAATACATGAACGTGAA
This sequence comes from Tamias sibiricus, assembly GCA_025594165.1. NCBI lineage: Eukaryota > Metazoa > Chordata > Mammalia > Rodentia > Sciuridae > Tamias > Tamias sibiricus. Next base: position 45,491,000 of record CM046660.1, read on the forward strand.
AAATAACTTGATCTAGTATAGCACATTCAGTTCCCTATATGGGGCATAAGGAAGAGTTAGAAAGTTGGAGTTAGACCTCCCTCAGCAACTTTGTGTGTGTGTGTGTGTGTGTGTTCTTTTTTAATATATATTTATTTTAGTTGTAAATGGACCTTTATTTTATTTATGTGTGGTGCTGAGACTTGAACCCAGGGCCTCACACATGCTAGGCAAGTGCTCTACCACTGAGCCACAACCCCAGCCCCTATTTTTTTTCTAGATACACATGACAGTACAGTATATTTGGACATATTACACGTACATAGAATAAGTGTAACTTGTTCCAGTTAGGATCCCATTATTGTGGTTGTATGTGATGTGAAGTTACATAGGTTGTGTATTCATATATAAGGATAGGAAAGACATGTCCAATTCATTCTATTGTCTTTTCTATTCCATTCCTCCCTCCCTTCCCTTCATTCCCCTTTGTCTAGTCCAGCAAACTTCTAATCTTCCCCTCCTTTGTTGTGGGTCAGCATCCACATCAGAGAGAACATTCTATCTTTGGTTTGGGGGGATTGGCTTACTTCACTTAGCATGATAGTCTCCAGATCCATCCATTTAACAGCAAATGCCATAATTCCATTTTCCTTTATGGCTCAGTAATATTCCACCGTGTATATGGACCACGTTTTTTTTATCCCTCTGTTCTTTCTTAAGGAAAGGAGGTAAGGATGGGAACAGAGTCGCATACCTTTGATGGCCTCCACTTTCTTATGAAGAAAGACAGAATGCCCAGGTGAAATGGAAGAGGGCAAGAGGGAAGGGGGAACCTGTTTGCACAGTGACACTTTCTTCTTTCTGCTAGGAAGGTGCTGAGGGCTGCTCTGGGCTGGGAGCCATGAAGGGGCCATTCTTGTTCTGTGATTTTCTCTGACAGTGGTCTTCTGTCCAGGTCACGGAATGAGAGAAGCAACAGCAGCTCTACTCTAGGATTGGTTTTCCAAGGGGGTGATGAGCAAGGACTGGGGATCAGAGGGGCTGGGGAGAGTGCTGGTGCTTTAACAGAATGGCTCCTGCCTGGACCAGACACCACGATACCAGCTCCTGAACACACCCGTATGTGGGCTTTCTGACATAGCTTACCTAACTGGAAACACCCAAGATCCATCCTCACACACACCCCTCCAGGAGTTGCTTGGTGACCCACAGGGGCGAGGGGCCCAGTGCTGGCCGCTGTGCGTGCCACACACACATCCAAAGCAGAAAACAGAAAAGGTGCAAACAGGTTAAATATCCATTCGAAAGCAAGGGAGTCAGAGCGTGCAGGTGCAGTGAGGAGAATAAGACACAAAGGTCCAGAAAGTGGTTCTGACGGCATTTGGAGGAATCAAACATCAAAGATCATGGCTGTTGGTTTAGTTTCTGACTGAATAAGTGATATGGACTTCTGATTTTGGAAGGGGTGATTTTTCTCATCATCTTCCTTGATTCTGCACACCCAACGGTCCATTTTCAGGCTAGACCCACGCAAGGACTGACTCCTAGAAGATACAGGGTACAAAATGTTCCTTCTGCTGAGGTCACGTGCAGATAAAGGCCAAAAAAGCCCATCGGTCAGGGGCAGAAGCTGGGAGTAACCCAAAGAGGGAAAGAATGGAAAGAGTCCCTTCCGCAGACAGGGACTGCTAGCAACACATTTCTTAAAATCTGAGCATTTGGGGGCTGGGGCTATGGCTCAGTGGTATAGAGCACTTGCCTAACATGTGTGAGGCCCTGGGTTTGATCCTCAGCACCACATAAACAAAATAAAGATAGTGTGTCCACCTACAACTAAAAAAAAATATTAAAAAAAAAAAATCTGAGCATTTGCCTTAGCTCTGAGGGCTCAGGGCAAACCGGTAGGGACCGAGAAAGAAAATCCTGGCTGACCAGCCTCAAGGACCACCCCTCTTTAGAGAGCCAGGACCTGCTACGGAAGCACTGTGGGCCTTGCTAACTCATAGCTTATAAATATGTATCACACTCTACATCTCGGTCTCATTTCAGAGTGTGGGCTCACTTACCCTTAACAAATCCTTTTGTCACTTTCGAAAAGTCTCCAGCTTCAAGAAACCTTCTGCTGTTATAAATAGACACCCAGGCTCAGGGAAACACGCCTGTCAGCGTCAAGATGCTCGCAGTGAAAGAAGGCAGACCCTACCTCCTGCCTCACAGAATGTTGTTTAACAAGATTAACTTTTTAGGGCTGGGGGTGTAGCTCAGTGGTCGAGCACTTACAGCATGTGTCGAGGCCCTGGGTTTGATCCCTAGCACCACAAAAGAGAAACAAGATGAAATTCTGTCAGTGTGTGCTGTGTAGACATTTTTCTCATGTTCATCACTGATGTGTGTGAGTTAAGAATCGTTATTCACAGATGATAGAAATTCAACTTGAACTGGATGAAGTTTTATAAGTTGGATGAAAGCATATTTATTAGCTCACATATTCAACAAATATTTATTGAGAACCTACTATTTAGCAGGCAACCTGAAAGTTCAAAGGTCATATCAGCTTCAGGCAAAGCCTGATCCAGCAGCTTAAACAGTTTCACCAAGAACTTGATTCATCTCTCTGTCTCCCTGCTCTGCCTCCCACGTCCTCATCCTTAAGCTCCACGTGGGAGTCATTCCGTTCTCACTTCCCCCCACCCAGCAACTCATCCTCCTCACATCACTCTGGCATATAGAAGAATCCCTCTTCCTGAGGAGTTCCATTAGAATCCTTAGGACTCACTCTGTGTGGCCGGCAATGGGCTATGCTGATTGACCTGCACCAATGAAGACCTGTTCTGTCTGCTGGGAATGGGGCCACACTCACCCCAAACACCGACAGAAGCAAATTCCTTAAAAGAGAATAGGAGTGCTGGAGGACGAAAAAGAGCAAATGAATGTCAGAGAAGAAAGCCACAAAGAGTCATCAGTACATTCTGTCATTGTGCTAGCTAGATGGCAGTTCCCACCCCTCCCCCACCCCACCCCCAAGAATGGCTGAAAGCACAGACTGAAGCCTGGTTAGAATTCTGACTCCGTTAGGAGTCTATAAACCCGGCAACCTCAGGCAAATTACCTAGCCTCTCTGTGCCTCGGTTTCCTCACCTGTAACATGAGGATAGTGGTAATACCTGCCTTGTTAGGATGGTGATGAGCATTAAATGAGTTCGTAATTATAAAGAATTAGAACAGTGGCCTGCACCCAGCAAGCATTTCTGAGTGCTTGTTTTAAAACAGTGGAACCAGTGGGTACCTGGGCACACAGTGGGGGGCCCAACAGGTGTTGCAGATTGGTGGTGTGACAAAGCTGGGGGCAGGTGCCACTCCTGTGGAAACTCACACTTCGGCCCCTCCTCCCTCAGATCTGGTCCTCCCGTGGGGGGGGGGGAAGCATGGTTGGGGAGCTCTTTTCCCAGGAAGCTGGCGGCTGGGCAGAGATGAACGTCCAACCCCCCACCAATGTCTACCCATGATGAAGATGGCACAGCCCCGGAAGGCATCATTGGAGCAGCAGTTTTTGCTATAAACTGACAGGAAATCCATAGCGGTGGGTCCTGGGGGCCCATGGAGGTGCTCCTGGAATAAACGAGCTACATGTGCTATGATCATCTGTATGACGATTTAGGGCTGGTTTTTCCCCAGCCTGTGACTTTTCACGCTTCTGAAGCTGTATAAAAATGAACTGTAATCAAGCTGATCTATACATAGACAGTTCCTGTCTCCGAGCATGCTGAGTGAGGGTGGGTGTGTTGACGCATTTGCATAAAGCTGATGGATGTAGAAGGCTATGGGGGGCGGGGGAGGTTGGCTATTCTTTTTGTTTGTTGTTTGTGTTTGTTTTGAGGGGCTGGGTTCCCCTTCCTAGAAGTAGAGGCAGAGAAGATGTGAGGAAAAAAAGGGAGGTGAACATAGGGAGTAATCACAGCTTTTGAAAAGAGAAGCAGTGACTATAAGATAAAGTTTATCAATTCTCTGTCCGCAAGAAAAGAATGAGCTGGTTAAAAAAAAAAAAAAAAAAAAAAACTGAAACTGGCCAACAGGTGAGTGTGAGGGACAGAGGAAGGGGTGTGTGGTCTGTCTCTCCTGTCTGTCTCCTCCTCCCTGCCCTTTTCCTGTAACTACATGAGGGGGAGATATATCCCGGCTGTCTATGTACAGGGATATTTAGATATGCAAATGAGCATGGCTTGTTAATGAGCTGAGGGTGATTACACTGCAGGGAGCTGCCAGCCCAAACTGAACAATAGGTGAAGGGACACCAGGTGTCTGGGAATGGGGAAAGGGGAATCCCCCACCCCAGCCTTCCGCCCCTGCTTCAGCACCATAGACCTGTCTGCAAAATAAAAATGGAAGCTCAGGCTCTGTCTTCTGTTTCTTCTACCATCAGAACCAGATGATGATGAGTTAAGATGAGAAGTGGAGGGGCTGGGGTTGTGGCTCGGTGGTAGAGCACTTGCCTAGCATGTGTGAGGCACTGGGTTTGATCCTCAGCACCCCAATTATTAACAAATGAAATAAAGGTGCATTGATAACTAAAAAAATATTTTTAAAAAAGATGAGAAGTGGAGCGGATTGTGCAGCTGTGGCCAAGATTAAGGCTCGGAACCTTCGTGGCAAGAAGAAGGAGGAACTGCTGAAACAGTTCAAAAGTGAAGCTGTCCCAGCTGCACGTCGCCAAAGTGACATGCGGTGGGGCATCTAAGCTCTCTAAGATCCCAGTTGTCCCCAAATCCATCGCCTGCATTGTTACTGTCATTAATCAGACTCAGAAAGAAAACTTCAGGAAATTCTACAAGGGCAAGAAGTACAAGCCCCTGGACCTGCGGCCCAAGAAGACGCGAGCTATGCGCCAACTGCTCAACAAGCACGAAGAGAACCTAAGATCAAGAAGCAGCAGCGGAAAGAGCGGCTGTACCCTCTGCGCAAGTAAGCGGTCAAAGCCTGACAGTCACGGCACAATAAAACAACAACTGACTTTCAAAAAAAAAAAAAGAAAAGAAAAGAAAAAGATGAGAAGTGGAAGGTCAGGTGAGATCTGAAATAAAAAGAGGCACCCAGGGAAATGCATAGCTTTCTCAGATGGGAGGACCACCCTGGCAAGTGCCATGGAATTGGGGCGGGAGAAGGGAGAGCCCGTGGAGTGGGCTTGTGTCTCTTTGGGCAGAATTTGGTCACAAGTCAGTGACTGGAATTCTTAATGTTTTTCAGAAGTCAGGGTGAAGTTTGGCAAGGGGCTGGGAACCAGAAATAAAGGAGTCTGCTTTGAACTTCTAGGGAGAAAGGCTGAGCATCACTGGGAATGGCATGGACTTTGGAGTTGTGTGCACCTGAGTTTATTGGGCCAGATGCATCCAACCTGTCACATCGAGGAGCCGTGGCTGACGAAGTGCCAAGTGCACAGCCAACCTCCCCCTACCCATAAGATACAGGACTCCGACCATAACATATTACTTTCTCAACCACTTGAGGGTTGCCTAGCATAGGAGGTAATTACAGAATCTTATGTAAAACTTCTGTTGCTCAGGCAGATGCCCAGCCTGCACATCCTGAGTGCAGAGGAGTGGTACAAACCCAGCCAGCTCAAACAGGATTTGCAGTGTACTTTTTGAGCTGTTGTTCTGAGACACTTTAGAGCAGAGCAGGACACTCATCCCCCAGTCAGCCTCCTGGTCTTTGTGACACACAGATAAAAAAGCATGGACTCTTCCCGAAAATGAGCTGTCTTTTTGCTTAAACTTGCACAGATTCTCATGAAAGGCTTGAAACTCTCTCAAAACAGCCTAAATCTTTATTAAGTCTCCTCAAATCTCCCACATCTGCCATGTGGCTGGATCACTCCAGAATCAGGACATGTCCCTAACCTTCTATTAAAGGCCTTTGACTTTGTACCATGTCACTAGAGCATCAGTCAACACTGCCTATAAATATGGATGCTATGCTAACAAGACGTATTGCTAATTTAGTGGCAGTGGAGTGCAGGCCTGGAGGTGGGGGGGGGGCACATACACAGAGAACAGTATTGAAAAACAGGAGTGATAATTAGAGTTTAATAAATGGTAATTTGCTCCTTGCTGATGCATGTGTCAGGGAGGAGCGAAATAGAGCAGGTCCCTTCCAGAAAGTGGACTGTAAGGTAGCGTTATTTTTATCTTCATGTTGCTCAGTATTGAAATTCATTCTCATTTACCTACAGATCATCTCCTCTGAAAACAACTTCCTGTGGAACAATGGAGAAGGCAATTAGATAAGAAATATTTATTACTGGGACCAAATTTTAACTGGAGTCACAGAACCTCTCAGGTCAGGGCTCCAGAGGCAAAGCAAAGCAAAGAACAAAAATAATTATCTGGATCATTCAAGGGGAGGATATCATTTTTGCTTGAATGAGTGTCTGAATTATCGAATAATTATTCCCATCCTCTGCTTTGGTCTGGTGGTGGAGACCTGGCAGGATGGATTCAATAGCAAAGGATGGAAGCTGTGAGGGTATGGAGAGAGAGGATGGGAGAGAGTAGACCCCTGATGGTGGGGTGGTGGGTGGAGGCCAGCCAAGTCCAGTTGGGGCTAGGGAGAGATTCCTTGGAGATAGACAAGAAAGTCAGCAAAGCTAAAAATCCACATGGAAACCCTAGGCCCAACAGACCAGGAGTACAGTCTTAAAGGAGCCATATTTGGTGATTGAAGCTGGGAAATTGGAAAATCTAGCAAAACAGAATTGGGAGGTGTGTGTGTGTGTGTGTGTGTGTGTGTGTGTGTGTGTGTGTGTTAGGAAGGGTAAAACATTTGTCTATGCCAGAATTCTCCAAACCTGGCCACATATCAGATTTACATGTTGAGCTTTTAAATGCAGATTCTTGGACTCCGCTGGCAGAACCAGAGAAGTACAACTTTTGGGGGATAGGAGTGGTTTGCTATTGTGACAATGAAAGGATGCTATCATTCAGTGGGTCCTGAAAGTCTCTCCCCCCTTCTGGAAGATAGTTACTTCAATTTTGAATGATCTATCATTTGCAGTTCATTCATTGCCTACTTGTTATTCATTTTTTCAAACACTAATTTCCCTGGAAGGGAAACACACTAGTTTCTGATCCTGCTATAGGAATTAATAACAGCTCATGGTGGTGAATTTAAAATTCCACAAATTATGTGATACTCTTTTCAGGAGGCAAAACTTCATTCCCCTCTCTCTTAATGTAGATGGGACTTGGTACCTTGCTTCTAACAGATAGAATGTAGCAGAACCCACAGTATATGACTTTCAAGGCCAAAAATTACTTTGCATATTCTTCTTCCTTCTCTCTCTCTCTCACTCTTTCTCTCTCACTTTGTCTCTCGTAGTGTTCACCATGGGAGCTTCCATGTCATAAGGACACACAAGCAGCCTCCAGAGATATTCATGTAGTGAGGAACTGAGGCCTCCTGCCATCAGCCACTTGAGTGCGCCATTTTGGAGGAGTGCCCTGAGAGGGATTATGAGACCTCAGCCCCTCCTTCTTCTGGTCTCTCTCTTTGATTCCTTGGCTGCCAGGAAGTGAGCAGCTTGCTCCACCATGCACTCCCCACCTTGATGTGCTGCCTCACCACAGGCCCACAGTCAACAGGGCCAATCAACCATGCACTAAATCCTCCAAAACTGTGAACCCAAATAAATCTTTTCTCTTCATAAGATGCTTGGCATAAGATATTTGTTAGAGTAACAGAAAGCTAACCTACCAACCTAAATTAGGCATTGAGTGATTTGCCTCAAGTCATAGAGCCTGGATTTGCCCCAGACAGTGTGACTACAGCATCCATGCTCTTAACAATGCCTCTGGTAGAGCAACAAATGCCAATAAGTACCAAATTCTTGATTCCTGGTATGAGACAAGTGGTCTGGTTCAGCTTGTCATTTCAGAATCTGTGCTCATACACACTCCACTAACATCACAACTTAAGAGCCAGTACCCCCACCCCTCCCTTATTTCTTACCTTTACCATTTCTGATTCAGCTCCTCGTCCTTCCTGTTAGTTTTAGCCCCTTCCCTCAAGGATTTAAGTTCCCCTTCCCATAGTAAATGGACTCATGTCCCCCACCAAAATATATACCCAAGCCCTACCTCCTGCTACCTGTGAATGTGACCTTGCTTGGAAACAGAGTCTTTGTAGACGTGATTAAGGTAAGAATCTCAAGAGGAGATCATCTGGGATTTAGGGTGGGTCCTAAGTCCAGTGACTAGTGTCCTTATAAGAGAAAGGAGAGAGAGAAAGATTTGAGACACAGACATGGGGGAGAGCCACATGAAGACAGAAGTGGAGATTGGAGGGATACATCCCAAGGAGCACCCAAGAGTTGTTGAGCCACAGAAGCTAGGAGGGATGCACAGACAGAACAGAATCTCTCAGAGCATTCAAGGAACCAAACCTGCCAACCGCTTGATGTTGGATTTCTGATCTCTGGAACTGTGAATGAGAGAACAGCAAACAACAAGCATCCTGGTGAAGTCTCCCTGTTTGCTGTCTACAGCTCTGCACTTAAACATGTAGATATTTGGGGATGAAGGGTGTGGGGGAACAAGGAGGTGGGATCCAGCTCCATCACTCTTCTGCCTTTGATAGCATATAATATCTCCCATAAAACCACAGCAAAGTATAACTTAAACATTTAAGTGACCCCTTCAGATCCTTAATGATGCTATAAATGTGATTACAGTATAATTTACAAAACTATTAAAATAAATGCTTCCACTAAAATCCACATTGCTACCTCCCAGTGCATGTTTACACACATAACCTAAGTGCTAACTTACCTGACTATATAAACCCTATGCACCAATTATAAGCGGAAGGTCTGGGTGCTGTTCACAAATGAACTGGGCATGTGCGTGACTTGAGGGCATCTTTCAAGGAGAGCTGGTCTTTCCATCTCACCTTGCTCCTCAGTTTGGAGAAATGCCTCCCATGGCTGGATGCCCAGATGATGCCATCCATCCATGAATTTCACATTATGCACTGAAAGGCACTTCTGAAAATGATCGCCCCATCCTTCCCATGTGATTCAGCTCACAGAGGGGGCTTCCACTTGGGTCTTGACCATTTCTCAAGTCACAGAAATATGAGCTGAACCCAGGCCACAGGAGGTTTGGGAACAGGGGAGGGGTGTGATAAGATTTGTTTGGCATGTTTTTGAACCATGAGATTTGAAGTCTATATCCAAGGAAGCATGAGACCAGGACCTAAATTTAATTCATCTTCATTGTCACTGCTCTTGGGTCTGTCTTGCATTTGTATGTTAAAACATTCGAGAAGAAATTGTAGAAGGTTGAGCTGATGCCCGGGAGCCACAGGACTCAATGGAAGAGGGATGAGAAAGAGCTTGCACCTGCTGTCTCGTTCACTAGCACATCCATGGTGCCTACCATGGATGCCCAGCATGTGGAGAATGTTGTGAATAAGTATAGAAACAAGGGAGGCAGAGAGAGAAGAGAGGAAAAGAAAAGAAATTCTAAATAATCTAAGCCCTGAGGAATCCAGCTTCAAGTCCTGATTCCACCATGTGACTTTGGGGAAATTTCTCTAAATCTCCATTTTCCTGAACTTTTCTATTACAGGACCATTGCAAGTCTTATGCAATATCACTCACACAAAATATCCAGAACATTGACAGGGAATAAGTTCTCCATTCCACATATGTCCACTGAATGAATGAATGAGGTCTGTCTGTCCTGTGGATGGGTGGCCCTGGAGTTTAGGAGCATTGCACATAATGCATGGGAACTAGACGAGTGCTTCCTGAGGTTTGTCAGCAGAGCGCCGCCTGCTTCCTTATATATGGGCTAGATTTGCATCATTTGCCATCCACACTTAGGGGATTAATTCTCTGGTAAGTACAACCAGTCACACACCAGCCAGTCAGACAACAGATACAGATAACAGCAGCCAGGGTTGTAATTCCCATCCCATTGACAAGCCTTCAATGAACCCAAGAAGAATGGAGCAGCTAAAAGCTTCCATTCAAAGTTAGTAACAATGAGTTTCAAGTGACTGTGTGTGTGTGTGTGTGTGTGTGTGTGTGTGTGTGTCTGTGTGTGTGTGTATGAAGGGCAGGTGGGAGATGGGCAGGAGGAAGGTGGGCAGCCAGCCTCCATGCTTTTGGCCAGCACAGACAGAACAGAGGCCAGGCAGATGGTGCACCAGGAGCCCACTGAGATTTCAGGGAACTGATTAAGTTTAACAATTTAGAAAAGAAAATTTAACAGGTATTTTTTCTTGGGGGGAGGGGGAGACACTGGGGATTGATCCCAGAGCTCTCTACCACTGAGCTACATTCTCAGCCTGTTTTATTTTGAGACAGGGTCTCAGTAAGTTGCTTAGGTTGGCCTTGAACTTGTGATCCACCTGCTTCATCCTTCTGAGTCACTGAGATTATAGATATGTGCCACTGTGTCCAGCTTAAGAGCTTGTTTTTTTTTTTCTTTTTTCTTTTTTTTTTTTTTTTTTTTTTTTGCATACAATACCATTGGAACCTTAAAAAAAAAAAAAAACAACAACTTTCTTACTTGGATTGTGCAATGGGTCAGCTGCTGTGAAAAAGTTGACTGGTTCTTCTAAAAGTTAAACTTTGAATTGCCATATGATCCAGTAATCCCACTACTATGTATATACATTCTCCAAAGAACTGAAAACTACTACTCAAACCAATTCATATGCAGGCATGTTTATCACAGCATTATTCAGTAACCAAAAAGAGGGAACATCCCAACTGTCCATCAACAGATGAAATGGATAAAAAAAATTGTGCTATATCCACGCTGTGGAATATTATTCAACCATGAAAATAAATGACATTGATACATGTTAAGACATGGATGAACCTGGAAAACATTATGCCAAATGAGAGAAGCCAGGCACAAAGGTGACATATGGCATGATTCCATTTATAAAAAATATACAGAATATGCAAATCTATAGATATAGAATGAAGATTGGTGGTTGCTAAGGGGGGTGGGAGGAGAGAGTAGAGGGGAGATGTTGCTTAATGGGTGAAGGGTTTTACTTTAGAATTACTTTGGATCTAAATAGAAGTGGAAGTTGCACAGCAATTATGTATGTGCTACTTTCCACTGAATTGCTCACTTTAAAATGGTTAATTTTGTGTTATGTGAATTTCACCTGAATTAATTATTTTTAAAATTGTGTTAATTAATATAATTACCTCAATACATATACAAGATAAAGAAAGATTCCAATCCCACAGATGGGTATATGTGAAAAATATGCCTCCTTTCTTACCTTAACCTTAGTTCTCCCCAGAGGAAATTACTAGAATTTTTCAGAGGCGTTGTAAGCTTATAAAATATACCTATATACTTTATATATGTAAAATAGTACTATGTTTTTTGTGAAGAATGTTTTAAGAACACAGTTTTGTGTCCGGGAGCATTGGCACACACCTGTAGTCCCACCGACTCAGGAGACTGAGGCAGGAGGATCACAAGTTCAAAGCCAGCCTCAGCAACTTAGTGACACCCTGTCTCTAAATAAAATATAAAAAGAGCTGGGGATGTGGCTCCGTGGTTAAGTACCCCTGGGTTTGATCACTGGTACAAAAAAAAAAAATTCTCCTCTGCCCCCATCACCTACCTCAGGCCATCTCCCACTCCTGCAGGTAACCACCATTCAGCTCCCAGCAGCCCTGACCACCATGGCCCGCCAGGCTCAGACTTCTGCAAGGCTGAGCCTAGCCCAACCTGGCCATTCATAAGTCATCCCCAAAGCTCAGCATTTTGAATCTAGATCTCTCGAACCTGATAGAATTCTCACCTTGACTCTTATTATCCAATGCCTAAGAAACCAACTCAAAAATACTGACTGACTAATTAGAATGCCAAGGTGTTTTAAAATGCCTACCAGTTTCTGAGCCCCAGCCTGTGTGCTGGGGTTAGACATTTCTTGTAATACTCCCTCAGGGCAGGTCTTATGGAAACCTATTTTACAAATGAGGAAGGAAATGGAAGCTCAGAGAGATTACAGAACTTGCCAGCTAATGAGTAGGGAACCCACACTTTTTGTTCTACCCCATATTACCACATGGTTCAAAAGCTGTCACTCATGAGAAGGGGATCTTAGCAGTTCCGGGAACATGTGCATGTTCTAACAAGGTCCCTGGGAACTAGATTGTAATCTGAAGATGAGCAAAGAATGAGAGCCTCTGGAATAGTGCCTATTGTGGCATCGTCCTCAACGTTACAACCATGCTACGCTCGGCCCACAACAGAACTGTCCTCTCCGTTGACAGGAATATTAGAATCTCCCCCACCCAGGGAACACTCCTCTCCTTGCAGAGGCTGGTTAAACACTGGCAGATTTCCTGTTTTGTCCCTGCTCCATCAGGATGCCAGCCAGCGCTGTTAGTGGGCAATCAAACCCTTGACTCCATCAACCTAGATCTGAAACTCAGTCCCTCCTTTTATTAGCCAGAAGACTTTGGATGCATCACTTTTTTTTTTTTTTTTCTTTTGGTATCAGGGATTGAACCCAGGGGTGCTTAACAACTGAGCCACATCCTTAGCTTTTTTTAATATTTTATTTAGAGACAGGGTCTTGCTAAGTTCCTTAGTGCCTTGCTAAATTGCCGAGGCTGGCTTTGAACCCGTGATCCTCCTGCCTTAGCTTCCTGAGCCGCTAGAATGACAGGCGTGCGCCACCCCGCCCAGCTAGATGCTTCACTTCTGCTCTACCAAATGTATCACAACTCCCAGCTCAGAACTCAGTCACCATGGGCTCCGCTGTCCCTCCTGCCCACCAGCAGGGTGTCCCCAGGCGCTCAGCTCACTCTGTCATATTCCAGTCCTGAGGGTTGTCTCTGGTCATGTTTATGGGGCTTGGGTAATTCTTAATCCTCTCCCTCCCAGCCCTCTGTCCCCTTTGCCCTCAATCCAAACAGGCATATGACCAGCTCCTGGCCCCAGATATAAAAAGGACATTGTATCTGAGACTGGGAGCCCGGAGCTCCTTGGGTCGGATTTCTACCTCCCATGGTCACTAATCAGGCTCTGGGAGTCACATGAGGACCCGTGACCCCCCAGCCCAGATGGTCTTCTGTCTCAATGCCGACTAGACACGATCCTGGAGACAAAGCAGCTACATACTGCCTGATGCCCAGAAACTGCAGGCCGACTCACCTCATTCTGCTGGAGAGTCCTCTCCCTGAGAAGTCGGTAGTGTGTGCATTCATAAATCGAATCCTCTTCTTATCCTAATGATTACTGTTATTTCAGGGGATCTTTGTCCTGGACGTATGTTCTCCAGATTGTGTCTCCTTCAATTGTGGGGCTGAGCTGTTATCTAGTGAGTGTTTATAACATGTAAGTGGACTATACGTGAGTGAATTCATCCTCATAACAGTCTTGGAAGGTGGGTACGGTTTCTGTCCTCAGTCTAAGGACCTGAGCAATGGCTAACATTGATTGAGCACTATGTAGCAGATGCCATTCTCCATGCTTTATAGTTATTATTCCTGTATCGCTGCAGTTGTATGCTGTAGATGCTACAGTCATCACCTATTTACTGAGACTCAGAGAGGTTAAGCAAGTAGCCCAGGTTACACAGCCAGCCTATGCCAGTGGCCAAGATTCAAGTCTAGGGACTATGGCTCCTGACCATTCTGCTACGCTGCCTCCTGTTTTTCCCAAGGCAGGTCTCATACGTACTGTCAGCGGCCCACAGCTACCATTACAAATCGATAGGGTGTGAGCCAGACCAGGCCTGGCTCAGCCACGTAGGTTCCTGAGGCACTGAAGGACAGATCTCACTGATTGATTTCTCAGCTGGGTCTTTAAATGTCAGCGTGTACGTGACAACCTCAGGCCTTGGGCACAGAAATAAAATGCAAAAGGAAAGGACATTCTTGTGCATGGGATGAGAGAGAGGCAGGGCAGAAGAGCAACAGCCTGGAGCACACGGGTGTGTGGGCTGGGGGTTGGCTTGCCTGGCAGTGGGGAGGGGCCCCTGTAGGCCACGGGGGTTGGGAGTCCCGTGAGAGCGGCACCCTTGACCTTGGGCTGCTGTGAAGCCATTTATGGTATGACACTAGCCCAGGAGAGATGGGTTTTAACCTGATTTAGCTCCACTATCTGTATTGATTGGTCACCACTTGGAACAGCTTGTTTAGACCACTTGGCCGCCAGAGCACAGCCTGTTGTCACCAAGGCGGCAGGGTAGAACAGTGACAGCTCACCCTCCCTCCCACTCCCTGGACCCACACAGACCCTTCCCGCACAGTGCTCTGGGCCTGCCCAGGCCATTCACTCACTGCTGGAGGAGCTGAGGGGACAGACACACGTGACAGAGACAGAGAGTCCTTCCTACTCTCACACAGCCTGGAAAGAGACTGATAGGATAAAGGAAGAAAAGAAATCAACCTGAGGTGGATTTCAGATGTGTTCTGTGCAATCAAGTGAGAAAATGAGGTCATATGAGAAAGTGACTTGTGGGGAGGGACAAGGGGAAGGGGAAGGGAACCCAGAAAGGATCCTCTAAGGAAGTAACATCTGGGAAAAGAGACCATTCTGAGATCTGAAGGAAGAGATCTCAAGGCAGGGGCAAAGGCCCTGTGGCAGGAGCAGACTCAGCCTTTTGGACCACACTAGTGTGGTGAGATTCAGAGGGTGGGGATCAGATGGATGCCATCCTCCACTGCTCTGTCCCTCTGGGATGACTCTCATTTATGAGCAGCCCAGGCCCACCCACAGGACTTGATGATGCCCTACCTCTTTTTACCCCATCCCACCCATGGACATGACTTTGGATTGGCTCCTTGTCCTCAGAATCTGGGGTAAATAATTTCAGAGAGAAAACTCCTACCTAGCCGTGACTTAGAAGGAGATCCAGTGTGGGACGCTTAGGAAGGGCTCCAGTCAGGGAGACCAGAGGAACTTCCTGATCTTAGGGGACTACCCAAGTACCTCCCCCAATCTCTTCTAGCCCAGCTCCCATCACATCTCAGCTGACCATCCGTTCATCCAAATCTGCCCAGGGCTCCATCTCTGGGCCCCTGCTCCTGTGTCCCACATTGGCAATGACCTTGCCCCATTTCACTTAGGGCAGCTCCCTCTCATTTGCCTAGCACCAATGATTCCCACTCTGGGGAGACCTTCCTGAGGCCCAATCACATCTAACTGCTGTTTGTTTTAATGTTCCTCTGGCAATTGTTTGAAGATGTATTTAATCTTTCATTTCCTTTTGTCTTGTGTTGTACTTTTCTGAGTGTCTGTCTCTTCCTTTGAGCCACGAGGTCCTTGGAAAGCTGGAGTTCCAGTGCAGGTTCTGCAGGGTCCTGGCTGTGAGGCTTCTGGCAAGGCACTTCACCCTTCCGGGTCTCAGCCTCCTTTGATTCCCAACTTCCTTTGATCCCTAAAACCGGTTTTTTGGTTTATTGGGAGGCGATTCCAGGAAGGACCAGGGAACAAAAAGGGAAGTGAGACAGGGAAAAGAAAGAATCCCAAACAGGGTATATTATTAAACAAGTGAGTACAATGGGAACCTGGAATTCAATCCTGCTGGGCAACTTTGGGAGACAGTCAGTCCTAACCTGACTGAACATTACAGTCACCTGGGAGCTTTAACGTATAAGATGTCTGGGTCCTACCCACAGAGGTTTGGATTTAATTGATTTGGGATTGCTAGGTATGGTGCCAGAAGTCTGTAATCCCAGCGACTGGGAAGGCTGAGGCAGGAGGAGTGAAAGTTGGAGGCCAACCTCAGTAACTTAGTAAGACCCTAAGCAACTTAGTGAGATCCTATTTAAAAATATAAAATTAAAAGTTAAGGGGCTGGGATTGTGGCTCAGCGGTAGAGCGCTCACCTAGCACGTGCGCGGCCCAGGTTCAATCCTCAGCACCACATAAAAATTTAAAAAACGCACTGTGTACAACTAAAGCAAATAAATAATTATTAAAAAAAAAAAAAAGTTAAAAGGGCTGGGGATGTAGCTTAGTTGTAAAGTGCTCCTGAGTTCAATTTTTTTTTTTTTTTTCTTAATTGGTCTGGGAATGTGAACTGGGCATCAAGATGTTTCTTATATTCTCCAGGTGGTCTAATGTGCAGCTGAGTTTGAGGTTAGTGATATAGAATACATCGCACTATGTTTCCCAGGCTGGCCCTGAACTTCTGGGCTCAACAATTCTCTTGCCTCAGCCTCCTGAGTGGCTATGATTACAGGCCAGCACCCTCGTACCAGGCTAACATCCATATTTCATAAATGAGGAATTCAAGTCATCAGGAAGAAGACTATTTCAGAGCCTTCCTGATGTTCCAGGCAGAGTGCCAGGTACTCTACGTCTGTCATTAATAATAGTAATAATATCTATGTACACTGTGCCCCTACCTTGTGCCAGGACCCTGCCAGGTGCCCATTTAATCCTCACAACACTCCCACGAGGCACACATGGGCACATATTTGTAATCCCTATTTCACAAAGGTGGAAACTGAAGCTTAGGGAAGGAAAGCAACTTTCCCAAAGCCACACAGAGGTGGAGCCAGGATTGCAACCCAGGCTGCCCAGCTGCCGAGCCTCTTCCCTTAACCATCACACTGACAACCTCCATCACCCCGTTTCATTCTATGATCCAGTGGAGGGTGGAGGGATGATTATCTTGCTCTTTATGATCAAAGACAATAAAGATTAGAAAGGCCACAGTCGCGAGGACTGAGTCCAGTCTGAGCCTGATTCTGGAAGCCCTCCTTGATCCTTTGCCTCAATCTGCCCCTACCAGCCAGGGCCGCTCTATGATCCTACCTACCCTACTTGGACAGGTCTTAGCTATTTTTTTTTTTTTTTTTTTGGTACTGGGGATTGAACCCAGGGGCACTTAGCCACTGAGTCACATCCCTAGTCCTTTTTATATTTTATTTAGAGATAAGGTCTTGCTGAGTTCCTTAGGACCTCAGTAAATTGCTGAGAGTGACCTTGAACTTGTGATCCTCCTGGCTTCAGCCTCCCAAGCCACTGGGATTACAGGCATGTGCCACTGTGCCCAGCTCTGGATCTCTTAAGCATGCTGTCTTCCATTGAAGACCAGCCCACAGAGCAGACCCTGTCAGCTGTCTGCTGAACCTCCCTGGGTCTCAGCTACAGCTGGGGCCACCTGTTCACAGGCACCTGAAGGAACACCCAAGGGCATCAGGTGGGGACCACTCAGCACAGAACTGGCCTCCCAGACCCACAAGGCTGGTGGGCTCCGAGCCCGGCCTGTTGTTCATGCTGGGTGTGCCATGCCCCCATTTCCATCATATTTTTAACCAGGGTTGTGGGGGCGGCCAGGAAGTCTGTGCTTGCCTGGGGTGAACACAGCCAGACCTGCATCCGGCACCCAACAGCTCCTTGGTACCCAAATGACCAGGTTCATCAGAATTCTGCCTTCTGTCTCCTCCCTTTGAGAAAGTTCAGGAGGGCTGCTCCACACTCTGAGAAACACTGTTGACAACCTAAGGGCTTGTAATGAACCAAATCATGCTGAATTAATTGGACGTCGTTAGCCGATGTCAGGGAGGGGGCTGGGGAGCAGCAGCAGACACCAAGCCCGGGGAAGGGAAAGGCGGAGGCAGGACAGCCCACAACACAAAATGCTCTGCACAGCTTGTGCGAGAAAAGAATTCCTATTGTCAGTTCTTGCCGAAATAGCCAAGGCACCCACTCTCGCCTCAGACAGCACCTCTATTCTGAAACAGGCCTCCCAGCCTGGAGCTTCCAACATTGCGCCTCCAGGTGCAGCTGTCCCTGTTCATAAGAGCCATAACACAGCCAGGATGATAAGAATGAGCCAGAACCAGCCCCCATGTCCCCGCTGAGCTTCAGGATCAAATTACAAAGGAATCAGGAGACCCCAGCTCTTGGCTGTGAGTCCTATTTCCTGTCTGGATGGGACTGGCAAATGAAGAGTCCTGATGTTCATCACATCTAGTTCAGTGTTGGGGGAGGCTCTGAAGTGCAGGTGTGGGAGCGCAGAGGCTGTGCAGTAACAAGAACATGGACAGCTAGAGGGAGCCCAGAAGTCTTATCCTAACTCTGCTACAAATGGGCTGTGTGATCCTGGGTAAGTCACTCCCCTCTCTGAGCCACCAATGTCTTTAGCTGAGGGGTGACAGTGTTGGAATGAACAGTTCATCTCAGGTTCATCTCAATCTGTGAATCTCAGACACTAGAAGGAGGCAGGGGTATCACAGGCGTTGCTAAGGTTTAGAAATGCTTTCTTTATTCTTCTTCTTCTTCTCCTTCTTCTTCTTCTTTTTTTTTTTTTTTTCCCTTCAGTACTGGGGATTCAACCCAGGGCCTCATGCCTGCTAAGCAAGTGCTCTACCACCAAGCTGCACCCCCAGCCCAAATTAAGGATCTTAACATGCACCTTACACTATCTGTGGGTGGGGAAAAATAGCTCTTGTGCTCACGGGTAGTATTATTTTTCCAAATGAATGTAGTTATCAATAGCCATTGATAAATGTTTATTTTAAAGCAGCCACTGAATTTATAGGAAATTTGGTTGTTGCTTAGTACTTTATCTTTTTTCACTTTTTAAAAATTTTTAAATTAAAATTTAATTTTTAAAAATTTCATTTTTTAAAAATACATAGAACATAAAATTTACCATCTTAGCCATTTTTTAAAAAAATATTTGTGATTTTTTTTAGTTGTAGATGGACACAATATCTTTATTTTTATTTGTTTATTTTTATGTGGTGCTGGGATCAAACCCAGGGCCTCATACATACGAGGCAAGTGTTCTACCACTGAGCTACAACCCCAGCCCCATCTTAATCATTTTTAAGTGTACGATTAAGTGGCATTAAGTCTATTTGCACTGTTGTACAGCTATCACCACCATCTGTCTCCTGAAGTTTTCCATCATCCCAAACTGAAACTCTGCACCCATTAAATGCTAACTCTCCATTCCTCCCTCTCCCCACTCTCTGGGAACCACTGGTCTTTTTTTTTTTTTTTTAATCAAAAGATTCTAAAAATGCAACAGTTCTTTCAAGGAGAATCCATGGAATATCCAGATGTTGAGGAGTCCTACTTCCTGAGTAGGTAGCCCTTGGCCTACATGTGCTACACACCTTCTTGAACTGATATCTAATGATTTTCTGTTTTCTAATGTCGAGAGAGAAAAATCAACTTGCTAATTGTTTTTTCCTGGAATGAGGATGAATTCATTTTTTTCATTTCAACACAGGATGGAAACATGACAGCTGAGTCTACAGAAAGAGACTGTCGAGGAGCTGGGGTTGTGGCTCCGTGGTAGAGCGCTTGCCTAGCACGTGTAAGACACTGGGTTACATCCTCAGCACCACAAAAAAAAATAAATGAAATAAAGGTATTGTGTCAATATATAACTAAAAAAAAAAAAAGAAGAAGAAGAAGAAGAAAAGAAGAAGAGCCTGCAAAGAAGTCAGAGGAGGGTGTCTTCTGAGGGGCTGGCAGGGTCACAGGGAGGCTTCGGGAGCAATGTTCTAGATTTTGATCTGAGGGTGGTCCCCTGGGTGTAGACCTACATAGAAATATCACTAAGCTGATTGCTTCAGATTCACACACTTTTATATATGCATATAACACCATTTTTAAAAAGAAGTGAGCCATTTGGTTCAAGTGCATACAAATAACATTGCAGGCAAGGAAAGGCCATACCTTTCACCTGCCAGGTTGTTACATAATTCTGTACCTTGGTTGTACAAGCGAGATGTAATCTGTTCTGTCCTAAAATAATGCCAGGTAATGCAAAGAAAAAATATGTGGAATGCTTTCTTTGAGCTGGGCCCTGTAAAATGCCTTGGGGACAGAGGGAAGGTCTCTGACCTCACAGATATACATTGATACACTGATCATCTCTATCTGCTCCACTATCTCACCACTATCTCCCTCCTCCACCGACAACATGCGTGGTCAAGTTTTTCTACCTGGCCTAAATGGCTTCTGCCGCAATCTAAGCTCATTTCCTCTTGCTACTTTCTCAGCAGAGGGCATCTTAAAGATTCTCTGAGGGCATACAGTGAAGCTCCAGCCAGATGATCATTAGTGGGGAATAATCCTCTTTGTCAGGCAAAACAATCTCTATTCCTTTGTAAACCTGTCCAGCTTCAAACTTTGACCATTCTTGGTTTAATACTAACAAGGTGGTATTGCAACTTACCTGTGTTTCTATGACTCTTGACTCAGAACTTCTTTTTTTTTTTTTTTTTTTTTTTTTTTGTGTGGCAAGAGACTGGGGATTAAACCCAGGGGCGCTTAACCACTGAGCCACAACCCCAGCCCTTTTAAAATTTTTTATTTTGAGACAGGTACATAGTAGGTGCATATGCAGTTCATAAAATGGACAAGTGAGTTTATAAGTGGATCAATGGAAAAGCAGTAATCTTAGAGAGGTTAAAGGACAAACTGAGGGTCATGCAACAATCGCTGAAAACACCTGTCCCAGACTTAAGCCCACCCCTCTTGCTTTGGCAGGCAACAGAAACACCATAAAACTTCCCATCCATCGCTTTGAAGAGGTAAGGTTTGATTTACATCAGCCATCAAGGCAGCAAAAATACAAGCCTTCAAACTTTTATTTCCTTTTTATTATTCCTGGTGATGCACAGAAATATCATCCAAAACATTAGCAATTACTTTGAAGCTGCATGTTTCAAAGGTTTAGGGATGGGGTATTTTCCAATTTGATAAGTCAGGGTGTTTTCTGCCAGGCAGGCCCAGGGCCATCAGCGGGACTTGGAGCTGATTCAAAAGCAGAATTGATCTTTCAAGCCTCATTTTCATTTCCATCAGCACCCTATCAGACACCTTATCCCTGAGCCAGTTCCTATCCATGTATAATTTATACACTTGATTTCAATAGATTAATCTCTGCCTCATTCACTGGGGGGTGGAGCAGGGAGAACTCTCTTTCTTGTTTTCCATTGGGAGAATGAACATGGGAGTATTTCCATAGATTTCATTCTGTTTCCACCTAGAGAATTACTTTTTTAAAGATTAATTCCAAGCTCACTCTCATATTTATTTTGTTTTTAGGAATGGGTAGAATAGTGGGCACGTATGATGGTTTCTATTTATGTGGGCCTGTCCCAGGTGTATCTGAGAGGAGGCCAGCCTGTTACCTGCTGATGCTTAGGAATGGCCATTCACTTTAGGGGTAAAACAGGGATGTGGGGAGAAGGCTGGAGCCTCACCTTGCACCCGCATCTACTAATCTCTAACCCAAGAATAGTTCCCATCCCTTGAGCTCCCAGGGTCTCCTCAAGTAGCTTAATTAGGTCCCCTGGAAGAATATTAGGACATCGCCAAAGAAAGATGGAGTTCTCTCTCCTTAACCAATTCCCAAAATACCAGGTGCTACTGTTCCTCTCTTTCTCTCTCTCTCTCTCTCTCTCTTTTTTTTTTTTTTTTTTTTTTTTTTTTTTTGTCTGCCTATTGCCCTCTGGGAGAATATAATTCAATTCTGGAATCCCAAGGTTTTAAGAACTACCTCTTCTCCCATACCCTCAGCTTCTTCTCTAGAGACCTGTGTTTCTCTGCCACTAGCAACTTCAGCCCTGAAAATCAAGCCACAGCCTCCCTTCTGGAAGTTCCTCCTGGTTGGGCAGTTGTGGCCGACTGTATTGTCTATGATGGCTACAACAAGATCTCCCATCCCACATGTTCTTACAATGTGACACTGATGTTTCTTCCATCAAGAGTTGTGGTTTAGCCGGACGGTGGTGGTGCATGTCTGTGATCCCAGTGATTCGGGAGGCTAAGGCGGGAGGATGGCAAGTTCAAAGCCAGCCTCAGCAACTTAGTGAGGCCCTAAGCAACCTAGCAAGACCATGTCTCAAAATAAAGAATACAAAGGACTGGGGACGTGGCTCAGTGGTTAAGTAACCCTGGGTTCAGTTCCTGGTACAAAAAAAAAATGAGTTGTGGTCTACATTTTCTCCACCTGCATCCAGGCAGACTTGTGACAATAGCAGAAATAATGATTTTGCTTCCAAGTGGTTCTCTTGGAACTCTTATCCTTAGAGCCCACCTGCCATGCCTTGAGGAAACCCAGACCACATGGAGAGGCCACGTGTAGGTGTAGGTGTCTGGGGGACTCCAAGCCAAACAGCCAGCATCAATGTCAGTCATGTGAGTGAGGAAGCCCTTGAAAGGTATCTAGCTCCAGCAAACACCTGAAGGTAACTACCCAAGAAAATCTGAGCGAGAACCACCTAGTCAACCCCAGTTAACCACAGATCCATGAGATGAGAATACAATGATTGCTGGTATTGTTTCAGGCCACTCATTTTAGGGGATGATTCATTTGCCTGAACAGGGTTAGCAGAACAAGTGGAGACAAAAGTGAGCTCTGGCAGTGTTTCCACCTCCCCAGCTTAAAAGGCATCCCACATTTATACAAAATCACATGCAAATGAGTGCTGGCAGACTCCGGTCCTCCCTCCCTCCCTCAGCAGACATTTGGAAAGGAGGAGAAGATGGGGAAGAAAGAAGCAACATTCATTGTGTGCCTGTTACACACCAAGTAGGAGTCTCCTAACCCATTATACAGCAGTAGAAACTGAGGTCCAGAGATGTTAAGGCCAAGGGCACTGACTACTGGCAAGTGTGCTATTTGCGAAGAGAAGTCCAAACTGGACTGAGTAAGACACTTTGGAGGCAAGAAGTGCTCAATAGATATTAGTTGAATGAATGGAAGAAGAGATGCAGGTGCTCCAGCTATTTTCTCTGGGTAGCCTTTTTCTTTCCTGGTGGTTAAGAAGACAACCTACCTGGTTTGCTTTTCCCAGGAAGGATGAGGGCGTAGCTGTGAGCTGGGCCCAGGACTCCACTATGGATGTGACCACCCTTCCCTACAAGCTGGGGTCACCATCCTGACCTCCCTCTCCAGCTGAGACCGCAGAGAAGCAGCAAGGCAGGGCTGGGAGGCTTCTCTTTGTACCTATGTCCTCTCCAAACACAACTGGGATCAGAAACAACTTCCTCCCTTTGACATAGGCATTTGAGGAAGACCAGAGACCCTGTAGTTACCATAGCTTTCTCTTGTTCCTTTTTTCATTCTAACAAATCATATTTTCCCAGAAAAAGGGAGAAGAAAGCAAACACGGAAAGAAGGAATTCACACTGACTAAACACTGACCAAGTCCCAGGCAGTGTCTAATATACATTCACCATCTCACTTTACCCTCATAATGATAATACTGTGAGGTACATATTATTATTCATCTTTTACAGCTAAGGAAACTGAGGCTCATGGAGGTTAAATAACTTTCCCAAAGTCACAGAGCTCATGGGATTTAGAAGAAGATTTCAAGCCCAGCTAAGCCTGTGTAGCTCCTTCCTGGCAATCAGAATCTTCTTACCCTAAAGCATATGGGATCATCACAGTGCTGGGAGATAACCTCATCTCCCCTACCCAAACATCACTTGTGACACTGGGACGATCAACACTGGTGAAAACCACTAGCAACTTACTAAGAAAACTGTGTCTAAAGCTGACTCTGATTCTTCACTTCATTGCAAGACAAATGAACTTCAGACCCATAGCACTGCCCTGGACTCATTCCTGAGCCTACTGCCTACCATGGCCTTGAGCTCAGACCAAGCAAATGAGAAGTTCATGCTCCTTCATGTTTCTGACCTTGCCCTCATGTTAGCAGAGTCCCATGATAGCACAGTGAGCACCCAGGCTCTGGATACTTCCAGTACTAGCCCTGGTTCTTAGCACTATAGGACCTCTAGCAAGTCACTCAACCTGTCCTTGGCTCAGCTTCCCCTCTTGTGAAATGGAGCTAATGAGAAAACCCAGCTCACAGGGTTGGGAGGACTTGGTGAGTTAGTATGTGGAAAGTGTTGGAAGTTTGCTATGGATGCTATTTCTGGTTCCATCTAAACACCACCTGAGCCTACATCCTTCATACCCAGAAAAGAACCCCTTCCAGGATCTGCAGCATCCTGCTCTGGAGACCACACTGAACAGCCCTCCCTGTTCAACTTCTATACTAAGGAGAATGTTCTCTGACACTGGCTGGGTGTGGCCTTAATAACTCACAAGGCAGTTGTCCCCTGTATCCCTTCCATGTGGCACAAACTGACCCCCAACCACCACCTTCAGGCTTCACCTTGACTCCCCAGATCATTTCCTCAAATTGTCTGAGCCTGACCTGGAGGCAGTGCCGCACACTGAGGAGAAGCAGTTGCTCCTTCTGCCACCTCCTCCCTTCCATTAGAACATGAATCACCTCCTCAGAAGGGACTCTACAGCCAGAGGGCGAATTAGTGATCTCACTGCTCGGCTCACTAGGTTCCAGGCATTCCAAAATGCCAGTGACCTTTTCTGTCCTTCTGAGGCATATTAATGCCAGGCTTTCCAGTGGCTGGGATCCCTCCCCCAGCACACAGCCCAGTTGCAGAACCATCCTGGCATGTCAAAGGATTCTAGGTTCCAAATGGCACAGGTTAGAATTTATTGAATGTGTTAGTGGTTTTCTCCCATCTGACTGTTGAAAGCAAAGTTCAAGCCAGAGTGGCCCAAGCCTGCAGAAGCATAGAGTGCTTTTTATATTACACCTCCCTCCTTCCTTCAACACGGCCATCCTGAATGTACCAAGGTAACTCCATGGTCATAGTCCATTCAAGCTGCTACAACAACATGGTACAGACTGGGTGACTTATATACAATGAAAATTCATTTCCCACTGTTCTGGAGGCTGGGAAGTCCAAGGTCAAGGTGCCAGCAGATTTGTTTTCTGCGTTTGTTTCCTGTTTCCTAGAGGTTACCTTCTCTCACTGTGTGCTCACATGGTAGAGGGGGCAAGGGATCTCTCTTGAGCCTGTTTTATAAGGACACTAATCCCATTCAGAAGAGCTCTGCTCCCCATGACCTAATCACCTCCCCAAAGCCCTGCCTCCTAATATCATCACCTTGAGGGTTAAGATTGCAGCATATGAACTTTGTAGGGGACACAGACATTCATACCGTAGCACATCATCCATCCACCTGTGTACCTTGTCCCTGTTAGTCTGCCTTCAGTGTACAGAATGCACATTCATCCCCTGGTCTCTGCTCTCAACTGACATCTTTGTTTCTGATTCAGACCTGGCCCTTATTTGAAGCAGGTCATATGCTGATTGGCATGTATTGTCTCATTTGTTCCTTACAAATACCCTGGGAGCTGGGCATAGTGGCACACGCCTATAATCACAGGGGCTTGGGAGGCTGAGGCAGGAGGATCGTGGGTTCAAAGCCAGCCTCACCAACTTAGCAAGACCCTAAGCAACTTAGGGAGATACTGTCTCAAAATAAAATATAAAAAGGGCTGGGGATGTGGCTTAGTGACAGAGCATCCCTGGCTTCAATCCCCAGGATGATGATGATGATGATGATGATGATGATGACAAGAAGGCTTTGTTACAGAGGACTCTCTGTGGCATACTCACTAACCAGTGTTGTCAGAAACACCAAAATTAAAGGCTTAGAGGAGCCCCACAAATAGCTAGATTCAAAATTCAATACCCTGATACCAAGATCTAAGCACCCGGCCTGGTCATATAAACTCAGAAAGCAAAGAAAGCGTTGGACAGAGTTTCCCAGAGTGTGTTTTCTGTAGAACTCTTCCTCCAAGAGATTTTACACCAATAAAGGACCCCACAGTCCTAATTTGTTGTTGTTGTTTGGCGTGGGAGGGAAGGCTGGGGATTGAACTCAGGGCCTTGTACATGAAGGCAGGCACTCTACCAACTGAGCCATATTCCCAGCCCAAACCCTAAGTTTTGAGAAACATTAGATACCCTAATTCCTGCCTAAAGATTTTTCAAAACTCTTCAATCAATTATAAATTTGAGATCTTTCAGTATAGACATTCGTTTCCCTGTATTTAAAACTCAGTGTTTCTCTAGCTTATTTAATCCCAGAACCCTTTTTTCCTTTTCAGGTTCCGTGGAATTCATGTGCTATGAAACAGATGTTTGGAATACCATTCTGGTATATCTACCCCCATCCCCTCACCCACTCTCGAATCAGGCTAGGTTCATCTGCAGATCACCAACCTTCCAGCTATAGCTACCCACTACACAGGTGTGCCACCAAGGCCAGAAGCACATGGCTAAAGCCCAGGGTAAATGCTTACACTTCTGCCACTGATAGTGCCCTTTGGTCACCCCTCTGGCGCCCAGGTCCTGGGGCCACCTGCCAGTCCCACCTGGAATAGACCTTCCTTCACTTGAACCCTTTGGGCAATTCCTGTCCCCCTCGGCTCCTAATGGCAGCTCTGTCAGATGACCTGCCTGCTTCCTGCCAGATAGGGCATGCTGCATGGAGAAAGCCTGGTGACAAGCTTGGCTGGAAGGGGAAGTCAGCCCTTGAGCTGGGGAATTGGCCTCAGTTTGAGCAGAGGCATCCAACAGCTTGCAAGGCAAAGAAGCAAACAGCTCCCCAGCACAGAACGCCTTCACAAGTGCAGGGCGTGTGAAAGAGCCCACCTGTCTCAACACCACCCCACCCACCCAGGTAACACCCAAGCAGCAGCTGCAGCAGCCCCTACTGCCTCCGCCCCCAACAGCCAAAGTCATGTGGATGCTACCAGCTCTTGCCTGTCAGCACCTAAGAACAGGGCCAGTGTGACTGGCACATTTTGTCTAGCACAAAGCCCAGGACAAGGGATCAAGAAACAGTGATAAATGCAAAGAAGCCAGGACAA
The DNA here is from genome assembly GCA_025594165.1 of Tamias sibiricus. Lineage (NCBI taxonomy): Eukaryota > Metazoa > Chordata > Mammalia > Rodentia > Sciuridae > Tamias > Tamias sibiricus. The sequence goes on from CM046660.1 coordinate 45,517,710, forward strand.
TGTGGGGGTGGGGCTGGATGGGCCAATGAAATCAATACGACTTCTATTTCCTTATGAAATTTGCATTCTCAAATCAGGCATCCTTGTTTTAAAGCATCTGGTTTAACATTGTCCATGACTAAGATCCCCAGGTGCATACATGTATGGCAAACTGGCCAGCCTGAGACTTTGTGGAATGGGTCCACCTTGTGTGTACCATGTGTTCTTTGTTGCTGGATATATACAAGTGTGTATGCTTGAGTGGCAGGAGGGGAGTCAAGAACATAAGAAAAAGCCCAAATGGAAGAAATCTGCTAGATAACATTGTTGGAAAAAGATTGATAATTAACATTGGCATCAATGACTGCTTGTCTTTCCAGCCTCCATTCCATCCCAGAAGAGGTTTCCTATGCCAAGAAATTTACAGCCCCTCTCTTGGATTGCTACACTCACAGTAAGCATAGGACCGACACAATAATAGAGGGCAAAGCAATTAACCATTTCCTCAGGCCAAAGTTCCAGCCTCTTATTGCCTTGATAATTTACTCTGCAAAGTGGCAGGCACCTTGGCTCAGAGTCACTTCCAAATCTGTTTAAAAGTCACTGAATTCTGCTGAGTCTGATTTTACTCTATGAACAGGACAAAAAGCAATAAGGTCTTCAACACTTCATTGTTTGGTGTTAAATATCACCCCTGATACTTATTTAAAAGCCTATAATTATAATACTACTTGGTTTTCCTGCAAAGCTTCCTTTTCCTGCAAAGCTTCCATTTCCTGGTATACTAGGAGAGAGAATTAGTGGTTTTATTGTTTTTGTATGAGTCTTTAGAGCAATGGATCAAAAATTATATTATAGGGTGCCATCCTTTCTCTACCCCATCTTCTATTTCCATAGAGATCTTAGATCTCTCAGATGCAGCCTCAGGTTCTCATGGAAAAGTTGTGGAAGTTTTGAGCTTTCAGGGAACATATGAGAAATGGGAATGTTGGGTATGGTGGTGCATGCCTGTAATTCCAGTGACTCAGGATCACAAGTTCACAGTCAGCCTTAGCAACTTAGCAAGACAGACCCTCAGCAACTCAGCGAAACCCTGTCTCAAAATAAAAAAGGGCTGGGGATGTGGCTCAGTGGTAAAGTGCCCCTGGGTTCAATCCCTAGTGCCAAAAAAAAGGGGGGGGGGGCGGATTCCAAGTCAGAAAGGAGCTGAAATCATATCACAATCTGCCCAATTCTGTTTTGTTGTTGTTTGCAGCACAGGAGATGGAACCAGGACCTTTGTGCATGCTAGGCAAGCACAGCAAGCACTCTGCCACTGAGCTATACTCCCAGCCCAATTCTGAACCTATGATCTCATCATCTTCTCTGACTCCTTTTTGGCCCCTAATTGCATCTCCCCCCCATTTCCTATTCAGTGAATGATTCCATTACCCATCACTGGCTCACATCACAAGCATGTCAGCTATCTGGGACTTTTCCATCTCCCTCACTGCCCCCATGCCATATCCAATAGTCTCCTAAGTTCCAAGTTCTGAGACCGTCCTTTCTTCTCCAGTCCATCCTGCCACGGTTGTTTCAGACACCATCTTTGCTCTTCCTATCTAACCACCACTTCCTGGGTGGTCTCCCTGCTCCATTATCTCCATTCACCATACTACAGCAAGAATGACCTTTCAGAAACACAAATAAGGTCATTTCGTTGCTCTGCTTAAAATCCCTCGGAAACTGCCTGTGCTCACCTGGATAAAATTCTAATCCCAACACTGAGACCCAAGGTTCTTCAAGTGGGTGCCTCAGGTCACCTCCCCAGCTTCTTTTCTTGCCATTCCCTCTCTCTCACCAAACTACTTGTAGTTCCTAGAATACACCCTGCTCTTTCATGCCACTGGCCTTTGAACCTACTATTTGTACATTCAAAAAATAATTTTCCATCTTATTTTTTTTAATATTTTTATTTATTTGCTTTAGTTGTACACAATGCATTTTATTCAATGCATTTTATTTGTACATGGTGCTGAGGATCGAACCCGGGTTGCCCACGTGCTAGGCGAGCACTCTACCGCTGAGCCACAATCCCAGCCCTTTCCATCTTATTTCTCCTGGATACATCCTAGACTCAACTCATATATAACTTCCTCAGGAAAAATTTCTAGAGAGGTAAAAACCCCCTCCTTCCTCCTCACTGTCCCCAGGTACACACATAAAATCATGTTGTGCCTTCCATCTTAGTTATATCCTTACGAAATGTGGTAGAATGCAGACCCCTGAGCACCTCCTAGCCCACAGCACCTGAGGAGCTGCCTCCCCCGCATCACATCATTCCTCTTTCCTAGCAGAACCCCAATTTCTTCTGATAGTCATCCTCCCCTAAGTAGCCCTGCTGCCTCAGGGAAAGCTGACTTCCCTATGGGGATGGAGAAATATCACTTTCCTTCACAATTCCATTTCCTTTCACAATGATTGGCTCAGGAATGTCATGTGACTCCACTCTGGCCAACCAGATGCAATGTGTCTTCTCTTATGTAAGGACGTGTCCTCCACATCAGAGATGCTTTTTTCAAAAATCAATATTAGAAAAAGTCAACATTATTTCTTTATACCAAGAATGAACAATTGTAAATTTTGAAAATATAGATTATAATAGTAATAAAACAACATGTGCTTAGAAATAAAACAGAGTTTCTTAACCTTTTGCTGTTGCTATTGATGATGCCAGGATCTCTTTGGCAGTCAGGTGAATTCTAGGGACCTCTTTTTTAGAATGATATTTTCAACATAAGTTGCAATTATAATGTAGATATTTATTAAAATATTCAAACAACTTATTTATGATGTAATAATATATGTGAAACTTTGCTAACACATTCAATAGCAAGATCTAGTGGTGGGTCTACTAACCATCATGATATCAAACTGAAGTTGAGCATAAATTATATTTCATTATATATTCACAATTGTAATGTTATATAGAAATGCATGTAATTTTTCTTGATGACAAAGCTACAGCACACTACCACTGTAGTTGTGGCCTGCGTTCATAACAGAAGGAAGTGCCAATTTTCAGTTAGAGGTAACTGGTAATTCTTTTTCCCACATGGGTTCATGGCTCCCTGAGTTTGTGTGTGGAAACTAAGTAAGAACTCCTATTCTGGGCACACCTGTAATCCCAGTTGAAGAGGCTGAGGCAGGAAGATCAGAAATTTGAGGTCATCCTGGGCAATTTAACAAGGCCCTGTATCAAAATTAAAAATTGTTTTAAAAAAGGGCTGGGAAGAGGCTGGGGTGGTGGTTCTGTGGTAAAGCGCTTGCCTAGCATGTGTGAGGCACTGGGTTTGATTCTCAGAACTGCATATAAATAAATAAAATAAAGGACCACTGACAACTAAATATTTTTTTAAAAAGGGGGGGTGGGGGAGGTGCTAGGAGTGTAACTCCATGGAAGAGTGCTCCTGTGTTCACTCCCCAGTAAGAACAGTGGGGGTAGGGAAGAAAACAACAACAACAAAAAAAAGAGATCACATGCTCTGGATTTTGTACTCTCTGACCGTGATGGTGGGAACCACTATAGCCATCTTGCCAATAACCTGAGGACGGACCAGTATGGAGGTTGGCACAATAGAAATTTTAAAATAATTTGGGTCCTTAATGCCATTGCCAAGCCTCTAAACTAACCAACCCCAAAGCCCATGAAAAATAATAAAGAACTGGGCGCATTGCTCAGTTGTAGAGTGCTTGCCTAGCATATGCAAAACTCTGGATCTGATCTCCAGCACTGAGATAAAAAAGGAAATAGAGGAAAAAGAAAAATTATAAAATCACTTTTTGTTTAAGCCCATTTGACCGAGGATTTCTATGACTTCAGCTCATTTACAGCAAAGGAAGACTGTTTCACTTTATATCAGAGTCCAGGTCACAGGATAGAATAAATGGAGCATTTACATTGAGCTCCCAATCCGAGCAGGAAGCCCCTCTGCTGACTAAAAGCAATTTAAACCGCCCCCGCTGTGTTCACAGTGCAGGAGAATACTGATCCCACAGAGCTCGTGTCAGCGCCAGCCCTGGGGTCAGAGAGACTGCCAGGAGCTCCTGTACTCTAATGCTGTTGTGCAAAGCCTGTTGGATGAGGTGAAGGCTTGCACGGGGACGGATTGATGAGAACTCTTCTCCTAACCGCTGTGCTTTGAGCACGCCTGGAAGTAGTAACAAGGGTTCTGAATACTAAAGCTGACACTCCATCACCCACAGCATGAGGCAAGAACAATGTGGGACACACCAAAGAACAGAACTGTTCAAACCGTAGTAGTTGGCAGAAAGGAACATCAAACTTGAGGATGCTTCAGTAACACACTGAACATCACCAGGAACATCAGGAACAGATTGCTGGGGCCTGTCCCCAGAGATTCTGATTCAATAGGTTGGCAATGGGCCCTAAAATTTGCATTTGCACCAAGTTCAAGGTTAAGCTGAACCTTTGGCCCCAGGGACCACACTTGAAGAAGTATCCGTCAAGGGGATTCATGGTGGCCTAGGATGTCTCCCTCAGCCACATGGCTAATGATCCCACCTAGAGAAGAGGAACTGGCCTTAAAAGTTTATTAGGTATGAGTAAGCTCATCAATTAATCTAGTTCTATTTACCAAGTTGGGTTCAAGTCAGGTGCAACAATCTTTGACTGTGGAGTGCTAGAGCCAGCTTCTGACAGCTCAGAAGAGCTGATTACTAAAATTTCAGGAATTTTATGAGCTAATTATTGAACGTAGTCATTATTAAAAATTAAATTACATATTCTTGTAATAAAATAAATTATGTTAAACAAATAATATTTTACCATATTTTAGTATCACCTGTGCTTTTGAGGTTATTTACCTCTGTGGTATCTATCCAGTGAAAATACCATCTGATGTTGCACTGCTGCACATCTCTGACCAACTCCTCATTCAGTGACTCAGTGTTGGTAGATTAGAAGCAGCCAAGGTAGGAATATTTACACCATGGAAATTGTTGATTGTATGACTTAAAAGAAACAACTGAGAAGCCAGGTGCGGTGGCTCATGCCTATAATTCTAGCAGCTCTAGAGGCTGAGGCAGGAGGATCACAAGTTCAAAGCCAGCCTCAGCAACTTAGTGAGGCTGTAAACAACCTAGTGAGACCCTGTCTCAAAATAAAAAGGGCTGAGCATGTGATTCACTGATTAAGCATACTTGGGTTCAATTCCTGGTACCAAAACAAACAAACAAAAAAACAACTGAGAAAATGCTAATGATATAGATTAAATTTGAAGGCATACTACTGTAACTGTCACATCATGACTAGCACAAAAAAAAAAAAAAGAGAGAGAGAGAGAGAGAAAATATTCTTCCAGCATTCAAAAACTACTACCGGAGTTGGGCACAGTGGCGCACAACTATAACCCTAGCAGCCCGGGAGGCTGAGGAAGAAGGATCGCAAGTTCAAAGCCAGCCTCAGCAATATAGCAAGGCCCTAAGCAACTTAGTAAGACCCTGTCTCAAAATAAAAAAAATAAAAAGGGCTGCAGTTGTAACTCAGTGGTAGAGCACTTGCCTAGCACATGTGAGGCACTGGGTTCGATCCTCAGCACCATGTAAAAATAAATAAATATAGATATTGTGTCCATATACAACTAAAAAAAATTATTTTTTTAAAGCATGAGCAATTCCCTCTGGAGTCTCTCCATAAGGGTTTGAGGAAGGAAACGACCCTCTCATCATAGGTAAGGGCAGTGGTGCAGCATGCTAAGGGGCAATCCAGAGTCAGGCAGTGCTACAGACAGAATGTCACTCTGGACAGTGGCAACAGTGTGGGCAACACAAGGCCTTGGAGCTGGAGGAGCAGAGGGTCTTCCAGAGTGATGGAAATGGTGCAAGACTGGACGTATTCACAAATACCCTCAAGGCCTCCTTGACATGCCAGAGAGGAGAGACCCAGTCCTGCGGTTGGTTGCTCTGGTGGGGCCATCCAGCAGCAACCCACTGGTCTAACAACTTCTGAGAGCTCATCTGTACCTCATTTGTCAAAATTCATCTTCATTTTGCACTGAGAAAGTACAACAGGGGAGGAGATGACGCAGCCAAAGAGACCACACGGTGAGTCAGGGTCCAGTGCTATGGGTGTGTCTTGGTTTCACTGGTCCTCTGCTCTGGGCAAGCTTTCTCCTTTAAATGAGCAGAGGCAGCATCCGCTCCTTGCAGAGAAACACCCAGAGCCAGCTGGTGTGGCTGTGAATCAGCATTTGTGTTCCTCCCAGACCCTTCACAGCTTCTGGGGAGGACAGTGCGGGTGAAGGTGCTCCAGAAGCACTACTGCACGCAGCAGCTTTTAGACAATGGCCTGGCTCTTCCTGTCTTGACTCCTCCTCCACCTGGTTCATTTTTCTCTGTCTGGCACCCCAACTGAGTGCAAGTTCCTATAAGCAGGGAACAAGATGTGCGTGAGCACTGGAGCCGGAACTGTGTTCAAATATTGATGCTTCCACTTACTAGCTGTGAGATTGGGCGAGTTCGTTAAATAGAAAAAGAAAAGAGCAAAATTTTAGGGAGGGCCTTGTGTAAGTCAGAATCTTTTTTAGTTGTGACTGAAATCTAACTCAAAAAGTTTTAAGCAAAAAGAGAATCTATTGGCTCAGCAACTGAACTATCCCAGGCTTGAACCGGGGGACTGAATGAGTGATGTCCATTTTTGCTCTCTTCCTCTCTAGACTTCACTTTCTCTGTTGGCTCTGCTGTCTCAGGGATTTCTACTCAGGGTGGAACATGGCTTCCTAAACTCCAGTCATATAGACGGTCAGGCTCCTGCCCAGGGGTGAAGAAAACAAGAGTCTTTCTAATAATACCCACACAAATCCTAGGCTTTGCATTGGACCAATGTGGGTCATGATCTGCATTCCTAAACCAATTACTGGGTGAAGTGAATATATAACACTGGTGAACTGTGCTTGAGTCACTTGCTCATGCCCTAGAATCAGGAATAAGGACTGGCCAGAGGGCACAGGAACTACAAATGCAGTAGGAGTGGGTTCCCGAAGAAAATAAGGAGACAGTTACTGAAATAAAAAGCAGTGGAGGGCTGGGGTTGTGGCTCAGCGGCAGAGCGCTCACCTTGCACGTGTGCAGCCCGGTTCAATCCTCAGCACCACGTAAAACATAAATGCATTGCATTGTGTACAACTAAAGTAAATAAATAAATATTAAAAAAAAAAAAAAAGCAGTGGATTCTCAGTAGCTGAAAAGACAACAAAAGTCTGCTATACCTACTGTCTGTCAGGTTCTTGATTAATTTTTTCTTTCTTTCTTTCTTTTCTTTCTTTCTTTTTTTTTTTTTTTTTTTCATTGACCTCTCACACAAAGTAAACTTACCTTTAGGAACCACAGTTTCCTTTTTCTAATTTACTTTTTGGTACAGGGTTTGAACCCAGGGGTGCTCAACCACTGAGCCACAGCTCCAGATCATTTTAGTTTTTATTTTGAGACAGGGTGTCTCTAAGTTGCTTAGGGCTTTGCTAAGTTGCTGATGCTGGTCTTGAACTTGTGATCCTCCTGCCTCAGCCTCCAGAGCAGCTGGGATTACAGGTGTGCACCACCATGCCCAGCAGTTTCCTCTTTTTAAAATGAGGATAGTGATAATTAAGAAGAAGAATTACGGCCCGGTGCAGATGTTGCATGCCTGTAATCCCAGGAGACTCATAAATTCAAAGCAGCCTGGCCAACACAGGGAGACCATATCAGAATAAAACATAAAAAGGGTGGGGTTGTAGCTCAGTGGTAGAGTGGCCCTGGGCTCAATACCCAATACAAAAAAAAAAAAAAAAAAAAAAGAATAGTTCACCCTACCACCTATTTAGTGGTATGTTCAGGCACTGGGTTAAATGATTTTATATAGTCTACCTCATTTAATTATTTGTGCTATAAGATTGTTGTTGGACTTAAATTAAAATAGATAGCATAAAGCTGGGTATGGTGGCAAACACCTGTAATCCCAGTTACTCAAAAGGCTTAGTCAGGAGGATCACAAGTTTGAGGCCGGCCTGGAAAACTTAGCAAGATCCTGTCTTAAAATAAAATATAAAATATCCTATGCATAATATCTCTTATATAACAGGTATAAGTGTTTAAATGCATTTTATCTATGTCAGCCACTAATCTATTACAGTATTACATATTATTAAACATCTGACAGCTGATGATTTTAAAAGTTGAATGAATTTTAAAAAGTTGAATGAATGAATCTGTATGAAGTATTTGTACATTTACTTATTTATACTCTACTTATTTGTACAAAGGATTTGATACAACATATCAGGTATACAGTTAACAATAGGGCATAACATAAATAGAAAAATACAATCAGAACCAAGGGAATAAGTAAATTAGAATAAAATAACAGGAAAGGATAGAAAAATGAAGTGCATTCATAAAGACTGTGAAATTAGTTTGTGAATTTTGCTCTGAGTTTCCTGACAAACAAAAAGAAAAAGGAAAACCCATTTAGTTGCAATCCAACAGTTCAAGAATGAAATATATATATTCCTCAGGGTAAATAATTTAATGCATTGACTTTTTTAAAAAAACATTTTTTGTTGTAGATGGACACAATACTTTATTCATTTTTCATGTGGTGTGGAGGATTGAACCCAGTGCCCCACACATGCTAGGCAAGCCCTCTACCACTGAGCCACAACCCCAGCCCTGCATTGACTTTTTTTTTCCAGGGAGGGGGGGTTGGGGATACCAAGGATTGAACTCAGGGACACTCGACCACTGAGCCACTTCCCCAGCCCTATTTTGTATTTTATTTAGAGACAGAGTCTCACTGAGCTGCTTACCACCTTGCTTTTGCTGAGGCTGGCTTTGAACTTGCGATCCTCCTGCCTCAGCCTCCCGAGCCAAAAGTCTTAGACTTTTGAGATAAAAAGATTTTTGAGGATTTGGGAGAGGGGGGAACAGGGTCAGATATTAAAATATCCTGTTTGGAGAAAGAACTATAGTGCAGGAAGTAATTGGCGAGATAGTACTTCCAACTTCCTCTTTGATGGGGCAACTATCGAGTACTTTTTTTTTTTTTTTTTTTTTTTTTTTAATTCTTCAGTGCTGGGTATTGAACCCAGGGCCTCGAACATACTAGGCAAACGCTCTATATTCCCAGTACTTTTCACAGGTTCTTGCTAAATTGCTGAGGCTGGCCTCAAATTTGCCATCCTCAGCCTCAGCCTCCCAAGTAGCTGGGATTACAGGTGTGTCCCACAATGCCAGCTCTGAGATAACCTTGATAACAAGATGAGGTGCCACTCTAGGTATCCAATATAACAATTCAACTCCTTAAGGCAAAATGCCTCTCCAGCCTTGAGAGGAACTCCCCGCTGACAGATTGTACCTTCAGAAAAGAAGCAGAGGCTTGTCTGCAGGAAGAGGCTGACCCTTAGCACCTGAGCTCCACCTGCAAGAAGAAACCCCCAGGTGCTCTCCCTAAAGCCTAGGAAAGGGAAGCCAAGGGGTTTCTACCTACGCCATTCCCTTAGGTCACCTCCTCTCAGCCCCAAAGCCCCTGCCATACTGCTGGGAAAGAGTTAATTATGGTGACCCAAATCTGCAGTCCCATTTTCAGCATGCTGAAAATTACTTTTTAATCCTGGCTTTCAAGGCTTGCCTGGGAAGCCATCTGCTGCACCCTCCCCCACCTCAGGCACTTGGGATTACTCCCACCTGCCCTGCCTCCCGCACTTTTGTGGGACCTAATTCCCCTCCTGCCCTTCCAGTCAATAATAACTTGGAGAATGACAGTTTCATTTGTGTGGTGGGAAAAGCACATAGATTTTTAAACAACAAAAAGCAAGGTCTTCCAGACCAGACCAGACCAGATTACCTAGAAAACAATTTTTAAAAGAATTTTTTTTTTTTTTTTTTTTTTTTTTTTTTTTGCTATGCTGGGGGTTGAACTCAGGGCCTCACACATGCTAGCCAAGCGCTGTTCCACTGACTGTACTACACATCCAGTCTTGGAAAACATTTTGAAGGGTCAGAATCCACAGAGTAGATGATCAGACTTCCCAGTCTTCCATCTGCTGCAGGCATGTGGGACTTGGCAATGTGGCACCTGGATTTTTTTTTTTTTTTTTTTTTTCCTTTCTTTCTAGGCTCTAATACTTGGGGGCAAGATGGTCCCAAAAGAGAGTGATACTCTGACTTGCTCCACCCAAAGAAAATGAACAGAGTTCTCTGAACCTCCACTGAAACAAGACCTGGAGATTACACTCCCACCTCTTTAGCACCTCTCTGGAACAATTTATGTAGGCCTACTATGTGCCTCATCTACACCTTCAAGGGCCTCACTGACCAGTGGGGCAGAGAGGAGTCAACAAGGAGGAGTCAGTGTGATGTATGCTATGGTGTGGGGAGTTTGAGCCAGTTCTTAAAGAATTGAAGTGCACCAGGTGGACAAGGTGAGACAGAACATTCCAGGGAAAGGGAATCAGAAGGACAGAGGTCTAAGATGGGATGGTACTTGTGAAGAGGGTACAGGGAAAAAAGTTTCTACATGGCTGGTAGAAGTATTGATGGCTTGGGTGCAACACCTAAGACAGACAATCCAGCAACAACATTTGAAATTATGAATATGTATATCCTTTCACATAGAAATCCCACTTCTGATCATTTATCCAGCAGATATACTCCCATATGTGCAAAATGACAGACTTACAATGTTATTCAGTAGAGCATTGTTCACAATAGCAAGAGGTAGGTAATGACCTAAGTGTTCACCAGCAGGAGACTAGCTAAATGAATTATAGTACATCCATACTCTGCAATGGGAAAAAGAATAAAGTAATTCTTTATGTTCTAGCATGAAATGATCTCCCAGAGTATTGTTAGGTGATAAAAAAGCAAGGGAATCAACCAAGTGCAATGTGTGGGCCTTGCCTGAATGTTGATTCAAACAAAACAGTATCTGTTAGAGAACCAATCAGAGAAATCTGAATGTTGCCTGGATAGTTTATGACATTAAAGAATCACTGAAGTAGAATGAATTGGACATAACTTTCCTATGTTCATATATGAATACATGACCAGTGAAACTCCACATCATGCACAACCACAAGAATCGGATCCTAATTAGAATAAGTTATACTCTACGTATGTATAATATGTCAAAATACACTCTACTGTCATGGGTATCTAAAAAAGATCAAATTAAATAAATAAATAAGATCTACAAAAAAAGAAAAGAAAGAATCACTGAAGTAGTATGTCACAGCATGTCTAACCATTTACTCACTGAAGGACACCTGGGTCATTTCCAATTTGGGACTATTACAAATAAAGCTTCTATAAATAAACAAAAGAATCCTTGAAGCCAGGCACAGTGGCACACACCTGTAATCCCAGCTACTCAGGAAGAGGATTGCAAATTCAAGGCCAGCAGGGGCAACTTAGACTCTGTCTTAAAGTAAAAGAAGGGGCAGGTGTGGGGATGTAGCTCAGTGGTAGAGCACTTGCCTAGCATGTGCTAAGCCCTGAGTGCAATCCTCAGCACCACAAAGAAAAAAAGAATTGCTATTTCTTTTTAACACATGATAGGTGTTGTGGTTATGTTTTGCTTTCTGGGTCCTGGAGATTGAACCCAAGGAGTCTTCCCTAGTCTTTTTTTTTTCCTCTCATTTGTTTTCTTCTTTTGAGACAAGGTCTTGCTAAGTTGGAAACTGTCCTTGAACTTGCAATTCTCCTGCCTCAGCCTCCCAAGTCGCTGAATTTCAGTCATGTTTCACTGTGCCCATCCAGCTGGTTTTATAAAGCCATTTTCTTTTAGAGACATATGCTGAAGAATCTACACATAAAATTAGTGTATTGTCTGGAATTTGCTTTGAAATAATCAGGGGCAGGGATACAGGGTAGAGGCAGAGGAGTATAGATATAACAAGATTGGTCCTGTGTGAATAATTAGAGAAGTGGGCTAATGGCTATATGGGGGTTCACAATATTTTCTCTTCTGTATTTTTATGAACATTTCCCATAATAAAAAGTATTTAGACAACAAGATGCATAATATTATATTTAATATGCTGCTACTTAAAGCATCAAGATTCTCACACACACACACACACACACAAAACAGTATGTGTTTGTGTATATAAGTGAATAATGAATGAAATATCCTCCTGGGATCCCTGAGGCTATTTGGAATACAGTCAGTTTTAAAAAGTTAAAGTTAGTTTAAAATAGTTACAGGGACTGGGGTGTGGCTCAGAGGTGGAGCACTCACCTAACATGCATGAGGTCCCGAGTTGGATCCCCAGCACTCAAAAAATAAATAATAATGATAATTGCAGTGGAGTGTGAAAGTGTGTGGACACAAAGAAGGAAATGAATAATCTTTAAAGGGAGAAAGGGGGAGTGGAGGAAATTTTCTCAAAAGGACATAATACCTGTGCAACATCCTGAAGGATGTCCAGCAGTTTGCCAGGTGAGGTGTGTGAGTAAGTCAAGCATTTTGTATTGTGGAAAAAGCAAGAACACAAAGGTAGGAAAATCAAAGGAATATAGCATGTTTGACTAAAAATACTGTTTTAATATTAACACTGCTGAAATCAAAACTGTGCTGTGGTCCTATGTATAGAACTTTAACTTCCTATCTTCAATAAAAAAGGATTTATGCTCCCAGATGCACATAAAAAGAGTAGGAATGATATACCTGCCTATTTGGTTTTATATATATATATATATATATATATATATATATATATATATATGAAACCAAATTTGTTTATATATATATATAAACAAATCTCTGGAAGAGAATTCGTACAGCTGGCAAAATCGAGTCCTGGAGGGAAAGAGATTTTTCACTGTTTTCTTTTTTGTATCTTTTTAAAATTTTGAGCCAAGAGAATATGTTACCAAAAATTTTAAAGCTAACTTTAAAAAAGAAGAGGAAAATCGTAGGAAGCAAGCCTGTCTACTTTGATAAGTTATTCACCCTCTACCTCTATGAGTTTATTTTCTTATTCATGGAATGGGGACAATAACATTAATATCTGTCTCTTGAGGGTGTTGTGGGATTACATGAAATAATGTGTTAGGTAATACATTAAATAGTGCATTAAGTTAAATAACTTAATAAATTAAATTCTGCACAGAGAGCACCCTTATGCACACTCGCTGATTTTAATGGTAAGGCCAGGACTTGACCCAGGACTGTTAAATTCCATAGCCCGTATTCTTTCCCTTCCAAAAGTAAGTCATCGAATCAAGTTGAAGAGGGGCTGGCCATAGAGGAGAATGGTCCTCCTGTTGAATAATAGAAATGGGGTCAGTGGGATCTCTGAACCTCCAGAGCTAAGGCCTCATGGGTATTTATTGTCCATGGTCATCTCTGCCAAGAAACACACATGAATGCTCTCATCAGCTCACAGATACTTTCATGGGCCAGTCTTTCCCATGAAGGGTCTTTGGGGGTCAAATAGATGAAACACAGGTCTGTCGGTGATTAAGACCAAATCTTTCTCTCTGAGAAAAGCGTTTCTTCTCAGAGCTGTTTTTAGACATCTAAATCCAATAACAGAGAATCCTGCCCTGAAATTCCAGGAGTTTGAGACCCAGGCCTGGGAGTGAAGGGGACTTAGACACTATTGAAAAGACCTATAACATAAACCATGCACCTTAACCTCACTGGGCCTCAGTTTTCTCCTCCATAAAATAAGAATAAAAATGCTTACCCTAGCTTCCTCTCAGGGTTGATATGAATAGTTAATGAAAAGAGATGTATGAAATTACATCTTCTAATCCAGACTCTACATTATTAGGATCTTCTCTAATCCACTTTACTAAGACATTCCCCCGCCCCCAGGGCTGGAGATTGAACCCAGGGTATTGCACATCTCCAGCCCACCCCTGAGCCACCTCCCCAGCCCACCCAGGCATATTCTTTGACAACACTAATATATAATTTTAAAAATGTGATCCAAGGGAAGTTGATAAAGCTGACCCTGCATTAGCAAGCCAGAGGTATCACCTTGAAGTTCCCTATGCTGTCCCCCTCTCCTCTAGATTACAATACACACAGGTGGATGGGGAGGATTCTATCCCCCATAAATAATTGTAGGCAATATCCATATATCTCAAATGTTTGTCCTTGGCAAGAGCTGCAGCTGTCTCCTAATGTGGCTAAATGAAGTAGAGGAAAATCAGAAAAATGCAAATGAGATTCTTATTTTAGGCAAATCAATCTCAGCAATGCTCCTATCTGATCAAGCTTATCTTTAGGACGATCATTAGGATAATGGATTAATGCGAAAGTTTATTTTTACCCTGTCTGCTCTCACTCCTTAAGACCCTTCAAGCCTTATCTTGACTCTGCCTGACACTCCTAAAGGGGACTCCTTAGAAGTTGTTTTAGGGAAAGATCCCCAACACTAGTTGGAGAGGACCCTGTGATTGCCAGCTCACCACAAGGTCACCCAGGACCACACTGCCCCCATCTCTCATCATGAGCCAACTGCGGCCCCAGATTCTACTTTTCCTTAGGAAGCCCCAGAACGGGATGAGGAAAACATGTGGGTCTTCTTTTACAAGAAGGTTTTTAAAGGACAATACAGTCAAGAGATTTAGAGCAGAAACTTTGAAATCAGGCAGTCCTGGTTGAAGCCCAGATGTCTTGCTTATTGTTGTGTGACCCTCAGTTTCCTCATCTGTAAAATGGAGATAATAATGACATCTACTTTGTAGGATTGTTGTGCCACCTAAATGAGAATTGCATGCAAAAAGCACTTAGTGAAGTAGCCAACATGGGGTAAAATGAGAGCTATTGAGCATTTACTATACACTCAACACTGTCCCAAGTCTTTTATATGTATTCATTCATTTAATACCAGCAATGACTCTTTTCAAAAAATTTTTTAGTTGTGGATGGAAACAATACCTTTATTTTATTTTATTTATTTTTTTAATGTAGTGAGTGCTGAGGATCAAACCCAGTGTCTCACACGTGCTAGGCAAGCGCTCTACCCACCAAGTTACAACCCCAGCTTCCAGCAACAACTTTATAATACAAGTATTATTAGCCAATTCTTAAAAATAATAATAATAAAAATAAAGGTCCTGAAAAGTTGAGTGACCCAGCCAAGTGGCAGAGCCAGGCTTTGAACCCCTGCTCTCCCTCCTACCCCACAGCTATGGCCAGCAATTGCTTTCACTACCTGAACTGGCGGCAAAGACTGAGAAGGGTCCCCCTGCCTGGCACAGAAACTGGACTTGTAGTGAACCTTTCTAGAATTCTGTATATGGAGAAAAAGAGGAGACACCAGGTCAGAAAGGAAGAGGTAAAGGGGTCAGCGTAGGAGGTTAGTGCTTTTGCAACACAGTTTGGGGAAAGAGAGGCAGTCTGTGGGAAGCCACCTGGGAACCATCTTCTGGTTTGAAAGGGCCACCCCCTCAGGCAGAGCCCCTGGCAACCCGTCCTGAGCCTGAAGCCTTGGCTAAGGCTCTCTTGGGTGTTGGGGAGGGGGCTTGAGGCTCTGCAAAGATGAAAGTCATAGCATACCCCCCAAGCATTTCTCCTTTCAAGCATTAGTTAACTTCATACCAGAGCCTCGATGAGACTAGAAGGCAGGAGTCAGCCTGGGAGAAATGATATTTGCATCTGAGTCCAAAAACATCTGCCTGTAGATATAAGGAAAACCCCAGATTCTTAGAAAAAAACATAATCATTAAGGACAATTTCAACATCGACCCAACACTAGACCTTGGGCCATCATCTTGACCCGGAGTCTTAGGTTTGTGGCCATATAATAGGACTGACAATACCTACCTTTTAGAGTTTCAAGGATTAAATATTAGAATGTATGTGCAAAGTCTAAGTAGGGTCTAGTATAAGGTGAGCTGTTAGTAAGTAGTAACTACTTATTATTCTATGTGGTATGTTTATTCCCAAAAGACAAAAAGATATATCCTATGTTCAATTGATTATGTGTATGTGGAAGAAATTTGCACACAACAAACAAATATGCATCTATACACATTTATTAGACATGTCACTAAAAAAACAACACTCAGAAATTCCCTTAAATCAGAACAGGGCACAATCTACCTCTTCCTCAGTCCAGGAGGTTGTACAAGACAGTGATTATTGTCCCTGTCACAGAGATAGGAAACCTAAGGCACTTGACAGTATCTAAGCAGGTTGCAGGAGGATTCCAGGCCAATCCAGCTTCCTCTTTTGTTAAGTCTTCCTAGCCATTTGTACCCTCTACCCTATTCTCCATCAAGCTAAAGGAATATGAGAACCCCACCACTACCACCACCCACCCACCCACACACACAAAACCTAGCCTGACTATAGGGAGAAGATGGATGAAAGGAAAAGAGAAAAGAGGAAGATGGAGGAGGGCGAGATGAAGAGATGTGTTTCCGCTCTTCATTCCCTGAGACCAAGTTCCCTCCTCAAGGATATGAGCCTGCATCCAGCCATGAAGTGCCCCTAGCCTTATCCATTCATGCTTCCCTGCCTTTTCCTCCCAAGGGTTACAGGGATGTTCCAGATGTGTCCCTCAGAGATGAGTCCCTGCACTGGATTCTTGGTTAGTGGGACCCTGAAATGTTTGCCAGGGCCCCTGCTGGTTCCATGCATGCCTGTGCACACTCAGGCCTGTGACGGGACAGTGTCCAGGAGAAGTTCCAAGAAGGAACAAGGCCCAAGGAGGGTAACCTTGGCTAGTTCTTGCAGCACCTCTTTCCTCGGCTCCCTCAGAGTCATAGGCACACAAGGTCAAGTCCTCCCCTAGGTGTCCCTGACAGTCTTGGTTTTCCACCAAGGACAGGCACAGAAGCTGCCATCCTACAAAGAAAGAAATGTGAAGGTGTCAGGAAGGAGGAGTACAGGAAATGGTGTGCGCTTGGCACACAGTAGGCCTTTGCATGCAGAGGGCTGTCTTCCCTGTCCCCACAGAGATCTCCCGCTGCCTATCAACAATGCATTTCAATTTGTGTCGTACACTGGGGCTCCACTCCATTACACATGGAAATTTGGCTTCGTTGATATGAAGGGGCTAATTACTACATGAGACATAATTACAAGACAGGAAATGGATTTACAGACACTGTCAGCAGGAGGCAAAGCCGCAGCGGCTGTGGGCTGCTCTGTGCTCCTGCCTAAAGGGCTAAAGTTGCCCTCCAGGACACGTGGCTCTTGCCTTGGGAATTCTAACTTTACTAAGAAATGTACTCCTAGAGAGGTTGGCAGTACTACAGATTTCGGGAAATCAAATCCAATTTTCCCTCTGAGTTTATTCCATCAGTGGTGCTATGTTCCCTCAAGATCTCTCCACATAATAAAAATTCTACTTAAGAATGTAGTCGGGGTTTTTTGTTTTGTTTTGCTTTGGGGGTACCAGAGATTAAACTCAAGGACCACTGAGCCACATCCCCAGCCCTATTTTATATTTTACTTAGAGACAGGGTCTCACTGAGTTGCTTAGCACCTTGCTTTTGCTGAGGCTGGCTTTGAACTCACAATCCTCCTGCCTCAGCCTCTGAAGCCTCTGAGATTACAGGCATGCATGCACCACCACACCTGGCAAGAGTGTAGTCTTAAAGGAAATTATTTATTTATTTATTTTTGGTACTGGAAATTAAACCCAGGGCTGCTCTACCACTCAGCTACATTCCCAGCCATTTTTATTTTGATACAGGGTCTTGCTAAGTTGCCCAGGTTGCCCTGGAATTTGAGATCCTCCTGCCTCAGCCTCCTGAGTCACTGGATTACAGGTGGGCAACCATCCCAGCTTCGAGGAATCATTTAAAGAGGAAGAGTGACAGTCTAAAGCTAGATCCTAAAATTAGACAAAAGAAGAGATGCAGAAACTGTAGAACACTAATACTTGCTTTTCTTTGGGGTTAGATAAAACCTAAAAAAGAGGAACATTCCTGCTAGGCCACCTAATACATGGTTCCTGTTACAGTCCCTATGGTTTAGGTTTTTTTTGTTTTGTTTTGTTTTTTTCATGAAAAAATAACACATCTTAATTCATAAACACAGAGAACAGATAATAATTATAAGTGAAAAGTTTCATCCTCATTGATAACAAGAAATAGGCAGATTAATAGCATCTAGTATTTATGGAGGACATTCAATGCCAAGTATTGAGCTTTGCCTACACGCTCATTTGTCTTTACTATAACACCATGGGGAGGGTATAGGCACCAACTCCAACTGGCAGTTAAGGAGCTGACACTTAGAAAGGTCCACCAAGGTGCCCAAGTTCACACAGGTGGATGTCAGATCAAGGGCTGGCACTCAGCCTGAATCCAGAACCTGAATTCTCAAAGACAAGAGAAAATTCCCCAAATTAGCAACGGTATCTGTGTGTGTGTGCGTGTGTGCATGCGCACGTGTACACATGCTGGGGATTGAACCCAGAAGCACTTTACCACTGAGTCACATCCCCAGCACTTTTTGTTTTTTACTTTGAGACAGGGTCTCACTAGGTTGCTTAGGACCTTCCTAGATTGCAGAGGCTGGCCTCAAACTTGCTATCCTTACACTTCAGCCTCCTGAATCACTGGAATTACAGGCATGCATCACCTGTACCCGGCAGCGTTGGTATCTTCTCAAGAATCTTAAGAATGCTGAGATTCAGCATTCAACTCCTGATCACCTATCTTTAGGAAATAATCCAAAATATGAAAAATATTTAATGCACAAAGATCTGCTTGGCAGAAAGCAAATTAGATATTAAATGATCAATATTGGGGGAATGGCTAATAAATTAGGACATGTCCATAAAATAGAATATTGTTCAACCACTAAAACTGATGTCTATGAATGAGTTTATGACAACATGGTTAAATGCTTATGTTTGGAATAAAAAACAGCAGTATTAAAAATATAGATGCACCACAATCTCTACAAAAAAAGAAATATGCAAAAAAGGACAACTAAAGGGAAACATACAAAAATGTTAGTGTTTGTTTTGTTTTGATTTTTCCAGTACTGGAGATTGAACCAAGAGGTGCTTGATCTCTGAGCTACACCCCCAGACCTTTTTATTTTTTATATTGAGATAGGGTCTTGCTAAGTTGCTTAGGGCCTTGCTGAGTTGCTGAGGCTGGCCCAGAATTTGCCATCCTTGTGTCTCAGCCTTCCGGGTCTCTGAGATTACGGGTGTGTACCACTGCGCCCAGCTTTAGTTAGTTTGTTTAATAGCATACTCATGACTTTAAGAAGCAATTTTCTTTCTTTTGTAACAGTTCTTCACTGTTTACATGCCTAGCAGTCTTCCCCAAGCCCTGCCCATGATCATCAGGCCTGTATGGTGAGGTCTTGCTTATTTTTTATCACAGATGTCTGTTTAAAAGAACCACCATCGTCATAATCTATTATTGTCATAACTGTAAGTTTTCACAATGAACTTCCCCTAAAGAAGACTTCCCCTAAAGAAGTTGCCTCCTTTGTCTTGGCTGATGGCATCAAGTAAGAGAATTAGGGACTTTTTTTTTTTTTTTTTTTTTTTTTTTTTTTAGTACCAGGCATTGAACCCAGGAGCGCTTAACCACTGAACCACATTCCCAGCCCTTTTAATATTTTATTTAGAGACAGGTTCTCACTAAATTGCTTAGGGCCTCACTAAGTTTCTGAGGCTTGCTTTGAATTCTCAATCCTCCTGCCTCAGCCCAAGTGGCTGGGATTACATGTGTGCACCACCACACTTGTCAGTAAGGGGACTTTTTAAGATCAAGAAAAGTGAGGCCCCTCCACACGCATTGCCATCTGAGGCCACACTTGTATTTTGTGTGCATGTATGAATATGAAACAACAAATCCCATCATTATGTGCAACTATAATGCACCAATAAAAAATGTGAGAATAAAAAAAGAAAGGAAGGAAGACCTAAAGGAGCAGGGCCGCAGGGATCTATGAATCTCCTCCACATCTGAATGGTCATTGGTTCATTCATTCATGCACACCATTAACTTTCACTGCATGCCTGCCATGTGTCAAGCACCACTCTGGGTTCTGAGAAGATAGAAATTAAAGTACACCCAATGTAAAATGACCACACAATAAAATAGGAGGAAGCTGATAGGAGACAGTTGCAGCGTACTCCTGGAATCCCGGTGACTCAGGGGGCTGAGGCAGGAGGATTGCAAGTTTGAGGCTGGCCTCAGCAATTTAGTGAGACCCTGTCTTAAAATAAAAAATAAAAAGTACTGGGGGTATAGCTCAGTGGTAGAGTGACCTGGGTTCAATTCACAGTATGAAAAAGAAGAAGAGAAGAAGAAGGAGAAGAAGAGGAGGAGGCAGAGGATGAAGAGGAAGAAGAAGAAAAAGGGAGGGGGGGAGGAAAGGAGAGAGGGAAGGAAGGAAGGAAAGAAGGATAAGAGAAGAGGAGGAAGCTGAGGCCAAAACAAGTAACATACTCTGTAGAAAGTCATTGATTGGTAAGACAGAAAAACTAGAAGCCAAGTTATCCAGCACTCTGTATTGACTCCCATCTGAGCAGGAGGAGAGTTGGGGGATATGAATTGTCCTTGTTGGTCGGGGAATTGTCCTTGATGGTCTGGGAAGGTGGCAATAACAATAATTCAGTTAGAAGTTTCTGGTACCTGTGGAGAAATAACAAGTGGTTTGTCTTCTGTGGACCAGGCTTGTTTCTAGGGACTCACAAACTGGTCTTTCTAAGACAGATGGTCCACAGAGTGGTTGGTAAACTTGGTCCACCTAGAAATACATGCAGCTCCTGTAGTTCCAGCCCAGGAGGTCACTTTACACCCCACTACCTAGGGACTTCCAGGCCAACGTAGAGGAAGAATCAGTCAAAGGCAGGTCTGCCCCTACCCAACCACTTAGTAGTTGGGTGACCTTGAGCAAGCCACTTGTCTTTTTGAAAATATATGGTTTTCAGGAGAAGGGTTGAGGTGAAGAGGAAATGGGATAATGACAGAAAAGTCTGAAGCCAAAGCATCATTTGAGGAAAGTTCACCTTGTCCTTGGAGCTTGAATGGCATGCTTCCTCATACCTCTCAAGCCAGGGAGAGACTGCTAGACAATTGCCTCCAAGGGCTTCTCTCAGACAAGAGCTCTGACCGGAGGCCACTCAGGCCGTCTGCTCACCTCACATGAGAAACAGTCACCATTTAGCTTCCTACATCTCCTTCTTTCTAAAGCAACAAGGCCTACCTTGTAAGATATCACAGGAGTCATTCAGCTCTAGCTCTGGTCATTCCAGGCCTCCCCTGCTGAGGTCCAGGACCCCTAATAATTTGGTTCTGCTTTGTCAAGACTGAAGCTCTCCTTCCACTAATTCAGCCTTTACACGAATAGGATTTCCCTGTGGAAAACTGTGAGCTTGCCAGCTGAGGGGCAGGAGAGGAGGATCCACGGGGAAGGAGGGCAGAGAAAGGAGGAGAACCAGAAAGCAAAACTCTGCAAGGAGATTCAAGGAGTATATATGTGTGGGCTATGGGGCCAGAAAAAAGAGAGGGTTTTGCTTGAGTGACCTTGGCCAAGTGTTATAAATCTGAGTTAGTTTGGCTACCAAATTGGAAAGAGTGACAACTTTCTTTTTTTTTTTTTTTTTTTAAGTTTCTATAGTTTATTAATCCTCATGAAAAATTCGCACAATCACCACAGATAAAGTCATTGCAGAATTTTTACTCCTTTGGCTTTTTGCCAGCACCAATGTTTGCCTTCACAGTGCCCCTAACTTTCTTCATTCTATTCTTGAGTTCCTCTTGCTGTTTTCTTGAGGTCTTTTTCTTTTCATACAGGCCATGTCTTGCCAATCCATGTTTGGGTTCATTGTTCTTCACATAATCCAAGGAATCATACATCATGCCAAAGCCAGTTGTCTTGCCACCTCCAAAATGGGTTCTGAATCCAAACACAAAGATGACATCTGGTGTGGTCTTGCACATTTTGGCTAATTTTTCTCGAATTTGTGTCTTAGGTACTGTTTCTTTCCCAAGGTGAAGAACTTCAATGACCATTTGTTTCCGCTGAAGTAGTCGGTTGGTCATGAACTTCCTGGTCCGGATAGTTATTGTGTCATTCATGATGGCCATAGATGCCCAGGGAAGAAAAGAGCGAGAGTGACAACTTTGTACTGTGAAAAACAGTATGGCCTGGGACCAGAGAGACATTCCTAGGGAAGGTCATGGGGCTCACCTGATGGACATCAGTTCACCATAGTCTAGAACCTGCTTAAGGTCTAGGAAGGCCTGGTTAATTGATGATCGGTTTCCCAGGAGTCAGAGAATCCAAGAGCAGAGTAATGCAACCCAATACGGTCATGTTGGCTCAGAACTGTGTTCCCACCCTGAGGCTTGGCTACCCTGGACCTCATGGGAGAGTCTTGCTTAATTTGTCTCAATCATGCTCTCCTGTCTAAAGTAACTTGTGACCCTCTCCCCCCATCTTTTAATGCTTTGCCACAGAGAAGTAAGCTTCTGTCCAGTTAACCTCCTCCATTCTCTTCAGTGGTTGGGTGCTGCCATCCAAGAACAATTGCTGATTTTCACTTTTCAATTACAGTCCCTCTAAGGATGCCTCCCTAGTCACCTTCAATGGCCTTGGAGATAGAGGGCGGAGAGGTCTCAAACTCCTTGCTCACAACTTCATAGATAGGTTTCCATTTCACTCTAAACAGCTATTCTCATTCATTGTGTAACCATCTAAAGACTCTGACTTTCAAAATGAAACTTTCTTTTCCTTATCTTCATGGTTTGGGTAGGGGAGTCCTCATTATCATGTATGGACATTTTCTTCCCGAGGTGGAGGTGAGGATTAAATAAAATAGGAGTGTTTGTGTGTGTGTGTGTGTGTGTGTGTGTGTGAGTGAGAGAGAGAGAGAGAGAGAGAGAGAGACAGAGAGACAGAGAGAGAGAGACAGAGAGACAGAGACAGAGAGAGAGAGAGTTTTTTCTTGGTCTACTACCTCATAAATCGCTCAATAAATCAGCATACCAGCTCTCCATGTACTTCATGAACAATAACTGAGGCAAGAAGAGCAAGCACAAGGGCCTAGAAAACTTGACCTTTGCCAGAAATGAAGCTGGGCTCTGGAATATGAAGTAAGGGGAAACTGAGGAATGGTTAATGAAAGAAGGAACATGTGAAACTCAAAATTCTCTGTTCAGTTCAAAATAGCTTTATTTTTTTTAATATTTATTTATTTGTTTTTAGTTGTACACAATGCGTTTTACGTGGTGCTGAGGATCGAACCCAGGCCGCGCATGTGCTAGGCGAGCGCTCTACCCCTGAGCCACAACCCCAGCCCCCAAATAGCTTTATTAATAGTCTCTCCCACTGATCTGGACACTGTTACAGCACCTCCCTTTAGGAACAAAATGAGGCCTAGACACATTAAAAACCCAATTATGTAATCTAAGTGTCAAGGTCTTGGCCAGTCTGACTATAAAGTGGGGTCCCATTGATTTTTATTGCTCATGTGAAAATGGCTTGGGCCCCCACCTGATCTCAGCTTTCCTTACCAAAGGAATTCTTGTTATTTGGAGCAGTGGCTGTGGGGATGTCATATATGGCAAAAAAACAACCCACCCACTTATAATCACCATGCAACACCAGTTGTGTTCTTCTCTCCCATTCCTCATGCCCTGTTCCACACACCACTGCCCTGGTGGTATTTGAAAGGGATGCTCAGGTGCCCTTCCAAGATCCCCAGTGACCTGCTGAAGGTGCTAACTCCTGGTTCTGTCAATATCACCACTATCCAGAGCCAGAGCCCCAGTTTTGTGTCATATTTTGTCTCCTGGTTCCCAAAGAAGCACTGTTTGAACTCAGAGTTCATGAAGTCTCTTACCAAAAAGACTTTCAAACCTTCCATTTTTCCCTTCTGTGACCCAGACCTGAGAAGCAACTACTTGCTCCTAACCCAGTGAGGGTAGATGGAAATAGCCTACCAGCTCAAAGCTGCAGCTCCAGCTCAACCCCACCCACCAGCCAGAGCAGTCTTATAGCTATGTGCTTGGCTTTGAGGACAGGCAACCCGAGGCGCTAATGTCAGTAGCTCCCTAATTTGTTTGCTATTTGACTTAAACTAGTTTCCTCATCTGTAAAATGGAGACCATAATGGTACCAGCTTCAGAGGGTAATTGTAACAATTAATTGACATAAATCATGTTAAGCACCATTTCCCTAGCTTACCACATCATAGGAAGCAATGGGCTGGCTTCTGTTAAACCTGTGGGTTCCAGGATTTAACAGAACCCAGAAACTAGGGAATCTGATCTCCAAGAGGGGCTCAGAATCTGTATGTTTAATGAACATCCCTAGTTGTCATTATGACCTCATGGTAAATGCTCAGTAAGTGGTAGGTCTGCAGAGTCATAATTTACATTATCAATATCTTCAGTCAGTTTAACAATGATGTCACCATTTCCTTCAAGAACTATAAATCAGTGCAATGTTTTGCATCTAGATAATTAAAGGATCATCCTGAGATTTTTCTTACAGTAGCTGTCTTCCCCAAAGGTGGATTAGGGCTTTAAATTTAGATATATAAAATGATCTGCACATTTTAAGTGAGCAGGTTTTTCTGCTTCTGCGTACCATTTCAAAACCTTTAGGGACTGATCATATACAGGGAACCTCATCGTGCCCTCTATGGCCTTGTGTTCTATATTTCATCCTCAGAACTGTTAGATTCACATATTCAACATGACCAAATGTACAATTTTCAAAACATAGCAAATTCAGAAACAACCCTTATAAACCTTGGGAAGTGGTTATGTATGTTTTTATTACTAAATTTATTCATCTTTCAAAATGTTCACACCTAAATATGATAGATAGATCATTTTTATCCTTTATAATCATGAATTTTCTGTGATCTTTTCTACAAAAGAATTTTTCATATTTTTCATATCATTTCTGAAGCATCACTTCTTTTCTAATAGTATCTGGTTTTCCAACTCATTAGACTGATACTTTCTCCTCAGTGTGAAATTGCTGACATCAATGAGGTGTAAATTCACCCTCCTGGGTTTTGCTTCTGTATAAATTCTCTGGAGAACCATGAGTCATGACTTCTAGATGAAAATCTTTGCCTATTTTTGTTCATTGACTCTTTGAATAAGCCATCTGTAAGAGTCTCTTTATGTCAAATGAGGGTTGAGCTATATCTGAAGGTTTGCTCCCTGTTCCATAGACAATAGGCTTTTCCAGATAAATTCTCTATGGTTCCAATTCTCTTTTGAGGCAGTGCCTGATATATCCATTAGCCTTTTATTCATACACTTATTTTAGAGAGACGCTCACCAAATTGTGATACACAGCCCTGCTGGCCCATTCTATCTACTCGGACCCAAGAGCAAATTATCTAGGCAGAACCTCCAACTTGGGCCCTTCTACAAATAATGGCAACATCAACAATTCACCTGCATTCTGAGAAAAGCTTTACCTACACTGTCTTATTTAATTTTCAAAATAACCCTTCGAAGTGGATATTATTCAGAAAATCCAACAATTCATTCAAGGTCACACAAACTTGTAAGCTGCAGAGCCTTGTTCTCTGGACTCTAACAACAGCTTTCAGTCTCAGTACTGTTGCCCCAATTCCTTCTCACTTTTCATTCCTGTCCCTTGTGACCTGCCGGGAGCCCCAATCTTGGCAAAAGGAAGTCCACAGCCTTTAACACTTTCAGCCCAAGCTTTGCACTGAGACCTCGCCCAGTCCAGCTGGACTTGCATGACAGAGAGGCTTTATTCTCCAGGCCTGTGTTCCCCCACCGCCATTCTCTGAGGGATGAGGTCATCATAGAATTACTTTCTGCTGCTCTGATCACTCTCCTCTAATTCCCGTGCACTCAACATCCTCTAGTCTCCCAGTTCTAATTATCACCAGCCTCAAGTGAGCCCTTGGCGAAGCCCCAAGGCAGGAGAGGACTAAATTAAAAACCAAGGTGGCAATATATCACCTACCTCTGTATTCCAACATACTCCAAACTTTAATGGTTTAAAACAACAACAAAAAGAAGTTATTATCACTCAGTTTCTATGGGTCAGGAATCTGGATGTGGCTTAGCTGAGTGCTTCTGGGGCAGGTTCTCTCATGAGGCCACCATCAGGCAGTTGGACAGAGATATGGTATCATCTGAAGACCAAGCTAGAGTGTTGGCAGGTGTTAGCTCCTTGTGAGTTCTTACACTGAGGACCTCGGTTCCTCATCACATTTCATGGGCTTTTCCATAGGGCTGCTTACAACAAAACAGTTTGCTTCCCCCAACACAAGTGGCAGTGGGGAGTACAGTTGAGGTACAAGCCACAGTCTTTTTTATAACCTAACTCAGAAATGCCATCTTGTCACTTCTGTAGTTTGTTTGCTAGAAGTGGGTCATTGGTCACTTAAGGTAAGAGGATTACACAAGGACATGAACAGCAGGCAATGGGGATCATTAGAGGAGAGTGGTTAAGACCTTGTGATTCCACCACAGGGGAAAAAAAACAAAAACAAAAACAAAAAACTTAATATTAAATAAGTTGTTGGTCGGGGCTGGTGCTGTGGCTCAGCGGTGGAGCACTCGCCTAGCACGTGCGTGACCCAGGTTCGATCCTCAGCACTATGTAAAAATTTTAAAAAGGCATTGTGTACAACTAAAACAAATAAATAAATATCTAAAAAAATAAGTTGTTGGTCCAGTGCTTGCTTTTCAAGATGTCAAGAATAAGAGATCATACCCAGAATTTTTGAAGAAGCTGGTTCCATAACTTGTAAATTGTGCTGCTGTCAAGACGGGTACGCATGTATCACTGCAGCATGCCAACTTTGTAATTCCTTGGGATAAATGCAAAAAAAAAAAAAAAAAAAATGGTATAGCTGGCTGGAATGAGGGTTCCTATCCCTGTTTTGGAGAAACCTCCCTACTTATCTCCTCTGTGGTTGTGCTAACAAATCCTCCCACCAAGTGTGTATAAGTGTTCCTTTCCCCAACATTCGCCTGGTTATAGCCACTTTTGAAGTGGGATTGGC
The DNA here is from genome assembly GCA_025594165.1 of Tamias sibiricus. NCBI lineage: Eukaryota > Metazoa > Chordata > Mammalia > Rodentia > Sciuridae > Tamias > Tamias sibiricus. Next base: position 45,544,679 of record CM046660.1, read on the forward strand.
CTCCCTGGGATATTCCTGCCATAGGCTTTCTACTTTGTAATTTCTGAAAGTTCTTCTAGAGTAAAGGATGAAATTTCAACCATTAAAAAAAAAAAAAAAAAAAAAAAGAATAAGAGATCATGATTTCAGTAACAAAGTCTTGTGGAGAAGAAAGAATGGGGATCTTTCGTGGCTGCCAATTATGCCTCTGCCACTACTTGATTTGCAAATGTAGGCAAGGCACTTTGCTTCTCTGATTTCCATCCCTGGAATGAACTCTTAGACTGTAGGCTCCATGGGGACAAAGTCCTGTCTGACTCACTCTCCTCTGTATACATAAAAAACTGGCAGAGCCCTTGGCACACAGTGAGAGTTTAATGAATATTTGCTAAATTAATTACACTATGAAAGGTTGTAATGATCAAATAAGGTGGTTGAGTGTTATAAGTCATCAGGTCTCAGAGACTTAATACCACACAATCTCAACCACACAGAGGTTTGATTGTGAAACAGAAATGAATTAAACTATGCTAAATAACAGAAAACTATCATTTTCCCTTCTCTCTGTGTCTGAAATAGGGTCTCCTCTTCCTCAACATGGTATGGCCTTAAATTACCTGGTTTTTTAAAATATTTATTTATTTGTTTTAGTTGTACACAATGTCTTTATTCTTATGTGGTGCTGAGGATCAAACCCGGGCTGCGCTCATGCTAGGCGAATGCTTTACCACTGAGCCGCAACCCCAGCCCCAAATTACCTGGTTTTTGTTTGTTTGTTTGGTTGGTTGGTTTGGGGGATTGAACCCAGGGGCACTCTACCACTAAGCTACATTCACAGTCCTTTTTATTTTTCATGTTGAGACAAGGTCTTACTAAGTTGCTTAGGGCCTCACTAAGTTGTTGAAGCTGGTCTCAAATTTGCAATCTTCTTGAATCTCTGGGATTATAGGCATGGGCCACTATAGTCAGCATATTACCTGTTGTTTACATGGTGGCTTTTCTGGGGTTGGGGATGTGGCTCAGAGGTGGAGGGCTTGCCTAGTATGTGTGAGGCCCTGGGTTCGATCCCCAATACCACAAAACAAACAAACATGGCGGCTTTTCTAGTTTTATTTGTTTCAGACTATGTCTACTACAACTTCACTTTTTTTCAACTAAAATGTCTTATGATACTTCATGGGACTTAAGTTAGTCTGTCTCATATATAGAATATAGGTGACTCAAGGGTCTTCAAATCATAGTGGTGAACTTAAGGATAGTGAAAACCTCTGGAGTTGGGATCACTCCTCTGGAAGCCCTCTTCCCAGAAGTGAAGGCAAGATCAATGGAAATGAGGGCAAGATTAGTGGTAGTGTCCAGTGTGAGGTGCCCCAAAGAGCATAATGCCCAGAAAGGTAACCACTAGATACTTTTTGATCTTCATCATGGGACAAGAGTTTTCATTTGTTTGTTTGTTTGTGGTGCTGGGGATTGAACCCAGGGCCTTGTGCATGTAAGGCAAGCACTCTACCAACTGAACTATGTCCCCAACCTGGGACAAGAGTTTTTATAAGGCAGAGGAGACTGAATAAAGAAGAGATGGAAAAGATAAGTGTAGCAAAGATTTATCTATAGTATCTTCATACGGTTTCTTCATCAATGAACTTGAGATGTCACATCATTTCTTCCTGTGTGGCCTCTTGGCTTCATGAAAACAATACATTTCCCAACTCTCCAGCAAGCTGAATTTATTTCTCTATATGTCCTGAAAGTCTGCAACCAAAGTTAAAAGGGTCATTGGACAGGTAATGGAGATACGAAGGGAACATTTGTGGAACCTGTGAAGCAGGTGTTTGCAGGCATGATCCACAGGCCACCTGCACCAGATCACCTAAGGAACTTGTTCAAATTCAGATGCTCAGTCTTCACACCAGCCCTACTGAATCAGACCCTCTGGTGAGAGAGAGAAGAGTAAGAGCAAGGAAGAAAGAGGAAGCTGTCCAGTCCTCCTTGGTGGGAAAGTGAGAGATGGGAAAGAACTATGCATGTGAGTGTCCAGCCAGGTAGGGTATTATCCAAACCAAAAAAGACTGCAGATGCAGCACAGCCCTTGAAACCACTAAAGTTCAAAGTAGAGAAGCTGAAGGTCATCTTCAAATTCCAAAGAGCAGAACTGAAAGCAAGAAACAATGGAAGGAATCTTTCATCAGTCAAGGACAGGAGCAGGCAGAAAAACCTGAGCAAGTGCTGCTAGCAGAAAGGGGGCTGTTATTGGCCATGGTGGTGTGACCCATGGGCAGGTCTGCCTGATCTAAATATTTTTCTTCACTTATTACACACACCCAAATGCTGTCCTGGCCCACCATCTCCCTTGCTGTCTCCTTCCATGACTCTAACTCAGATTTGCTGAGATTGACAGAGCTGCCAGAGGAGCCAGCCCGGCTGTCTGGTGTGTGTAGTTAAAAATAATCTTTAGAGTTCTCTAAGCTGGCTTCTGAATATCTGTGGCTATAATTGATGAGTGATTTTCCTGCTGTTATATGAATTCAGAAACTCCTGCTTCCTCAACGCATTGTGGCACTGGCTGCTATCTGCCAAGCCTCCCCCACATTGTCCTTATCACCTGCTGGCCCAGCCTATTCAATCTGTCACCTCCAGGGGCCACAACCTAAGCTCTGATCCACTGGACTATAAGTCTTCACATTTTACCCAAAAGATATACCTGGGTGGGAGTGGGGGGCGGGAACAGCTTGAACACAGAGAATGTTGAAGAGGCTTGATCACTGCACATTTAATTTATTTATTTTTCTCGAGGATTTCTGTTTCAGCCGCCTCAGGGGGCAGGTACAACAAAATGACAGAAATGAAAACACTGAGCCACATTAAAATGCTCTGCCAACAATAGTCAAATCCAGAGCCTTTGGAGAATAAACTGACGGCAAGTGCAGCTGTCCCTCTGCTAGCGACAGGGAGTAAAGGCTCAAATTGATGGTTTTGGGCTTAAGCCCAAGAGTTTAATGATAATGATGATGGTGATGGTGATAATTATTATAATAATAACTAACTTTTATTGAGTTCTTTCTATGTGCCAGACACTGTACTATGCATTGTATATATTTCTGTGTCTCTCTCTATAACATCTATATCTATGTATCTAAAAATCTCATTTATCCCAGCACAGTGGTGCATGCCTATAATCCCCGCTACTTGGAAGGCTGAGGCAGGAGAATCACAAGTTCAAGACCAGCCTCAGCAACTTAGCAAAACGCTGTTTCAAAACAAAAAGTAAAAAGGACTCAGGATGTAGTAAAAGTGTTTGCCTAGCATGAATGAGGCCTTGAGTTCGATTCTCAGCACGACCAAAAACAAACAAAAAAGAACTAAAAATAAAAAGGATTAGGGATATATATCAGTGGATGGTAAAGTGCCCCTGAATTCAACCCCCAGTACTGCAAAAAATTAATTAATTAGTTAATTAACAAAAATTTAAATCTCATTTATGTCTTGCTATAATTATATGAGGCAGATAATAATGTTGCCCCTATTTTACAGAGGAGGAAGCTGAGACACAGAGAATTTCAATAACATGATAAGTGAGTTGTGAAGCTAGGACTTTCATGGTTTATCCTTAATCATCACTCAAATCTTCTGGATAAATATGAGAGAATATATTAGAGGGAAAAAGATGGATTCTTTAAATCCATTCCTGGGTTCACATACCAGTCCCAGTATTCACTAATGACATGACCTTGAGATTGTCATATGGCCTCAGCTTTCTTAAACATGATAAGGAATTATTTTGACTGTTTTTCTTTTTTCAGTTTTTTTTAAAACTGGGTATTGAACCCAAGGCTTCAGGTATGCAAGTCAAACACTTTGCTACTGAGCTACATCCCAGCCCTTGGAATAAGGAATTAAATGCGTCCCTCACTCTTTGGGTTAGAACCTTTGAATGTGAATTACGAACTCATTTAAGTTTCCCAATTAAAGGGGAATTTATTCAAAGGATATATTGTTATGAATGTACTATTTGAATGTGAGTTTGCAAATAACAAGAAACCCATTCAAACTAGCTTAATTTGAAAAGGAGATGATGTTCCTGTAACTCAGAAAGATGCAGTGGGGTTCAGGTTAGAGAGAGCTTCATGCACATCTAGAGTTATGGGTTCAAATGATGAGCAACTCTGATACTCTTTCCGCCTCTCAGCTCTGCTTCTCCTTCTATATTGGCCTCATTTCTTGCTGCTCTCGCTGGTTTCCTTACTTGAGCCAGCGAAGATGATCATAAGCAGCCCTGGCTTCCCCAAGCTGGAAGGAAACAAAGGAAGATGCTACCCAGAGCCCTGGAGGGAGAATGGCCCTGCTAACCTTTTAGTTTGGGGCTTCTAGAACTATGATAGAGGAATTTTTGTTGTTGTAAGTCCACCCCAACCCAGATGATAGTACTTTGTTGTAGCATCCTGGGGAAACAAACATATTCACCTTTTCTTTCCTCTTGGTCTCATCTCAGGAGGTGAACCCTGGCAGATGGCCTATGTTGGACTTCATGTATCTGATCATGACCTCTGTCCCTTTTTATGTCTTACCATCTCTGCTCCCATCACAGAGCAACTCCCCAGACTAACTAGTGTCCAGGGCATGGACACAGTAAACCTTAGCCAGTAAACCTTAGCATGGGTTGGCCCTGACTAGGCATAGCAGATTGCCACCCCAGCCCATGATGGATTCTCAGTCGATCAGGAAGCTAAGTGTGCTTTTGGAGTCCAGTTCTCCTGCCTCACCCAGTTACAGATCTGGTATTACTTTGTTCCTCGGGAGTCAGGAGTTTTGCATTAATGAGTCTTTAATAGAGCAAAACATGTGGTGATACCTAATGATACCTGGGATAAACTGGGCAGGGGGACAAAACATGTACGCTAATAACCATATAAAGTATTCTATACAACCCTGATTTAGAAATTTTTGACTCCTCAAAATTTTTGGACTTTATGTTCCATGTCCAAAGAATTTTTAAATCACGCCACTTTTACTTTTCGAGAGGGACTTTAACAAATAGTTACTGAGTGCCCACTCTGTGCCAGGTACTGCTCCAGGCTCTGGGGACACAGCAGAGAACAGGACAGAGAAAGCACTTGTTACATGGAGCTTCTGTTCCAGTGAGGTTCTGAGAAGAGAGATGGTAAGCAAAATAAGTAAATGTTCAATATGTCAGGTGGCTGTGTGCTATGAAGAGAAATAAAAATAAAGGGACTGTGAAGATGGTTTGCTTTTTTATAGAGAGCATTCAAAGAAAAATTATTTGATGAGGTGATATTTGGACAGAGACCTGAGGAAGGGTAGAAGGGAACCAAACAGATATCTGGAGGAAGAGCATTCCAGACAGAGGGAGGGATAAGTTTAAGGGACCTGAAATGGGAACAAGCTCTGTGTGTTGGAATAATGGAGGTAGGAGGCTAGTGTGGTTTGAATTTGAAAAATAGAATCGGGGAGTGGTAGAGAATGAAATCTGAGAGACAGATGGGGGCCTGATCACATAGGCCTAGCAGACCATTGTAAGATATATTATTCTCTGCATGAGATGGGAAGCCACTTGGGTCAGAGGAAGAACACATTGTGGCTCATCTTTGAAAAAATCTGTTGTGTAGAGCAAGGAAGGAAGAGAGAGACAAGTTAGGAGGCCATTGTAATCATTCAAGTGAGAGGTGATGGTGGCTTGGACTAGGGTGGCCGTAGCACAGGTGGCAGTAGTACTTGTGACAAGTATTCAGATTTTAAATACATGTTGAAGGTCATACTATCATATTTGCTGATGGATTAGGTGAGGGGAATGAGAGAGAGTGACGAGGAGCTTGGGGAAATTCCAAATTGGGGGCCAGATGTTTACCATTCTCAACTTCTCCTACGTCTATTCCCTCTTCATCCCCACCACCACTTTCCCAGCCAAGGACACGACAGTGTCTCACCTGGTTTACTGCAGCATCCTAACCTGTCTCCAGCCTCCAGATTTTCCCCTTTGCTTCTTCCTTCCCTAGCAGCTGGACCCCCAAGTCCAACCATACCACTCTCTTCCTGAAATCCTATCCCTGCCCCTCCATCATCACCTGTAGGGTGAAGTCAGGGTCCCCCACGTCCATGACCGGACCCCTGTGCTTCTCTGACTCCCCCCCTTGACCCTCCCCGCAGACACCCTGTGTTCCTGGCAGAATGCACCACTGACACCTCCCGGATGTTCTTTCACACCTCCGTGCCTGTGCTCCTGCTGTGTCCTTGGCCTGCCATGCTCTATTTCTGATGCTTCCTGGAAAATGCTTATTCATCCTTAAAGATTCAAACCAAGCCTTTCTTCCTCCATAAAGCCTTTCCTGGAGCCCCAGGTGTAGGTGACCCCTTCCATCATAAGGCCCCACCTTTTTATAGCTGGCCTTGTCTAATTGTATTGAAAGTGTTTTTCTGCCTGTCTCCTCTACCAGTCTGAAGCCCCTTGAAGGCAGGAATCATGTCTTACTTGTTTTGTTTTTGTTTTCAGTACTCGGAATTGAAATCCGGGTCGCTTTATCACTGATTTATAAACCCATCCCTTTTTATTTTGAGACATTGCTGAGGCTGGCCTCAAAATTATAATCCTCCTGCCTCAGATTCCCAAGTAGCTGGGATTATGGTGTGCACCACCATCCCCAGTACATCTTATTTATTTTATTTTATTTTTGGTACTAGGGATCGAACTCAGGGGCACTCGACCACTGGGCCATATCCCCAGCCCTTTTTTATATTTTATTTAAAGACAGGATCTCACTGAGTTGCTAAGTGCCTCGCCACTGCTGAGGCTGGCTTTGAACTCGAGATCCTCCTGTCTCAGCCTCCCAAGTGCTGGGATTATAGGCGTGCGCCACCATGCCTGGCTCATCTTGTTTATTTCTGGAAACCTAATACCTGGGACACAGCCAGCACATAGGATGGTATGCTCAGTAAATGTTTGTTGAAGTAATGATGGGATGCATGGATTAATTTATGATAACTGTCAAAGGGACTTGAGTTGTAAGGAGGTTAAATACTGATGTTGGAATACAACCCCTTCAAAAATAATAAGAAAGAAAGTTAGGGGCTGGGGTTGTGGCTCAGCGGTAGAGCACTCACCTCGCACGTGCGCAACCTGGGTTTGATCCTCGGCACCACGTAAACATAGATGCATTGCATTGTGTACAACTAAAGTAAATAAACAAATATTTTAAAAAAGCATAGCAGTTGAGAGCATGAGTTTGAGAATCAAAATCTATATTTACTGAGCACTGTAGCACATGCCTGTAATCCCAGAAACTCAGGAGGCTAGGCAGGAGGATCACAAGTTCAAGGTCAGCCGAGGCAACTTAGTAAAACCCTGTCTCAAAAATTTTTTAAAAAGCGGGGAAGAAGGTGGTGCTGGGGTCATAGCTTAGTGGTAAACTACCCCTGGTTTGATCCCCAATACTGAAAAAAAAATCTGGATTTGAATTCCAACTCTGGACTCTCTTGCTTACTGTGCCACAATGCTTAAGTCCTGTGAGCCTCAATTTCCAGCCCTGGGGGCAATTAAGAGTAATAATACCTACCACAGGGGTTATTGTGCAGATTAAGTGAGATAATGTATATTTGAAGCAAGACAGAGAAAAATGAATTATCTTAACAGCTGGCACCTGCAGGAGCCCTGTTTGGGGATTGACTTTGATTGCGGTTGACTGTGAGCCGTGGAGATTTGGCCATTGTCGCCACCCGTGGTCTCGCGGGATTTGTTGCGGGATCTCGGGTGACTTGGCCGAGATTGCTGATCGGGTCAGGGCCATTTTTAGGGTGTGTTTTTGGCGTGTGTTAGTCGTTATTAGAACCAGAGAGAAAAGTTATCAGAATAAAAAGCTGTTTGTCTCCAGTTTGCTTCTGAAGTTTTTCCCGCGGCTCCGTTGCACCAAGCGCTTCAGGCAGCAACAGGCACCAAAAAATCCTATTAAGGAGAGAACTCAACTTTGTTAAGAAACTGTCCTGAGAAGGAGGTTGGGCAGAAGTGGGACTGAAAGAAGTAGGGCTGTGACATCATCAGAGAAAGGAAAGTATTTTTTCAAAATCAACCTTTTATTTTGGAAGAATTTTCAGTTTACAGAAAAGTTGTAAAGATAATCCAGAGAATTCCTGTATGTCCTTCACCTACTTAATTTTTCCTAATGTTAACATGGATCATTTGTCAAAAGTGAGAAATTAACATGGTACTTTTCACTAAACTATAGACTTTCTATCCGTTCCAACCATTTTTCCACTGAGATCCTTTTCTGCTCCAGGATCCAATCCAGGACACCACACTGCATATAGCAGTGACTTGTCTAGACTAGAGAGAGGGCAATGACGAAGGTCTCATAGCAAGCCACGGTCAGGAGAGGAGGAAGACAGGGGAATAGAGTGAGAGATGGAGATGGGAAGAAGGAAAGTAGAGATAGAGAGGGCAAGGGTGACTCCAAATACACTGTGTGGCCCCCTTTGATTCCTCCACGCTGTAACCCTGGCAATGCTGGTGGAAGAAAGGTGTTGAATTTTGCGTCTGGAATGGCCTGGTACAAAAGGGAAGCCATTGGGAGGACAGAGGAGCAAAGGGAGGTTTGGCCCTGTGTAAGAGCCCTAACTGAGGAGATAGCTAAGATGGCGGCTAGCTGAGAGCCATAAAGATGTTCAAGTATTTTCACCTGATATTCATGCATTTATCCAAGAATCTTTTTATGCCCGTGAACACCACGTGACGCACCAGTAAGCTCGAGCTGTTAGCACGTGTCCTTGTTAAGGCAAAAAGTATTTAACCGGGTGAGGGTGAGTTAGAGTGGTGGTTGGAGTTGGAGTTGGAGAGGTTGTTGGAGCTGGAGAGAGAAGTTAGAAGAAAGAAGAATAAAAGAACTTTTTCATTTCCATTCTGCCTCCGAATTTTCTCCCGCGGCGTCATTGCTGCAAGCGGCAATCACTACAGGCGGCAACAGCCCTGGGAGCACACATCCCCAGCCACAGACATCTGGGGGCTGGGTAGGTAGTTTATACTTCCACAGGCTACAGAGTTGGCAGGGTGTTGAGGAGTGGCCAATTATATCCATAACTTAAAGGGCAGAAAACTCTCTCTGGATGGCATCCATTTGACACACAGAAAGTGCTCAAAATGCTCATTAGTAGTAGTAGAAAGCTCCAGTTCTTTTCTTTTTTGGGTTTGTGTGGGGGCAGCAGGCCATGAGAATTGAACTCAGGGGAGCTCTGAAGTACTAAATTGCCCAGGTCGGCCTCGAACTTGTGATCCTCCTTCCTCAGGATCCCGAGTCACTAGAATTATAAGGGTGCTCAGGTCCCTTCTGAAGGAGTGCTGTTCAGCTCTCCACCCAACTCCAGAAAGCTAACTCTAAGCTTAGGTAGGATCCACCCCACTCCGTGTTCAGGCTTCTTCCCTTAAAATCACCCACTGTGGCTTTAGGCAGACCACAGTGGATTCACCACCAAGGGAACCCACTCCAGCCCCACATGGTGGCACACTCGTAATTCTGGCACTCAGGAGGTTAAGGCAGGAAGATTGCAAGTTCAAAACCAGCCTGGACAACTTAGTGAGACCCTGTCTCATGTTAAAATAAAAAGGGCTAAGTATGTAGCTCAGTGGTAGAGCCCCCCTGGGTTCAATCCCCAGTGTCCCCCAGGGCGGCAACTGGGTGGTGGTACTGGGATGCACTCCATGGATTAAACCATGAAGGTATGGCAGCTTAAATTTGTTCACCTGGGTTACTGACAATGAGTTCAGGGTAACTTGAGGGTCCCCAGTAACAGTGAGGGAGGATGAGCAAGTGATGTAGGACAGTAGCAATAGCCATGATAATGACCTCAAAGCCTGTGGCTCAGAGTAAAACCCTAGGTGCCTAGCCTCTCTCCCTCCTCCAAGAACCATTTTCTTCCTCCTTCCTCCAACCCCAGTCCCCAGATGAGTCCCTGAGAAGTTCAATGGCTCTCTTCACTACAGAGATGGGAGGATTTATGCAAAGGGCCCTGTCTAAGAGGCCAAGGTCAAAGACTAAGTTGTAAGGGCAAGCACTAGCATGACAAGCCCAAAATCATTTCTTTTTTTTCCACTTTTTTCTCAGTATTTTGAGCACCGTGAAAAAAAAAAAATCCTTTCCATTTCCAAAGTGCTGTTAAATTCACAGTTCTAGGAGGTGTGTGAAGTGTGCCTATTTTACTGATGAAGAAGCTGTGACTCCAGGATCAGACATTGCCAGAAGGCCATGCAACTTAATTGCAAAGGATCTAGGACCAGAAGCTGGTCTCTCCCTTGGACCTGAGTCCCTGTTAATGACCATCACCCATGCTTCCCCAGTGAGAGCAATTCCTAGTCTCTTGGCAGAGAGTGGGGGAGGCTCAGATTCAGAATATAGGGAATTTCCCAAATGTCAACATTTTAGCCTTAACAAATTTATTTGAAAACACATTTCTTCAAAATAATTTATTCCTAAACAGCTAAAGCAGGGAGGAAAAGCAGTTGTCAAAGAATGAATTGAGCAGACAGGATAACAGACAGGTTAAGGGGAATAATTAGAGGCTTTTTTCTCCTTATTCAACAGCTCCTTTTTCAGGCCTGTCAATCACTGTTTATCACACTTGAACCAAAACAATGATTTTTTTTTTTCTTCCCTCTCTGAGGCCAGGAAGACCTACTGGGGAGATAGTGACTAACAAACAGTGAGGCAGGATCACAGTATTAGATAGGCTGAAGGTATGGCAGCTTAAATTTGTTCACAGCAGCTTGGAACCACCATTCCGTGGTAATGGGAAAGGCCCATGTCAGTAGCTAGTATGACACCTAGCAGAAGCATATGTCCTGAGCTCCTACTGTGGGGTGGCATTCTCCCCAGGCACCATGAGTGCTAGGGATGGACCCCAGAGCATGATAAGCAAGTACTCTACCACCTCCAGCCCCCAAAGCTGGCATTCTTTATTTAAACTTCTCAACAACCCTGCCAGATGGACACTTCATCTTCACAGATGAAGACACTGAAGTTCCGAGAATTTAAAATCATGCACATGAAAGAAAACACACAGGATCACACCTAGCGGCAAGTCTCTGTCCGACTGGGACCCTGGGGACTGTGGCAGAGCAATCAACCTAACTCCAGATAAGGAATGAGGAAATGCAGGAGCAACTAATGAACTCAAGGGCCACAAGGGTAAAGACGGAGCTCACTCATAGCAAAATAGGTATGGAGATTGATTTTTAGCACAGTCTTATTCCAAAGCTCATTGAAACAAGATCTGGGCCTCTTGGTAAAGCTCAACCATAGACCTACCTTGAAGAACTGCAACTGATGGAGGAAAAGATTGAAAGGTGAGTACATAGGAGAGGATCTGGCCCAGGGGACACTGGGGAAGATTTCCTAGAGGAAGGAGTGGCCAAGTTGAGCGGTACCCATGTAAATTAAAGTGAAGAAAAGGAAAAGAGAAGAAAATTCTCAGCAGAGAAGACAATAAGCAAAGACACATCTGCTGGAAACAACACAAACAGAAGAAAACCATAGCTGGATGTAACCTGAATGTTAAACTTGAAGTAAGAAGGTCACCATTAATCCCAGCAGCTCAGCAAGCTGAATGAGGAGGATCACGTATTCAAAGCCAACCTGAGCATCTTAGGGAGGCCTTAAGCAACTCAGTGAGACCCCGTCTCTAAATAAAATATAAAAAAGGGCTGGGGATGTGTCTCAGTGGTTAAGTGCTCCTGGGTTAAATCCCCAGTATAAAAAACAAAAAGAATTGGCCATTAATGAGGTGATAGCCGATAATAGCCAACTTCTATTGAATGCTTACCACATGTCAGATACTTCTAAGAGCTTTACATATATTATTCATTAATTCATTCCACAAATATTTATTGAACACTATAGGGCTGGTTACATGATGTGCAGGTGAAAAAATTTCAGTACATGGTGAACATACCAGGCCCCTTGTTCAAAAGCATGAAAAAGCTTTTTACTTGCTTTCACAATCTTTCTCTTTTCTCATCATTTTTTTTTTCTATTTCATGTTGTGTTCCTTGAGCATAGATATACTGCCAGGATGAGCACAGACCCAGTGCCCAGCCCAGCCACAGATGCCTAACTATGACCCATCCTTCCCCATGCCCAAGCCTCTCTGGGGTATAATATGACAGCAGTTGCTGGAAAGGGGCAGGGGAGCAGGTTGATGAGAACCCACCTAGAAGAAGTGAGGGATAGCAGAGGCAGGATCACATCTGAATTGGGGCACCAAACCACCAGTACATACTCCATTATCCCATCAGACTTCACTTATAAAACACAGATTCAAAGATAAAATTCTTATGAATTTCAAGATGGCAACCACAGAGCATTAAACTCCAAGTTCAGGGTCCCCCTTTTGAGAGTGAGACCTGTGCTCCTGCACTGTTTCCATGCCATTAAAGCCATCCCTGGGTACCACCACATGCAAGGTTCTATCCTTGATTCTAGGATACAGCAGTGAAAACAAAAACTAAAAAATCCTGCTGTCTTGCAGTTTACATTCAAGTAGAGGGAGCAAACCAACAAAATTAATGGGGCAAATACATGGTATACTTAATGGTAATAAGTACAATGGAGGTAAATGATGCAAGAAGAGGGCCTTTGGAAGGTTTGACAAGAGAAGTGATATGATCTGACATATTTTCAAAGGCTCACTCTGGCTGCTTTGTGAAGAAGGATGACTGAATAGAGTCTCACATTTTGAACATTAGTAATGCAACTCAAAAGTTGAGGGTAAGGAAAGGGAAGACAGCATGAGCTGGAAACTATTGCAATAGTCTGGGTAAGAGATGATGGTGTCTTAAACCAGAGTGGTAGCAATAGAGGATGTGAAATGTGATCTGATTATGGATGTATTTTGAAGGGGGAATCAACACACTTCCTAACAAATTAGATATGGAATGTGAAATAAAAAGAGGACACAAAAATTAACCCAAAAATTTTAGCCAGAGCAACTGGAAGAATGTTGCCATTAACAAAAATAGGGATGAATATAGATAAAGCTGGATGAAACTGGGAGTTAGGTTTCAGGAAGGTGAAGTTTAGATGACTGTTAGACTTTGAAAGGAAGACATCAAGTAGAAAATTCTGAGTCTGGATTTTGGGGAGAGAAATATGAAAGTATGAAGCATAAAATGGTATTTTAAAATAATAAGATTGGGTGAGATCTTCAAGGAGCCTGAGGTTAAAAACAGTTCTGAGGTACTCCAACATGAGAATTTAGAGAGATGAGGATAAACAAAAAAGACTGAAAATGAAAGGTTGATGAGAAAAGACGAAAACCTGGGGAGTATGGTGTCCTCAGAGCCAAGCCGAGAAAGTGTTTCAGAACAGAGAGGATAACTCTCAATGTCAAAAGCTGATGATGGGTCAGTATGAGGAATGAAAGCTGAACTTTTCATTTAGCAACCTAGCGTTCTTGGTGACTTCAACAAAAGTAGATTCACTGCTGTAGTAAGGTGAAATCCTGATTAGAATAGGTTTTGTCAAAAATGGGAGTAAAACAACTCATATTTAAAAATTAGTACATGAGAGCCAGGCTAGGTGGTGGACACTTGTAAACCCAGAGGTTTTGGAGGCTGAGGCAGGAGGATCATAAGTTCAAAGCCAGCCTCAGCAACTTAATCAGGTCCTAAGCAACTCAGCAAGACCCTGTCTCTAAGTAAAATACACACACACACACAAAAAAGGGGGGGGCTGGGGATATGGCTCAGTGGTTAAGTGCCTCTGGATTTAATCCCTGGTACAAAAATTTAGAAAGTGGGGAAAATCAAATCAAACATTTATCCTCTTTTCCCTCAAGGTAATCAAATAGTTAAGGAGGAGAAGTTTCTTCTTATAAAAGCATTCAGCTAACAAATATGGAAGGAACAATGGAAAATCGTCATTTTATATCTTCTCATGGATGAATGGATCTCAACAGTGCTCACCAAAGGCATTATGAAATGACACTAAGCACTACTGCATAAAAAGGAATCTAAATATGACTAAAACTATAGATCTAACCATCTGTTTACAAAAGCCACATGGAAAGAGGAACCCATTCAGCAACACCACAGAGATGCAATGACAAAATCCATTCTATCAGATACTCTACTGGATAAATGGTCTGGTTTCTTCAACAAAAATATTGCAAATTTTTTTTAACAAGAGAGAAATGGAGAGAGAAACCTGCAGATCAAGAGAGATTTTAAAATAGATCAACAAATTATAATGAATGGCCCTCATTTATATCTTGATTTAAACAAATTTTTAAAAGGATAGTATTTCAAATAATTGAAAATTGGCTCATGCTTAGCATGCATGAGGCCTGGGTTCAATCTAGGAGGAGGAGTAGAAGAAGAAGGAGTCATAAATTGGATATTTGATTATATTAAAAATCACTGTTACATTTTGAATGTGATAGAGATTTATCTTTTTTGTACAGTCCTATCTTTTAGAGATGGGGATGAAATTATATGATATATGTCCAATAATTATATGATTATATGTCTGAGATTTGTTTGTAAATAAGTCCAGGAGAATGAGGAGGAGATAAAACAAGACTGGCAATAAATTGACAATTATTGAAAATTGGGCAGTGGGCACATGAGACTATATTAAGCCATTTTCTTCTCTATGTATGCTTGAGATTTTGTATAATAAAAAGTATGTTTAATTAAAAAAAGATAAGGGGAGAAAAATTTGAGACAATGAGTATAGACAATTCTTTCAAGGAGTTTTGGTGTAAAGGAGATGAGAGAAATGAGGCATTGGCTGGTATTATTTTAATTAGTCCTCAGTTTCAACTTCTGAAGGCAGTACCACGATACCATTTCCATTTTACAGATATAGAGATTAAGGCTTAGGAGAGTTAAATAACTTGTTCAGGGATAAACAGTATGGTAGAGCTAGGATTAAAAAACAGCTAGTTTAGCCGGGCGTGGTGGCACATGCCTGTAATCCCAGCACTTGGGAGGCTGAGGCAGGAGGATCGCGGGTTCAAAGCCAGCCCCAGCAATGGCGAGGCACTAAGCAACTCAGTGAGACCCTGTCTCTAATAAAAAATACAAAAAAAAAAAAAAAAAAAAAAAAAAAAGGGCTGGGGATGTGGCCCAGTGGTCGAGTGCCCCTGAGTTCAATCCCTGGTACAACAAAAAAACCAGCTAGTTTGGCTCCAGGTTTTCACCCTTAACCACTATACTATGTTCAGTACATTAATTGAAGGGGAATAACATGATCAGCTTTGCATTTTGGCCCACTTTGACAGACTTGCGTGGAACAAAATTGGAAGCAAGAAGATCATTTTGGAGTCTGCTGCAACTGTCTAGGCAAAAGATAATGGTGACCCAAACCAGGGCAGTGGCTGTAGAAAGGAGAGAAATGGAAGAATTGCAAAGATGCATGGAAGTAATACTGACCAGAAGATCTTGGTAGTTAAGTGAACAAAAATTAGAAAGGTATCAAATATGCATCTCAGATTTACATCCTGCTTCAGTAAAATAGCTGACAAGAGGACAAGAAGAAAATTAGAGTGAGGTGAAGAATGAGTTCATTTGGGACATGCCAAATGTCTCTGGGAAAAGGATATTAGAAGTGAGATCACCTTCGAAATAAAATCACCTCCATTTATTGGCAGAGTCTTTCTCATTGAAAAGCATCTTGTTAGTAATTACAAATGATGGGTTCTAGTTAAGGAAGAAGGTGAGCATTATTTTCATCGGATGTCCCTCTTAGATAGAAAAGAGGCAATGAGATTACCATGGTACTTTCAGATTCTGGACTGAATTCCTGCTTTCTGAGTCTGCTTTTCCAGAGCCTCCCTCCTTTCAATAGGCATGGTTCTGCCCAGGTCTTGGCTTCAGTCCTAAGTAAATTTCACATGATGAAAGAATTCAAACTTGGAAGTTAGACAAATTTCATATACAGAGGCTGAGGTTCAAGAAGAATGACACGCCATTTTCTAGCTGTGAAACATTGAGTACTTTTACCTAACCTTTCTGAGTCTTAGTTTCCCCAATTTAAAATGAGGATAATGATACCTGTCTCTTAAGACTAAATGAAAGTAAAATGGATATTAACCGCCTAATATAAGCAATCAGGTGTTCATACTCCATGCCTTTTGTAAGATTCTTGGGATGTGATATTCCTAATCCTTAGTGGGTTTTCTAAGTCATGGTCTACATCTGGACAGAGTGAGGATAGTAGGCTTTGATGCCCTTAACTGATTTTAGAGCATTCCATTCTGATCGAAGAATACTCTCACCCCAATTTGGAGTATATAAATTCACTAAGTAAGACTCTCCCATGACCCCAAGATTGTCTAATATACAGCTTTTGCCTGCAGCCTCATGGTGGTAATAGGGTCGTCAGCACCAAAGAGGTGGACAGCTCCTTCAAGGAGACTGTCTTAATTCTAATTCCTGAACCTGACCTCTGCCCACGGTTCTGATCAAGATTTTCCTGTTTTTCTTGCCATAGCTTTAAGCACTGGGGTCAGAATCCATAGGTGTGGCATACCAGAAGGTATCTGAAGGTAACTGGTTCTAAAATAAACATTAAACAAAAACTTTCTAAAGCCGTATCACTGACTTCAACTTCTAAAGAAATATTGCATTGTTCTCTATTGAGGTTTATTCTGACGTAAAGTTTATGTTTTGCAAACTGTATAACTTTTTTTAAAGTTTTTTTAATATTTATTTATTTGCTTTAGTTGTACACAATGCAGTGCATTTATGTTTATGTGGTGCTGAGGATCGAACCCGGGCCGCACACGTGCGAGGCGAGCGCTCTACCGCTGAGCTACAATCCCAGCCCCTTTTTAAAGTTTTTAAACTAATCCATACTGGGTTGGAATCCATGTCTTTTATACTTGCATTCTCTCTGGCTTTATTTTCCATGTCTTAGGAAATGCTTATGTAGCTGCCTCAGCCCTGTACAAAGTTTTGTGTGATTAAGGACACATTTTGGGGGCCTTGGTTCCTAGTCTTATTTTGAGGGTGTGTAGCTTAAAGAATTCTGCTCTCTCTTCTCCCCCTCAAACGGGCATGGATTCCAGAAGGAGGAGAATAATAATTGTTGCCATGGGGAATAGTGTTTGTTTTGTTTAAGGGAACTGAGCTGGAATATACATACATTAATAATTGCAGTAGGTTCTTAAATTTTGACATATGAAGCTATAATGTCAAGCAGAAAGTTGTCTTCAGAGCTCCTTAAATTGGGGGTCTTTCTTCTCTAAGTTGGGTCCTAGATTGACACCAGCACTCTGATATTACAGTGCCTGCTGGAAGAGTCCCAGTGGAGAGTCCAAGAATACTCAACTGACCCCACTTCTTTGAGGCTGAAAAAGCAAGCCCTACTTACAGCATAAATACAATGAATCCAGGACTCAGGCAGAGGCTTTTTTCATGTAATCTTTTTTTTTTTTTTTTTTTTTTTTGTACCAGAGATTGAACTAAGGGGCACTCAACCACTGGGCCACATCCCCAGCCCTTTTTTGTATTTTTATTAGAGACAGGGTCTCACTGAGTTGCTAAGTGCCTTGCCATTGCTGAGGCTGGCTTTGAACTCGAGATCCTCCTGCCTCAGCCTCCCAAGTGCTGGGATTACAGGCATGCGCCACCACGCCCGACTCATGTAATCTTAAGGAGTCTTCACAGCAATCCTGAGAGGTATGTATTAATATCACTATTTTGCAGATAGGGAAGCCCAGACTTGAGAAGGGGTTATCATTTACCACCCAGTTTGCAAATGGTAGAGCCAGATTCAAACTCAGGTCAGCCTTAACACCAGACTATGGTGCTAAGTCACTGTCTGTTGCTTCAGAAACTTTAAAAAGGGGAAAGGCTCTGATGTCATTGGAGTAACTGAGGGGGGTGAGCCTTGGGGTTGCTGGTTCCAGGAAGAATGTGGAAGATTCAAGAGCATCCTCCATATCTGTGAATCAGTGCCTCTCCAAAGTTTTCAGTTCAGCACCACAGACCGGTTCTAAAGTGGCTGTATTAGAATCAGCTGGTGGGCATGTGAAGACTACAAATATTTGGACCCCATGCCCAAAGATTCAAAATCAGTAGGCATGTGTGTGCATGTACAAATGTGTACGAACAGATCCCATCATTATGTACAACTATAATGCACCAATAAAAATGTGGAAAAAATCAGTAAGCATGTAACAGAGCCCAGGAATCTGAATTCTTTTTTTTTAAATACTTATTTATTTGCTTTAGTTGTACACAATGGGTTTATTTGTACGTGGTGCTGAGGATCGAACCCGGGCCGCGCACGTGCTAGGCGAGCGCTCTACCGCTGAGCCACAATCCCAGCCCCAGGAATCTGAATTCTTAAAGATTTCTAGGGGATCCTGATGCACAGACAGACTTGGGAGTCACTGTTTCAGCAGACTTTATGAGCCCCAATGTTTCCCCTTCTGCCTTTCATTATAAAACAACCCTCAGGGACTCAGAGACAAGGTTTGGAAGGAGGACTAGAGTCACCATAGATGTGATCACACAGCACTTAGAAGTGGTTATGACACTAGTGCTCAGACAGGAGTGGTGGCATATGCCAGTACCAGGGACACTTTCTCAGACTCCAAAAACACTCACCTCGGTTGAGAATCACTACATTAGGACTATCAAATGAGCCTAGAAATGAACTTATTGGGGGTAAGCCATAACTGTTTCCTGAGGGATTAATGCTAATCGCTTCTGCATTGTTACAGAGCAGCCACGGCATTTCCCACCATCTGGCATATCTTCTAGGAGGACTTCTAATCTATCTCCAGGGAACTTCCCCAAGTTTTCCCCATTACAACTAGAGGGGGGTTAGCACTTACGGTTCTCTTTGGGCATTCTGAATAGGGGTCTGAAGCTTCTTTCTCTTTGAGTGTATTGGGTTTGGAGTGGTCTGGGACACATTCACAGCTACCTGTACACTGAAGGAGGTGTGGATATAAAAGCACACTGATGAACTGTGTGAGTGGTGGGAACCAAGATGAGCTGTCTAAAGAGAGATGCTACTTCTCACTTCCAATTAATCCATGCAGATATGCAGGCAGGCTCATTATCAATAGAGCTTGCGATTAGAGAGAGAGAGAGAGAGAACAGTACAGATATTAGGATGTTGACTCAAATTAAAAATTTTAAATATCTTTTGTTTAGTCCAAACAAAAGCCTTTTGTAGACCACATTGGCCAGATTACAAACCCTGTTAAGAACGAAAGTCAGCAAGAAACCAACCCCTCAACCCCTTCCTGATTTTTGCTTCGCTTGAGGGCAGGCTGCCACACCTGGCCATGCCTGCCAAAGGAGTCAGTTCCATTGTGGAAGCTGCAATTCCAAAGCACCTAATCATTCTAGACTGTGTTGATTTGGCCACTTGTTAGGGTGAAGCTTTGAGCATGGTCTTTGCTTAAAAAGTTCTGGGACAAAAAGTTCTGGGACAAAACCAAACCTGGTAGATTGTTCTAATATGTCTTTCTAACCTGCTAACAGACTTAACATTCCATTCCTAAAATCCACTCATATATGATTGTTGTCCAGACTCAAAAAGCTGAGTGGCCAACTCAGTGCTGTTAGAATGCCAACAGTAATACCAGCTTCCTTTCCTCTTGTATTCCAAATATCCCATGCAAAAGGATCATCTCCATTCACAAGCACTGCCATCTGCAATTGGAGTAATTTGAATTTGGCATTGAACTCCGCTTATCTCACCAACCACCATGCCAAGTGAGTTGAAGGATTTGACCACTTGTAAAGAAGTTTCCCCCATAATTTTTATCACTTTTGATTGATAACCACAAAAGTGATTGTGAACTCCATCACCTTTTTAGAATTGAAGACCTTTTAATATCAGTTTTTCCTATTGCAAAGACATAGTGGAGAAATGGAATCAGTTAACAGGAGATGAATATTGTTATTGTCTTGCAGCTCTATTTCTACCAGCCCTCTTCTTTCCCACCCTCTAGTGGGTGAAAACTCTGGTGGTTAAATGCCTTTCCTGAGAAAGAAAAACCCAACTAAGTGGGTGGTTCTGAAGCAAAAATAGTGGCAAAGTCCTGCCTGATGGAGAAGTATCTGAAGCAGTCTTGTGGGATCTTCTCTTCAGAAGCGACAGGACTCTGAATCTACAGATTAAAGGCACAATTCCTTTGATTAGGATCCTGTGTGTCAAGTTTCCACCCAGGGTCAATGGCTCCTTGAAGTATCTAATAATGTTCACAAGATTAGAAGAGGAGGAGAGAGATTTTCAGACTTCTCTGAAGAGCTTATCCAAAATACTCCTTCTTATTCACTCCCTCCAACCCCAACTCTCTGGCTGAGCCATTTTACATTGCCAACAGCAATATAAAAGGGTTCCATTTTCTCCATATCCTTGACAATACCTGTAATTCATTCTCTCTCTCTCTCTCTCTCTCTTTCCTCCTCCCACCCCTCTCTCTCTCTCTCTCTCTCCTTCCTCCTCGCACCCCTCTCTCTCTCTCTCCCCTCTCTCTCCAGTACAGGGGATTGAACTCAGCGGTGCTCTCTACTGAGCCACATCCCAACCCTTCTTGTTTTATTTTGAAACAAGTTCTTGCTAAGTTGCCCAGGCTGGCCTTGAACTTATGATCCTTCTGCCTCAGCCTTCCAAGTAACTGGGATTACAGGCATGCTCCATCACACATGGCTTGATGGTCACTTGTTTATCTTTAGAGAAATGTCTACTCAAGTCCTTTGCCTTTTTTTTTTTTTTGGGGGGGGTACCAGGGATTGAACTCAGGGGCATGCGACCACTGGGTCACATCCCCAGCCCTTTTTTGTATTTTATTAGAGACAGGGTCTCACTGAGTTACTAAGTGCCTTGCCATTGCTGAGGCTGGCTTTGAACTTGCAATCCTCCTGCCTCAGCCTCCCAAGTGCTGGGATTACAGGCGTGCTCCACCACGCCCGGCTCTCCTTTGCCCATTTTTAAATTAGTTTTTGTCTTTTTACTGTTGTTCTTTCTGGATAGTAGATCATTATCAGTATTTTACAAATACTTCCAACCATTATGTTAATCATCTTTTCACTTCCTTAATAATGTCTTTTTTAAAAGTATTTTATTTTTTAGTTGTAGTTGGACACAATACCTTTATTATATTTGTTTATTTTTATGTGGTGCTGAGGATAGAACCCAGGGCCTTGCACATGTTAGTCAAACTCTCTATTGCTGAGCCACAACCCCAGCCCCTGAATAATGTCTTTTGATGCACAAAAGCTTTTAATTGTGATAAAGTCTAATTTATTTATTTTTTCTTTTATTGTTCATGCTCTCAGTTTCATATCTAAGACTCCATTGCCAAGTCCAAGATCATAAAGATTTACCCCTTCTCTCTTCTAAGATTTTTATTGCTTTATCTCTCATATTTAGATCATTGATCCATTCTGAGTTAATTTTTGTTTGTAGCATGAAGCAGATTTCAAGTTTTTTTTTCTTTTGCTTGTGGTTTTTCATTTGTACCAACCACATTTATTGAAGAGTCTATTCTTTCTCCATTGGATGGACTCAGCACCCTTTTAAAAAATCACCTGGCCATAAATATATGGTTACATTTCTGGACTCAAATCTCTTTATTGGTTTATATGTCTGTCCTTCTGCCAGCACTGTAGAGTTTTGATTATTGTAACTTTGTAGTAAGTTTTGAAATCAGGAAGTATCTTTCAGCTTTGTTCTTTTTCTATATCATTTTGGCAATTTGGGACTCCTTATAATTCCCTATGAATCTGAGAATCCGTTTTTTCCATTTCTGCAAAAAAAATCAGTGAACTTATGACATAGATTACATTGAATATATAAATCATTTGAGTAGAATTGCTATCTTAAGCAAATATTAAGTCTTCAATCCATGAACACTGGTTGTTCCTTATATCTTTTCAGCAATGTTCTATATTTTATATATTTTATATATGGATTTATAAAATAAATAAAATATATATATATATATACATCTAAAAGGACCAGGAAGATGTATTGACTGCTCTTGGTGAGAGATGGTGGTGACTTGGACAACAGAGTAGTCCTGGGACAGGTTGGATTAAGAATATCCTTTAAAGTAGAACCAAAAAATAAAATTGGCTGGGATATAAGAAATAGCTGAATCAATTATCACTTCTGGGTTTTTGTCCTAAGTAACTGGTGAATGGCGGTGCCATTTGCTGGGTAGAGAACCCTGGATAAGGTACAAAGGAAAACCAAATAATTCGGTTTGTTTTCAATATTAAATCAGAGGTCTTTGTTAGACTTGGATAATGTTTATCACAATTTGTAATTATATATTTGCTTGTTTACCTCTTTATTAGCTGCTGTGTCCCCCTGTGAACAGTAAAATCCCTGGGGCCAGAACCAAATCTTTCTTATTTAACCTTAGGTGTAGGTACCTCCAATATTTAACACAATGCTTAGCACATAGTAGATTATCATTAAATTATTAATAAATAAATGAATTGACACATGGCCAGGTCTAGATGGCCTTTCTTATATACTTGATTTATAACACTACTTTCAGATGCACATTCTTGTTCTTTACTTATTACTGCTTTTCTAGCACTTTTTCTTTGTGTTGGAAGTAAGGTTTTTTTTTTTTTTGTTTTTTTTTTTTTTTTTTGTTTTTGTGGTACCAGGGATTGAACTCAGGGGCACTCGTCCACTGGGTCACATCCCCAGCCCTTTTTTGTATTTTTATTTAGAGACAGGGTCTCAGTGAGTTGCTAAGTGCCTCGCCATTGCTGAGGCTGGCTTTGAACTCGCGATCCTCCTGCCTCAGCCTCCCAAAGTGCTGGGATTACAGGCGTGCGCCACCGCGCCCGGCTGGAAGTAAGGTTTTTAAATTCAGAATTTGATAAAGCTTAAAATGCCTCTAACCCTATCTCTTTACTCTCACTTTATGTTTCTATCCATGCAACCTCTGGAACAATGATGCCAAGACAAATAAGAAAGGGGTTGGGCATGGTGGCACACACCTATAATCTCAGTTACTTGTGAGGCTGAAACAGGAGGATCACAAGTTTGAAGCTAATCTGCATCACTTAGCAAGTCCCCATCTCAAATTAAAAAAAAAAGATTAGTGTAGGCCTGGTATGATGGTGCTTAACTATAATCCCAGCACCTGAGAAGTCTGAGCAGGAGGATTGTGAATTCAAAGCTAGCCTCAGCTATTGAGTGAGGCCCTAAGCAACTTAGTGAGACCCTGTCTCAAAATAAAAAAGAAAAAGGCTGGGGATGTGGCTTAATGGTTAAGTACCCCTGGGTTCAATCCCTGGGGTTTGAAGAAAGAAAGAAGCAGTGTGGGGGAGGAAAAAGAAAAGAAAGAAGAAAGTTAGGGATATAGCTCAGTGTTTGCCTAGCATATGCAAGGCCCTGGGTGCAATCCCCAACATGGCAAAAAAACAGAAAGCAAGCTTCTCAATAATAGTACTTCTCAATAATAGTAGCTAATATTTATTGAATGTTAACTATGTTCCAGGCACCATGTAAAATGCTCCACATCATCTCATTTAATGCTCACAACAAACGTATTAGCATAATGCCTGAAGCACTGTTTTGTTTTTTCAGTATCAGGGTCACATGCTTTGGAATATGAGCTTGTCCATATAGCCAAAGGGAACAGTTAAGAAGGGCACAGTAATTTAATTTATTTGAGTGAATATATATCAATGTCATTTTTTTAAAAAAAGGTGCTAGTTGTACCAGCATAAATAAAGTTTTGGAGACTCTTGAAATTGGGCAAATGAGTACTTTACAGTTAAAAATCCATCCAGAAACAAACATTTACTGAGCCCTACTACATACATACTGGTGGGAGCAAACCACAAAAATAGAGAATCTGGGCTTAGCTTCTGAGAATTTATGATTTTTCAATAGGGGATATTTTTTTGGATCAGGCAGCCATAAAGTAAAGAATGAAAAGGAGGGAGGGAGAGAGGGAAAGAGAGAGAGAGAGAGAGAAAGAAAGAAAGAAAGAAAGAAAGAAAGAAAGAAAGAAAGAAAGACAGGCAGAAAAGACGGGAGGGTGGGAGGAGCAAGGAAGGATGGAAACTATTTACTACAGTTTAACCAAGAGACTATTGTGTTTTTATGCTGAGTGGCAAGTTTTATGTTCACTGGTCCATGAACAGGGGGATGATATAGCATTAAACCACACCTGGTCTTCTGCTTAGCATGCATGAGGCCCTGGGTTTGATCCCCAGCACCAGCACCAAAAATAAAACCAAAAGCCAAACAAAAACAAACCAACCAACCCCTCCCCCCCAAAAAAAACCTGCACTTGGTTTGAAATTTCCCCAGCTTGAGGCTGGGCCTTTGAAAATCTAGAACATCCTCCAGGTAGTCCCTGCTGATTAGTTAAAATTGGTTCATGAATCAAAGCCTGTTGACCATCTCTGATTCCTTGCTCTTTTGAATGTTTCATCAAGTTTAAATGATGATGAAAAGGCAAAGATCATCTCCTAGGGCCAATCTTACTACAGGGTTTGGGGGACAGCTGGATCCAGAGTGGGGAAAAGGTCATCAGACAAGTGGTAGAAATCTGTCCATTGGTGGATTCTTTCCAGCTCCCACTATTAATTTCTGGGGTCCACTCAAGACCCTCAATATATGAGCTTTGTTCTTAAAGGCTTCTAAATCTCACCATCCTAAAAAGTCCCAATCATAAATCCACAATGATGTGTCTTAGAGCATGGAGGCTCCAAAAGTGGATGCTATTCTTGCTAAGGCAGGAAGCTATATCAAAAGGACACAAACAATCCCCTCCCATCCTGAGTGTGGGCTGTGACTTGCTTCTGAAAGTATAGTATGGAAGAAGGTTGTGGGGAGTAACTTTACAATGGAGAAATCTGGGGGTGATCAACCAGGTGATCCAGATCAACGTAAATAGAGAAGTCATCTTGATACTGTGTTCCCATGATACGATGTAATGATGGTGTTTTACTTCTATTTTCTCAGTTTAGCCGTGAGAAAAATATCAGACAATCCAAAACAAGGGATATTCTACCTTACCAGTACCACTCAAAATCCTTAAGGTCATCAAAGACAAAAATGTCTGAGAAACTGTCACAGTCCAGAGGAAGGTAAAGTGACACAATATCTAAATGTAATGCAGTATCCTAGATGGGAGCCTGGAACAGAAAAAGAATGTTAGGGGGGAAAATTAATGAAATCTGATAAAGTGTGAAGTCAAGTTAATACTAACGTTATCAGTACTGATTCCTTAGTTGTGACAAAGTTTCCACAGTAATGTAAGATATTAACAACGGGGGAAACAGTGAGGGCTATCTGGGAACTCTGTACTATCTTTGAAACTTTTTGGGGGGGTGGGTAATGGGGATTCAATTCAGAGGCACTCTACCACTGAGCCACATCCCAATCTCTACTTTTTGTGTTTTATAGTTTGAAGTTTTGGGGTTTTGTTGTTGTTGTTGTTGCTGCTGCTGCTGTTTTGCTTTGTTTTGTTTTATTTAGAGACAGATTCTCACTAAGTTGCTTAGTGCCTTGCTTTTTCTGAGACTGGCTTTGAACTTGTGATCCTCCTGCCTCAGCCTCCTGAACCACTGGGATTACAGGCCTGCACCACAGAGCACCGAGCTCTTTGAAACTTTTCTTGTAATCTAAAATTATTCTAAAGTAACACACAACCCTTGGCTGAATTTGTGTGTGTTTCTTCCCTATCTATCCATTTCTTCAAAGGCATATCCAAGGTGTTGCTGCCTTCTGCAAGGCAGCTCTGAAGGAAACAGGTGCAGTGTCATCCAAGAAGAAACCTTTGGGAGGGAAGAAGACATGGTGTGAACCAAGCTCAGTCACTCGATACCTGGAGTAGAAGTCTAGCCTCCCGGAACTCTCATTTGTCAAAGACATTAGCTGTTTTCCTCACTTTTTATAGATCAGGAAGCTGGGGACCAATGAAATTGAACATCTTATAGTTAGTGGCTTCAAACATATTTCTGTTTTTGTCTTATGTTTAGAAATATTTTATTTTGCCAGGCACAGTGGCACATGTCTGTAATCCCAAGGGCTCGGGAGCCTGAAGCAGAAGGATCGCAAGTTCAAAGCCAGCCTCAGCAACTTAGTGAGGCCCTAAGCAACTTAGAGAGATCCTGTATCAAGATAAAAAAATAAAAAGGGTTGGGGATGTGGCTCAGTGGTAAAGCATCTCTGGGTTCTGGGTTCAAATTCCCAGTACCAAAATAAATAAATAAATAAAAACAAAGAAAGGAAGGAAAGAAAGAAAGAGAAAAAGAAAAAAGAAAGAAAAATTTTTATTTTAGGAGTAATTATTCAGTAGTTTGAATGCTAACACTTTAATGAGAGATATTATAGTACAGCAGTTAAGAGTAAAAGCTGCAGGGTACAAAGTTTCAGTTAAATGGAAGGAATAAGTTTTTGAGATGCATTGCACAGCATGGTGACCACAGTTAATTATAATACATTGTATATTTCAAAATTGCTAAGAGAGTAAATTTCAAATGTTCTTGCCACAAAAAATAAGTATGTGAGGTGATGGATATGTTAATTAGCTTGATTTAATCATTCCACATTAGTACATTTATCAAAACATCACATCATACCCCATAAATATATTCAATTATGTGTCAATAAAAAATAAGTTAAAAAAGAATAACATGCACCACACAAAGATGAAAAGCTATAGGATTAGCTGCCCCCAGAGTTGAGTACCAGCTTCCCTGACTTATTAATTGTGAGACCTTGATCCACTTAAACTCTTGGAGCCTCAGTTTGCTCATCTGAAAACTAGAAATAAAATCAATAGCACCAACCTCAGAGAATAGTCATGATGCTCAATTTAGTAATGCTATGACGTGCTTAGCAGCAGGTCTGGTACATGGTAAACAATAATAAGAGTTATTATTAAATTCATCATTATTTATCTTGGCATATAGTGTGGCAAAGGGATTTAAGTTTTCTTCTCACCCCAGATCTTTCAAAAATTTGTCCCAGCATTTTCTAGAGCATCTACCACTTCCTCGTTGATTGGAAAATGTCACCTTTGTGGACTAATACTTACACATACTTTTATTTGTTATGGACTTTCTATTCTCTTTCATTGATTTGCTCATTTATTCTTGCACAGCTGGGACACTATTTTACTTCGCAGCTTCAAATAGCTTTGTAACATGTTTTTTCTACTTGGAAGCACAAGTACTCCCATGTTATTATTCTTCATATTTTTATGGTTGCACTTACTCAGAACTGACTGCATGACTTCCATATGGAGAACTTTCATAAGCTTAGGGAAAGGAGTACTGGAATCAGAGGACACAGTCACTGCCATTGAGAGTGTGTGGAGAGTCTTCCATTTGGCCATTCAGAAACATTGAACCCAGGCCTCACACTTGTTAGGCAAGCAGTCTACCACTGAGCTACATCCCCAACCCATAAATGTCGTTCTTATGCCAAGAACAGTGCTTGGTTCTAGAAATACAAGCTAAATAAGACATGGACTCTGTTGTCAAGGAGCCTCTGGTGTAGGGCCCAAACAACTAAATCTGCTTTTAGCACTAGTAGAGCACTATTGGAACACAGGGGCAGGGCATCTCAATGAAGAAGTGACAGCTTATCTGAGTTTTGAAGGGTAAAACTGAGGTGGTAAAACAGAAGAAGAAGAGGGTAGGAGAAGCACAGGGGAAGGCCCTCTAGGGCCTAGGAAGGAGAACAGAATGTGTGAAGAAATGTCAGTTTGTGGAAGACAGAGACCCACCCCATGCTGCTGGAGAGGCTGAGGTGGGGGATGGACGGGGGCACCTGAGCACATACATCTAATGTAACTCCAGACACTTAAAGGACAACTTGACTGCCTAAGTTCTAGCTGGTGTCCTTTCTCCTCCCTGGAGCTTCCCAGCATGCTCCCTTCCGTGAAGATTCTGTCAGTCCAGATTACCAAGGAAGAATCCTGTGATGTTTAGTGACATTTTGCCTTCAATTTAATTTAATTTCTACTTCTTGTCTTTGAAGGTGGCTTTTACATATATTCACTTGCCAGGTACCCCTCTAGATACTGCGATATATAGTGAACAAAACAAAGACCCTGCCATCATGGAGGTTATAGTTTTAGCAGAAGAAGACAGATTTAAAAATAAGCAAATAAATGTGTAGTTTGCTAGATGGCAATAAAGAATGCTTTGGAGAAAAATAAACCCGAGTTGGAGGGGTAAGCATGCCTATTTTAGTGCTTACTACATTGGGCTATAATTATCTGTGCCTCCCTCTTCCCCACTAGACTGGGTGGTTTTGAGGGCACAGATTTGATTTTATTAATCCCTGTAGTTTACCGGTCCAGCGCTTGGAATAGAATATGTGTTTAATAAAAATAGAAGTGTAGTATGGGTTAAACTTGGGGTACAGTTGCCTTGCCAAATCCAATATCTAATTCAAAGGATGACCTTGGGTAATGTACTGAGTTCTTCGCTTTAATTTCCTCATCTGAAAAATGAAGACAATGGGGATAAGAATGGAGCTGAAGGGTAGAGCACTTGCCTAGTATGTGCAAGGCCTTGGGTTGATCCATTGCAAAACAAACCAAAATGAAGACAAAGATAGTATCTTCCTCATAAGGTTGCTGGGAGGATTCAATGAGATAATCTATTAAAGCGGTTAAAATAGTCCCCCTGTGTGGGTAGCACTCAGTGCACGATAACTGCTGTTATTAAATAACAGACTATGATCTGAATGCATTTTAGCAACAAGGATCATTGGGCAATGAAAATCATTTATTGTTGGATGAAAATTTTAGTAGTGCCAGGACAGGTCTTCAGATGACCTATCTTTTGAATTTACACCGGCATACTATGAAGCCCAAATATGGTCTGAGACATTAACTCGGAATTTGGACGTATGAGCAGCTGACATAACCCCCAGCTGTCCTTTTGTGAACCTCTGACTTCACTTTGCATCCAGCATCTCACCAGCAGTGAGCCTCTCTGCCTAGTTACTAGGTTTGGGAACATGACGTTAAAAATAGGGTTGTCCAGATTTATTTGGTGATAACATGTTCTGACAGTATTTGGCCTACAGGCCATGTACATTTCCATCATCGTTCTCAGTGCAGGGATTGCCTGGAGCGATGTCATGTGTCTAGAAATATTGCCTTCGCAATCATCAATACGGTAAAAGAGTCTTTCTTAAATCTGTCTGGGATGCCACAGTTTGCAAAGCACTCTCCTATCCATTTTTGTTCTATCTGCAAGGAGACACTCCAGAGAAGCAAAGCAGGGTGATCCTTTCTACTTAGCAGCTATGAAAATGGAGATTTAATAGGGTAAGCCTCAGCTGAGTTGGCTAAGCTTCCTCTCACTCGTGACTCCATCTCTACACCCTACACCAGGCTTTCCACAAATCTCAGCTTCTTCCCAAACAGTCAACATGTGGGTGCGGGCTCTCTATCTTGGCATTTGTCCACCTCTCTCTGTTTTATTTTTTTTAAACTCGTCCAATATGTCCTCATGTTTAGAATTTTTTTTTTTTTTTTTTTTTCAGATCAGGTGAAATTTATCTCAGTCCATTAGAGCATCACAGACCTTGTGTACCCAGTCCCTTGAAGTTCTCTGTCATGGGAGTCAACTTCCCCTGGTTGTAGAGGCTTGAAATCTGAAGTGACTCCAAGCAAGTCCCTAATTGCCCTAAGTAATAATATACATAGTTGATCTGTGACCATGGCACAGCTATAGGCATTCTCATCTCCTGGCTAATTCTCAGGCTGGTAAATGTCTAAAAATTGGTGGTATTTGTTAACTTATTATACAAGCAAAAAGAGTAAATAATGGTCATCATAAAACAAAACATAAGGACATTTTGCACCCAAAAAGTAGGAGAGATACAATCTCAGAGTAAGGAACAGTACATTTAGCTTTATGAAGAATCCACAAATCATCCTTATATTTCTTGCTCTACAGAGATCCGTGAGAAACACTTCATCAGGCACTTGCTCTGGGGCTGGCATTTGGAATCACTGCTCTGGGAGTTATAACATCATTTTTACACGTTTTAGCCTGGTATCACTGACTTCTGCTGTGTTCAGAGCTGGAGAATTCCAGGCCTAAGAAGACACATTTATGGACAAACAATAAAGGTTCTTTGCACATGTGAATGTGCCAAGTCTTGTGCATCATTCTTTCTGGATATGCTATTAAAAGCAGTGAACATGATATAATTAGGTATTGTTTGGAACAGTGCAACAGGTATTGTTGTAGTGATTGGGACAACACGTTAATCCCTGGAAGTCTTAGCCTGGGAATAATTACGGAATCTGCAGTCAACAGAGGTAAATACTTAATTGGATGTCACATGTTACTGCAGTCCACAGAGCAGATGTCATCACATCATCTGCAGATGAGATTCTGACCTTAATATGTGACCAATACCCATTTTAAAAAGTAACCCTGTTGTGAATATTTGGGTAGACATCATAAATTTCATTATATAGTCAAAAGCATATTACTAAGAGAAGACAAGAGAAGGAGAGAGGTAATTATATTTTTGAGTGTCTACCATGTATCAGACACATGCAAGCAAACCCAATATCATTCACAATAACCTCAAAAATAATGATTCTTATTTTAAAAGAGATGAAATTGAGGTGGAAGATAGAGAACTTGAACAAGGTTACATAACTGGAAATTGACAGAGTTCAAGACTATTTGACTCTGAAATCATGCTCTCTAGATAATATTACTAGAGGAAAAAAAAAAACCATCAAGACCTACTGTACCATATCTTTTAGAATGGTGAAATATAAACAATTAGAACTAAAAATATTTACAGGTTGAAACTAGAGGGGGAACTTTTTGAACTTGATAAAGATCATCTATGAAAAGCCTACCAAAACATCATACTTAATGATGAAAGACCGACCATTAGAAGACTGGTTCCTAAGACCAGGAAAAAGGAAAAGAAGCTATGTTCATCACTTCTATTCAACAGTTCACTGGTGGTCCTAGCCAGTGTAATAAGTCAAGAAAAATAAATAAAATGGGCATAGTGGCATGTGCTTGTAATCTCAGCAACTCAGGAGGCTAAGGCAGGAGGATCACAAATTTGAGGCCAGCCTCAGCAACTTAAGGCTCTAAGTAACTTAATGAGACCCTGTCTCAAAAAATTAAAAAAGGGGATGGGGTTGTGATTCAGTGGTGGAGTGCTTGCCTAGCATGTGGAAGGCTCTGGGTTAGATCCTCAGCACCACATAAAAATAAATCAACAAATAAAAAATAAAGGTATTGTGTCCAACTACAACTAAAAATAAAAAAGACAGCATACTTCATGTTGTAGGTGTTATAAAAAAATAAAAAATTAAAAAAAAGATCTGGGGAAGTAATTCAGTAATAAAATGCCCTGGAGTCCATTTCCCAGTATCAATTAGTCAATCAAAAGATGAAAGAAATGAAACTCTTTTTATTTACAGATTAACAAGATTAGAAAATCCTCAAGAATCTAGATAAAAGTTAGTAGAATTAATGAATGAATTCAGCAAGGCCACAAAACACAAGGTCAGTATTTTAAAAATCAAGTGTATTTCTTTTTTTTTTTTTTTTTTTTTTTTTTTTTACCAGGGATTGAACTCAGGGGCACTCGTCCTCTGGGTCACATCCCCAGCCCTTTTTTGTATTTTATTTAGAGACAGGGTCTCACTGAGTTGCTAAGTGCCTCACCATTGCTGAGGCTGGCTTTGAACTCGCGATCCTCCTGCCTCAGCCTCCCAAAGTGCTGGGATTACAGGCGTGCGCCACCGCGCCCGGCTAAATCAAGTGTATTTCTATACACAGCAATAAAGTTTAAAAATCAATACCATTTACAATAACTTTTAAATTTTGTTTTGGTATTGGAGATTGAGCTCCAGGGTGCTTTACCACTAAGCTACATCCCCAGCCCTTTTTTTCTGAGACCAAATCTCACTAAGTTGCTGAGACTGGCCTTGAACCTATGATTCTCTTGCCTCAGCCTCCTGGGTTGTGAGATTCCAGGCAGGTGCTACCACACCCCCTACAGCTACAACTGAGTGTAGTAAATTCTAGAAATGTAACATAATATCTTCATATCTTTGATATGAAGATACTGACTTATAAAGGCAAGGGAGTGGGGATGAGAGGAATGAAAGAACTTTGACTAGAACAAAGAGGGGGGAGGGAGGGGAGGCAGCAAAGGGTTAGAAATAATGGTAGAATGAGTTATCCATCATTACCCTAAATACATGTATGAAGACACAATTGTGTAAAAATTCTTTATATAAAACCAGCAACTTGAAAAAATGTGCTCTTTATATGTAATATGAAATGAAATGTACTCTGAAAACATGTATAACAAATTAGAATAATAAAAATTTTTTTTAAAAATAAAATTACCTGAAGATGACTGAGTAATCTGCTACCTTAAAAAAAAAAAAAAAAAAAGAAATGTAACATAATATGTTCAAGACCTGTGCACTGAAAAGTGCAAGACATTGCTCAGAAAAATGTTTAAAAGCCCAAGGAAGGGGCTGGTAGAGCACTTGACAAACGTGTGGGAGGCCATGGATTCTA
This sequence comes from Tamias sibiricus, assembly GCA_025594165.1. Lineage (NCBI taxonomy): Eukaryota > Metazoa > Chordata > Mammalia > Rodentia > Sciuridae > Tamias > Tamias sibiricus. The sequence goes on from CM046660.1 coordinate 45,577,203, forward strand.
TTTGAAAAAAAAAAATGGAAAAATAAACTCTGCTCATAGGCTAGAAGGCTCAATGTTGTTAAGATATCAATTATCCTCAAACTGACCTAAAAACTTAATGAAATACAAACCAAAATTCCAGAAGGCTTTTTTGAGGGGTTAAAAATTGACAAACTGATTCTAAAATCTATATGGAAGTACAAATGACCTAGAATAGCCAAAATAATTTTGGTAAAAAGTTGAAAGAGTTGAATTGCTTGATTTCGAAATATACTATATTAATCAAGATGATGTGATATTGGCATAAGGACAGATATGTAGTTCAATGGAATAGAATAAGGTGCCTAGAAATTGACCTACACATATTCGATCAAATGATTTTTTTCAACAACAGTGCTAAAGAAATCAAATGCAGAAAATATAAGCTTTTCAACAAATGGTGCTAGAACAACTGGATATTCAAATGGGGGAATAAAAAACCTTTCACCCTTACATTATATCAGACATGAAAATAAACTCCAAGTGAATTGTTGACTTAAATGTAAAAGCTAAAAATATAAGAAAAACATCCTCATATCCTTAGGGTAGTCAAAGATTTCGAAGAACACAAAAGCACTAGTCATAAAAAAAATGTGAAATTATATTTTATCATAATTTTGAAATTACTTCTCTTGAAAGCACATAATTAAGCAAATGAAAACATAAGCATAGGCTGAGAGAAAATATTAGATTTTATATATATACATATATATACACACACATATACATATGTAGGTAAGAAAGGACTTCTATATAAACAACATAAAGAACACCTGCATTCAAGTTTAAAAATGAACAAAGTGTTTGAACGGAAACTTCACAAAAAGAAGATATGCAAATGACCAAGGGGAAAGTGAAATATTTTTGCCATCATTAGCAATAAGAAAATACAAATTAAAACTACAAAGTGATACCAATACATATCCATAAGAAAGGCTAAAATTAAAAAGACTACAATCCTGAGTGTTGGTGCAGATAAGAACTAGAACTCCCAAACATTGCTGGTGGTAATGTAAAATGGTATAATTACTTTGGAAAATATTTTGGTTGTGTCTCATGAAGTTAAATGTGCACTTAAAGTAGGAAGTCTTATTTCTAGGTTTTTTTTTTTTTTTTTTTTTCTGTGTTGTACTGAAAATTGAATCCAGGGACTTGAACATGCTAGGCAAGTGCTCTGCTACTGAATTATCCCAGCCCTTTTTACTTTGAGACAGGGCCTCACTACATTGCCCAGGTTGTCTCAGTTTTCCAATAGCTGGGATAAAAAGGCATATGCCACATGTTCAGTCTGTTTCTAGTTCTTTATTCAAGAAAAATGGAAAAATATGTCAATACAAAGACCTGTATATGTTTATAACATTTTTTTTTCATAATTGTCAAAACTGGAAATAACCCTAATGTCTATTAACAGGTAAATGAAAAACAAATTAATCTATACAATGAAATGTGATTCAGCAATAAAAGAAGATTTACCTATGCAAGCAACAACATGGGTGAATCTCAAAAACACCTTTTGTGAAAGAAACTGCTAGAGTAGGGAGAACTCTTCTATAGCCGAAGGAAGAAAATAAATAATTTCCTGGGGTTCAAGGTGGAAGGGATTGATTGTCAGGGATAAGGATAGAAATGTACTCTATCTTGATTTGGGTTGTAGTCACATGGCTATGTAGGTTTATCAAAACTCATTGAACTTCAAGTAAATTACAACTCAGTAAAGTTAACTTAAAATTAAAAATAAAATTTTGAATTGAAAATTTTAATAAATTCCTAGTTGAGTATTTATACTAACAGCTGTATGTGAAGGATTTCATAGATTCAGTCTCAGGTTGTGTTGCTCTTTGGAAATGATGACCCAGGCAGATTAAATAGAGGTGAAATATATGGTCAAGCAAAAGAAACCCACTGATCCAAAGTTTTTATTTATTTATTTATTTATTTATTTAGTATTCAAAGTTGTTGTATATGACAGTAGAATGCATTACAATTCATAATATACATATAGAACTCATTTTTTCATATCTCTGGTTGTATACAAAGTATATTCACACCATTTGTGTCTTCATACATGCACTTAGAGTAATGATATCCATCTCATTCCACCATCTTTTTATCCCCTTGCCCCCTCCCTTTCCCTCCCTCCCCATTGACCTTTCTACTGTTCCTCTAATCGTCCTATGCTCCCTGTCCCAACCCCAATTTTAATCAGCCTCCTTATATCAGAGAAAACATTCAGCATTTGGATTTGGGGGATTGGCTATCTTCACTTAGCATTATATTCTCCAATTTCATCCATTTACCTGTGAATGCCATTATTTTATTCTCTTTTATTGCTGAGTAATATTCCACTGTGTATATATACCACATTTTCTTTATCCATTCATCTACTGAAGGGCATCTAGGGTGGTTCCACAGTCTAGCTATTGTGAATTGTGCTTAAAAACAGCATACTACAGGGACACAGCCACATCAATGTTTATAGTAGCACAATTCAAAGTTTTATTTATCACTTGAGCACAGTACTAGTTGCAATCTGAATGCACCAGGGGCAACAGTTTCTGAAGGCAGAAGACCAAGGTAAAATCAGAGAGACTGTTTATGGAGAGAGTAGATGAGGCCATGGGAACTGTACATAGGATTCTAGGAAAGCCATTAGATTCTCTCATTTTTTTCAATCTTGGAAGAATTCCTAAAAGGGTAGGAGTGGAGGATTGAGCAAGAGAGGAGGTCAACACTCTGGCATCTGGCAGTTCAGAGGTCATATTTAGGCATTCTCCAGCCCAGGAGAATTAAATTAGAAAGAGACATTATATAATGGACGAATCCATTTGCAGGCATCCATCCTCAAGAAATATCTGCCTGTGTGCATGAAGAAGGCGTGGGTAGGAACACTTGTTCAAGCCTTGTTTGTAAAGGTTAAAAAATGCCAGTCAGCAAGTTAGATGAGGAATGATTTCATGAAATAAGGCACCTCTGTTCTATAGCAGACCCTGTCGGGTGTCCCACCCAGATGGCCTGGGTCTTACCATGTCTGTGTGTGCTGATAGACTTCCAACTACTTGCACCCGTCTTTACTTGACTAATGGCTTTTCAAAAATAACCTTATTTATTTATTTATTTATTTTGGTACCGGGGATTGAACTCAGGGGCACTCGACCACTGGGCCACATCCCCAGCTGTAGAGGTTGAAGGGGGAAGAGTATTTGTATTTTATTAGAGACAGGGTCTCACTGAGTTGCTAAGTGTCTCACCATAGCTGAGGCTGGCTTTGAACTCGCGATCCTCCTGCCTCAGCCTCCCAAGTGCTGGGATCACAGGCGTGCGACACCACGCCCAGCTAGTTTCCTGATCTTTGGAGTAAACAGAGTAACAACTACTCAGTTGTGAGGAGGCATGACGCCTCAATATAGAAGCCCTCCTTACAGAGGAGCTGTCACTACCAGTCCTTACCAGTTGGCCCTTGGCCACTTGCAGGAGTGCTGGATAGTGGGGAGGCAATGGAGGTCTGAGGAGCCCCTACGTCCTCTTACTTAATCCTTCCAACAGCCTGAGTTGCTGTCCCTTCACCTTCCCCACCCCCCCTCCCTGGTGAATAAACAGAGGCTCAGAGAGATTAAATAACTTGCCTAAGTTCCACATCTAGTAAATTCCTGATTCTGGTCTTGTTCCCAGTTCTGCTGGGCTGTAAGGCCTGCCTCCGTATGCTCCTTTCTGTGCACCCTCTGGCCTTCCACAGATTCCCCTCTCTGTGCTCCTGGCTAATGTCTGAGTTCTTTCTTCTGAGCTTCCATCAGCTGAGGACCTGATCTCTCCCTGAGGCCTGGCACACATTAGGTCAAGTGTTACTGATGATTGGATGATTGAAAGGACAGATGGAAGGGTCCCCCAGACAGTCTGGGTGCTACTGGCATTTAATCTTCCAGCCCCTGAGAAGTCCCACCAGAAATGGCAGATGGTGAGTAACTGAGTCACATCTGAAGTCCTCATCCCTCACTTACTTCCAGTAGAGCTTTGGAGTGTGGCTTTTCTTTAATCTGGGGAGATGGGCAAGGTGGTGGGTATCTCCCCTAAACTCCAGTCTCTTGCCCTGGGCCCCAGGAGGTTAGAGCTCAGCAGACTCACACAGGCACAAGATATGCTGAACCACATCCTCAGGGATAGACAAGAGGTCAGAGGTGATCAAGTCTATCCCCTTCTCCCTTGCAGGGAATCCTCTCTCCAGCACCCTTTTGAAGCTCACTGGCCCACACCGTGTCACTACCCTTATGCACTGAGGATTCCATGCCTCAGTTTCCCCAACGGCCCACTCACCCCTCCTCCTTCTGCCCAAGGGGAGCTGGGAGATGTACCTGTAGGAGTAGATGGGTTTGGGGAAGAGCGGCTGGTGCCCATCAGCGCTGGCCTGGGGTGCGATCCGCTGGTATGGATAGTGAGAGGAGCCCAGGTAGGGTACAGGGTAGCTGCCACCACCCTGTGAATACTGTAGAGGTTGAAGGGGGAAGAGTGACTGCCAGGGAACCCAGCCTTTCCGACGGGGACTCCCCTCCCCTCTTCGTATGCATCCAGAGAAGATGAGGCCCGATTCTCCTTTTCCTGGTCATGGGCTCCATCACCCCCTTGGCAGAGCTGAGGGGTAGCCAACAGTGTGGACATGTGAGTGTCTGAAAAGACGTCCACATTTTGGAACTCAGGATCTCAGAGGCCTTTAGGTTGCCACAGTGATAGGAAGAAGCCCAGCCAGGCTTCAGGGAATGAGGAGCTGTCCGTGGCCTCTACACCCTCCCAGGCAGACACTCCAGGCCTCCCTGTGCTTCTGAGGAGTACTGGACCGGAAGTGGGATGTCCAGCCTGGGCGTTTGCTGGGCACTGCCACCTTTTACGAGTTTCAGTGGCTCTTTGAAAGAGCCGGTCATGGTGGTGGGCAGGTGGGGGTAGGAGGTGGTTTTACGGCAAAGGGAGTGGCTGCGGTGCCAGGGATGGTGTTTTATGGGGGCAGGGGAGTAGGAGACTCTGACTCCCCCAGCTGCTCCAGGCTGAAGTGCTCTTTCCAGGTCACCGAGAGACACTTAGTGCCTGAGTCACCCTCTCTCGGGCTCCATAAAGCCCTGGGTGCGGCCATCTTGTTTGAGGAGGGGTGCTGACAGCAGAGGGCATCAAAGCAAGGCCAGGCATGGTGAGGCCACTGAAGGCCTGATTGTCCCTTCATCTTGCAGTGGCTCAGTCCCTGATAGGACCAGCTGCCTCACCGCGCCCGGCTAAGAACTTTATTTTATTTATTTATTTATTTATTTATTTTTGTGTGTGTGGTGCTGAGTATCAAACCCAGCGCCTTACACGTGCTAGGCAAGTGCTCTACCACTGAGCCACAACCCCAGCCCTGACTGATGGCTTTCTTCTGGCCACTGAAGCCCTCTTTGCCCAGGTGCATGGCAGGCCAAAAGTACTAGGGAGTTAATGGTCTTCTGAAGTTTCTCTTAATCAATGGTGGATAGGAGTTGACAGGTGAATACTCCAGCTCTCTTTAGTAGAAGGGTTCTACAATTGTGTAGTACAGTGGCTTCCAGAGTTGCTCTGTGGAATTGAGCTCTGGCTACCTACAGTGATGACTTGCTTTATAAAAGCACCCTTTGTAAGGAAAGAGAGGGAAAGGGAGGGAGCAAGGCGGGGGGGAGGAAAAAAAATTGGTGGTTGAATGAGATGGATATCATTATCCTAAATGCATGATTGAAGATCTGAATGGTACTTATATACTTTGTATACACAGTTGTATGTAAAAAGATGCTATATATGTGCATTATGAATTGTAATACATACTACTATTATAAATAAAAAAAGAAAGGAAAAAAAAAGCACCCTTTTTGGGCTTCCTTGTGTCACTTTCCCATTCCCCTTCCAGTATTTTCTGGGATCACCTCCTACATAAAGTAATTGTACTCGCATTCTTAAATCCTATGACTTCAGCATTTTAAAACAGCAGATCAATACAAAGATTATATTGTTAAGCATATTGTTAAGTGAAAATGTATTTTATAGAACTATATGTATAGTATAATAGTGTGCATTTTAATAACAAAAAATAAAAACCATACATTTCTAACTGTGTGCATGTGTGTATACACGTGTATAAATGCACATGAAATCATTGGGATGCACACTTACCTGATGATAGTGATTATCTCTGAGTTGAACAGAACAAGTTAAGAGAAAGTTTTGCTTAAATAGTAAAATTTGAACTTTAAAAAGCAAGAATCTCTTCATGAATTACTTGTGTTTTAAAAAGTTTAAAATATTCAGTAACATGATGGGAGAGATTGGTTTACTTCGTTGTAAGAACCACACTGGGCACTGGGGACAAGAACATTTAAAGTGTGGGCCCAGTTCCCACCACTGGTAAGCACCCAGAACATTAAAAACAACAGATGATTAAGCACCTTCGAGGCCACATGACAAGTACCAGAACAGAAGTAAGCAGAGGGGCTGTGGAGACCAGAGGTGGGGACCAGCAGTCATCTGTAAAAGTGTCATTCCTTTGCCATTTCCCAGTGGAGGCTTGGGCACACTTCCACTAAAATGACTAAGAAGCAATCTGCAGGGCTAAAGGTACAATTATTAAGAATTAGGCAAAAGGAGCACTTTCCACTTGGTCAAAATAAAGACAGCTTTAATAGAAGAATAATGATATCCCTAGAAGAGTGTCCTGGGACAGGAATTCAGTGTTTCCAGCACTCCCAGGATTTTCTGGTCAGACAAGTACATTGACCCAATAACCCTGGCTCCTAGATCTCCCACAGCCTCCCCTTCACACTGGCACCTCCACCCCTACTGCTGTGCCCTGAGATTGTGCCCACCAAGTAAGCTTCTGCTTAGTTTCCCATGGAGGCTTGCTCGGGGGAGACTGGTGGAGGCTAGGATTACAACCCAGCTGTCACTGGAAGGCAATCAAGTGGTCTGTTTTTTGCTTCTGGGACCTTATTATGAGGCCTCTTAACTCAGTAGTTCCCAACTTTGCTGCACATCAGAATCTAGTGGGAATCCTTAAAAAAATCTTGATATCTAGATCACACCCCATACCTATTAAGTGGAGGGAGAAGGGTAACACAGACATTGTATGTTGAAGGGGCCCTAGCTTGTTGTGTGCACCTCTTTCTAACTCTGCCTTCAGTGATGTCCTACTGGTTGCTTGAAATCAACCATGGTGGAGGGTTTTATGCCACAGATATCAGCTACAACTAGTGTTGTTGTTCTTGTTTTTTTCCCTATCTTTCTTTCTGAGCAGTAAATTGTAAACCTTTACCAGCATATCACTGAAACCAGAAGTCTGTTTTTTGTTTTGTTTTGTTTGCAGTATTTGAACCCAGGGGTGCTCTACCACTAAGTTATGTCCCCAGTTCTTTTCATTTTTATTTTGAGACAGGATCTCCCTAAGTTGCCCAGGCTGGCTTTGAACTTATGATCCTCCTGCCTCTGCTGCCTGAGTATCTGGAATTACAGGCATGTGTCACTGTGCCCAGCTCATGATTGTTCTTTTGATAAAAAATGTCTTGTATTTGGCGTCCAAGCTGGAAATGGATCTACAGGACACATCCTATATAACATTATGGAACATTTCTCATTTGATTGCTATGTCCAATGCATGTGAGTTACATTGGACTTTCATTTATTAAAATTTAAGAAGTCAAAGTAAAAAAAGATACCTACAAACTTTAAGCATGATGATTATATAATATATTTTAAACTCTTTAAAAACTAACTTTAAGATAAAATGCTAATCACTGATTGGTGAAAGTTTGGAGCGTTGCCTGATTCACATGGTCAAGAGTATGGGTCATGGTTAAGATTTGGTCCTACGGTTTGTAGCTGGGATAAATAGTCCTTCCACCCAGGGACTGAAAGATGGAGGGGGTGGGGAGAGAAATAAGGCCAAAGTTCTCAGGTATTTGCAAAGGGAACTCTCTTGACACTCAGAGGCTGTTTTGTTGAGTTGGGTGGAGGCCCAACAGTGGGAGTGAGGCCCAGGCAGCAAGTGAACTTAGTTAGACTTGTCTGACTTCTCCCAGTCCCTGGCTTGTTGCCATGTCCAAGTCTCTACCTCATTTGCATTGACTCCTGACTCCTCCCCCTCCCCCTAGACCAGTTCTTCCCCTGACCTCTGTGGCTTCTCCTACTGAACCTTCCTGTAGCTGATCCTAGACATGCCCTTTGTCCTACAGCACTACCAAATTCCTCAAAGGTTTTCAGCCATGCTCACACTCCTGTGTATCAAGCCTCTGGCTTTATTTTGGCACTGACAGCTTTTTGCTGTCACAAGGCTGATAGAGAGCCTGAAGGATTCAGGAAAATGGATGAGGGGAAATGGGAGAAACTTTTTACAATTTACTAAGGTTTAAGTATCACATCTCATCCACAAGAACCAACTTCCCAAGGAGAAGAGTACTGGAAATGGAGCCACCAGGAAAAAAAGAAAATTAACATGTAAATAATACATAGAAGTAAGGAGTAAACCCACTTACACAGAGTGGTCACTCTGGGTTAAGGATTGTGCTAGATGTTTCGTATAATAGCACATAACCTTATTGAATTTCTTCAATATTATGTTCTCCTTTAAAATAGGTATTACTGCTCCCATAACACAGACAAGGAAACTGAAAAGCGTCAAGTGCCCAAGGTCACATGCCTAGAAAGTTTTTTGCAGTATTGCATGTTTTCAATAAATGTGACAGACAATGAATATCTAAGTTCTTCAGGGGAGGGAGAGATCTAGAAGGCTCTAGATCCAGAAAGATCTAGAAAGACTTCATGGAAGATCTGAGGTTCCAACAGCAAAACCTTGAATAGTGAGTAGAACTAGAGTAGAAGAGGAAGTGGAAGGATGATCCAGGACTGCAGGCAGGTGCCAGGGCATAATGGAAGCATGATCCAGAAGGGGTATCTATTGAAAGGTCAGAGGCCATCCTACCTGCTTTGTGCTGAGGGTTTTAGGTAAAAAGCATTAAAAAAGGTATCATTTACCCAGGGAAGAAGACCCTTGGCTGCCAGATTTGAAAGTGGAAGAATTTTCTGCCTGTTCTTCCCTGTACCCCATTACTCCAAGGTATCACTTCCTGGTCACTCTGATGGGTACGGTGGAGCTGGCCAGTCCCGGCTTTGTCATTCAGTAGCTGTGTGAGTTTCCATGAGTTAGTTTGGCTTCCTGAGTCTATTTCTTCATTTGCAGAATGATATATTGGTGATTTAGCACATACTCAACTCAGGTTGAGCACCCAGCACTGTCGAATGTGAGGTACTCCCTATGTTGTCCTTTAATCACCTAGGGCCTGACCCAAGTTCCACAAAGACTCTACAGACAACTCATGGGGCGAGCCAGTTCTTGGAAGAAAAGGAAGATCACCTCCCACTTCCTGCACATTATATTCCTGCTTATGCATTCTGATGTCCTGCTTGCTTTTTTAGGCTCTAAGTGCTATCCTGCTGACTCACTTCCGACTTCTCGTTCATCATGCTCAGCTCCTGAAAATGGAACGGGATGGAAGGGCTGGAAATTGTATTGTCTGGTAAAGTGTTTAAGGGGACAGGCATCCCACATGGATTGAATGCTGGGGATATGAGCTGAGCCGTGCCCAAAGTATATTTTTCATCTGATTCTTTGGGCACTTGGCCTTGGGTTGTAATACAAATAATAACCACCCCACTTACTGCCACTGATGAGAAGCCAGCAGGCCGTGGGCTATGTGCTTTCCACTGTCTCTTTGAATCATCACAGCTGAAGAAGTCAGGGATCCTCTTTATTTCACAGATAAGGATATTCACACAAAGATAGGTTAAGCAACATGCCCAAGGTCACATAATTCAGTAAGGGATAGAGCAAGAATTCAAACCCATGATCTAGATCTGTGCTAATATGGTAGCTGTGAGCCACATGTGGCTAAGGAGCATTTGAAATGTGGCTACTGTGACAGAGAAAACTGAACTTTCAGTTCAGTTGAGTGGTGCTGCATGTAAATGCAAAATACACACCAGATTTCAAAGACTTGGTATATTTGCATATATTACATGTTAAAATGACAATCTTTTGGATATATTTGGTTAAATAACATATATAAAAATAATTCTGTTAGTTTTAGCTTTTTAATGTAATTACTAGAAAATTTAAAATCTCATATATGGTTTTTATATTTCTATAGGGTAGCCCTGATCTAAACCATGAACATTAAATGGTCACTTGACTAATGATTTCCCAATATTTTTTATAATTGGGGGGCACAAATTCTCAGCTTGTATATTTTATTTGTGTATAAATTATAAGCATGTACACCACTCTTTAGTATTATGTATATTATCAAACACTAACAAAATGAACATTGAAAAAAAGATGAAATAAAAAATAAAAATGGAAATATAAGTAGTACTAATTTCTTCCCGGAGCCTAACAGGTCACTCTGTGTACCCCTTGGAGTATGCACTCCCTAATTTGGAAATTCTTGCTCCAAACAAATTTAGAGCCTCTGAAAGGCAGAGACTAATACAAGTATCTCCCTGTCTTCCACAATGAAGCTATACCACGACTAGATATAATTGGGGCTCAATGTATGTTTGTGGAAGGAATAAGTAACTTTTAATGTGCCATCAGTTTCTGGTAGGTTAGATTAATTAGTTTATTTCACATGTATAGAGCACTTCCTATTTGTTAGGTATTATAATGGATGCTAAAGGTTAAACTGTAAGAAGACTAAGCTTCTTTCCTCTAGGTCAATGTAAGAATCATCTGAAGGTCTGTTAAACAGATTCCTGCTCCTCTTTCTCACCCCTGATTCTGGTTCAGTAAGTCTGGGGTAGAACTAGAGGATTTGCATGGTTAAGAAGTTCCTAGCGTGTGCAGAGGAATATGTGATAACAAATCCCACCACTTGTACAACTATAATGCATCAATTGAAAGAATGAAGGGGTAGGAAGAATCTTCTAGGAAACACACTTTAAAGGAAACTGATGTACAATGGAAAATTGGAAAGGCATCCCAAATATAACGTGAGAGTGAGGGTAGAAGAGAATTAATGTACATTGATTGAACTTTTACTCTTTGACAGCACTTTTAAATATATCACCTCATTTAATTCTCATATCAAATTGATGAAGCACATATTATTTTGGTTGGGGCAATTAAAATATAGAGTTCTCAGTGCTATGAGGGAGGCAGTGCCATGAAGATATATAACACAGGCACATAATACAGAACAGGGGTAGTGAAAGCTTTGCAGAAAAAAAAGTGAAATTTACATGAACACTAGAAGGAGGGATTAGAGGAATGGAGCATGGGTACAGATTTTTTGGTTTTTTTTTTTTTTTTGAACTGAAGATGTGCAGTGAAGTTTGGGAGGCAACAAAGCATTTTGAAGAACTGAAAGAAGTTCAGAATGTCTGAAGTATAGAGTGTGGACATGAGAGATAAGGTCCTTGAAATAGGCAGGAACTATGTTAAGTCAGGCTATTTAGTCTTACTGACTTTATTCAAGGGTAAGGGCATGGTCAGATATGTACACTATTTCCCCCTATCTTCAGAGGAGACATTCCAAGACCCTCAGCATATGCCTGAGATTGTGGATAATACCTAAGCAATATCTAAATAACATATATATGTACGTGTGTATATATATAGTTTTCATATACATTTATGTATGTAAATGTATAAATTAACAATTAAAATATAGAAAAATCATATAATCTTGAAAGTTTAATTTATAAATTAGACACAGTAAGATATTAATAATATCTAGTTATTCTATTATTAATAATATCTAGATATTAATATAATCTAATTATGACTAGTTATGTAAAGGACAGATACAGGTTGAATATCCCTTATCCAAAATGTTGGGACCAGAAGCATTTTGTCCAAAACAAAGGACCATTTTTTGGTTGACTTTGGAACATTATATAGTATAGATTTTTGGAACTTGTGATCCTCCTGCCTCATCCTCCCAAGCCTCTGGGATTACAGATGTGGGCCACCACACAAGCTGTGCCTGTGTTTTGACTGTGACCTGTTATATGAAGCTGAAGTAGAACTTTTCATTTGTGGCATGGCACTGGCGCTCAGAAAGTTTCAGATTTTTGGAGACTTCCCAATTTTGAATTTTTCGGATTAGGAATATTCAACTGCATGTTGTATACTGTAATAAAAGCTATGTGAACATGGTCTTTTTCGCTCAAAATATATCATTGTATTATACTCACCCTTTTTCTTCTGATGATTTGTGATGAAATGATGCTGAGGTGATGAGCTGATGTGAGGAGAATGACTTAGGCATTGTGACCACTGATCTAATAGCTAAGAGGGCTACTCAGTAAGTAGGGAGTGAGTAGTGTATACCATGTGGGATGGCTTAAGATTTCATCCCACCCCTCAGACTGGTGTGCAATTTGTAATTTACAAATTGTTTATTTCTGAATTTTCCATTTAATAGTTTTGGTCTGAAGTGGATCATGGATAACTGAAATTAATGGCAAGTGAAAACTCAGAGGACGACTGTATTTTTATTTCTTATTTATTTGCTAATTGGCTCTCAAAAGAACTGTTCTTTATCTCATGTGTTTCATAGATCAAGAACACAGGTCAGTGACAAACATCTATAAAATACAATTGAAAGAAATTCTTTACATTCTAAAATCACTTTTTATTCTGAAAGATAACCAACTTTCTTCATCTCCTCTTTGATGTAATCATAGTTTCTGTAGAAATCTGCATATCCCTTCTTTTTGGTTCAATCACAGCAAACTTAGAGCTGAAACCCGCAGGGGGGCAACAAATGCTCCAATAACATGAAATTGTGGCATCTTGGCTGTAAGGCCACACATTTGAAATGTGGTCAAAGCAGTGGAAGCTCTAGCAGTAGCATCCTCAACGCGAGCCTCCTTTCCGGCTGATGAGAGTTCAAAATGTTATTATGCCCTCAGGGAAGGATGGTTTAAAGGAGAGTAGCCTAAATTCAAGAAGACATATTAAAGATGTTAGTGGTGTCAATTTAAGTAACGCTGTGGTGATGGGAGAGGAACGAGGGGGGATATTTAGAAGTATTTAAGACTTGATTGATTGGAAGAACAGTGAACAGGCAGGGAGGAACCAAAGATGATCTCCAGGTTTCTGATTACAGTTTTAGTAAAAAAAAAAAAAAAAAAAAATATAAAAATAAAAAGTTTGGCTGGGGAGCAGCTCAGCTGTAGAGCATATTCTTTGCATGCACAGGCCCTGGGTTTGATCTCTAGGACCAAAAAAACAAAAACAAGAAGGTTTTGTAAGTCTATTATTTCACAATTTAAAAGAAGAGTTAATTCAGATAAGTGAAATAATGTAAAATAATGGTTTATTTTAGTAAGATTTCAATGACTAGAAATTACTTGGTTAGAAAATTTGGGAAACAATTACTATTTTTGTGGTTAAGTTTACTTTTTTTCGTTTTAATTTGCACCAACAGCTTTACCATCTGTTGAGAGGAAGTTCTGAATGCTGGAGATAACGCCTCTTTATGGTCAAGATCAACTTAACCATGACGGACCAGTCACAGGCTATGAACTGTAAGTCTACTGAGTTTTTTCTATGCCTGTTTTGTTGGGTAATCTTGAACATTTAGTTTCTGAGGCTCACATGTTCCTTTTTTTTTTTTTTTTTTCCATTTTTTAAAAAACCTCTTCCTGTCTTTCCACACCTTACGTCTTACAATGGGTAGTAACTAGATAGCTCTTATCAATGGACCAGTGATGATTTGGATTACGCCCTCTTGGTCTCGGTCCCGCCCCCTTATAGGCCACACCCCTTTCACTTGGCCCCGCCCCTTGAGGAGTTCTCCGATATGACAGCAAATTCTCCATAATTCTGCCCTGTAGCAGATCTGAAAGGCGGGACTTAAACCAACCTTTTTTTCCATTTGCCAAATCATGTGTCTATCTGACCCCAGTTCCAGCCCACTTTATCTTCAACCCAAGGATTGGTTGCTCTGTTCTTTGTCCCTGGCTCATGATTGGCTCTTTCATTCCGCCCCTCTCTTCCAGCTTTTGCAGGCGGGATTAGCACGCAGCTTCCTGCTCCTGCCAAAAAAATAAAGAAAAAGAAAAGAGGAGAGAGGCGAAAGAAAATGTCACGGAGATCTTTGATTTTTAATTGGCTTTCAGCTTTGTCGATCAGGCCAAACTCTTCCTTCTGATTGGTGTTTCTGTCTGCCCATCCCGGATAGGGGGCGGGATTTCCCCAGGAGACCCACACCTTGTTGCCACTGGTCGAACAGTGCGCCTGTCTGAAGCACCCGGCCCAGGATTGGAGGCGGACGCGGACAGGTGGGCGTGGATTGGCTAGGGCAACCGGTCAGTGTGAGGCGGGGGCGGGGCCGCGGCGGCTGGTTGCGCGTGTCCGCCGCTGGCTCCGCTCTATCCGGCTTTGCTAGGGGAGGTGAGTCCGGCCGCGGCGGCACCGGCGGCTGAGGAGGCGGCGGCTGAGGAGAAAGCGGCCGCGGCAGCTGAGGAGAAAGCAGCCGCGGGGACGGAAGCCGGGAGGGGGGGAGGGGGGGAGACGGAGCAGCCTTAAGCCCTGCAGGGCCGTCGCGCGGGGGGACCCACCCGCTCTCCCCCCCAACCCTCCTCAGCAGAAGCAGCCGGCGGCGGGGGCTGGAGTCAGCCCGCTTCCGACCGTACCCCGCCCGCCTCCCGGGGCTTCTATTCTTTGGCCCCGGGACCCTAACCTCCTACCGGGGCGGTTCCCTCTGTCTGGGCGTCCGAGTGCTGTCCATCTCTCTTTCATTCCTCCTTGCACCTCCTTATCTTTACTTTTGCCCCGGTTCTCTTTCTCCTCTCTGCTCTGCCTGTCTCCTCTTTTCCTTACTTATTTCTCCAACCATCTTCCCTGGCTCATTCTGCCCAGGAAAGTTTGGTACACCCCCCCCCCCCAAAATCAGGTCAACCAGACTAAGAATAGGGGGAAATGTAGGAAGGCCTGAGAGTTCGAGGGGGGGGGGAAGCTGGAAGCTGGTTTCCCTGAAAATTTCCCCCACCTTTTTTATTTAGGGTGGTTGGAATTTTTTAAAATTGTGTTTTTGAGGAGGTGGTAGGTGTTTAGAAAAGGATGTGGGGAATGGAAGGGGTAGATGAGTCAACCCTCTTACAAGATTCGAAGGGTGGTGTATTACCTGATCCTTTTCGTGTGTGGAGTTCAGGGGGTCGGGAGGTTTGGCCTTTATTCCCATATTCAAAGTTGGAACCTCCCCCAAAGTAAGAATGGAGTTTTAGTACCACTTGTGGCAGGAATCCTGGGGGGAAGGGGTCCTTTTTTCCCTTTTTCTTTTCTTTTTCTCCTTTCCCCCCCACCTTTTTATTTTTTTATTTTTTCTTTTTTTGGCAACCTACACCTTTCCACATAAGCTCACCCAAAAATTAAACACCAAGATCCTCTAACTTGTTTGGATTGACTGATGAAGACATAAAGCCAGTTACACTCTATGATTTTTGAGGTGGAGTGAGTGGTTTTTCTTCATTTTTAAATGGCCAAATGACAGCTTGACCCAGTTTGCTTTCCAATCAAAGGGCATTTTTTTTGAATGTCTCTTTGTGGCACAAGAGCCAACGCAAAAATGATGGCGGCTTACAATGGCGGTACATCTGCAGCAGCAGCAGGTCACCACCACCACCATCACCACCACCTTCCACACCTTCCTCCTCCTCACCTTCACCACCACCATCACCCTCAACACCATCTTCATCCGGGGTCAGCTGCTGCTGTACACCCTGTACAGCAGCATACCTCTTCCGCTGCTGCGGCAGCCGCAGCAGCGGCTGCAGCTGCAGCCATGTTAAACCCTGGGCAGCAACAGCCATATTTCCCATCACCGGCACCGGGTCAGGCTCCTGGACCAGCTGCAGCAGCCCCAGCTCAGGTACAGGCTGCCGCAGCTGCTACAGTTAAGGCGCACCATCATCAGCACTCGCATCATCCACAACAGCAGCTGGATATTGAGCCGGATAGACCTATTGGATATGGAGCCTTTGGTGTTGTCTGGTGAGTATCAAAAGAGAAGCACAACTTCTTGTGGTTTCTACTCATGGTTCTGATTGGGAGAGTCGTTCCTCATGGTTTTCTCCATTTGACCAAAGTGAAGCAAGCTACTCAACTCAACTGTAGGAAGCCACCCTCACTTACATGGCAAAGAGGCCTAATACATTGGCTGTTTAGGCCTAT
Source organism: Tamias sibiricus (assembly GCA_025594165.1). Classification (NCBI taxonomy): domain Eukaryota; kingdom Metazoa; phylum Chordata; class Mammalia; order Rodentia; family Sciuridae; genus Tamias; species Tamias sibiricus. Next base: position 45,593,431 of record CM046660.1, read on the forward strand.
GCTTTTGAGTCATGGCAGATTTTGGTGGAGCATCTTCTCATGAGTGACACACATAAGTTTGTTGACAACCAAACTTTCCTATTCAGAAAGTCAGCAAGCCACTGAATGTCAGATCAGTAGATGAATGTATGAAATACTTATTCCTACAAAGACCTTGGTCATCTCTCATGGGTTTGATTTAGCTTAGATCAGTTGCCCAATTGCAGCAGATGCCAATGACTGACCCAACTTGATTCCTTGGGAATAGTCTTCTCATTAATATATGCTTTGGATGACTACTTTCTCATCCTTTACATCTTTTTGTGCCTTATTTTATGATCTTGATCCCAACAAGGAAGGTAGGTTTCATAGTTGAACCAGTTAAAATCACTGCTTGAGTGGTTTATTTTAAACCATAAAGCTACAGATGGGAAGTATGTAGCTTTAGCCTTCTGATAAGAATGCATTAAATATAGCATCACACATGAGTACCACAAATGAGGTTAGTAGACTGTAGCTATGCAGTGGCCCACATTTGGTGTAATGTTTTAGTGTCACTTAGTGCCTCTTAAGTTGCTTTTATCCCTTGGTCAGTTGGTGTTGTAGGAAGTGTACTTTTCAGACTAGTGCTAGGATATTTTTAAAAGTCTATGGGTTTTTGAAATGCAACATTTTGTTCTATTTGCCCTTCTTAGGAAGATTAGTAGTTTATAATAAAATGTATTTTTTCCTATCAAAACTAAAGTGAACTGGGTTTTATTTTTTAAGGATTAAGGATTCCAGTGTGGATAGGTGAATTTGTATTTTCATTGCTTTCAAAAATAGATTCTTGTTAATGTCTGGAAAAACCCTTGTCACAACAGGAAAGTGAACTCTGGAACTGGCTTGGTAAATATCTCCTTTTGTCCTTGTTTTAGAGGCTAAACTTGATGAGTACCATTTGCATTATAACTTGCTATCTTTATAGTTCAGATCTTATAATTTGATCTGATTGTCCGTCTTCTTCTTCTTCCTCTTCTTTTTTTAAAATCTAGTAGAGTCCAGTTTTTCTCAGCTACTGTCCAGGGAGGTTGTTGCTGCTGCATTCTCCTTTCTCCAAGGTGTGTGGGTTTCCTAATGGGAAAGAGAATAGCTGATAATGGTACCTCTTCAGTCACTTTGCCCAGAGACCTGTCTGTTCCTGCCTTCCTCTTTTCCCTTCCATAGCCTATTCTCAGGGATTTTGCTATGAATTTCCATTCCTTGCCTAACCCTTGAGGATTTCTAAGCTTTGGGGGCTAAGAGGAGATACAGGAAAACGGTTGTTCCTTTCTTTAAACTTTGCCATTGATTTACGTACTTATGAGAATTTGGATTTTTTTTTTTTTTTTCTTTTTTAAGCTCTGAATGCTCTCATTTTAGTGTTTTGCATTTAATGCAAAGAACTAGGGATACTGAAAGGGAAACAGGTTGCAGCATTCTTGAATATATTCTAAAGGCATTTTTCACTTACATTTATACCAAAAGGTAGTGTGAAGTAGAAGTTTAAGTTTATAGAAGTTTTAACTTCAAGTTTGTGGTAAAGGAGGGGAAAAAATTGTTTTAAAGGGTCAGGATGGTGAAGAACTTTTCACACAGCAGACATTCTGGTAGTGTATAATATGAATCACCCATATCTGAAAATCTAAATGTGTTTGATTTGAATCCATTCTAGAGTTTCCTTGATTGACCTGTGGAATATACCATGGACTTGAAGTTTGCCTCTGTGCACCATCTTCTTTTTGAACACAGTTGTTTCATGTTTGTCTTGTCTCACTGACTACACATTTGTAAGCCCTTTGAGGATAGGGGTTGTATCTACTCAAGTACTTCTTTTTGTCCCCAGCACCTAGCACAGTGCTAAATTACCTTTAATGCTTGGTTAATTGGTGTCCTAGGCAGATTCTTCTTTGTTTTAAGTTAAACAACAGAAATTTATTTCTCACAGTTCTGAAGGTTAGAAGTCTAAGATGTGGGTGTTAGCAAGTTCGGTTCCTTCTGAGGCTTGGCTTCTCGGTTAGGTGGTCACCATCTCACTGTGTCCTTACATGGCTGTGTCCTCTGATTGTCTGGCCCTTTTTTGTTTTTTAACCAAGTTTTTCTAGTTCCCTCATGGAGTATTTTTTAAAACTATTTCTGGTAAGATACAATGTAGCATGAAAAAATGAAAGAGTTCCCAAGTGTGTGTTTTTAGTATGCAAATACTTTTCTTTTTTTTATATTTATATATTGATGATTTGTTGTCTGAATTGCTTAATGTATTTAGAATTTAAGTGCTATATGTTCTGAGTAAGATTGTTAAGACTAAAGATTGAAAACCAAACCAGTGTGAATTTGCACTAAAATTCTGAAACCCAAGATATTAATTAGGTCTTTTTTCACTTCTTACTGAAACAGGATTTTTCTTTTTCATTTAAGAGGTATCTTATGAGTCTGAAATAACTATTTTCTAAAATGATTAAAATGGAGCATAAAAATGTTCTTCCAGTGATATATCACTTGATTCAATGTACCATATAACTACGTGGGTATCATAAGATCCACTTAGATTCAAACATACGTTCATTAGTGCATTTTGCAGGTATTCTTCTGGCATAGCATATGACAAGGAACCATATCTGCTCTCATTTGTTTTTCTGGACATGCACCCAGGGATACTATCTGATGGTTAAAAAAATGACTTGTAATTTTAAGGAATTTTGTTTTTTCCATGTAGAAAAGAAGAGATATTTATAGAAGTAATGCAGCATTTTTTATATTTATTTTTCCCTGTGATGCAGCATTTTACCATTCAGATTTATTATGGAACAATTTAGTTTACTTGATTTATCTTTCTGCTGAATTTAACTAGTGGGATAACTTATCAATATTAGACAGTTGTGTAAAAGAGGTGAATTACCCATTAGCTTGCTGGTTAAGATGGTGCTTTGACAGTTCAATTAAGGTTTCATTAACAAACTGTCTGCTATGTTTTATCACCAGTTTACCTGGTAATGTGATCATGGGTTAGTTTCAGATATATTTATTGCCAATGATAGAATTGCTTATGGGTTATCAAAACATTTTTAATTCTACCTTTGTTATCAGATGTCAATGCTTCCAGATGCCCATATGGACATTTTCATAATGCAAACGCAGAACAGCCTACAAACAGCAACCTCACTCATTTGATGAATAGAATATAAAATGTACCTTTTTGTACAGTGAAGTGCACATTTGCCAGAGAAAAATACTGTGCTTTAAAGGTATGACAACTTTGGGACAAAGAGCTTCAGGGGGTTACGAAGTGTATACTTTTATTTAAGAGTTGCAATAAGTTGACCACATGAGAACATTTTGAGTACTGCTCAGGCAGTTTTTGACATTGGCAATGTAAAATATAGTTTGGATTAATGGCACATGCTGCCTTGATAAAAGTGAGTCTGGGAAAAGCTTCTACTTGATAAAATTAGTGTTTTGGTTTTTGACTTGTCTGATTAATTAAAGGATCAAAGATCTTGGGATTCATTAGGTCTGTTGTCTTTGTACTTCAAATAAAGTTGGAGAGCTTTGAATTTTATTATTCTAATACCTTCAGCAGGTTACTTTTATCTTTCAAAACTTAAGCTTCACTGTAGTGATATTTAGTTACTAACTCTGTGATCTTGATAAATTATTTACCCTTTCTGTTCCTCATTTATAAAATGGGGATAGGGCTGGGGTTGTGGCTCAGTGGTAGAGTGCTCGCCTAGCATGTGTGAGGCCCGGGTTCGATCCTCAGCACCATGTAAAAATAAAGGCATGTGTACAACTAAAAGCAAATAAATAATATTTTTTAAAAAATGGGGATAATGATAGTGCTTATCTCAGGATTGGTATGAGGATTAAATGAAGTAATCCTTATAAACCAATGAGTACACTATCAAGCACACAGTAAGCCCTCAATAAATGTTCTTATTGTTGTTATTGTTGGTAAAAATCAAACTATTTTGTTAATGTGCGTGGACAGTCCTCATGGATTTGTCATATTTACCAGGTGAAATCAACATGCAGACTGTGTTTGGAGGCATCACTTTAAATATCATAGTGTCCTCTTAGTTGTACTATATGCCAGGGAAATAAAAGAAGATCGAATTCAGAGCCAAGGTGCAAATATTCTGTCCTGTTTTTCTCAGTTAATTAAAAACTAACAAAAAATTCATGTTACTGTGCATTTGGTAGGTGTACTAGTTAGATCATCTACACTGTTTTTAGAAAGTATTATAGACTTATATACTGGAAAGGAAACTATTTTTTTCTTTACAGAATGTAGCAAGTGAAGGACAGGTTTTTTGTTAAAGTTCAGCTTTAGTAGGAATTCATTTTACTTGTGTTTGGATGAGAAAGTGTGAATTGCTAAAGAAGATCACAGTGAGGTGGGGGAAATGTGTTTGATTTAATGAAAAATTATTCAGTGTAAACCCTTATGCATGGCAGAGACTGTCTAGCTTGTTGATCTTTCTTGTGAAAATTGGAGCCCCCTATTGATTTTTTCTCTAGTCCTCTTACTCTATAAATACCAAACTATAATTTTAAAATATGGGGATGCTTTTGGGATATGTTGGGGAAAATCCTGGAGTTAGTTGCATCAGGAAGAGTAATATACGCAAATGTATTTTGATATTAACTCCCTTTTACAGGTTAAGAATCTGTAGTGTTGAGAAGTTTCTCTACTACCAGCCAAGATTAACAGCCACAGCTGGATTCTTTGAGGGGTCTGTTTTGTGAAAAGAGCTTTGAAGAAGCAGAGCCTACACCATAAAAAGGGAATGGTTGCTCTTCTAGACATAACAAAGCAGTCTAGTGAAGCTAGAAATGTGGAGATGTATGTTGTTAATTTCTACTACAAATGAACTTACTTTTAGAAACTGCAGGTTCATGGTCATAAAGTAGAGAAAGAAAAAGAAAGGAAAGAATAAAAGTAGCACAATCTAATGATATGCACCAGTTTCTTGGTGATTGAAACGCCATATCCTGTAACACTGAAGATCATTTTGAATTTAAGCTCCTGACAAGATTATCCAAATTATGTTCACAAAACACAAATAAAACCATAGCACACACACACACAAAAGAAACTTATTTTATGCTTGGGGAGAAATTTCATGTTATACTATTGAATATCAGCCTAGAAAAAGAAGACAATTTAAAAAAAAAAAAAAAAGACATTTCAGAAATATGAGGATATTTAGTTCTATGAATAACTTTGTAAACCTCCATCAAACTTCTTTTGGTATCTCTGTTGTGCTTGGTACTGTGATATGGGGATATTTACGTCATGATGTTGCCTTGAAGGAGTTTACAGTCAAGTAAATAGTATGAAAAAATAATACACCCCTACTTTCAGGGAATCCATATCCTTAGTGAAGAGTTGAAACTAAATTTGAAATATTAAATAAGAATATATTTTTTCACATTTTTTTATAAGACCCATTTATTGAGTGTTGACTATTTATTAGACACTCTTCTGAATGATAGGGATTAAAGATTAATCTCCGTAGTGGGGGAGATAGATTTGTACATGGATAATTATAATTCAGTGCCATAAATACAGCAGTAGAAATAGTCCCTGGACATTAGAGGAGCATAAAGAAGGGATTTCTGTGGAAAATATAGACACTTCTTAGAATAGGTAATACTGAAAATTGTGGAGGAAAGCCTTCCTATTTACAAATAAATGGGCAATCCCTTTCTTCCTATGTGTAAAAATAAATTTGGTATTACCATTCTCCTGATACTACTTTACCTTTTTAAAGGTTTTAGAATGAGAGTCAACCAGTGGGAAAGGGCATTCTGGGTGAATTCAGGAAACCACCAGGCTGGAGTTAATGTCATGCTAAAGAGTTGAGGCTTGAAGCACTACTGGTATGGCAGGGATGGGAGGGCAAGAATCTTAATTCTTTTCATAAGTAAAGCACATATCTACATACATCACATGAAGAGATATACAGCAGGGGCTGGGGCTATGGCTCAGCGGTAGAGTGCTCGTCTTGCATGTGTGAGGCCCTGGGTTCAATCCTTAGCACCACATAAACAAAATAAAGATATTGTGTCCACCTACAACTAAAAAAATATTAAAAAAGAAAAAAAAAAGAGAGAGAGAGAGAGAGATACAGCACACTGGATTAATGGGGGGAGTGGGTGGAAGGGAGGGAGGATGGAAATAGAAAAGACAATAGAATGAATCAGACATAACTTTCATGTTCATATATGAATACACGACCAGTTTAACTCCACATCATCTACAGCCACAAGAATGTGAAGTTATACTCTATGTATGTATGGTATGTCAAAGTACATTCTACTGTCACGTATAACTAAAAAGAACAAATAAAAATTATCAAACAATTATAAAAAAAAAGAGATATAGCATACCTAAAAGCATTATAATTTCACAAGGGGAATGATTAAGAAAAATGTCTTAAACCTCCTTAAGAGGAGCTAGGTTGTAGCTCAGTGGTAGAGCACTTGTCTACCATGCATGAGGCACTAGATTTGATTTTCAGCACTGCATATAAATTTAAAAGAGTAAAGAGGTCCATCGACAAGTTAAAAAAAAAAAAAAAAACAACAACCCTTAAGAGGTGGAGAATGAAAAGAGATTGAAACCCTCCCTGCAAATGTCAACTATTGACAGTGACTTGGTCAGATTTAATTCTGCTTTATAAATAGAAGGGTAGTGATAACTGAGGCCCTCTGAGGCTTAGAGAATGTTTTGTTGTAGGTGAAGTTACTGGAGGCCCAAGTAAAGCACAACCAGGTAAATGTATTCACAGTGAATGACAACCCAGTATGGTGGAAGATTGTTAGGAGGATGGGAATGATCTTTGCTGCGGATAAAAGGTCAAAGAAAATGAGAGGGGAGAAAAAGCCATTGCATATATCAAATAGATTATTGATGGCTTTTGAGAGAGAGATTGTGTTTGATTCCTTCCCTTTGTATGTGTATTAAAAGGGGAAAATCATATATAACATACATACATTTATATAGCATATTATATATACACATACATATATTAACATATAAACTTATGTAGCATGTTTGATTACAATGTTTTAAGTATAGCAGCACTCTTTTTAAAAGTATTATTTTTTAGTTGTAGTTGGACACAATACCTTTATTTATTTATTTGTTTTTATGTGGTGCTGGGGATCGAACCCAGAGCCTCACACATGCTAGGTGAGTGCTCTACCACTGAGCCACAACCCCAGCCCCAGCACTTTGTTTTTATTAATAAAATTATTTCAAATCTTTAATTTTTGCTTCTAACTTAATAAACCGGGTGTTTATCAAGTTCAAGATGCCATTTCCTTGGGAAGAATTTATTTATATATATTAATGATAGAATAATAGAACATTAAACTAGTTAGGAGATAAGGGTTCTAGTTCCAGCCTTGCTGCCAACAATCCTAAGACCTTGGTAAAGTTATTTAAGCTTTCTGACCCTTGGTTTTGATCATTTATGCAGTTCTGTGTTTTCTAAGATTCTATTATAAAATGGCATTAATATTTATAAGGCATAGTGCACTTATTTGTGGGCAAGAAACTCTGCTAGTGACCACAACTAGCAGACAACTTTCTCTTTTTTTAGGACTATAGAATAGCTTCTAAAATTGTTTAAAGGAAAAATGAGATAAATATCACCCTGCTTCAGTTTCATGACTTCTATATAAGAGATTTGAAATTTGAGATCAGATTTTAAATGTTCAGTTGTTCAAAAGGCTTGTATTTCTGATTGGTGAGGAATATATATGTTGTGGTTCAGTCATAGAGGACAGCCTGCCTATTTGTAAATGGGCTGTCAGTTCTTCCCTACATGTCAATGTGATAATACTGCTTTCCTGTTAGTACTGTACCTTTTTAGTGTTTTAGACTTATTTTTTTTTTCTTTCTTCTTCCCTTCCTGTCAGGGATTGAATCAATTTACCACTGAGCTACACCCACCCCACCCACAGCCCCTTAATTGCTTGTTTTCTTAAATATTTGGAGTGATTTAAAATTTTTTATTTTTATTTTTGCAGTGCTGGGGATCGAACTCAGGGCCTCGTGCATGCTAGCCAAGTGTTCTGATCTACATTCCTATCCCTGATTTTAAAATTTCAAATAAAATTTAATACTAAGTGGTTTTTTGTTTGTTTGTGTGTTTTGTGTAAGTGTGTGGGGGGAAGAAGAGAGAAATCAGGCAAAAATTCATTTTGGGGAGCCAGAGCTTAATTTGCAGATCAAATAAAAATATTTTTCTGGAGTCTTTTTTAAATTCTGAAATTGGGTAAGAGACTCACTAGTGTACAGATGGATCTCCTGGAAAATGTCCCTTGACACAGCTTTAATGCTGTAGCAGTTTAGAGCATACAATGCCCAGAGAACGTGTGTGACTGCCTAAAGAGGAAAGGAACACTTTAATGGAAGCCCCCAGCAAATCAGCAGATAAATCTATTATTTATCCAATAGATAAATAATGAAAGCTGTTATGTGATTTTACATTTTCCAGCAACCACAGTAAAAAGAAAATTAATTTTTTCTATTTTTATTTATTATATCAAACCTATTGTCATTTCAACCTATAATTACTGTAAGAATGATCAATGATATATTTTTCATTTTTTCATAATAAGTCTACAAAAATCCAGTGTACATCATTTTCCTTTAGGGTGCTAAGACTTGAACCCAGAGTCTTGTGCATGCTAGTCAAGTGCTCTGGGCTGGCCTTAAATTGGTGATTCTCCGGCCTCAGCTTCCCAAGTAGCTAGGATTACAAATGTGTACTTAATGCATACAACACATCTCAATTTGAATTTCGCCACATTTTAGGTGCTCAGTAGCCCCATGTACTGCCTTTCTTATTGACCAGCACAGTTCTAGTTGGCCTTTATTGGATTCTATGCTGACTTCTGAACCAATCACTATTAAGTGGAGATAGGATTACTTTTGGAGCAATCAGGCCCACCCTGGACCAGGAGATGAAGTTAGTTAGTTGTGGCAGGAATGAGTGAGTACCACCAGTGGATGCAGGGAAAGCAGTCTTTAATGATCATGATAAACATTCATCTAATTTATGGCAGACTTAGGAGAACTTAACCAGGTATATTTATAAAGGAAACAGGATTGATATTCTCTGCACTTGTCCTGTTAGCCCTGAGTTACTCGAGCTATTTTCTTTTTTGAAGCCTTGTTTGCCTAAAGTAGCAGAAGGTAAAATTCATACCTGATCCTTGCCTTGTTTGCTTTCCTTCCCAATTAGAGCAGATATCTCACATTGATTTCTTTTCTTTCCTCTCTTAGTGTTGTGGTTTTATTATCCAGATAAGGTTCTCAGTCTTGTTTTCAATTTAAGTAATATAGAGCTCAGTGGTATCAGGCAGCCAAATCCTTATAAAGGAATAAACAAGCCAGAAACTTTCTGTTTATTCATTCCTTGACCTAAAATTTTTGCTTTGAGCTACAGAGAAAAGGTGAGGAGAGATATTTGAACAAATAGACAAAATTAGTCATTTGACCCAGATTGGAGCTTTTTTTTTTTTTTGGCGTGCTTAGATAAAAATCATCCACCAATTTACATAAGCAGGTGATTTTTCTTACATGCTAATTTTCTTAATGTACCATGGCAGAGAGCTACAGATCTGCAAATTGTTTAAGTAAATTGAAATAAACCAGGTGACTGTATTTCACTGTATCATTTTACTAGCACAGAAGTACCCAAAGGGTACAATTATCTGATGATTGTCTCATTGCACATCTAAGTTAACAGGCAGCCTGGTGCAAAGATTTTTTTCCCCCACTCCTCTCCTTTACCTCCATCTCTCTTTTTTTTTTTTTTTTTGTACCGGGGATTGAACTCAGGGGCACTTGACCACTGGGCCACATCTCCAGTCCTTTTTTTTTTGTATTTTATTAGAGACAGGGTCTCACTGAGTTGCTAAGTGCCTTGCCATTGCTGAGGCTGGCTTTGAACTCGCGATCCTTCCTGCCTCAGCCTCCCAAGTGCTGGAATTACAGGCATGCGCCACCATGTCCATCTCTTTTCTAATTATTTTTAAAATAGGAAACTATTCATTTCTATAGTAAGTTCAACAGGGCTGGCAATTTAGTGAACCTGATTACTATGATGTGGGGGGGAATTTGAACCATACAAACTGGCAAGTAATGGGTAGTATGTAGAAAAAGGGGCATACATATACTTGGTTTGGATTTGAATTGTCCCAGAGAATTATGTGAGAACCTTTTGCCAACCTTTAGTTGATTGTTTTCCCAGATTCTGTATGTTATGGTAGTTATGGTTGTTGTGGAGTTAACTGGGTATGTGCTGCAGCCACAGTTCAGAGTATACGTGTATTCTTTTAAAACCTCAAACTAATTAGTTATAATTAAAACAACTCTGTAAAAATTTTAGAAAGGTACATCAGTTGGTTTCAGTGACTTTCTATAGAGTCATGATTGATAAATAATGTCAATAAAGCACTTCTTTATTAAAACATTTCGATATTAAACTTAGTAGTTAATGCTATTTTAATTCCTCAGATATTATGGTATTCACTTACTGATATGTATGGAGATTAAATTATACCCCCACCCCCATCTAAGCATTTGAAGTAATAAAGACTGGAATTATATTATAATTTTAAGCAAGTAAAAGAAGTTTGGCCATATTTTTCCCCCAGCATTGGGGAGATTGAACCCAGGGCAGCTTTACCACTGAGCTACACTCGTGATCCTATTTATTTATTTACACCAGGAATTGAATTTAGGGGCACCACTGAGCCACATCTCCAGCCCTATTTTGTATTTTATTTAGAGACAGGGTCTCCATGAGCTGCTGTGCCCACCCCCCCCAGCAGTTGCTGAGGCTTGCACAACCACGCCCAGCTTCTATTTTTTTAATTTTGAAACAGGGACTCACTAAATTGTTGAGACTGGCTTCAAACTTGCAATCCTTTTGCCTCAGCCAGTGGAGTTGCTGGGAGTACAGGTATGTGCCACCTTGCCAGACTGGACAGTCTTTTTATCCCAGTACTTATATGTTATTTCTCTCAAGTTTAAAAAAAGTAGACACCTGTAATCCCAGCACTTGGGAGGTTGAGGCAGGAGGATCGCAAGTTCAAAGCCAGCCTCAGCAATGGTAAGTCACTTAGCAACTCAGTGAGACCCTGTCTCTAATAAAATACAAAAAAGGGCAGGGGATGTGGCCCCTGAGTTCAATCCCTGGTACCAAAAAAAGCAAAGAAAAGAAAAGTAGAAGAAATTTCAGAACAAAAGCAATTAAAGAGTGACAAAGGGACAGTTTGGTTTAGAAGTTGAGAGTCTGTATTCTGATGACATACTGTTTTTATTTAAATTCTGGTTCTGCCCCTCATTAGCTGAAGGCAAGTTATTTTACCTCTGTGTACTTCATGGTCTTCAGTATATCTAGTAATAGTAGATTTATTGTCAGGATTAAATGAATTAATATATGTAAAGTCTTAGAACTGTGCCTGGCACTATGTAAATGTTAGAGAGCATAATTGTTATCAGTTTTAGTATAAGTGAAAAAAAAGCAGTATCCCTTGAAAACTTGTTAATTCAAAGATAATAACCAGCAGCTTTTATATGACTGTTGATAGGTATCAGGTATGTGACTTCTAGAGAATTTTGTTTAACTCTTGTTTTTGAGAAACTCACTCCAATTATAGAATGCTTTCCAAATGTAAATTTATGTGCTAATTTCCTTTAGCACATAAAAGGAGAGTTTTGCCTAAGTCCGTCTCACTAAAAGCAATACATTTATTGTGGGACACTTGAAAAATACAGAAAAGCGAAAAGGGAAAAAAAAAGTTGTTTGTAATCTACAACTCAGGGATTATCCCTGGTGGCATTTTGGTATATTAAAGTCTTTTTTATGTGGGTTTGGTCTATTTGGAATATTATTAGAATTAGGATCATAATCACACTATATTTACAATTTTGTATCCTGTTTGTTTTACTAACATTCTAAAGGTAGATTTTTGACCATTTGTTTTGAGGGCTTTTTCATTCTCACAAACCTGGAGTTCTACCTGAAAGGAATTACTGAGTTGGAAGATACTTGAGATTGTATCTAGTCTAATTCCTTCATTTTATAAATAGGAGAATTGAGACCCTGAGATGCTATGAGATTCGTTCAAAGTCATGCAACCTGTTGAGGGCTGAGCCAAAACTTGCTCTTTTACTGCTGTACCAGTAATATACTGGTAGTATTTCAAAGGACAAATAAATGTCCTTTGAAAATGGAACAAGTGTTCTTGTAAAAGCATAACAAAATGGATAAAGATACTTTATAAATGAAGCCAAGAACAATGCATCTGAAAAAATATCAAATATTTAAAATACTCTTGTAGGTTGTTCTGTGTGTGCCAGTGACTCCCAAGTTTTCTGTTTTAATGTCAGGAGCTATGTGCCTTTAGCTGAATAACAACTTAGTCTTGGGGCTGGGGTTGAGTCTCATTGGTAGTGCCCTTGCCTGGCATGTGTAAGGCAGTGGGTTTGATTCTCAGCACCACATATAAATAAATAAAATAAAGATCTATCAACAACTAAAATAAATCTTCAAACAAACAACTTAGTCTTTCACTAAATGTAACCGTGTTGAATATCTATTTTGAGCATATTATGGTCCCCTCCTTTATATTTTAAGAAAATGTATGCCTTAGAAAACTTAAAAGAATACAATGATATATCAGTAAACTATTCTTGTAGATTAGCATTAGACTTTTGTTGTATTTACTTGAGGTTATTTCTGCAGAACTTGGCAAGATTGAGTTTCAATTAAATTTAGACTTACAATGTTAAGAAATTTCTGGTCACTGCATCAACTCACTATTCCATGTAAAAAGTTTTGTTACCTCTCCAAGTAGAGGAGGAACTGTACAGTGTAAAAAGCATGTGACTATTTTGGAATGCTATTTATTCTTTTAATACTTAAAAGAAAATTCAGTGTGAATCAAAATGTGTAACTGAAACATGTACCAGTCAAAACTAAGCTTCAGGCAGAATAGAAATATTCATTCTGGAAAGTTTTTCTTTTTTTGTGGTATTATTTCAGGTTGAGAATTAAGGAAACATTTTCAAAATAAGAATCTTAAGATCAAGTTTCACTATTCTGTGACAGAGGACATGATGTGACATGATTCAGGCTATTACATTGTTGAAGCTACATTTTAAGTCACTGTAATTTTTAAAGTAAATTACCCTAATATAGTCACATGAACTGATGATGCTGTGATTTGTGTCACCCAATTCACTGCTCTGTATTTTTCAGTACCAAATAATTCCTTTGTTAAACTCATTTTCAGTAAATGAGCCATTGTTTCCCAAAGGATAATGATTATTTCTATATATAGTACAAAGCCCTAAGAAATAGATTTTAAAGTCTGAAATATGAGTTAATGATTGGAAGTGTTTGAAATTGTCTTTCTGTGTCTGATAAACCACAACTTTGTGTATGGAAAGGGCAGCTGCTGTGCTTGCTCCTGAGGCTACCATGTGAGATATTAGGCTTACAGAAATATACTGACAACAAGCTCTTGAAAGTGAGATCCTTGGTTTTGTTTGCAAAAAAGGGTGGTTCTATGGTCAACTGTTACATTATATACGTGGTTTTGTAATGTAAATGCCTTAGAATTAGATAGTTGAAACTCAAATCTAAATTACTATAATAGGTAAGGAAATATATAGGCCACAGTTAACTGGTTTACTTGATGCAATTGATGTCAGTATCTGCAAATAAATCACTTAAATTATTTCAGCAGGAAAGACATTAAAATATGGGCACTATAATGTTTACCTGGAAAGGTGCTGAAGATCTGGTTACCAACATACATTAGCTTGACTCTTTAGGTGCGCCAACTTTAAGTGATTAGTTTTTATACCTTGAATCCCTCTTCAAGTAGGTGCTTATTCTTAGAAGATGCATCAAAGTCAATCTCCTTGGTTTTGCTTCTTGCTCTCTCCGGTGCTCATGAAACAAACACTGTGGCACATTCTCTACACACTGGCATCCAGTGAAATGATTAGACTGTCAGAGACTGGGATCTTGTCTCACTTGTTTGGAGCCTAACACAGTCCAGGCTGGGTGCTTATTAAGTGTTTGTTGTTGAGTTGAAACTTTCTATGTTAAGTCTGTGTGTGATGGTGACTCTCAAAGAAGAGTACTGTCACTTATATATCCTATTTCTTTGTGCAGTTAAGAATTTGTATGAGGGAACACCAGAGTGGTATTTACAAAGCCTTATGGTAGTGGTTTTGTTTGGATTTTTTTAAAGAGTAACAACCCTAATCTAAAAATGGTGCATGGTAACCAACTATATCTCTAATGATTGCCCTTTATTTTCAAAAGAAGTAATCCTTTACTTATAAAAGACTACTTTCTACTTTGCATACAACCAGAGATATGTAAAAATGTGCTCTATAAGTATATGAAATGTAATGCATTCTGCTGTCATTTATAATAACTTAGAATAAAAAATAAATAATAAAAATTGTTTAGGAAAAATACCCTTTTCTTTGCAGTGCAGTTAAATCATGTTAGAAAACAAAGATTCAGTTAATAGAAACTCTATCTAAAGTCTCATCTAATATATCAAAACATAGCAAAGCAATCTGGGTGTGGTGGCGTATGCCTGAAATCTCAGCTACTTGGAGGCTAAGACCGACCAGAAGATCTCAAGTTTGAAGTCAACCTGGGTAGTAACTTAGTGAGACCCTGTCTCAAAATAAAATTTTTAAAAAGAGTTGGGGATGTAGCTGAGTTGTATAGGTCTGGCCTAGCATTCTTGAGGCCTGGGTTCAATAACCAGTATCTTAAAAAAAAAAAAAAAAAAAAAAAACTTGAAGCAGTTTTATAAACTTATGGATAGATGACAGTTTGATAGGTGATGGAGATCCTCTTTAAAATTAGGAAAGAAAAAATGGCTTAGTTTAGTGGTATGCTGGTATATGTTTAGCAACAGGGCCTCTGAAAAATAAAAAGGCCTCGTTAATAACCAATTTTAAGCAACAGTGTGAAGTCAGTAAACACTGAGTTGGAAAACAGTATGTAGTAGTGCAATATTATACAGTATTTTTGCCATTGAGGTGAAACAGATGTAAAATAACTTTAAAGGCATAATCATAATAAAATAATTAGGGAGTGATGATTTCTGAGTATTTATTACCTTTGTTTAAATATGAATTATTTCATTATAACTTTATGTAATATAGTTTCTTACGGCTGTATTTCACAATCAACTTGCAAAATTCCAGAAAATGTCATAATCTTCGTGAGCAGTTGTGAACCAGTTCTAACATACCAGTGGTTTATCTTATACCTTTTGCGGGGTATTTAGATGGCTTTGGAGTGGAGGTGAAGTTAGATCTGTATTTATCATGTACAAAAAAATTAAGCCCAAGTGAATTAAGGACTTAAATGTAAAAATAAAAGTTCCTACCACCAAAGAAGGAAGAGGAGGAGGAGAAAGAAGGGATAAAGAGGGAGGAGGAGGAGAAAATAATATTGGTAACTTTTGTTTTAATCTTGGAGAAAGAAAGCTTGTTACTTTAAAGTAAGAAAATATCAAATTTATTTATGAAGAAATTTATACCATCAAAGATGGGTAATCACCAAAATTTGGTGAAAATATAACGACACATAGGAAAAATAAAAGTTAATATCTTTAATATTTAAAGAGCTTTTAAAATGTAAGAATGATGAACAGAACATGGGCAAACCCCAGAGAATATACAGTCGATTGAACAAATACATAATGTTCAAAAACATTAAGGGATTCTTACTTTCATTAATAAAGAAATGCAAAGATGAAGTAATACTTTTAACATGCTAGATTGACATTTTATTTTATTATTTTTTTCCCAGATGTTGTGCCACTGGAAGGTAGATTTACATTTTAAAATAAGTGATAAACTCCCTTCGTTGTTGCAGATACAGCGAAATCTCAGATTTTTGATGATAGTGTAGATGGATGGAGCCTTGATGGGAGAACATTTTCTCAAAATTAAATGTACACACCTTTTGACTGAAGAAACAATTGAGTTTAGATACAAAGACATATTTATAAAAATGTCCATTAAATGTTATTTATAATCCTCCTAGATTGAAAGCAACCTAAATATCTATAAATAATGAAGTGTCTTTGAAAGATATCCACAATTTAAGTGAAAGTCATATCAGAGATTGTCCCCTCAAGATATAAACAAGTATTACTCATATGTTTCAGAAGTCTGAAGAGTATCTATCATTAGTAGTTATTTTAGTGAGATGAGGTTACAGATTCTCACTTTGAATTTTAAAATAATAACTAATACTCTAAAGAAACCTGTCAGGACAAGCTGGGGTAGTTCAGTCATAGAGTTTTTCCTAGCACGCTGGAGGCCCTGGGTTTGATCCCCAGCACCACAAAAAGAAAAAAAACGAGAAAAGAAAAACCCTAAGAGGTACATGGTAGTGTCCTTATTTTTAGAGGAGAAAATATGTTATGGTATGTATCAGTGCTTCCCTTTTTATAGCTGATTGATATTCCATTGTTTGGATGTTTGATTTTGTTTACCCATCGGTTATTGCACATTTGGGTTGTTTGTACATTTTGGCTGTTATGCATAGTACTCCTTATGAACATTGTTGTGCAAGTTTTGTGTGGACCTTTGTTTTCACTTCTCAGAGGTGTAAGTAACTTGCTCAAAACTGCACAGCTAATAAGGGGTAGAATAGGGCTTTAGCCTAGGTCTAAAAAATGTAATATTGATATGTATAAAACTATTTGAAGTAATAGGGCTTCAACCTAGTTCTAAACAAATGTAATATTGGTATGTATAAAAATATTTGATGGAGTTTATGAAGAATAATAAAAATGCCGTGAACATACTACCCAGTGTAATAAATAGAGCATAACCAACACTATTGAAGCCACCCTTAAGAACCTCCCTTTCCCATTTCTGCCCATTCTATTTCTTGCCAAGAAAAAAACACTTAGATTTTTGTGTTTACTATTACTTACTCTTTTAAAAATATGGAATTTTAAAGATATAATTCATGTATCAACAATGTGACTATTTAGAGTGTACAATTTAATGTTTTTTACAGAGTAAATTTTCATTTTAATTTTAGAACACTTTCATTATCCTTAGAAGAAACTTCATACCCATGAGCAGATCACCTCCCCATTCACTATAATTCCCCAGTCTGAGGCCACCACTAATTGACTGTTTCTGTAGATTTAACTGTTCTGGACTCTTCATATAAATGGAATGTGGTCTACTATGACTGGCTTTTTCACTTAGTAAAATGTTTTCAAAGTTCATCCTTATTATAGTATGTATCAGTGCTTCTTCCCTTTTTATGGGTGATTGATATTCCATTGTTTGGGTGTTCGATTTTGTTTCCCATTGGTTACTGAACATTTGGATTGTTTGTATGTTTTGGCTGTTATGAATAGTACTCCTTATGAACATTGTTTGCAAGTTTTGTGTGGACATGTGTTTTCATTTCTCAGATACTTGCACCTAGAAGTAGAATTACTGGATCATTAGATGACCCTATGTTTAACTTTGAAGAACTGCCAGGATGTTTTCCAAAGCAGTAGAGCCATTTTACATTCCTACAGCAGTGTATGAGTTTTCTAATTTCCCCACATCCGCACCAAACTTCTTATCTATTATTATTATTTTTTTTAAACTGGGGATTGAGCCCAGGGGCACTTAACCTCTGAGCCACATCCCCAGCCACTCTTATTTTTTTTTTCTCCCCCTCTTATTTTTTTTTTTTGGTACCGGGGATTGAACTCAGGGGCACTCAACCACTGGGCCACATCCCCAGCCCTTTTTTGTATTTTATTAGAGACAGGGTCTCACTGAGTTACTAAGTGCCTGGCCATTGCTGAGGCTGGCTTTGAACTCGCGATCCTCCTGCCTCAGCCTCCCAAAGTGCTGGGATTACAGGCGTGCGCCACCGCGCCCGGCCCCCCTCTTATTTTTTGAGACAGGATCTCACTAACTTGTTTAGGTCCTCACTAAGTTGCTGAGACTGGCTTGGAACTTGTGTTCCTCCTGCTTCAGCCTCCTGAGTCGCTGGGGATTACAGGCATGTGTAGCTGCACCCAGCTGTCTTTTTTATTATAACCTGACAAGTGTGTGTGTGAAGTGGTACTTTATTGTGATTTTAATGTATTTCCCTGATACATAATGATGTTGAATATATTTTCATGTGCTTACTGGCCCTTTGTGTATCTTCTTTGGAGACATGTCTATTCAGAGCCTTTGCCCATTTAAAAATGTCATTTATTTTTATTTTTGTTATTTAATTGTAAGAATTCTTTATGTATTCTAGAGACCAATCTCTTTCAGATACATAATTTACAATGTATTATTCTAATCTATGACTTGTCTTCTCATTCTTTTCATGCTCCATTTTAAAAACAATTTTATAGAAGTATAATTTATGTAGTACAAAATTCTCCCATTTAAAATACTCAGGTGAACAGTAGAGTGAATCAGATATAACTTTCCTTCGCTCATATATGAATACATGACCAGTGTAACTCCACACCATGTTTGACCACAAGAATGGAATCAGAATTGTAATGGTTGCACTTCATGTATGTATAATATATCAAAATATAACACTCTGTTGTTATAAACAACAAATAAAAAAATACTCAGGTGAATTTTTATAGAGTTTTGCAACAATCACCATTATCCAGTTTCAGAACAGTTCCACCATCCCCCAAATCCCCTTAACTATATGGTTTAATTTTATTTATTTTGGGACTTTATACAAATTTTGAATATTAAATGGACCTTAAAGTACTTTGAGTGCTTTAGAGAAAGGTATAAATGGAGAATGCAGAACTAGTTAACAACCAATTGACAAATAATTGAAATGAGTTTGTTTTAGTCTTTGTCAACCTTTTAATGAATCTTTGAGGAAACAGATGAATACAGGTTTATACAGAATCTGTATTCATACAAGAGCATCATTGCCCCATTTATTTAAGCTCCTCAAACTGGAGGAAAGCCTGAACTAGGTTAAATTTTAAATTGCTTCTTTGAGGCATACCTCTTAAATTTCTCTGTAGCAAACTTTTTATGGTATCCTTAATAGCATCAAAGTTATTCTCAGCAAGTTTCACTGCTTATTTTACCATACCAAATAAACCTGTTTTTGTATTAAAATAAGCAAATCTGAGTTTAAGGGAATTCCATTTTAGGGAAATTAGGGTTGAATAACCTTTGAATTTTAATACAGAGCCTTAATTATTACATAAAAGCTGTACCCTCAAATAAATAATTCTTAATAAAATGCTGTGGGAACATATATATGAGAGATGTTGGTAGGACCAATTAATTATAAGTATATTTCATGAGTCAGTTGTCGAGAGTTGGAAATTGAAGTATTAGTTTTTCCAATTTCAGTTTTTACCATTTTGTAATTTAATGAAATATTTTTAGTAGGAATCTATAATCTTAGAAGCAAAAATTTTTTAATGGCCTTGAATGGTCCCAGAGGTGATCTTTCTGTTGCTTTAGTTATGATTCAATAGTGTTAGTGGCAGAAGTAGTGTGCAGTATCACTTAATTTTGTAACTTGATTTATCACATTGTTTAATAGAGGATCTCAGCTGCAAGACATGCTTCATGGTATCTGCACATATCCTAAAACTAAAAATACAACTTCATGTCCTTAGAAACTTTATTTTATGCTTTGAAATAGAAGAGACACAAAGAGATCATTTCATCCAGTACACTAGGAAAAAGAGTAATAGCTTGCAAATTGATTCTTACTTAGGTTTTTTTTGTTTGTTTGTTTTGTTTTGTTTTGTGATACCGGGGATTGAACTCAGGGGCACTTGACCACTGGGCCACATCCTCAGCCCTTTTTGGCATTTTATTAGAGACAGGGTCTCACTGAGTTGCTAAGTGCCTCACCATTGCTGAGGCCGGCTTTGAACTCACAATCCTCCTACCTCAGCCTCCCATGTGCTGGGATTATCGGCGTGCTCCACCGCGCCCGGCTCTCTTACTTAGTTTTGATATAGCACGAGACATATTGAACTGTTCAAATTATCAGTTGATTTTTTTGGAAAATAATGCTATGTAATTTAGTGGGGAAGATTTGGGAGGTTATGCCTGTTAAAAACTGCAGAAATAAGAATAAGAAAGCATTAAAACTTCAGAAAAGGGGGTGCTGAGGGAGGAATTAAAGCAATTATAGATACCATGGGTGGTTGGCACTTGCCTTAGAATTCTTCTTATGTAAATCTGTAGTCTTTATTTAGTGACTTAATTCTGAGTTTTGTTGCCCTCATGTTCGGAGAGTTCTGCGTCTAATACTTTTTGCCCATTTTCTTTTGTTTAGTTCTCTTTCACTGAATATAAACATTATTATTGAGCTTTGTATAATAATTAGAAAGTCCAAGGAGTGAAGACTCTTAAAGTGAAATTATAGATTTTTTAAAAAACCCTTATTTTTAAAAAAATCAAAACTGGGAATTATATGATGTTTTAAGTAAATATTCTTAAGTTAATAAAATGCACTGTGGTTGTCTTTAGAATGAGGAAAAGCTTAATAGTAAAACCATGTGTAGTATAGTATGATTCACACAAACTGTGGGATAAATAACTTTTAAAAACTATTAAATGAAGGTAGATTGACAACTGCTTTGTATTTTTTAAAGAAGTCATCCCTTATATTTTTTGTTAAAATTTGTATTTTTGGTATAATTTGCACCCACATAAACATGTGAATATATCAGTGTCTTATGATAGCATACTTGTTATAAAGTTTAATAAGGCATCCAGAAGGAAAAGTAATTACAAATTGAGGATGATTTTTATTTTATTGATTGATTGATTGATTGATTGCAGTACTAGGGATTGAATCCAGGGACACTCTACCACTAAGCTACATTTCCAGCCTTTAAAAAATGTTTTATTTTGAGATAGGTCTCCCTAAATTGCCAAAGCTGTCCTGGAATTGTGGCCTTCCTACTAAGAGCCATTCCTCTTGAGTTGTTGTGATTTTTTTATATAGCTTTTTCTATAATCCATTCACTTGTTTAGGTTTGGGTTTTAAAAACAATACATTTTATTGAACTTTCATTTTCCTAAAAAGTTTTCCCTGAAATGTCCTCCTGTAGGGGAAGTAATTTTTACAGCTGAAAGTTCTTTTATATTGTTTGCATTTGTCTATACTGTATAAGGTCCTTAGTTCCTGTTGCCAAAGATGTTGTTTGTAGAATCACACTTGCGGAAATTTTATTCGCCCATCTTCATAAAAGTTCAGAAAGTAATATGGAACATTTTATTCCTCATTCTTCTTGGGAGCTTTATGACAAATGGAAGGGCTAGCAGAAAGAAATTAGGACAAGATGACAAATGTGGGTGGTTTTTTTTTTTTTTTTTTTTTTTTTTTTTTTTTTTTTTTTTTTTGGTACTGAGGATTGGATTTAGAGGTGTTTAACCTCTGAGCTACATCCCTAACCCTTTTTAACATATTTTATTTAGAGACAGGGTCTCACTGTGTTGCTGAGGGCTTCAATAAGTTGCTGAAGCTGGCTTTGAACTCATGATCCTCCTGCCTCAGCCTCCTAAGCTGCTGGGATTACAGGGGAGCGCCACTTGCCCAGCCAAGATGAGAAATTATGAGAAGTGCTTTTGTAGGATAAGAAATAATTCTGGGGTTGTGGCTCATCAGTAGAGCACTCGCTTGTCATGTGTGAGGCCCTGGGTTCGATCCTCAGCACCACATAAAAATAAATAAAATAAAGGTATTGCATTCAACTACAACTAAAAATTTTTTTTTAAAGTTTTTTTTTTTTTTTTTTTTTTTTTTTTTTAAAGAAAGAATTAAGCTGAATGAAATGTTAAGAGTGTTGACTTGCCTGTTGAAAAACTGCAAGCCTTGACAAAAGTTTAGGTAAAAGCGTGTTATGAAAAACCCTACCTTGGGGCTGGGATTGTGGCTCAGTGGTGGAGCGCTCGCCTAGCGCGTGGGCGACCCGGGTTCGATCCTCAGCACCATGTACAAATAAAATGTATTGAATAAAACGCATTGTGTACAACTAAAGCAAATAATATTAAAAAAAAAAAAAAAAAAAAAAATCCTACCAAAGTAATGGGTTTATTCTTTAGCCCTTTAAAGCATTTAAATAGCTGTGATTTCAGTTAAGTTGTTGGATGAATGTCCATATTTAAAATGTCAAAACAATTTTCTGAACCTTAGTGTTGGAGTTTGTATCATTTTATTGATAATTTAGACAATAAAATGGAAGGCTTATCAAATTTACAGATCAGTGGGAGGCAGGAAAGATGGCTAATGTAACAGATGACAGGTATTTAGATAGAGTAATATAAGAATGAGAGGCAGAAATTGACAAGCAGAAATTTAGTAGGGATAAATATAAAGGTCTGAATTGAATATCATCTTTAGATTAGCAAACATATTTGATGAAGACCTGTGTACTAGACTTTGAGCACTAAGGCTACACAGGGGACAAAATTAATATAGTATTAAGCAGAAAAGGCAGATATGAAGTAAATTATTTTAAGTACACAGTCTTAAAGTTAGTCTACCTAGACTGCCATTTATTCACATTCTGCTACTTATTATTGGTGGTGTGGTTTCAGGCAAGTTGCTTACTGCTTTGTGCCTCAGTTTCCTCTTCTATAAAATAGAGATTACAATAGTACCTATCTCAGGTTCTTATGAAAATGAAATGTGACCATGCATGTAAAATGCTACAATGTTTCATCCATAGTAAACATTTAGTAAATATTAGCTGTTTTTATTATTGCCAATTAGCATTTACCATTTTTGTTTTATGGAGAAAAACAGTAATTATGGTGCATTATCTAATGTGAGAGGCCAAGGAAGCTTCCCTAATGCAGTACTACCTGGAAGAAACTTGTACTTGAATATTTGTTTTAAAAAATTCAATTAAGATGTACATACAGATATGCATAGGATGCTTACTGTGGGAAAACAGATGGGATACCCAGGTCAATTCTAAGGGGACACTTTTCACAGTATTATGATGTGCATAGAACCCTGTGCTTATTCAGTGAATTTTTTTGTAGTAGACTAATTATGGGAATGACATCTGAGTTAAATGTTGATATGAGGGGGAAGGACACCTCAAGAAGAGGGAATTTCAGGTACAAAGTCATGGGTGCATGGGAGATCATGGATGTGTTTGAGAATCTGTAATTAGTTCAGTATGGCTAGATTGTAGGGTAAGGGAGTGACTGCTAAGAAATGAGAATAAGAAGTTCAATTATGAAGGACCTTGTTTGCTACATAAATACCTTCAAATTTTATCTGAATCTAGGAAACTGTTGAATGCATTCAGACAGATGATTAAGGGCCAGGCCTGGTGTTGTATGCCTGTAAGTAATCCCAGCGACTGAGGAGCTGAGGCAAAAGGATCCAAGTTCAAAGCCAGCCTCAGCAACTTAGCGAGAACCAGTCTCAAAATTTTAAAAATGGTGGGAAGACTAAGAATGTAGTTCAGTGGTCAAGCGCCCCTGGGTTCAGCCCCTAGTACCAAAACAAAACAGATGATTAAGTTGATCAGGTTTTTCTTTAGCTGCTCAGGGAGTTGTAAGGATAATGGTTTGGAGTAGAACAGATTTGAGAGCTGAGAGAAGGTAGCTATAGCAGTCTAGGTCAGTGCTACTCCTTTTGTGAACCCAGACTTTATTACAGGTTCACAGTGGTGAATAAATATATATCTTTGATTTATCCCATAACTTATACAAGGCTCATCTCTAGACATTTAGGAACTTTTATGGTAATTTGACATAGTTCATGGTTTATAACCTTTGGTAGGTCTTTATTGTTCTCTAGCAGGTATTAAACTTGTCTCAAGTCAGTTCTCTCCATTGGCTCACTTGGCTATTTCAAACCTCCACCACTCTTTGTCAAGTTCCTACTCCACCTCTTCCTCACTGTCTATGGATGACTTCATCTGCTATTTCATAGAGAAAATAAAGCCAAAGGATGCAGGAAATGGATAACTTCCTGTTCCACCCACAGACAGATTTATATTAAGATACTTAGCTTTCTTCTACTTTTCTGTCCCTGGATCCTGTTCTCTTCCAGTTTTTCCAAGGGCTTTGGTCCATTTATTACCCTTTTCTCCTCAATTTTCAACATTTGTCTCTCTGTAGTACTTTCCTGTTAGCCTAAATTCATCCCTAAATTCAACTTTCATTATCTTCTAGAGTACCAAACTAAACTTTTTTCTTTCTCTTCAAAGCCAGGTTTCTGAAAAAAGTAGTCTTCAATCACTGTCACTACTCCTTCACCTTTCATTTATTCTCAGTCCACTGTACAATCATTTCTACATATACCACATAGCTCAAACTGCTCTGACAAATAAATGACAAGTGTCCTCTTAATTAGCAGTTAGGTACCAGATCCAATGGGCACATTTCAGTTCTTATGACCTGTGTTGCATGTATTTATTTATTTCCAATTGTAGCCATATATTGTAACTTAAAAATTTCTTCATGTCTTGATGGACATTTGAGTTCTTTCTTTTTTTTTTTTTTAAATATTTTTATTCATTTGCTTTAGTTGTACACAATGTGTTTTATTCAATTCGTTTTATTTGTATGTGGTGCTGAGGATCGAACCCGGGTCGCCCGTGTGCTAGGTGGGCGCTCCACCGCTGAGCCACAATCCCAGCCCCTTGAGTTATTTCTAATTTTGACAAAATTGGAATGAACATTCATTACAGATCTTTGTGTAGACATAAACTTTCATTTCTTTCGGACAAATATCTAGGAGTGTAATGGCTGTGTCAAAGTTCATTAGAAACTGCCAGATTGTTTTCCAAAGTTATGAGGTTCCCATTAGCAAAGTATGAGAGTTCTAGTTACTCTGCATCCTTGTCAACATTTGGTAATGTCTTGTTTTTCTCTCCAGTTATAACCTTTTTTTTTTTTTTTTTGGTACCGGGGATTGAACTCAGGGACACTTGAACACTGGGCCACATCCCCAGCCATTTTTTGTATTTTATTTAGAGACAGGGTCTCACTGAGTTGCTAAGTGCCTCGCCATTGCTGAGGCTGGCTTTGAACTCACGATCTTCCTGCCTCAGCCTCCCAAGTACTGGGATTATAGGCGTGCACCACTGCGCCTGGCCAGTTGTAGCCTTTTTAGTAGGTATGTAGTTCTGTTTCATTGTGGTTTTACATTTCTCTAATGACTGAAGTTGTTTAGCATCTTCCAAGTAATAAGCCATATATCTATCTTTTTGGCAAAGCATTTGTTCAAGCCTATGCCCAATTTTTAATTGAATTGTTTGTTTCCTTAATCTTAGTTTTTTTGTTATTTTTAGTACTGGAGATTGAACCTAGGTGCCTACACGTGCTAGACAAGCAAACTAATACTAGGTTTTAAACAATCTTTCTAATAGTATGAATGTAAGTCCTCTTTCAGATGTATGATGTACAAATATTTTCTCCTACTTTGCAGTTAGTTTGTTTATTTATATATTTATTGGCACTAGGGATTGAACCCAGGAGTACTTCACCACTGAGCTATATCCCAAGCCCTTTTTCTTTTATTTTCTTTCTTTTTTTTTTTTTTTTTTAAATATAGTTTTTGAGACAAGGTCTCACTAAGTTGCTTAGGGCCTTGCTAAATTGCTGAGGCTGGCTTTGAACTTGGGATCCTCCTGCCTCAGCTTCTGGAGTCACTAGGATTACAGGCCTGTGCCACTGCTCCCATTTTACTTTGTAGTTTTTTTGTTTGTTTATTTGTTTTAGTAATCTAAATAGTGTCTTTTGCAATGCAGACATTTTAATTTTGGTGACGTGCAGTTGATTGGTTTTTCTTTTAAGAAATCATGCTTTTGATGTTACATTTAAAAACTCTTTGCCTGGCTTAGATGAAGATTTCTCCTGTTTTCTTCTGAATGTTGTATAGTTTAGTGCTTTATGTTATAGTCTGTGTTTTGGGTTTAGAGATTTTTATTTTTTTGGGGGGGGGTGTTTACCAGGGATTGGACCTAGGAGTGCTTTACCACTGAGCCCTTTTTTAATATTTTTAGAGACAGGGTCACTGAGTTGCTTAGGGTCTTGCTAAGTTGTTGAGGCTGGCTTTGAATTTGGATCCTCCTGCCTTCTGCCTTGGATCCTCCTGAGCCACTGGGATTATAGGCGTGTGCCACTGCACCCAGCATTGAGTTAATGTTTTGTATTAGGTGTGATATTTAGGTAGAGCTTCTAATTTTTTAAAAAACATATGATTATCCAGTTGTTCCAGTCCCATTTGTTGAAGTCTTGGCCTTTTTCCATTGATTTATTTGCCTTTGTAGTTTTCTGAAAAAAATCAATTGGCATATTTACATTTATTGTATTTATTCTTTAGCCTATAAATTATATCAAAGTACATTTTTAATTTTCTAAAGGGATATTTTCAAGTTACTACCTTGTGATATAATTTTGTTGTGATTAGAATACATGATCTATATGATTGATAACATTTTCTGGGGAATTTGTTGAGATTTACCTTCTGGACTTAATATGTGATCAATTTTTATAAATATTCTGTTGTGTTTAAAATGTATGTTTATCCTGCAGTTGTTTAGTGTAATGTTTGGTATATGTCCACTAGATATTACTAACTGTATTATTTAAATATTATATACCTTATAAAATAAGTACATTTTATCTGCATAATTTTCTGTTGATAAATATATTGTTAAAATCTATTACTCCAGTGAATTTATATATCTTCTGTCAGTTTTTTTTTAGAAATTTTTTTTTACTTGTAGGTGGACACAGTACCTTTATTTTATTTATGTGGTGCTGAGGATCGAACCCAGGGCCCCACACATGCGAGATGAACGCTCTACCACTGAGCCATAACCCCAACCCCTTCTGTCAGTTTTTTTAAAAAAATATTTTTTAGTTGTAGATGGACACAATATCTTTATTTTATTTATTTTTATGTGGTGCTGAGGATTGAACCTAGTGCCTCACAAGTGCTTGGCAAGCACTCCACCACTGAGCTACGACCCCAACCCCTCTTCTGTCAATTTTTGCTATATGTATTTTGAAGCTCTTGTTAGGTTCATATAAATTTAGAAGTTATATCTTTCTTTTGTATTGAGCCTTCAAACTATGTACTTGTCTTATCTCAAACTCTTTTCCACAAGTTTGTTTTATCTCTTACTAATGTAGTACTAATGTAGCTTCTACTTTTACTTTTTTGAAATTAATTTTAAAATTACAATTGTAATTTACATGCAACAGAACTTAAGTATCCATTTTGATGAATTTTGGCATAGCACCATTCCAATCAATATACAGAACATTTCATCAGATTTCAGCCAGACTTCACCAATATTTCAAAACCCTTGGGAAGTTCACTCACTAAATTCTACCATGCATCCCTTTCCCATGTGCTAGGCAACCACTATTTTGGTTTCTGTCATCTCTGATTAGTTCCCCTTATTAGATTTTATATAGATAAAATCATACAATATGAATATACATAGTCTTATGTGCTTCTTTCACTCTACATGTTTTTGCAGTTCATCCATGCTGCTTGCATTTATCAGTGTTTTGGATTTTTTTCCCCTGTTTTTATTACAGAATCATATTCCATTGTATGAATATAGCACAGTTTCTCCATCCTGCTGTTTCAAGTTTTAGGATATTCTTATCTAAGTCTCTTTGAATATGTGTTTTCTCTGAGGCTAAAAATCTAGGTATGAAACTGCTGGGTTGTGGAGTAGATATATATTTAACTTTATTAAAACCACTGAACTATTTTCTAAAGTGGTTTTACCATTATGTATCACTGCTGGCAAAGATGAGTGTTCCAATTCATGGCATTTTCTTGGAACATTTGATAGTCTTTGAATGTAGTCATTTTAGTGTGTGTGAAATGGTATCTCATTTTGGAGTTAATTTGCATTTCCTTGAGAACTAATGGTGTTTGGTTCTTTTTCATGTGTTTATTGACTCTTTGCATCATTCTTTGAAATGTTTGTTCCAGTTTCCTGCCCAAGTCAAAAAATTGAGTAGTTGTTATTACTACTACTACTACTACTACTACTACACTGTAGGAGTCTTTTATTTTTCTAAGCACTGGTCCTTTTTTTTTTTTTTTTTTTTTTTTTTGGTACCAAGAATTGAACCCAGAGGCACTTAACCACTTAACCACTGAGCCACATCCCCAACCCTTTTTATATTTTATTTAGAGACAGGGTCTTGCTGAGTTGCTTAGGGCCTGGCTGAGTACTAGTCTTTTGACAGACAAATACATTCTGAATTCTTTTTCCTTGTCCGTAACTTGCCTTTTGTTTTTGTTAACAGTATCTTTTGATGGAGAAATGTTTATTTTGGAGAAGTTAGATGTATCAATTTTTTTCTCTTACTGTTAGTGCTTTTTGGTTTTTATTAGAAATCTTTGCCTACTCCAAAGTCATGAAAGTGTTTTGTTTTTTCCAGAAGTTTTATAGTTTTTATGTTCAGATCACTTTCCATCTCGTATTAATTTTGTATATGGAGAAAGAGAAGAGTTTGAGGAGTTTTTATTGTTGATGTTGAGGTCGTCTTCTCCCCTTTAAATACTGATAACTTATTCTCACAAAAATTTTGTTAAACGACTTTCTTATTGAAAGCTTTAATTTGTTGTGGACAATCAGTTGACTGTGTTAATAGAATGTAGTTCTGGACTTTTATTCTGTTTCATTGGTCCTTTGTCTATTATAAATACCACATTGTATTGATTATTATAGCTTTAGAGCAGGGTTTCTCAATCTTAGCACTATTGCCATTTTGGACTTGATAATTCTTTGTTCTGGGAGGCAATTCTATGTTGTTATAGGGTATGCAGCATCCTTGGCCTCTACGCACTAGATGCTAGTAGCATCTGTATGGTTATATAACAACCAGCAGATATCCTTAGACAATGCCACATACCCTCTAGGGAACAAAAATCACCCTTGGTGGAGAACTGCTAAAATTAAAGTGACTGTTTTAGTCAGCTTTTTCACTGTTGTGACTAAAGGATCTGACCAGAACAATTTTAAAGGAGGAAAAGTTTATTTCAGGGCTCAGGGTTTCAGAGGTCTTAGTCCATAGAAGGCCAGCTCCATTGCTTGGGGCATGAGGTGAAGCTGAACATCATGGCAGAGTGTGTGGCAGAGGGGAGCAGCTTAAGTGATGTCAGGAAGCAGAGAGAGAGGTCTCCAGTCTCCAGATACAAAATATATACCCAAAGCCATGCCCCAGTCTGCACCTCCTCTAACCACACCCTACCACTTCATTTACCACTGTTAATCCCTATCAGGTTGATTGGGTTAAGACTCATACAACCCAATCATTTCTCCTCTGAACCTTCTTGCATTGTCGCACATGTGAGCTTTTGGGGGACACCTCACATCCAAACCATAACAGTGACTTAAATCAGACAGTGCAATTCCTCCAAGAGTGCTTTCATTATTATAGAAACTTATCATTTCCATATTATTGTAGAATTAGATTGTCAATTTCTACAGAAAAATTCTGTTGGTGACTAGTAGGACCCTCCTGTCCTGCCCCCAACCTTACACTCAATTAACGTATCTTGTTACTTGAGGTGGATCTTTGTTGTGCAGTATCCTACATGAAGGCCCTTTGAGAAAAACTCAGCAGACTGGTTATAAACTCTGGAGCTAGAAATTCTCATATTTGTAATTAATTAAACTATTTTTAACCAGTGAAAATTTGGTAAAAGATTTTGTTTTTTTCTTCTTACCCCTTTCAGATGCCACTTTGTTACTTGCTGATTGTTCCTCAGGGATGAAAAGGATTGAAGTAGTTTCTCTCTTAGCAAGGGCTTGTCTCTTTCTTTCTTTTAGTTTATTTACTTTCTTTGAGTCCTCAACTTTTTATATTCAGCCACCTAACTAACCAACCAACCAACAAAAATTATTTTTTATTTGTTAAGGAAAAACATTGTTTCTTACTTCATCCTAACTGGAAATGGTTAACCAGTTTCCTTTGTTTAGTGTTTTGGCATATTTTTAAACTTTTTTTTTTTAAACTTAAAAAAAAAAGTTTGTATCCTTTTACTTTCAACACTTCCATGTGCTTATATTTTATGTGTCTCAGGTAAACAGTGTATACTTAATTTTTAAAATCTTGTTTGAAGTACTTATCTGTACATGTCATTCATGAATACTGTCATCTTACTATTTCTGAGGGATTGCTTTCAGGACCAATTCACAGTTATTCAAGTCCCTTATATTAAAATGGCATAGTATTTGCTTATAACTTAGGTACATCCTCCTGTATGTTTTAGATCATCTTTAGAGTACTTATAGGACCTGTAAAAGTAAATTCTATGTAAATAGTTGTTTGGGAATAATGACAAGAACAAAAAAAGTCTGTTATCTGTACATGATTAGTATAGATGCAGGTTTTTTTTTCCCTCCTGAATATTTTTGATTCATGGTTGGTTGAATCCCTGCATACAGGGTCCATGAAACCTCAGGGCTGGTTTAATCTTTATTTCTGCCATCTTATCCATATATTCCATATGTCCTGCCTTTCATATTTTTCTCTTTATTTACCTATTAAAAGGTATAGTGAAATTTTCCACCTGTTATTTGAAAGTTTCATACCTCATTTTGTTCTTTCAATAAACATGCATATTTAAAGACCATAGATGATAAATATTGTCTGTTTTCAAACCTACTAATAGTCTCCTCTTCCTTCATCGTTTTCTCCCTTCTTACACTTCTTAAAGCATATTGCAAATACTCCATATTACATTTTTGCATTGGGTAATTTTCTTACCTGCAGTCTTTGGTACCAGGGATTGAACTCAGGGGCACTCAACCACTGGGCCATATCCCCAGCCCCCCCCCCCCTTTTTTTTTTTTTTTTTTTTTTGTATTTTATTAGAGACAGGGTCTCACTGAGTTGCTAAGTGCCTCGCCATTGCTGAGGCTGGCTTTGAACTCACAATCCTCCCAAGTGCTGGGATTACAGGCATGCGCCGCCGGCTGACCCCTGTATTTTTTATTTTGAGACAGGTTCTTGCTCAGTTGCTGAGACTGGCCTCTAACTTGTGATCCTTCTATCTCAACCTCCTGAATAGCTGGGATTACAGGTTTGTGCACTTAGCTGTTCATTGTCTTTTGCTTAAAGGAGTTTCTTTCTCTGGAGATTTTTTTTTTTTTTTTTTTTAATGATGACAAATTATTTTCAAGTTTATTTCCTTTTTTTGTTTGTTTGCTTAAATACAAAGTTAAACCACAAACAGGTACAACCAAGATATTTTATCTCATATTTAAAGACTCCTGTCGGATCTTCCTCCAATTTGCTGACCACTGACCAGGCTAGTGGGGGTGGGGGGAAGACTAAGGTAGCACCGTCATGAGGCCCAGGATGGGGTAAGGATGAGGACAGATTCTCACACCTGTCTCCATTCACATTGACCTGGGACCAGGGTGGACAGGAGCCCCAGCCCCATGGACTGAAGGGTGTAGTGAGTGAGAATCAGACCCCTAGGGTGGGAAGAGGAAGCCAGCTACTCCTCCTGCTATCACATTCACGGTGAGAACTGAGCCTCGTCCTTGCTCCCTGGCTAAGGGCCCTGCCAGCTCCCTGTGCACCGGGGGCCTTTCTTTGAGGCTGGTAGTGGGCGGCTGGACGGGATCCTGAGCTCCAGGCTCACAATTCAGGTTATGGCTGTGCTTCACAGGAAGGACACCAGGTGGTCTGACATACAGAAGGCCTCACAGCAGATCTGGAACTTTCAACCCAGCAGAACTGGGGGTGGGGGGTGGGGGGGTCGGGTAAATAATTTCTGGTCCCTCTACAAAACTTTATTTTTGATTAGAATAGAGTACCATCTCAAATCTCTTATACAAAAAAAAAAAAAAAAAAAAAATTGCAACCACTTCACTCACTTCAAGACCTATATACATGTAAGTTGTTTTTTTCTGTGGTTTTTTTCCTTTTTTCTTTTTCTTTTTTTTCTTTTTTTTACTTTTTTATTTTTTAAAATTTTTATTATTATTATTATTTTTTTTAAATAAACTCAGTGTTCACATTTCTATAAAGAATTAACCCAGTTTCAGGAAGCCCTGCCCTGGCAGGTGCAGGGAGCAGCGCTCGTCCCTGCCTGCCTCTAGGGTGACTACCCACCCAGATGCTTCGAGGTGCCTGGAAAAGCGGCCGCCCGTGGAAGAGAAAGTCTCGGCCTGGCCGCGCTCCCGGGCCAGTAAGCTTTCAAGAAAGCAGAGGGGAAGACTAGCTTACTGCGAAACCTTTTTAAAAAAATATTTCATACACTTCAAGGTGCGCCTGTGGAGACGTGAGGAGACAAGAGCTTGGAGACGCCCAGTCTAGGCCGCGGGCACACCCGCCCGTCTGCAGACGTCGGGGTGTGCGGGCAGGCCGGCTCTTCACCTGGAGCAGGGGCCCCAGCTTCCTGGTTCATGTTCGACTCTTTCCTCTAAAACCTGTGCCGAGTCTTTGCATGCACGGGAATCACAAACGTTCAACTTGTATGCAAAAAAGGTACAAAAACAACTAGAATATAAAAGTTTTGGTAATATAAGGCCATCTGTTCAAGTCCACCTTGGAAACCTGTAACATATTTAAATACTACAGTGAAAAGGCATCTTAATATACTTTTAAAAAAACATCTTAAGTAATCCGCTAAGAGTAAGTGTGTAAAAAAAAAAAATCATTTCCCTTTGAGGGCACTTTGTCCTTTGAAGAAGGAAGGGGGGGCGGAGGGCACGGTGCTGTCAATGCTTCAGCCATGGGTAGGCCTCAAGGGAGGCCCTGCTGCAGTCCCCGGTCCCCTTAGTCGTACAGCAGCTCCTCCCGGCCGCAATGTCGCGGGAGGCGATGAGGATGAGGTGCGGCACGCCGTCGATGTCGTGCAGCTTGGTCTGGCAGTTCCCGCACTTGCTGTGGTTGATGAGCCTGCCCAGGCGGTTTGTCTCTCGGGTGGTGTCCATGCAGTAGGTTTTGCTCAGATACTGAAACTAGTACTTGAAGCAGCCCGTGGAGGAGTCCTGTGCGTACAGAGCCTCTCGCTTCTTGGCGTCCGTCGGAAAGTCGCCCCGGGAGAACGGCTTGGTGGGGATCACACCCCTGCCTTTGCCATCAATGAGGTCAATCTTCATGCCGCCGCCTTTCCCACTTTCAATCAGCTCATCTATTCTCTTCCTCTCTTCAAACTGTAGCTTGGCTTTGCTCTTCCTGGAGCTCCTTCGGACCGGGTAGAAGTCTGTGAGTTTGCGATTCTGCTGCGTTTTCCCTTGAGCTTTTTTCCGAGGGGGCCTGTTTTCCCTTGAGGGGCTTTTGCAGGGCCTGCTTGGCAACGGCTGCATTGGTAGAATCACAAGAGGAGGTTGGAGTTTTTGGAGGTTCTGCTGCTTCAGATTTTTGGTTTGGAAAAGGTGCCAGGGGACCTCTCCTGGCGTCTTTGATCTTCTGTTCCTCGGAGTTCACTGAGCTTCGTATTGCGTTTTCATCATTTCTTTTCTCTTCTCGTTTCCTGTAGATTCCAGCTAATGGTTTCCCCTGGCATTTGACTTCGTGATGTGCAACTGAGTTCTCTTCCTGAAGGGGGGAACACATTCCAGAGCATTTGTTGGGGCTCATGTAGGTATAGATCTTTGATTGCCCGGCAAATACGTTCTCCTCTAGCCATGGCCGGGCTCTCACCGCCTGGATCTCCCGGGAAACCGAGCTTTTGAAAAAAGTTGCAACAACTGTAGCCAACTGCTCCGGCAAGCTGCTGCTGCTCGCCCTGATTGGCGCTGCCGCCCGCCTCTCCGCAGGCTGCCGGTCATGATAGGCGAACTCGCTGTGAGAGCCCGCCCTTATCCCCGCCTCCCCTCCAGGGGCGGGGCCAGCGGCTGCACTTTCTACAAACACTTTCGGGACAGGTCCCTTTCTCTGGAGATTTTTAAAATTTTGTATTCATGGTCACTGATACTTTATTTATTACAATTTTTTTTTGAGGCTAGAAGTTAGATCTTTCTTTTCTTTTTTCTTTTCTTCTCTTTCTTTTCTTTCTTTCATTCTTTCTTTTTCCCCCAGAAGTGACTTGAGTGTCTAGAGTGTCTTTGAGTGTCTGTTTTTAAATAAATATTTGACGTGAGGTTTTCCGGGCTAAACACTAGGTTGAATTTTAGCCCCAAAGGGGTGCAAACTTGTGTTTAAGAATTCAGTGGAGACTGTTTCTGTTTTACTGTTCTACCAAATGCTTATTTTCATTATCTCTGGAGAATTATAGTTTTTGTTCTTTTTCCTTCCAATCTCAACCACTAAAAAATGCAGCCTTGCCGGGTGGGGGTGGGGGGGTCTTGGCATATTTATAAAGGTGTTGGTAATCCAATCTGTCTCCCTGCTAGGGGCTCCAGGTGGTTTCCTGACATCTCAGCAAGTAACCCATTAAAATCTAGATTTTTGTCTACCAAAGATTGGCCAGTAACTCTAGGGAAAACTCTGGCTATAGTATTACTCTGGTAGATTTATATTTTCTTCTTATTTCTGCCCTCCAGTAATTCCTTTGCCTTCCCCCAAGGTTTTCCATATATTTTAAAAGATCCAGCATGTTTAGGTACATTTTTTCAAACTCATTTACTTATATTTGTTGTATCTTTGGGGAGTTACCTCTAAGCTATCTTTGAAATGTTACAAGGTATGTTTTAAAGGGAAAAGTAAAGTCTATATTTAGCCCTGTCTCCAAACTTGGAATTTTCTTCCCTGATTTCAACTCTGGTAAGCACATCCTACTCTTTCACTTTCCCTGTGCTGCTTTTGTAGGTATTCTTTTATGTTTCAATTTCCATCCCTATCTGTACCTCCAGACAGAATGAATTACTTATTTTTGTTTCTATACTCTGTAATGCATATTTTTCTTAAAGGAGGGGCACCTCTGTAGACATAAAATAGAGAACAGGATTTTATTTATTTCTGTCCCTAGAATGTAACAGTCATTCTCTTAAATTTGTTGAATCAGGTTCTCCAAGTTATTATAATCAACTCTTGAAATTTCAAGCTCCTAGCTAGGACCTTTATAAATTAATTTGCAGTTAGTTTTCAGAAAGGAACTTTTAAAGCAGTTAAAGCTTATTCAGCATGTTGAAGTAAATTGCTTGGGTTGGTCACATTTAAGGAGGGACTAATGTATGATTAAAGTGTTATCTGTCTTACAATCTCCAGAGGGACTGGGATGGAATAATGTTTGGAACCATTAGAGATTTACATCCCAATTCTAAATCTTTTTTTTTTTTTTTTTGGTACTGGGGATTGAACTCAGGGACATAAAATAGAGAACAGGATTTTATTTATTTCTGTCCCTAGAATGTAACAGTCATTCTCTTAAATTTGTTGAATCAGGTTCTCCAAGTTATTATAATCAACTCTTGAAATTTCAAGCTCCTAGCTAGGACCTTTATAAATTAATTTGCAGTTAGTTTTCAGAAAGGAACTTTTAAAGCAGTTAAAGCTTATTCAGCATGTTGAAGTAAATTGCTTGGGTTGGTCACATTTAAGGAGGGACTAATGTATGATTAAAGTGTTATCTGTCTTACAATCTCCAGAGGGACTGGGATGGAATAATGTTTGGAACCATTAGAGATTTACATCCCAATTCTAAATCTTTTTTTTTTTTTTTTGGTACTGGGGATTGAACTCAGGGGCACTTGACCACTGGGCCACATCCCCAGCCCTTTTTTGTATTTTATTTAGAGACAGGGTCTCACTGAGTTACTGAGTGCCTCGCCATTGCTGAGGCTGGCTTTGAACTCGCGATCCTCCTGCCTCAGCCTCCCAAAGTGCTGGGATTACAGGCGTGCGCCACCGCGCCCGGCTCCAATTCTAAATCTTAACACTTTAAAATTGCATACTTTGTGTCTGGAACATCAAGGGAAATTTTTGCCTTTGGATTGTTATTTTTTTAAAAATAAAGAAATGGAGAAGTTTCCCCAGTGACCTTGATTACTGTGTGTGTGTGTGGGGGGGGTGGCAGGGAACTGGGGGGGTTGTTGTTTAATGTTGCCTGAATTTAAATTCTTTTCTATGGTCAATTATACAATCATTTTGTGGCTATAATATACTTAAAATAAATAAGAGACCTACAGGTCTTTGGTGTCTCTTGAAGAAGCTGATTTTTAAATACTTTTTTTTTTTTTTTTCTGCTTACTTCCCTCAACTACCACATATTTGGGCATATATAGATGGGGAAAAGAGTTAAGCAGTAGTGCAAAAAAAGAGAGATGAGAATATTTCCTGATAGAGAGCAAAAAGAGGTTGGTGAGAAACCAACTAGCATAGCAGTTGAGATGAAGTGGAGAAAAACACAGGTCAGAGAAGAAGGTAAAAGCAGAAGCCAACACCAGAGGATGGGAGGTGTACCAACACCTAGCTAGCTGGTTCATGGTGCTCAGGGGAGCATATTTTACTGGAATGTTTTTATAATCATTCACATCCCATAATTTAATAAACAGTGTTTTTCCTCTTTGGTACATAAAATAATGGCATGTTTACCATTGGTGACATGTTAACAGTTAATGAAATGTGATATAATTTTATGTTGCTTATAAGAAATATTGACTGTATTAGCCTGTTGATACTATGTGATTTGGCAGACAAGTCCATTTTTTAAAACATTCTGAAACAGACTGTCAGCATTAAATTGATCCAGACAACTGACTCTGATATTCATCCAGTAGAAAACTCCTCTAAGGTGATTTGTGTAAAACTAGCAACTATTTTTCACTAAAGGTCCAATGCTGAACAGATTGCCTTTGCTGTGCCAGAAAGTCCAAATCAAATGCAAGTAATCTCTAGGCGGAAATGAAGGTGACATTTCACCTCCCCTCTTCTCCAAGGGGCTATGTCTTTGAAGCTTGTGTGAATTATTAGGCAAGAACAACTTGCAAGTTGTTAGCATTGTTTAGACAGTATCAATATCTCTGTACAGTTTGTGCCTCAGGTTCCTCTATTTTATTTTCTTGATTCTCTTCGGAATTTTGATGTAACTATTGAGCCTACAGACTTCCTGTCTTGCTTTACAAAACTGGATGTTTGAGTGAAAAATGCTTCAACCTAAAAACTGTTAAGTTTTCCTCTTGCTTTGGCTGCTGTAAAGTCTGGAGCCAAATGTGTACCCTCCTCTTAGCTTATATTTTGGGTACAGACCACCTTTTAGGGTCCCCATACATATTTCATAACTTTTCTACCCTGTTTTCCCCCCCCCTTCCCCTGACCCTGATTTCCTTCTTCCTTCTCTACCCCCCTTCTCTCTTGAAATCTTACGCCTTGTGCTTTCCTCTTAGCTCCCTCCCATCTGTTTTGGAATGGGGTTATAGATAAATAAACACTAAAAACATCAACAGACAAAATCTATGTTATAACATTTTCCCAGATAGTGAAAATAGCAATTTGAAACTGGTAAAGTGAAAAGTCCATTTTTTTTCTTTTTCCATGTGTATTAAATGAAGTGATATTTTGAGGAAAGGAGAAATTTGTTTTGTTGACAATTATGATGGTTCTATGTGTGGGACTAAAAAGGATTGTGACCTCTTTCAAGTTATTCCTCATTTATTTAGAAATATTGGATTTTTTTAAGTGATAATTAAATTTGGATGATTTTTAAAGTTATTTTCTTAGTCCATTTGTACTATAAGAGAAATACATACTATAAACTGGGTAGCTTATGAATAATGGAGATTTCTTTCTCACAATTTTGGAGCCTACTGAAGTCTAATGTCGGACCTTAACACTGTCTGCCAAGGGGATGGAAAAGCTCTGGCTTTCTGGCTGCTTGCCACATTACTACCCCCTGTTACTGGACCTAGGCTAAGCAGGGGGCATGGCTGTGAGAACTGAAACCACCCCAAGGATAGGCCAATGGCTCCGCCAATGGCATCCGCCCATGGTCCTTATGTGTCCCTATGATCTTTCTTCTGATTGGCCCATGTCCTCTATAAGACTGTCCAACTTCCTCAATAAACCGAGTTCCTGCACTGACCCATGACTGGGCTCCCCGGTATGTTCCTGTGTCCTTTGAGGGTGGGCGAGGGAATATCGGCGGCCTTTACTTTCCCAATCTAGTCTCCTCATTGAGGTAGGCCCCTCTGGCCTCTTTTGCTAGACAGAAGAGGTCCATCCTGGGGGTGGGGAGGGGGGTAAAGACCTCAACCCCTTATATTATCCCGATAGTCTAAGATCAAGGAACCAGCAGATTTATTGTCTGGTGAGAGCCTGTTTCCTAGTTCATAGATGGTACCTTTTCACTGTATATTCACATGGTATAAGAGGGAAGGTAACTCTGGGCCCTTTTTGTTTGGTGGTGCTAAGTATCTAACCCAGGGCCTCATGCAGGCCAGGCAAATGCTCTACTACTGAGCCACAAACATCCCCAGCCCTGTGGGGCCTCTTTTATAGGGTCATTAATCCCATTTATAAGAGCTTTACCTCATGACCTAATCACCTTCCCAAGGCCACATTTCTATCATTGGTGATTAGGAATTCAACATAAGAATTTGGGGTGTCTATGACCCAGCCATCCCACTCCTGGGTCTATTCCCAAAGGACTTAAAAACAGCATATTACAGTGACATAGCCACTTCAATGTTTATAGCAGCACAATTCACAATAGCTAGGTTGTGGAACCAACCTAGATGTCCCTCAGTAGATGAGTGGATAAAGAAAATGTGGTACATATACAAAATGGAATTTTACTCAGCAATAAAAGAGAATAAAATAATGGCATTTGCAGGTAAATGGATGAAGTTGGAGAATATAATGCTAAGTGAAATTAGTCAATCTCAAAAATCCAAATACCGAAAGTTTTCTCTGATATAAGGAGGCTAGTTCACAGTGTTGTTGGATGGAGGTACATAGGAGGATGGGATGAACACTAGAATGGTCAAAGGGAAGGGAGGGAGCAAGGGGGGGGGGGGGAGAAAAAAAAAAAAGAAAAGGTGGTTGAGTGGATGGATATCATTATCCTAAATGCATGATTGAAGACCTGAATGGTACAAATATACTTTGTACACAAACAGTTGTATGTAAAAAGATGCTATATATGTGCATTATGAATTGTAATACATACTAATATTATAAATAAAAAATAAATAAAATATTAAAAAAAAGAATTTGGGGTGTATGCAAACATTTAAGTCTCTGTAGTGGTTAGTATTGATAAGTGAAATACATATTATTTTCTTTTTTACATTCTTTTCTTTTCTTTTCTTTTTTCTTTTTGGTTCTAGAAATTGAACCCAGGGGCTCTTATCCACTGAACCACATCCCCAGCCTTTTTTTTTTTTTTTTTTTTAATACTTTGTTTAGAGACAGGGTCTAAGTTGCTGAGGCT
Source organism: Tamias sibiricus (assembly GCA_025594165.1). Lineage (NCBI taxonomy): Eukaryota > Metazoa > Chordata > Mammalia > Rodentia > Sciuridae > Tamias > Tamias sibiricus. Next base: position 45,632,808 of record CM046660.1, read on the forward strand.
GGCTTTGAATGCACGATCCTCCTGCCTCAGCTTCCTAAGCTGCTGGGATTACAGGTGTGTGCCACTGTGCCTGGCTGAGAGCTGTATTATTTTCTAACAGAAAGGGGTGCTTTTCTTCTAATATTTTGTCTAAGAATGGAGAAGGTGGCAAAGTATTTCACTGTATCTGTGTGTTTTAAATTGAAAGTTAATTATAATTAAAGACAGAACCTATGGTTTATAGAACAGTGGAAGGAAAGATATGGAGTAGAGAGGGTTAACTATCATTGGTACACCAATTTTATTCAAATACTTGTCTTCTACCAAATTGAGTCTGAAGTGGTAATTGGATTCATCTCACCATTTTACTTGCTTTTGCTTCTAAAGTAACATTGAAAGATGGAAAGTCACATTCAGTAATGTAAATCAATGAATTAGATTCAAACATAAAGAAAATTATACTAATCTAATGCTTGCTTTATGTCAAACCAGTCTTTTTAAATTTGTTTCCTTTTTTTTGGTGCTTTATTTTGTTCATATCCATGTCTTTTTTCTCTTTTCTTTGTTTTGCACTTTTCTTTTGTATACTAGGTATAGATCTCCTTTCCTGGATTTCTTCTTCCTTCCCTTGCTTGCCAGCCTTTGGGGATAAGTCTCTGTTGAGAATTCATTGTCTTAGAATAGTTAAATTATAACTACTTCTAAGTCTGCTGGGTTTCTGGCACTTCCAGTTAATCTAAAACATTAAATCCGGAGGTAAAATTAGGTATGTTGATCAAATTTGATGTAGCAAATACTTAAACTTTGCATTAATATGGAGAGAATTAATAAGATAGTGTTTGGGAACTTCAGCAGCTTCTTGACAATAACGTGTTATAATTCATTCATGTTAGAGATCTTAGACTAACTCCAGATTTTCATGTTTTTATAACATTACTATAATAGGTCTCTCTTCTATAATCTTTGAAAGAAGATTAATTCTTTTTATGAAATACAGGTTTACAGAAAGTTCCGCTTTTTTCTCAAGCATGTTATAGCTAGAATATATGTAACTGTATTCTCATAAGGATGTTTTACCTTAAAAGTATACATTTTGCACTTTGGGAGGCTGAGGCAGGAGGATCACGAGTTCAAAGCCAGCCTCAGCAATGGCGAGGCACTTAGCAACTCAGTGAGACCCTGTCTCTAAATAAAATACAAAAAAGGGCTGGGGATGTGACCCAGTGGTCGAGTGCCCCTGAGTTCAATCCCTGGTACCACAAAAAAAAAAAAAAAAAAAAAAAAAAAAGTATACATTTGTTATTTCAACACTGAAAAGAATAAACAGGGGCTGGGATTGTGGCTCAGTGGTAGAGTACTCGCCTAGCACGTGTGAGGCCTGGGTTCGATCCTCAGCACCACATAAAAATAAACACATTGTGTACAACTAAAGCAAATAAATAAATATTTTTTAAAAAAAGAATAAACAAAGAAACAAAAAAATGGCTTCAAGAGCATTGTTCATAACCTATTAAGATTGTCACTAATATTGTCTACAGCATTTCCAATGACACATGACTGGCTGGTGGCTTTCGGTTTCAGGTCTTGGAGAAAAATTTTAAAAAATAACTGTGGCATTGAATAAAGATTAGTAATGTCTCCATTCATTCAGCTAAAATTATGAAGTAGTATGCTGCTTCAATCCAGAAAGTACTGTATATCTCTCTACATTACCTTTTACTCCCAGAAAGCATGTATGATTTTTTTTGTTTTGTTTTGGTAAAGGCAGTTAAATGAGAGTTTGGGTCCTTGCATATCCAATAGAAGGAAATTAAAATTTGGTTATTAAAAGATTTCCAAATAGCATGCATTTTTTAAGCATTAAAATAAAAATGATTATAAAAATCTCCTTTGACTACATTATAAAGCTGTTTTTAAAAAAGAATTAATAGACTTTTTTTAGATTAGTAAAGTTCACAGCAAAACTGATCTGAAAGTACAGGGTTCCCATCCATCATCCCTCTGCCATATTCACATACAGCCTTCACAATCAATATCTTGCTGCATTGTGATATGATTGCTACAGTTGATGAACAAACATCATTGTCACTCACAGTCTGTAGTTTACATGAGGGTTTGTTCTGTTACGTATTCTATGGGTTTTGACAAGCGTAACGACATACATCCACCCTTAAAGTATTAAACACAATAATTTCACTGGCCTAAAAATATTCGGTCCCACCTATTCATTTCCTCCTTCCCCCTAAACTGATGGAAACCACTGATGTTTTTACTGCCTCCATAGTTTTGCCTTTCCCAGAATGTCATATAGTTGGAATTATATAGTACATAGCTTTTTTAGTTTGGCTTCTTTCACTTAGTAATGTTACTTCCATTTCTTTTAGTGACTTGGTAACTCATTTCATTTTAGCTCTGAATAATATTCCATTGTATGGATATACCACAGTTCAACTATTCACCTACTGACGGACTTATTGGTTGCTTCCAAGTTTGGATAATAATGCCATTACGAACAGTATAAAGGCTTTTGTGTGGACATAGTTTTTAAGTTCTTTTGGATAAATATCAAGAACCACAATTGCTGGATTATATGAACGTATAATCATTTATATTTCCCGCCCATGTCCCCTGTAGATGGTGGGAATGGGGTTCCCCTAAATGGAATGGGCTGGCTGAGAAATAAAAGCTAAGAGAAATACAATGGGGAAAAAACACAGAACACAGAAAGTAGTTTCAGAAGTGGAGGCAGGATGGGCAAGCTGACTAGAAGGATCCAGCATCTGACACAAAGGAGCCCATGACTGTTTTATTTATGTAGGGAGATATCAAAGAGATTCTATAGAATGTTCTTCACCAACACAGGATAAAGGTGGGGGCAGGTAGACTGCTCAGTTCCTAATGCATTATGCCTATCTCCATTACACCCATCTCTGGTGCTACTATGAGGGACCTTTCTAGCAGAGTGGAGGGAAAGGTCACATGCATTGGACGGTTTGTCACTGGGGGAGAGCCAGGGGAAGTTCCCATTGCCAGACCTATCCCTCCCTAGATTCCATGCCGAGAGAAGGTCCGCATGTATTTCACAGATGGCTTCCTACATATATTCATTCATGAATAAATATAAACCCAGGAGTACGTTATCATTGAGCTATATTCCTGTTCCTTTTCATTTTAAGACAGGGTCTTGATAAATTTCTGAGGGTCTTACTAAGTTGGTAAGGCTGACCTCAAACTTGTGTGATCCTTCTCTTTTAGCCTTCCAAGATGCTGAGATTACAGACACATACAACTGTGCCCAGCATGTTAATCATTTTTAAAAAAGAAATTACATAGAACAAAGCAAAATCTTCTTGGTAGAAAATTCTCCCTAGTCCAGAAAATGGTTGAAGAACCATTGGAGGTCATTCCAGCTGTGGTACCAGTAACTTTTATCACTGTTGTTATCTCTTTATTCCAGGATTACTTTAGTATTTCTATAGTTGATCTCTTTATTAGCAGTTTCACCTACTTTCCATTTTATTTTTGTACTTACTTGGATGCTTATTGAAAGATTAAATGAGATGATACAAATAATATACCTTACACAGTACCAGACTCAGGGTAGTCATCAAATATGTGATTTGTAACACCCTCTCTACCTTATTCCTTGAATTGTTTGTTAACAAAGTTCATCTATAGCCCTAGAAAGGCATCAAAGGAACTCTGATAATAGATATCAGCCTTCCTTCCCAGATTTATCATACACTTTAGGGATTCTGTATTAAAATTGAACATCATTAATCTGAAAATCTGAAATCCAAAATGCTCTGAAATCTGAAACTTTATCAAATGCTGACATTATGCTTACAAAATTTCAGGTTTTTGGATTAGAGATGCTTGACTAGTAAAGTTTATACAAATATTCCAAAATCTGAAAAACTTCGAAATCTTAAACACTTCTGGTTCTAATAAGCTTTTTTTTTTTTTTTTTTTTTTTTTTTTTTTTTTGGTACCAGGGATTGAACTCAGGGGCACTTGACCACTGGGCCACTTCCCCAGCCTTTTTTTGTATTTTATTAGAGACAGGGTCACACTGAGTTGCTAAGTGCCTTGCTATTGCTGAGGCTGCCTTTGAACTCGCGATCCTCCTGCCTCAGCCTCCCAAGTGCTGGGATTACAGGCGTGCGCCACCGCGCCCGGCATATGTATCTTTTTTGAAAGCAATATTTCATTTAACGATGATCTTAAGGTTCATCCATATTTTACCTTATGATAGGATTTCTTTCTTTTTAAAGTCTGAATAATATCCTGTGTGTGTGTGTGTTACATTTTCTTTATTCATCTATTGATGAACAGATGCTTTCAGCTCTTGGCCATTTTGAATAGTGCTTTGGTGATAATAGGTGTGCAATTATCTCTTCAAGATCTTGTTCTCGGGCTGGGGTTGTGGCTTAGGGGTAGAGCGCTCGCTCGCATAGCACGTGTGCGGCCAGGTTCAATCCTCAGCACCATGTAAAAATGCATTGTGTATGACTAAAAGCAAATAAATAAATATTTTTTTAAATAAAGATCTTGTTCTCAATTCTTTTGAATGTATGCCAAGAAGTGGGATTGCTAGATCATATAATTTTGTTTTTAATATTGAAGAGCCTTTATTTTATTTTCCATGATGACTTGGCTATTTTACATTTTCACCAAAAATGCACGGGTATTCCAGTTTCTCCATATTCTTTCTAGTGCTCGATACTTAGTTTTTTGATAGTGGCCATTCTAATGAGTGAGAAGTGTTATCTCAGTGTGGTTTTGATTTGCATTTCCCTAATAATTCATAATGTTGAACATCTTTTTGGGTGCTTATTGATTTTTGCATCTCTCTTTTGGAAAAATGTCTATTTATAAAGTCCTTTGTCCATTTTTAATTGGATTATTTTGTTGTTGAGCTATAAGCATTCCTTATAAATATGCTAGAATTTAGCCCCTATTTCTTACATATTCTAGAATGAGCCCCTCATAGTTTGCAAATGTTTTTTTCCATTCCATAGATTGCTTTTTCATTCTGTTGTTACCTTCACTGAGCAGAAATTTTAAAGTTTAATGTAGTCCTATTTGTCTTTTTTTTTTTTTTTTTTTTGCTTTTGTTGCCTGTACTTTTGGTGTTATATCCAAGAAGTCACTGCCAACAAGTCCCATGTTGTAAAGCTTTCCCCCTGTGCTTTTGTCTAAGAGTTTTGTTGTTTCAGGACTTTTAGGTCTTTAATCCATTTTGAGCTGATTTGTATGTGGTATATAGTTAGTTAACCAACTTCATCCTTTTGTGTGTGAATATCCAGTTTTCCCATATTATTGACTTTTAACCTGCAGGTCAGCCTCTTTAGCAGAAGATCTATAAATTGAAGAAATTGTGTGTAGTGTTTTGGGCATGTTTGTGTACATAAGTCACTTTTTAAGAAGGAGGTCCATTAACTTTCCTCCGATTGTGGAAATGATTCTTAACCACCATCTCTGGCCAAAGGCTAGAACCATGACAATCTTAAGAGGTAATTATTTAGGGGCTGGGGTTGTGGCTCAGCGGCAGAGCTCTCGCCTTGCACGTGCGCTGCCCGGGTTCGATCCTCAGCACCACGTAAACATAAATGCATTGCATTGTGTACAACTAAAGTAAATAAATGAATATTTTTTTAAAAGAGGTAATTATTTAAATTAGATTTATCATTATGTCTGGCTAGGGAAAATTGTTGTTATTTTTGGAACATAGCACAGGGTAAATTCATGCTGCTAATGAAGTGGAGAAGTAGGATGGGACCAATATCAAGTATAGTATTTGCAGCCACTTTAGTTTTTTGATTTGTTTGCATTTTCTCAGAGACAAGTTTGGCATATCAGTATAGTGCGTAATCTTGTCAAATATTTTAAAAGTTTGTTGAAAACAAAACCAAACACCCTAAATGTTAGCATTAGTTGCTTCTAAAAGATTTCTCTGGTACTTTTTGTTTATAATTGTGTGCCTTTTATTCAAGGGTTTTGGTTCCTTCAGTTAATCTGTTTCACTTTTAGACTTGGATTTTTTTTTTTTTTTTTTTTTTTTTTTGGTGGGGGCGGTGGGGGGGAGGTGGTACTGTGGACTGAACCCAGAGGTGCTTAACCACTGAGCCACATCCCAGCCCTTTTAAATATTTTATTTAGAGACATTGTCTTTCTGATTTGCCTAGGGCTTCACTAAGTTGCTGAGGCTGGCTTTGAACTTGTGATCCTCCTGCCTCAGCCTCCCGAGCTGCTAGAATTATAGGAGTATGCCACTGCGCCTGGCACTAGACTTGGATTTTTAACAAGTGATAATGGTTATGCATTCTTGGAGGTAGTAATTATAAGACAACATTAAATGACTTTTAGAAATTAAAATGCCCATCTCTCCCCACTCATCCTCCACAATATAATTACAAATACAAATAAATTAAAGAACTGGAAGAAAGTCCCATTGAGGGGCAAGATTATGAAAATGTACCTTTAGGTTTTATCCTGAAGCTTCTGTTGTTAATCCTTCACTTGGGTGGGTGATATATATACTGGAGTAGCAAAGATAGTTAGGTTTTATGTTACCCATTATCAAGTTTGCAATCGATATTGACATCTCCAAGCAAATTCTATGTCCCTAAACAAATCAGCCTGCAAGAATGTATGTTAGGAATGCTTTACCCCTTATCACTGAAAACTTGTCGGTTAAACACAGGGAAGCTTCCCCACATCCCAAAATTCATCCTGCTTTTAAAATAACTCCTTAAATAGAAATGTTGCATATGGAACATATTAACTTTGACTTCTGACAAGTTTGGCCAAAGAAAATATTTTTCTACATATAACCTTGTGTTTTTCAACATTATTAGCTACTAAGTATGTGTTTATGTGTGTGTTTAGCATTATATAAAAATTCATTTGAGTTTCCTGAATTATAAGAAAATCTTTTGGCAAAATACATCTTTACATGTCCCAGATGCCTAAGTATAAATTTTCTGTTAATATGTTTGTCCCCCTTTCATGGGTTCCTTTTGTCTGAAATCAGGATGCTTCTCTGCCCTTGTGAATAGGAAGCTTGGAAAAGGGTAGGTGGGGTTAAAAGGGAAGCACAATCCCCTGTGTTACCTGCTCCTCTTCTTATTGCAGGATAAATTTGGATGTGAGCTGAAATTGAAGAGCAGATTTAATGTTGACCTCTAAAGTTGATGATCCAAAGAGGTTTATTTGTCTTCACTAAAGCCTGTCAGTTTTTGAATTGAGTAGACTGCTTTTGGCTGTAAAAGCTTTGAAATGTAAACATTGAGGAAATAACATGTTTGTAATGACTAAGTAATATAAGGTATGCAGGTGCACATCTTAGAATTTTCTCATTTATTCTAAAAGTTATATCTAAATAATCACTTATGAAGGAATTTTTAGCCATTACAATTGGTTTTACTGTGTAGTTTAAGGCCAAGGTTTTTATTGTGGCCCTTGTTAAAAAGTGTGTTCCAAAGGACTTAAAAACAGCATATTACAGTGACACAGCTATCTCAATGTTTGTAGCTGCGCAATTCACAATAGCTAGGTTGTGGAACCAACCTAGATGTCCCTCAGTAAAAGAGTGGATTAAGAAAATGTGGTATTTACGCACAATGGAATTTTACTCAGCAATAAAAGAAAATAAAATAATGGCATTCGCAGGTAAATGGATAAAGTTGGAAGACATAATGCTAAGTGAAGTTAGTCAGTCTCAAAAATCCAAGTACCAAATGTTTTCTCTGATATAAGGAGGCTAGTTCACAGTACTGTTGGATGGGGGTACATAGGAGGATTAGACAAACACTAGAATGGTCAAAGGAAAGGGAGGGGAAGGGAGAGAGCAACAGGGGAGGGAGGGGGAGAAAAGAAAGAAAAGGTGGTTGAATGAGACGGATATCATTATCCTAAATGCATGATTGAAGACCTGAATTGTACAAATATACTTTGTATACAAACAGTTGTATGTAAAAAGATGCTATGTACGGGCACTATGAATTGTAATTATTATAAATTTAAAAAATAAAATAAAATGCAAAAAAAAAAAAGAAAATTAGCAGAGGAAATGCCTATTTGTTTTATCATCTGCCTTTTCCCACACTTACATTGCTATACCATCCATTTCACTGCCCAATATTTAAAACTATGTTAAAACTGTGTTAATAAATCTTTCATTTGTTTTCAGAAACATATATATCAATGAAATGACTTGATCTCTAGAATCTAATTTTTTTAATTATTGGATTGAAAAATTTGTGCCAACAGGATGGGTGGCTTTCCCTTTGTTTATGCAACAGTGCCTAACACAGCCCCTTGTTGGTGATGGATAAATATCTTTGTATATAGATATCATCTTTCTTAGGGTAATACATTAATTACTTTATGAAGATTTTGGCTACTTTTTAATCAGATATATTTTTGGAATAGAGAAGAGTGTTATTTTATGGGATGCTGACAGGAAGTCATCTTTTTATCACATTCAAAAAGAGAAGTTTCCTATACTTGGTTACTATATAATTTTAAAATAGAGTCTAATCATTTATAGCAAATGCTTAATTAGGGGTGTGTATCAGATGTTTAATTCCTAGCCCAGATCTGCCAAATCTAAACTATCAGGAAGTAAAGAGACATCCATTTTTCAAAAGCTCTGTCAGTAACTCTAATGTATTTTATTGTTCAAGGGTATATTTTGTGATAGTTCTGTGGCATTAATCATTCTTTGTACAACATGGATTTTAAAGTATTTGGAGTTTTGAACACAGGCCTTATGTACATTATTAATTATTTTAAATCTTACCTCTGTCATATTATCAAATAAGCATTAATTCTTTTTGTATGACCAGAAAGTAATATTCAGATATTAAGAAAATATACAGAAGTAGCCACAGAGGGGAGATTTAAGAGTTGTTGAGTGGTCCCCAGATTCTTCCCTACTAGATAGCAGGCATCCTTTTCTGCCTATAACAAAACAGCTGTGAAAAAATGAACCATATCTCTGTACAGCTAGTTAGGATTGTGAAATCCATTAGCTCAGGATTTGAAGAAACTCAGGACTATTGAAGTTATACATACTGGGTTTATGTTAGATTGAGAGTCAGCAACTTGGCCTGTCACCGAAGTTCTGCATTTGGTAGTTGTATGATTATAAGCACCTTCCTCAGCCCTCTGAATATTGTTTTCTTATCTGTAAATTGAAAATAAAAGAATTGACCCTACCATTTATCATAAGGATTAAAATGAAATACTTTATGAAAAAGGTACATAAAGGTAGGTCATCAATAAATGTTGTAGTACATTTATTAGCTGTTGCTGGCTTATAAAGATGAAATAGGTTTCTTGAGTTAGAAGATAACTGTTTTATTTTGTCTAACCAACCCCTTATCTGAAAGCTTTTGAGTGATTGAAACAGGAAATAGAAAAAAATACAGCCCCCTTAATACTAGTCCAGAGAAAGGCAGTAATGGGTAAGATCTTCCAGGCTTCTGAATTGCCTGGGCTGTGCCTTGTCAGTAGGCTATAAGTTCTACAACATTGCCTTTTGTAGTTTTTTGCACTATTGTTACATGCTGTGTAGATCCATTTCAGTGCACTAAAGTTTAGTATATGACTCATCAGAAAAGGTGATGCTGGGAAAAATTGCTTTATTCTTTATTTCAAGTGCTCATGTTTTTTAATTTATTAGATATAGCGTATGTTTTATGTCCCCCATACCCTATCCTGTTAACAGTATTCTGTTAGCGAGTTTTTCTGACTCATATCCATGAAGTATTTTACCACAACTGCCAGAGAAAGTTGTTATTATTCTGTCCTCACCAAGCGCATTTTTCAAAGCATCACCCACCCAAATAAATAAATCTAAACCCAAACAAGAGAGGAAAGTGTATATTTCTGTTTGTTAGATTTACTCTGGAAAAATAGCTAGTGTTTGTTTTATATCACATTCTGGACTCAAATTTACTTATTTAGAATATTTCTTTTATAACTTAAGATACAGAATAGGGGAATGTTTACCCGGGCACTGTGTTACCTTAAAAATTCCTGCTTTTGTGTTGTGGGGTGGGTATATTGGTTGGTTTGTTGAGGTAATTTTCTTGACATCCACAGCAAATTTCTCTTGTAATGGTCTCTGAATACTAAAAGTGCCATTTTTCTTCATTAAACCATAATGATTATATATCTATCTATCTTGTAATGCTGGGGACAGAACCCAGGACCTCACCTGTACGAGGCAACTGCCCTACTGCTGAGCTGTATCCTCAGCTAAATTACTGTAGTTTTTTTTTTTTTAAGTGTGTGAGTATATATGTGTACACGTGTATGTGATAAGACATTTGAATGGTTAAAAATTCAAAAGACACAGTGACTCCAGTCACCGTTACCCCCTCTTTTAGAGGCATTGAAAAACACATTACTAGTTTCCTTTAAAAGGAGTCTTCCTAGGAATCACACATAATTCCATTTATACTTTATTGGCCCAAACTGAATCACAAAGCAGTAATAACTGAGAAGAAAAATAAAATAAAGGTTTTTTTTTTTTTTTAGTTGAATGCATTTCTGTCTTGAAAAGAGTTGCAGTTCTCTTTCAGAGGAAGGGGGAAGAATATGTTATTAGATGGCAACTAGAAGTCTTTGCCTGATTTTTTTTGGGGGGTGTGGGTATCAGGGATTGAACTCAGGGGCGCTCGACCACTGAGTCACATCCCCAGCCCTATTTTGTATTTTATTTAGAGACAGGGTCTCATTGAATTGCTTAGTATCTCACTTTTGCTGAGGCTGGCTTTGAACTCACAATCTTCCTTGCCTTAGCCTCCTGAGGTGCTGGGATTACAGGCCTGTACTATTGTGCCTGGCCTAATTTGTTTTTTTATTTGTAGTCAATAACATTGTATGAAAATACAGTTTTGCAGTTTTGTTACTTTTTACCAAGCGTGCACAATTGAATTCTAATGAAGCTAGAAAAAACCCTGGTAACTAGAGTTAACTTGATACTGAATATACTGCAAGCAGAGTAATTTTTGTAAGGAGTGTGGGTAGGTCTTTCAGTTTTATGTTGGCAAAGTAAATGAGCTTTGGGGACTGGAACTGTAGCTCAGTGGCAGAGCACTTGCCTAGCATGTGTGAGGCACTGGGTTTGATCCTCAGCCCCACATTAAAAAAAAATAAACATATAAAATAAAGGCATTGGTGTCCATCTACAACTACAAAAAAATTTTTTTAAATGAAAATCAATGGTCTTTCACAGAGACAGAAAGTTAATAACCCTAAATTTATGTGAAAGTTACCATCCCATTTCTGCCATGCCTAGAGTTTATAACTTCAAAAGTGATCTGATTTATTTTTTTTAACCTTTATATAAATTTCCTGTATGTACTAAATGAGAGAATTTGAGAAATGTGGGTCAGAGATGAATTCGATCTGTGTATACATTAATAAATGGTATTTGAATTGAAATTGGAAAGATAGATTTAAGTCTGAGTGTTTTAGCCTCAGTATCAGAGATTCTAATCATTCACCATTATTGTTGCATAGAGAAATGTAAGTTAGAAAAGAAAATCATTTCATGATTCACCAATGGAGACAGATTAGGTAAGGGCAGGTAGGCATATTTGGGGGAAAAGCTGTTGTTTAGGGTGGCAGCGGAATTGAGTATATATAGAAGAAAAGAAAAGAGTTAGAACTAGGAAATATTTGGCTTTCAGTTTTAGGACAGGAAATTTGGATTTTATTCAGTTTTGTTATGTTCCAGGTTTTTGAAGAAGAACATTTGCATTTGGTGAATATAATATATTAGGTAGATATTTAGATCGGATGATCTCTAAGATTCCTTTTAGTACTATGAATCTGTAACCAGTGATGCAGTTGAGTTTTAGATATGTCATCTCTGTGGTGTCAATTTGAGAGATTTGGTAATCAGTCACAAGGTTTACACCTTAATACAGTAGATGAAGTCACCAAGGAAGAAAGGTTAGAGAAATAAAAATCTTTTCCAGGGAGTGGTTCTTTTTCCATATCACTCTCATTTTTTTCCTCTTGGAATTTCATTTTGAGGAATGCATGTGATTTTTTTCTTATAGTTTACCAGTTTGGATTTTACTGGTTGTATCCATATGGTGTAGCATGGTGTTCAGTTGCATCTTTTGTTCCTTGGTAGTTGAATCTGGAGACTTGTTCACATGTAGGTTTGATTCCCCCCCCCCCTTTTTTTTTTTTACTTTTTCATGGATAGACATCACTATTTCACTAGGTCGTAGGCTGTACTCAATCAAGAAGCACCTAATATTGAGTTGTTTGTCCTTTTTGGTATTAGTAGACATTGATGATTAATACCTTGATCTATTAGTTCATTAAGATTGGCCAGATGAGCCGGGCGCGGTGGCGCATGCCTGTAATCCCAGCACTTTGGGAGGCTGAGGCAGGAGGATCGCGAGTTCAAAGCCAGCCTCAGCAATGGCGAGGCACTTAGCAACTCAGTGAGACCCTGTCTCTTAAATAAAATACAAAAAAAGGTCTGGGGATGTGACCCAGTGGTCAAGTGCCCCTGAGTTCAATCCCCGGTACCAAAAAAAAAAAAAAAAAAAAAAAAAAAAAAAGATTGGCCAGATGGTAATATTCTAATTCTGTTGTTCTTTATTAGCTGAAATACTTCAATGAAGTGAATCTTAACTTTATATTCTATTTGGTTCTTATTGGTAGGATAGTTTTTATAAAAGATAAATACATAATACATTCACTGTATTCATTTTCAAAATAATGAGTTAGTTCACTAGCATCCTCCAGCACTGATCAATTAATATTACTATTAATTTATACATTTGATCATTTGATATTTTTATTGCACTGAAATTATTGTCTTATTTCTGTACAATTTATACTATCTTGGCTGCTGGGCTCCTGAGCTCTTTTGACACACCCTACTTGTGTAGTAAGCTAGATATGACAAAATGTTCCAGGCTTATCTATTACATTTCCTGCCCTAGACCTGCAATCAATCATTTGTCCTTCTAGGGTCTCCTTGGTACTAGAGGTGCTCATTTTTTTTTTTTTTTTTTTTTGCATTGTTCATTATTTCTATGTTCTTCATTTTTTTCCTTGTGATTGAACCCAGAGATACTCTACCATTATTTTGAGACAGAGTCTTACTAAATTGCTCTGGTCAGTCTCAAACTTGTGATCCTCTACTTAGCCTCCCAAGTCTCTGGGATTACAGGTGTGAGCCATGACACTTGACTTTTCTAGGCTTTTAAAATGAATAGGTTTTTTTTTTTTTTCTTTTTTCAATTTAGTGCTTTAATGATATACATGAAAATGGAATTAATTGCGGTATATTTATACCTGCACATAGTGTAATTTTGTCAAATTCATTTCACATTTTCTCCCCTTTCCTATATTTCTTCCTTTCCCCCTCAATCTCTTTATTCTCCACTGACCTTCCTTCTATCTTTATATTAGACCCTGTTTTCCCAAACCCTTTTTTTGTTCTAGTTTCTGCATATGAGAAAAAACATTTGACCCTTAAGTTTCTGAATTTGGCTTATTTCTCTTTGCATGATGTTCTCAGGTTCCATCTATACTAGCAAAAGCCATAATTTCATTCTTCTTTATGGCTAAGTAATACTCCATTTTGTATATATACCACATTTTCTTAATTCATCTATTGACAGGCACCTGAACTGGTCTCGTATCTTGGCTATTGTGAGTTGTGTTGCTATAAACATTAATGTCACCATATCACTATAGTATGCTGATTTTATTTCTTTGGAATTGATACCAAGCAGTGGTATAGCTGAGTCATATGGTGGTTTTATTCCTCGTTTTTTGAGGAATCTCCATACTATTTTCCAAAGTGGTTATATTCATTTGTAACACAATGTATGAGAGTACCTTTTTTCCTCACATCCTTGCCTCACCAGCATTTATCGTTATTTGTATTCTTTTGTTTTGTTTTGTTTTGTTGTTACCAGGGATTGAACCCAGGGGCACTTAACCACTGAGTCGTCACATCCAGCCTTTTAAATATTTTATTTAGAGACAGCGTCTCACTGGCTGGCTTTGAACTCAGGATCCTTCTACCTCAGCCTCCTAAGCTGCTGGGATTACAGGCATTCACTACCATGCCCAGTTTGTATTCTTGATAATTGACATTCTGGCTAAAGTGAATTGAAATCTCAGTGTAGTTTTTATTTGTATTTCCCCGGTTGCTAGGGATGTTGAAAAATTTTAAATACATTTGTTGACCATTGTGTTTTTTCTTTTGAGAAATTTTTGTTCAGTTCTTTTTCCCATTTCTTGATTGGATTATTTTGTGTGTGTGTGTGTGTGTGTGTGTGTGTGTGTGTGTGTGTTTTGGTGTTAACTTTTTTGAGTTCTTTATATACTCTGAATATTTATCCCCTGTTAAAGGAGCAGCTGGCAAAGATTTTCTTCCATTCTGGAGGCTCTCTTCACACTCTTAATTGATTCCTTTGCAGAAGCTCTTTAATTTGATGCTATCCCACTTATTGATTCTTGCTTTTATTTCTTGAGCTTTTGGGATCTTGTTAAAGAAGTTAATGCCTTTGCCAATATGTTGGAGTGTTGATCTTAGGTTTTCTTCTAGTAGTTGTAACATTTCTGGTCTAATTCTTAAGTCTTTGATTCATGTGAATTTGACTTTTGTGTAGGGTGGGAGATAGGGATCTAGTTTCATTCTTCTATATATGGTGTTATCATTGCCAAGTATCAGATGACTATAACTATTTGGGTTTGTTTTTTTATCTTCTGTTCTGTTCCATTGGTCTTCATGTCTATTTTGATGCTAGTACCATGCTGTTTTTGTTACTATAGCTTTGTGGTATAACTTAAGATCAGGTATTGTGATGCCTCCAGCATCACTTCTTGCTCAAGATTCCTTTGGCTACTCTAATAAGTCGTTTATTCTTCCAAATGAATTTTAGGACTATTTTTTTCTAGTTCCATGAAGAATGTTATTGGTATTTTGATGGGGATTGCTTTGAATATGTATAATAACACTTTTGGTAGTTTGACCATTTTAACAATATTTATTCTGCCTATCGAAGAACATGGGAAGTCTTTCCATCTTCTAAGGTCTTCTTCAATTTTTTTCTTCAGTGTTCTGTTGTTTTCTTTTTTTTTTTTTAATTATTTATTTATTTGCTTTAGTTGTACACAATGCAACTCATTTATGTTTACGTGGTGCTGAGGATCGAACCCGGGCCGTGCACGTGCTAGGCGAGCGCTCTACCGCTGAGCCACAACCCCAGCCCCAGTGTTCTATGGTTTTCATTGTAGAGGTTCTTCATCTTGGTTAGATTAATTCCTAAGTATTTTTTTTTTGAGGTTATTATGAATGAGATAGTTTCCTAATTACTTTCTTAGAAGAATCACAATTGGAATATAGTTTGCTATTGATTTATGAAGGTTGATCTGGTATCCTGCTACTTTGCTGAATTTATTTATCAGCCCTAGAATTCTGGTGGAGGTTTTTTTGGATTTTTCAAGAACTATATTGAATAGAAGTGGTGAGAGTTGACATCCTTGTCTTATATCTGATTTTAGAGGAAATACTTTCAGTTTTTCTCCATTCAGTATAATGTTAACTGTGGGTTTATCACAAATATCCTTTATAATGTTGAGGTCAGTTCCTTCTATCCCTGGTTTCTTCAGTGTTGTTGTTGTTGTTGTTGTTGTTAATATATATATTTTTAGTTGTAGATGGAAACAATACCTTTATTTTATTCATTTATTTTTTTGTGTGCTGAGGATCGAACCCAGTGCCTCACACATGCTAGGCAACCGCTTTACCCCTGAGCTACAACCCCAACCCCTTTTCAGTGTTTTTAACATGAATGGATAGTGCTGGATTTTATCAAAGGCCTGTTCTGCATCTATTGAGAATGATTCTTGTCCTTGATTGTATCTGTGTGGTGAATTACACTTACTGATTTGTATGTGTTAAATCAGCCTTGCATTCCTGGGATGAAACCTACTTGATCATGGTGTACTATCTTCTTGAATGCATTTTGCTAATATTTTATTAAGGATTTTTGCATCTGTGTTCATCAGAGATATTGGTCTGTAGTTTTCTTTCCTTGATGTGTCTATATCTGGTTTTTGTATCAGGGTTATACTGGCTTCATAGAATGTATTTGGGAGTGTTCCCTCCCTTTCAGTTTCATGTAATAATTTGAGGAAGACTGGTACTAGTTCTTTGAAGTTCTTGTAGAAAGAACTCAGCTGAGAATCCATTCAGTCCTGGGCTTTTCTTTGTTAGAAGACTTAATTGCTGCTTCAGTTTCATTGCTTGATATTGGTCTGTTTAGGTTTTCTCTATCTTTCTGGTTCAATTTGGGCAAGTCATACATGTCTAAAAATTTGTCAGTGTTTTCTAGATTTTGTAGCTTATTGGAGTATAAATTTTCCAAATAGTTTCTAATGATCCTCTGGATTTCAGAAGTATGTGTGGTGTTACTTACTTTTTTATCTCACATTTTGTTAATTTAGGTCTACTCTCTTTCTTTTGGTTAGTTTGGCTGATCTTGTTTATCTTTTCAAAGAACCAATTCTTTGTTTTATTGATCCTGTGTATTTTTTTTTTTTTTTTTTAGATTCTCAATTTCATTAATTTTGACTCTGATCTTAATTATTTCCTGTCTTTTACTGATTTTGGAATTAGTTTGTTTTTCCTTTTCTAAAGGCTTGTGGTATAGCATTAGATTGTTTGGAATCAGTTTTTTTAATGTAGGTACTCAAGCTGTAAACTTTACTCTTAGAACTGCCTTCATGCTGTCCCAGAGATTTTAATATGTTCTCATTTGTTTCCAAGAATTTATTAATTTCTTCTTTCATTTTTCTATGATCTCTACCTCATTTTAGAAAAAATTGTTTAATCTCCATGTGTTTATGTGGTTTCTATAATTTTTCTTGTTATTGATTTACAGTTTCATTACATTATGATCTGATAGGATACATGATATTATATCTGTTTTGGGGTATTTGCTAAGACATTGTGACCTAGAATATGGTTTAATTTAGAAAAGGTTTCATGAGCTGCCGAGAATAAAACAAATTCAGCTCTTCTGGAGTAAAATATTCTATAGATATCTGTTAGGTTCATTTGATTATTATTTAGATTGGAAATATCTTTATTAATTTTATGTTTGAATCTGTCTGTTGGAGATAGAGGTGTGTTGAAGTCCCCCTGTATTATTATACTGTGGTCTCTCTGGGATTTAATGTCAAGAAAAGAAAATTTTTTTCTATCTCTTTTTTTATGTAATTAGGTATACTGACACTTGAGGCACGAATATTTACTATCATAAAATCTTTATTGGGTTGCTTCCTTTACTAGTTTATAATGGCTTTCTTTTTTCCTCTGCTGATTATTTTTGCTTAAAATCTACTTTGTCAGATATGAGGTGGCTGCTCCTGTTTGTTTTCAGACTCCATTTGCATGGAATATTTTTTCCCATCCTTTTACTTTCAGCCTGTGAATGTCTTTGCCTTTGAGTCTCTTGCAAACAGCATACAGTTGGATCTTTTTTCTTAATCCATTCTGCCAATCTTTTAATTGAGGAAATGAGACCATTTACAGTTGGTGTAGGTGTTTGTTATTTCCTGCCATTTTGGTTTGTTTACCACATTTAATTTGTTCTCGTTTTTTAATTAGGTAGTTGCTGTTCTAGTCAGCTTTATCTGTTTGGGAGCTTTGGGGTTTGTTTTTGAGTTCTTCTGTGTGCAGTATATCTTTAAGTATTTTTTGTAGAGCTGGTTTAGTGATAATGAATTCTTTTAGTTTATCCTTGTCATGGAAAGTTTTCACTTCTCCATCAATTCTGAAAGATAGCTTTGCTGGATATAGCAATCTTGGCTGACAATTGCTTTTTTTTTTTTTTTTTTTTTTTGAGAAGTGAACCTTATTGGTTTGCCATGTGAGCTGATGTTTTCTCTTGGAGCTTTTAATATTTTTTCCTTATTTTCTATGTTAGGTATTTTGATTATGATGATTCTTGTAGAGGTTCCTTTTTGATGTTGTCTGTTCGGGGTTCTCTATGCATCCTATATGTGGGTGTCTATTTCATTTCTAAGATGAGGAAAGTTTTTTGCCGTTTTCTCTCTGAAGAGGTTCTTAATGCCTTCAGCCTGTATCTCCATGTTCTCTTCTATCCCATTGACTCTCAGTTTTGATCTCTTGATATTGTCTTTTCTTGATATGTCCTAATCATGGTCTTTTATTTATTTATCCCTTTATGGCATACAACCTGTCTTTGAGGCCTGAAATTCTGTTTTCTACACAATCTATTCTAATGGTGATACTTTCAAGTGAATTTTTTTATAACTTCATTTTATTTATTTTTTATGTGCTGCTGAGAATTGAACCCCGTGCCTCACACATGCTAAGCAAGCACTCTACCACCGAGCCACAACCCCAGCCCTCAAGTGAATTTTTATTTTTATTTTAGAATTTTTATTTGTCTTATTAACTGCTATTTGCTGAATGTGTATATAGTGGATGATACATAGTATTAATCATAGCATCTAATTTTCTTTTTTTAATTCATATATGTTTTAGTTGTAGATGGACACAATATCTTTTATGTATTTATTTTTATGTGGTGCTGAGGATCGAACCCAGTGCCTCACATGTGCTAGGCAAGTGCTGTAAAGCCTTGTTGTTCCACGGAGCCACAACCCCAGCCCCTTAAGTGAATTTTTAATTTGATTCATTGTGTCCTTTCTTTCCAGGAGTTCTGATTGGTTTCTTTTTAATATCTCTATCTGTTTTTTTATATTTATTTGCTTTAATTGTACACAATGTGTTTGTTTTTACGTGGTGCTGAGGATTGAACCCAGGCCATGCACGTGCTAGGCGAGCACTCTACCACTGAGCCGCAACCCCAGCCCCTTTATCTGTTTTGAAATGGTGTTTTACCTCCTGTATTTGCTCTTTTAGTTTGTTCCTTAGATCTTCTTTTAGTTCATTGAACATCTTTGTTATTGTTGTAGATGGATATAATACCTTTATATTATTTATTTATTTTTATGTGATTCTGAGAATTGAACCCACTGCCTTACATGTGCCAGGTGAATGCTCTACTACTGAGCTACAACCCCAGTTAGTTGAATATGTTAATGATCAATTTTTTATAGTCTTTCTCTGGAATTTCATTCACTTCCACATATGTGGGTTCCTTTGTTGGGGGATTATGAATTTGGGGGATAGATTTGTTTGTCTGTTTCCTCACGTTTTCCAAGGTCTTAGACTTGTACATCATTTGAGATGGATTTCCCCATCCTCTTTTATACATGTGAACTTTGGTGTGAATAGATCTTTTTAAAGATATATTTATGATAGGGGTTCTACTGATATTTTAAATTAAAGTTAAATATTAAAATTCTGATCTTATACATGTATCTCTTTTCTCACATATTGGGAATCCTAATTTTCAACAGCTCTAGAAATAATAGAACTTCACATAAGTACTCATTTGTTTCTTCCCACAGTGCTTACACAAGACTCAGAATATCAACACCATCACTGTGCTAACAAAAACAGGTTAAATTATTTAAATAAGCTGTATTAAATAAGCCTGTGATCCCAGCGATTTGGGAGGCTGAGGCAAGAGGATCTCAAGTTCAAAGACAGCTTCAGCACCTCAGTGGGGCACTGAGCAACCCAGTGAGACCCTGTCTCTAGATAAAATATTTTAAAAGGCTGGGGATGTGGCTTAGTTAAATGCATCTGGGTTCAATCCCTGGTGCAGGGGAAAAATATTATTAATAGGTTTATTGAAGTATATTTAATATAATAAACTGTACATATTAAAATTATACAATTTGATAAGTTTAATACATATTGTTATATATACACACGAAACCTTTAGCAAAATGCCTAACACATTCATTTCCACAAAAATTTTCCTATCCTTTTTTAAAATTTTTTAAATTATTTGTTCTAATCAGTTATGCATAACAGCAGAATGCTCTTCTATTCATGTGTACAAATAGAGCATACTTTTTCACTTCTCTGGTTGTACACGAAGTAGGGTCACACCATTTGTGCAATCATACATGTACCTAGGGTAATGATGTCTGTCTCAATCCACCATCTTTCCTATATCCCCATGTCCTTTCCCCTTCCCTCCTTCCCCTTTGCCCAATCCAAAGTTCTTCCACTCATCCCATGCACCCTTCCCATTATAGATTAGCATCCATTTATCAGAGAAAACATTCAGCCTTTGGTTTTTTTGGGATTGGCTAACTTAACATGATATTCTCCAACTCTATCCATTTTCCTGCAAATGCCATAATTTTATTCTCTTTTTTATTGCTGAGTAATATTCCATTGTATATATATACACCACAGTTTCTTTATCTATTCATCTATTGAAGGGCATCTAGGTTGGTTCCACAGTTTGGCTATTGTGAATTGTGCTGCTATAAACATTGATGTGGCTGCGTCACTGTAATATGCTGTTTTTAAGTCCTTTGGGTATAGACCAAGGAGTGGGATAGCTGGGTCAAAAGGTGGTTCCATTCCAAGTTTTTAAAGGAATCCCCATACTACTTTCCAGATTGGTTGCACCAATTTGCAGTGCCATCAGCAATGTATGAGTATGCCTTTTCTCCCACATCCTTGCCAACATTTATTGTTTCTTGTATTCTTGATAGCTGCCATTCTGACTGGAGTGAGGTGAAATCTTAGAGTAGTTTTGATTTACATTTCTCTAATTACTAGAGATTTTGAGCCTTTTTTTTCATATATTTGTTGATCGATTGTATATCTGCTTTTAAGAAGTGCCTGTCCAGTTCCTTAGCCAATTTATTGATTGGGTTGTTTGTTATTTTCAGTGCTAAGTTTTTTTTTAGTTCTTTATACATCCTGGAGATTAGTGTTATATTTGATGTGTGTGTGGCAAAGGTTTGCTCCCATACTGTAGGGTCTCTCTTCACTTCATTTATTGTTTCTTTTGCTGAAAAGAAGGTTTTTTAGTTTGAATCCATCCCATTTATTGATTCTTAATTTTATTTCTTGCACTTTAGGAGTCTTGTTAAGGAAATCGGAGCCTAATCTGACATGATGAAGATTTGTGCCTACTTTTTCCTCTTTTAGGCATAGGATCTCTGGTCTAATTCCTAGGTCCTTGGTCCACTTTGAGTTGAGTTTTGTGCATGGTGAGAGACAGGGGTTTAATTTCCTTTTGCTACATATGGATTTCCAGTTTTCCCAGCACCATCTGTTGAAGAGGCTATCTTTTCTCTAATGTGTGTTTTGGGTGCCAAGACTTATCAAGGAAAGTAAACTTCAGACCAATATCCTTGATGAACATAGACGTAAAAATTCTCAATAAAATTCTGGCAAATTGCATACAAAAACATTAAAAATATAGTACACCATGATCAAGTGGTGTTCATCCCAGGAATGCAAGGTCTGTTCAACATATGGAAATCAATAAACATAATTCACCAAATCAATAGACTCAAAGATAAGAATCATATGATTATATCAATAGATACAGAGAAAGCATTTGACAAAATACAGCACCCTTTCATGTTCAAAACACTAGAAAGCCGGGTGCGGTGGCGCACGCCTGTAATCCCAGCACTTTGGGAGGCTGAGGCAGGAGGATCGCGAGTTCAAAGCCAGCCTCAGCAATGGCGAGGCACTTACCAACTCAGTGAGACCCTGTCTCTTAATAAAATACAAAAAAAAAAAAAAAAAAAAAAAAGGGCTGGGGATGTGGCCCAGTGGTCGAGCGCCCCTGAGTTCAATCCCCAGTACCAAAAAAAAAAAAAAAAAAAAAAAACACTAGAAAAACTAGGGATAGTAGGAATGTACCTCAACATTGTAAAAGCTATCTGTGCTAAACCCAAGGCCACTATCATTCTAAATGGAGAAAAATTGGAAGCATTCTCTCTAAAAACTGGAACAAGATAGGGATGCCCTCTTTTACCACTTTTATTTAACATGGAGGTAAAAGACCTCTACAAGGAAAACTACAGAACGCTAAAGAAAGAAATTGAAATAAGACCTTAGAAGATGGGAAGATCTCCCATGTTCTTGGATATGCAGAATTAATGTCAAAATGGCCATACTACCAAAAGCACTAGGCAGATTCAATGTGATACTAATTAAATCCCAACGTCATTCCTCATAGAACTAGGAAAGGCAATCATGAAATTCATTTTGAAAAATAAGAGACCCAGAATAGCCAAAGCAATCCTTAGCAAGAGGAGTGAAGCAGGAGTCCTCACAATATCAGACCTTAAACTATACTACAGAGCCATAGTAACAAAAACAGCATGATATTGGCACCAAAACAGACATGTAGACCAGTGGTACAGAATAGAAGACAAGAGACAAACCCACATAAATATGGTTATCTCCTATCCTTTTTAAATCTTTCCTTTCTGTTTCTTTCTGTCTCATGCCCATCTCTAGGCCTTTTGTCACTATAGATTAATTTGTATTTTTTAGAAATTTATGTAGATGGAATTATGTAGAACAAACTCTGTCATCTGGTTTCTTGTACTCAGTTTGAAATTCATGTTGTTTGTTGCATGAATCAACAGTTCTTTTTTATTTCTTACCAGTAGTCTATTATAGGGCCATCTCATAGTGGTTTTTGTTTTTATTCATTTACCTGTAGATGGACATTTGGGTTATTTCTAGTTTGGGGCTATTACAAATAAAATTGCTTTCCAGAATCATGTCTAAGTGTTTACATGGACATATGCTTTCATTTCACATAGCAGTGAAGCAAGCGAATGATATGGTAAGTAGGTACACATATAACTTAAGTAAAACTTTTCTAAAGTGGTTTTACCATTGTACACCTCCACTAACTGTGTAAGTTCCACTTCCTCCTTTCAGTTCTTAGTAGGGTTACTCTTGTACATTTTGGACGTTTAAATACATGTGTAATGGTATCTTACTTATTTTAATTTGCATTTTGCTTATAACTAGTGGTTTGCCATGAACATGTTTGCCATGAAATGTCTGTTCAGGTCTTCTTCCTACTTAGAAAAAAATTTAATTGAACTTTAAAAAAATATATATTTATTTATTTGCTTTAGTTGTACACGATGTGTTTATTTGTACGTGGTGCTGAGGATTGAACCCGGGCCGCGCACATGCTAGGCGAGTGCTCTACCGCTGAGCCACAACCCCAGCCCCTGAACTTTTTTTTTCATGGTCACAATATCTTTATTTTGTTTATTTACTTTTATGTGGTGGTGAGGATCAAACCCATTGCTTCACATGTGTGAGGCAAGCACTCTGCCACTGAGCCACAACCCCAGCCCTTTTTTAATTGAACTTTTAAAGATTTTTTTTTCAGAATTCTATATACAGATCCTTTATCAGGTATATGATTTGCCCTTGGGATCAGTCCCCAGTACTGCAAAACAAAACAAAAACAAGGAAAACAAGTTGTATGTGAAAGCCTAAGCCAGTTCAATACCACTTATATAAAAATTTTTTATGTATTTATTTATTTGTTTTAGTTGTACACAATGCATTTATTTGTACATGGTGCTGAGGATCGAACCCGGGCCGCACACATGCTAGGCGAGCACTCTACTGCTGAGCCACAACCCCAGCCCCTATGTAAAATTTTTCAGCACAAAAAATTAGATGTTTTTATAGACACTGTCATTTGTATCAAAAATTTAAAGGATTAGGAGTACCAAGGATACACACCAGAGCCAGGATAATGGTTAACTCTGGGAAAGGAGATTCAGAGGAATGTAATCTTTGGATAATACCTGATTATATAGCGATCTGAAATAGATGTGGCAAGCATTTTATCTGGGAAATGTCTATGTTTACAGTGTCTAAAATATATTTCATATAGTGATCTGTATGTGTTTCACTGTAGTTTTAATTACTTCATTTTATTAGCTGTAAAATAATCTCTCCCACATAAATCTTATCCACATAGTTAGTTAGTACTAAATATCTACTAAATAAAATTATTCGGGGGGGGGGAGGCTGGGGTTGTGGCTCACACCTAGCAGGTATGAAGCGCTGGGTTCGATCCTCAGCACCAAATAAATAAATAAATAAATTTTAATAAATAAATAAATAATAAGATTATTCTCATAGTTGTAAGATCTATTTCCTTAAAAAGTAATGACCAGGATACTTCAAAGTAAAATTAATGAGGTTCTCTAACAGGAAAGAAAATGGCCCCACTGATCAGACAATTTCACTTGGAGTCTCATTTTAGAGAGTACAGTAGTTCCTCCCCCTTATCTGTGGTTTCATGGCATCTAATCCAAGTAAAGCAGATTATATTGGGATAATATCCCTTTCTTTTTTGTAATGCACTTATTCTACATCTTCCAAAATAAAAAGGCTTTGTTATGCTGGCATCTGATTTTTTTTCTTTTGACATCTAGTCTGACTTATATCCTGAATTTCATTTTCTCATCTTTTGAAATGTTGCCTGGTAGGTACCCCTTGTTGAACCAGAAGGACCCTGAAATCATTAACACTAACAATATATAGGTTATTCTTAAATGGGCTGCCAGAGGGCATAACCTTTTTGGATTGGTAGCATGTAGCACTTGCATGGCATCATTTTCTTCTCATTTGGAATGGTAAGAAATAAAACATCCCTCTGTCAGTACTAACTTTTGTTCAGTTTCATCCTCCCAAGTCTTACTACATTAAGATTGGTGTTGCACATAACTAAAACAATAGAATGGGAGAAGGAAAGGTATAGAAATCCTATTCATTATTTTTGTTTGTCTTCCAAAATAATTTAAATCATTGAATATTAGATCATTTAATATGTTAGCAGTTTTGAAAATTTGTGGATGCACACATTTCTTTATAAATACAAACAGATCCACAACATTTATTTGATGTGATAATTTTTCCATTTTGATAATATTTGTTTTTCTTTTAGGAAGCCATAGTTTGGGAATTTTCTTATTCCTGTTAACAACATAAATATTTTAGAACAGTATTGTAGGATTTTTCTTTACCTTATTTAGGCTATTCCATCCTCAAACTCAAGTCTATTGTATTTTATAAAACTTTGTTTTCAAACCAGGTTTAAGTTAATAAAGTCCTCCCGTTCAACAAATACCTATTGTAAAACAAGTGGTAGTGGGGGGATTATAGTGAAACAGAACACACTGTGTTCCCTGCCCTCAGTACAAACACCTAAAGAAACGAAGTAGCTTATTTTTTGTTATATTTTAAAAGTTTTTCTAAACCAGATTTCTGAGAAATGCTCTCTCAACCAATGAATAGTAACTGTCCAGGAGGGGAGTTGGAGGGAGGAGGAGGAGACATATATTAAAGAAACAAAAGACTTTGGTTTCTTTGAAATATTCTCGTGACAAGATGTTAGAAAAAAATATACAATTTTTTTAAAAATATAGTTCTGGCTCTTGAAATACATACATACTTAATGAAACCAAAATTGAGTACTTCTAAAGTAGGCTTATCTATATATAATAGCATTTCCCAAAGTAGGGCTTTTGTGGGCGGTCCCCATTAACTCCCCCTCAATGTCTTCATTGCGTATTCCCCTCAATTTACTCCATAGATATATCAAGATGTGCAATATGTAATAAAAATAATTCTCTGTAATGTAATTGTGGTCCAACGGGTCTTTGAAAAGTATGGAGGAAAAGCTTTGTAATTGCTGCTTCACAGAATTTCCTAGTTGTGAGAGAAGCCTTGTATATACTATAAAGAACACATACTATAGGATCCAACAGACTTTAATCCAATCTTATTCTCTGTAATCCAGGGCAAATTTGCTAACTTCTCTATACATCGGTTTTCTGGTTTGAAAATGAAGGTGACAATCCTTCGTAAGAAAATTGCACATCAAAGACCCTCACTATTCGTGTATTTCATTTATTCAGCTAATGTATTGGTGTTGTACTGGACTCTTTAATGGTTTCTACTAGTGTTAATAATTGATGAACATTTTGTCAGGCCTTATTCTACTGTCAGACTGCCTAAGTCAGGATATAATCTGCATTATAACACACATTAGAGTTTCAATCCAGCATTTCTAAAAAGAGAATGACAAGAAAGATAGCCAAAAAAAAAAAAAAAAAAAAAAAAAAAATGGCTGTTGCTTAATTATAAGGGTAGTAGAAAGAGGCACAATATTTTTACTGGAATATGATTGCCAGTAGCAGTTATAGTCTCATCAGATGACAATAACTTCTGAATAAATAAAGTGACTTTGTTTTTTCATATGAGGTAAAATTAAGCTCTCTGAAAAGGCTGTTATTTTTCAGAACTTTCTAGGATTTAGGAAGGGAATGGCTAGATTCTATGTTCAAATATCTGAGTAAAAGCACCCCTAAAACAAAACCAAAATACCCAAAGAGTTTGTGGGTTGATGTCTGATTCTATCCATCCTAGGAACCTAAAAACAAGAGTACACTTCAATAAGTCTATCTTTTTCCTTTGAGCCATTGAAATGCTCAAATGATACGTTTATAAGTGCATTATTAACCCAGGCATAACCACTTCTTGCCTTTTGTTGTCTGAGTCCAAGGCTTGTGTACCAGAAAGGAATGTAATGTTGGGAAAGAGTTCTTGACAAAGGAGCTACAGATTTGCATCCATGGTAATATATAATATAAGGTCAGTAGTCAACAGATTAAATGCCTGAAAAGGATTCTTTTACATAGTGCCATTTCCTAGGGGTTTGTTTGCTAGAGAGGCAAATTACATTGTTTATCATCTAACAGGAGGGGAAGGAATACAAAAAGTTAATAATTTTGTACAGGTGCAAATGTGCATCCAGTAATGGTGGGTGTAAAAGTCAGGATTCTTAGACTATAAAATCAACTGAAACTTTGACAAAAGAGGATTTGTTATCATTCAAGACACGTCAAAGTAGAACTGGCCTTAGACATATTTGAAGTGCAAGTCTTGAACATTGTCAGACTTTCCCTTTCTTTTCTCTGAAAATTGTGTTTATTTTCTTGAATCATTTTCTCCATATACCAGAGGAAGCTCCTGTTCCTCATCCTTACAGCTCTTTAACCAAAGAGTAAAGAGGACCTCTCCTAGCTTCAAATTTCCAGTCTTTTAGGGGATATAGTCTGTTTGCCAGCAGAATAACATGGGAGAGAAGATTGATTGGGAAAACACAAATAATAGCCACCTCAAGTGGAAATTGTTATTGTAAGTGCCAGGAAAGGATCATCTTCATGGCAGAAGAGAATGTGGATTATATGTGGTCCTAGCAAATGTTATACCATACTATCATTGCTGTCTCCCTGTCCTGGTCCTGTTTTATCTCCATATTTTCTCCTGAATAGTGCAGTACCCCACAAACTGTCAAGCTACTCAACTTGGACAGTCCTAGGGAAGAATTTGCTGAAAATTCTACAGTGCTACCAGATTCATTCCATTCCTAACTCTGATTAACAGCTTCTGTGTGTGATAGATTTATATTTCTTTCTTTCTTTTTTTCCTTTTTCCTTTTTAATTTTTAGACTAAAACTCACATAGTTGCAAAGAAATGTAGATGTCATGGGAGAAGGTGCATCTCTCTGTCCCAAGTCTCACTTGTAGAGGCAAGAACCTACTGTTCAGGATTATAGTATTAATTGTACACTTTAATCTTCAGGACTTTATTTTAAGGCCAGTAAAATTCACTTCTTGATCAAGATGTAGAGTATCTTATTATTCCAAATGTCTGCAATTAAAGTATTTAGTTGAAGTTATTATTCTGTTAGGGCATTCCCTGCCCCCCAGCTAGCATAGCTCTGGTATAAGTTTTAATGTGTCTGATTTTACAAAGGAAAATCTACATCAGTCTTTAAAGTTACAGCTAAAAAATTACATCAGTGGTATAGCCAGATGGTATTCTGACACTCACTATAAGTATTCTAGGATTTTTCTAAAATAGCTGGCTCAAATAGAAAAGTCATCTTCCAAGTATGTTTCTGTCCTTTTATCTTGGTTGTGTGTTTTAACTATAGCACTTATCTTAAAATCATAAAACCAGAGTGGAGAATTAAACTATTCCAAAATTTCCCATGCATTTCTTCATCCAGGTCTCACTTCCTGATTTAAGAACCTACTCTCATATATGAGGTATAATTATACATTCATGATGATGCCTTATTAAATAGTGGCATTCAAGAAATTGTCAGTACAGACATTCTTTTATAGGTCAAAGACATAGTTATTTTGAAAAAGTTGAGAAAGAATGCTAACTACCTAACTGATTTCAGACAAATCTAGTTTAAATAGCGTTCTGGACTTCATACTAAAAATAGGGATTAATTTTTGAAGAAGATGACAATCTGTAAGTCCTTGATCCTACTATGTAAATTTATAATTTTATATATGAGAAAAAAATGAACTTTTAGCCTAGTTTACCATAATTAAGCTGAGAAAATATAGGGTGACCAAAACCTTACAGAACTATTACTGCAGCTTGATTGGAATAGACTGGAATTTTTGAAAATTAAAAATTTTTCCAGGTGCTGTAGTGCACTCCTGTATTCCCAGTGGCTCAGGAAGCTGAGGCAGGAGAATCACTTGTTCAAAATCAGCCTCGGCAAAAGTGAGGCACTAAGCAACTCAGTGAGACTCTGCCTCCAAATAAAATACAAAATAGGGCTGGGGAGTGGCTCAGTGGTCAAGTGCCCCTGCATTCAATCCCTGGTACCACCACCCCCCTCAAAAAAAAAAAAAAAAAAAGAAAATTAAAAAATTTTATATATTTTTAATCCTCCTTCAGTGTAGCCTTAGATTTCTAGTCCTAAGAGCATATAATCAAAGGAGTATTAAAGAAGGAAAAGTATCTGTCAACTATTTGCTGTTTGTACTGGGGTTACAAGGGCCTTACTACTGGAATCCTGACACCTGGGCATCAATGGAGGAATTTTCAGTAGGCCATTTATAAAAGCCGGTCAAAAATCCAGGTGGATCTTGGAGACATTTCTCTCTCTTTCCCCACTCCAACACCCATTTCCAAACAGCACAGAGAAAAAGAGAAATTTTGAAACATCTTCATTTTTCTCAACAAAGAAGCAAAGAATAGCCAGATATGATGGTGCATGCATGCTTGTTATTCCAGCAACTTGGAAGTCTGAGGGAAGATGATCATAAGTTTGAGGACAGACTCAGCAGTTTAACAAGGACCTAAACGGTTTATCGAGATCCTGTCTCAAAATATAAAAAGTGGGGATAAAATGCCCCTAGGTTCAATCCCCAATATGAATGAATAAATAAATAAACAAAAAATAAATAAATGACAAATGAGGAATAAAAATCTACTTTTATAAATCAACAGTGTCAGGGAAACAATTTTAAGAAAATCCTTTACAAGGGCTGGGATTGTGGCTCAGCAATAGAGCGCTCGCCTAGCACATGCGCAGCCTGGGTTCGATCCTCAGCACCATGTAAAAATAAAGGCATTGTGTACAACTAAAGCAAATAAATAAATATTAAAAAAAAGAAAAGAAAATCCTTTACAGTTGACAGATAAAGAACATTTCCTTTCTGTTAGAAAATAAGAGGTACATTCTCATGGCAGTTGGTTTGTAGAATAGCAGGATACTGTGGATGGATAGGATGTGATTGGATGGATATTTTCCCTTGTTTTCACACTTTGTGTTGTCTAGTTGTGTTATGTATGTTACAGTACCACATTCCATTTCCACTGTCTCTAGCCAGAATTAATGCTAGTAAGTTCTTCTTAAGTTTAGTGGAACTTAGCTTGAGCCAATTACTTGTATTCCAGTTTGGTTTGGGATATAATTCTTTTCAAAAAGGAGGCACCAACATACAGGTTATTTTTATTTTCTAATATCTGAAGGCACCTGCACACAAAAAAATTAAGATAGCAGAGTATTTACATTTTGGTTATGGAAATTTAAAAATTATAATAATGTTATCATTTGCCATGCTCCTCAATGTAATTGTTTCTTTTATTAAGAAAGTTCAATAAATTAATTTTATTTTGACTGTGTACTTCATTTCTTCAGTTTGTCCTTAAGTAAAACTAAATTTTTTTTCTACCTACATAGAAACATATACATTTTGCATATTTACTATCCTCTGAATTAAGTCATGCTATGTTACAGGGAGTATTATTTAGATGTTACTATTTGTTAGATTAAACCCAAGTTGTAGTTCAGTTTTACAAATGAATTATCTTTATTTGATGTAAATATCAGAACCTATTGATATTGGAAAACATTATTTTAAAGCAGGCGTTATAATTTTTACTATGAATAGCTAGTAGTATAATATTGCTTTTTTCTGTTTGAAATTTTCAATAGTTGTGAGAGTATTAGGCACCATATCTGATGCTGATATGGTTGTAATGACAGATACTCATACATCTTGAGTATCTTCGATAACATGCTAGACTTTAAATCTTAGCAGCTGGGAAACTGTTGAAGATATCACTTTTCATTTGTGATTCTTGTCTTTGTTAGTCTCCTTCACAGATTGAATTTCCATTTTATATTATAGTGAATATTCCATGTGTTTAAATTTATCAGGATTTAATATGGATTCTATTCCTTTCTTTTAAATAGTTATTTATTTGTTTTAGTTTTACACAATGCCTTTATTTTTACGTGGTGCTGAGGATCAAACCCGGGCCATGCATGTGCTAGACGAGCGCTCTACCTCTGAGCCACAACCCCAGCCCCCTCTATTCCTTTTCTTTAAGTGATGTTTTATAAGGTATACCACATACTAGTTGACAGAAATCTGTATCTTGGCACTTGGCCAGTTCTATAATTTTTGAAGGTATTGACTAATATTTTTAGTAGATTTATCTTCCTTAGAACTAGAAATGACTAGATCCAGCACTGTGACATTTTCCTTTCATAGATAAAGGAACTACAGCTCAGATAACAAACTTAAAATGTATGCGCAAGAGTCTTCTTTTACTCCTTTATCTGCCACAGGGCAAACTGTAAGCAAATTATTAAAATAATAATTCAATTTGTGGATCATAGTTCCCTTGAAATGAAATAGTTGCTTATGTCACATCTTTCATAATAACACTGAGTAAAGTCAAAAGGCCTTTTTTAAAAAAAAAAATTAATCGTCATAAGAATTAAGCAGAAAATATAACCTTATATGCCCAAGTTTGGGCAAAATAACACAGGAATGATGAATTATTTTCCTTCTAATATTCGAAATCTGACATATAATTACTAGTCACATATTTGTACCACATCTCCCACCAGTATAAGGTAAACATTTTTATGAAAGGTACTCGCATAAAATACAGAAAAGGGAAAGAAAATGGACTTTGAGTACATCTTTATTCCTCAGTAAGAACACATGTATATTTTTTACTACATATTTTAATTAAGTCACCTACTATGAACATACAAGTTTTTTCCCCAACTATTTTTGCACAATTAGGAAAGCTTTCCAATACCATCCTTGTATATAGTATCATTTAATTTGATTCTGTTGCAAAAAGTCCCAGAAGTAAAATTGCTAGGTCAAAAAGTTCACTCATGGGCTGGGGATATAGCTCAGTTGGTAGAGTGCTTGCCCCACATGCACAAGGCCCTGGGTTCAATCTCCAGCACCACACATAAAAAAGTTCACTCATGTTTTAAGAACTTAAGTATACAATGCCAAATTACTCTGCAGAAATGTACTCATTAACACCTTTCATTATTAGAATAATTTTTGCCATGTCTATGAAAAAAAATAGCTCATGGTTTTAATTTTACTCAATGTCCATTTTCAATGTTCTCAATGTCCATTTTCTTCCCCTTTCCTGTATTTTATGCTAGTACCTTTCATAAAAATGTTTACCTTATGCTTGTGGGACATATGGTACAAATATGTGACTAGTAGTGCAGCAAAACATTTTTTTCTTTTGTTTTCTGATTTTGTTCTTAAATTAACATTTTATTTACACATAGTAAAATTCACCCATTATAAGTGTACAGATTGACTAATTTTGGTAATTATATACAAGTGTGTAAGCACCATCACAATCAAGACATAGAATGAGTCTCTTGCCCTAAAAAAGTTTCCTCTTACTCCTTTTTGCAGCTGGTCTCCTTTCCCATTGGCAGCCCCAGATAACCACTGCTACTTTCCTGTCACTATAGTTTTGTCTTTTCTAGATACCTATTTGTCTTTTCAAATAAATGGAATCATATAGTACCAGTCTTTTGGGTTTGGCTTTTTTTTACTTAGCATAATGTCTTGAGGGGTTTTTGGTTTGTTTTTTTGTTTTTCTTCAGTGCTGTGATTGAACCCAAAGCCTTGCACATCCTGAGCAAGTATACTACCAACTGAGCTATACCCCTGGTCCTCATCCATATTTTTTTGTTTTGTTGTTGTTATTATTACTGGGGATTGAACCCAGGGGTGCTTAACCACTGAGCAACATTCCCAACCCTTTTTATTTTGAAACAATCTTACTAAATTGTTAGGGCCTCAGTAAGTTGCTGAGGCTGGCCTTGAACTTTGTGATCTTCCTGCCTAAGCCTTCCAAGTTGCTAGAATTACAGGCATGTGCCACCATGCCTGGCTTCAGGGTTGTTTTTAATTAAAGTTTCATTTGTTTGTATTATTGAGCTTCATTCTGTAACATAGATGTACTAAAATTTGTTTATCCATTCATTACTTGGTGAGCATCTGAAGTGTGTTGAATTCGGGGGTTTTGTGAATCATGCTACTTTGAACATTTGTGTGTGAGTCTTTACTGGGTGTATATTTTCATTGCTTTTGGGAATAGAGTTGCTAGGTCACATGGCAAATATATGCTTACCTTAATAAGATTGTCATACTGCTTTCTAAAATGTCTATATGCTTTACATTCCCACCAGCAATGTATAAGAGTTCAAA
Organism: Tamias sibiricus; assembly: GCA_025594165.1. Taxonomy (NCBI): domain Eukaryota; kingdom Metazoa; phylum Chordata; class Mammalia; order Rodentia; family Sciuridae; genus Tamias; species Tamias sibiricus. The sequence continues at coordinate 45,665,632 of CM046660.1, forward strand.
TGGTCCCATATCCTCACTACCACATATTATTTTCATTGTTGTTTTCCTCCACAAACTCATGTTTTGTTGGAATAGAGAAACATGACTGTAATTACAATCTAGTATGATTAGTGCTAAATGTCAGTCAGCTTTAGCCTCTAGTGGGTGTACAGTGGAATCTTACTGTGGTTTTAATTTGTATTTCTCTAATGATGTTGAGTTTGTTTTTATGTGCTTATTGAGAATCTGTATCTTCTTTTATAAAGTGTGCAAATCTCCCCCCCCACACACCTTTTTTTTTTTTGGGTTTTTGTTTCTTTGTTTTGGTACTAGGGATTGAACTCAGGGACACTTAACCACTGAACCACATCCCTATCCCTTTTTATATTTCATTTAGAGATAGGGTCTCGCTAAATTGCCTAGGGCCTTGATAAGTTGCTGAGGCTGGCTTTGAACTCACAATCCTCCTGTGTCAGCCTCCTGAGCCGCTGGCATTACAGGCATGCGCCACCCCGCCTGGCTCTTTTGCCCATTAATAATTTGATTGTTAGTTATTTTGGATACAAGTCTATCAAAGAGGTGTTTTAAAATATCATCTCCCATTTAATGGCTTGCCTTTTCATTTTCATATTCTTAGTGTCTTCGGAAGAACAAAAGTTCTTAACCTGGTTCTTAGTCTGGGTCCTTGCTAAGAAATCTTTGCCTAACCCAAAGTCACAAAATTTGTCTCCATTTTTTCCCTCTGAAAGTTTGATAGTCCAAGCTCTTACATTCAGGCCTGTAGTCAGTTTTTGTGTACAGCATGAAGTAAAGGTCATAACTCCCCCCATGGACATCCCATTACCTGGCACCACTTTTGTTCCAATGAATTGCATTAACCCCTTTGTTGAGAATGAATTGACATATGTGTGTGGGTCTATTTTTGGACTCTTTTTTTTTTTCTTAAATATTTATTTATTTGCTTTAGTTGTACACAGTGCGTTTATTTGTATGTGGTGCTGAGGATCAAACTCAGGCCACGCACGTGCTAGGCGAGCGCTCTACCACTGAGCCACAACCCCAGCCCCTATTTTTGGACTCTTTATTCTGTTTACTGACTTGTATGTCTATCATTATGCCAATATCACCCATCTTGATTTCTGTATCTTTATAACAGGTCTTAAAATCTGGTAATATGAATCCTTCAACTTTGTTTTGTCTTTTGCATTTCTATGTAAATTTTAAAATCAGATGTTATGTCTTTTTAAAATCCTGCAGGATTTTGATTATATTGCTTTGAATCTAATAATTATTTGGAGGAATTAAGCCATTTAAATATTAAATGTTTGAAGCCATGAACATGAATCCATGGATATGGTTGGTATATTTCTATTTCTGTTGTTTCTAACTTTTCTTTGCAGTAATCAATGTATAGACCTTGTACATCTTTCATTAAATTTATTTTAAAATTTTTATTCATTTTTTGCAGTACTGGGGATTGAAACCAGGGGTAGTTTACCACTGAGCTCCATTCCCAACCCTTTTTAATTTTGATTTTTAGACAAGATTTGACCAAGTTGCTGAGGCTGGGCTGAAACTTGAGATCCTCCTGCCTCAGTCTCCCAAGTTGCTAAGGCTACAGGTTGTATGCTGCTATGCCGGACTAAATTGATTTTTAAAATTTTTGTTTTAGTTGTAGATGAACACAATACCTTTTATTTTATTTATTTATTTTTATTTGGTGCTGAGGATTATACCCAGTGCCTCTTTTGCTAGGCAAGCACTATGCCACTGAGCCACAACCCCAGTCCTGATTTTTAAGAGTATTATTTTTCATTCTTGAAAAAAAATTATAAATGAAGTTTAAAAAAAATTTTTTTTCTGGGCTGGGGTTGTGGCTCAGTGGTAGAGCACTTGCCCAGCATGTGTGAGGCACTGGGTTCAATTCTCAGCACCACCTATAAATAAAATAAACATCCGTCAACAACTAAAAAATATTTTTTAAAAACTTTTTTTTCTTTTAATTGTTGAAAGATAGTATATAGATATATGGTTGAATTTTGTAAATTGACTTCATATCTTGGAACTTTGCTGCATTCATTCATTAATGTTAGTAACTCTTTAAAGTTTCCTTAGGTTTTGCCAAATGCCTGATCATGTCTTCTTTCAATAAGGACATTTTTATTTATTTATTTTTAGTTCTCAACGGGCCTGTTTATTTATTTATTTATATGCATTGCTGAGAATCGAACCCAGGGCCGCACAAGCAAGCAAGCCCTCTGCCACTGAGCCACAACCCCACAACCCCAGCCCTCAATGAGGACATTTTAACTTTTTCTATTCCCATTTGTATGCCTTCTGTTTTACTTCTTTTCTTTTCCTGTCACATTGGATAGATATTTCAGTACACATGCATATTACAACTGCTGTGTCTTCCTCATGAATTGCCTTTTTAATGTATATAAGTCTCTATTTCCTACATAAATTTTCTCTTGAAATCTATTTTGTCTGATGTTAATATAAACATTCCAGTCTTTAGGCTTTTTGTTTACATGATATATTTTTTTCCATTCATACAATTTTTATCTGTATATTTATGTCTGTGTCTTATAGACAATATATAGTTGGGTTTCTTTTCTGTTATTACAGTCTCTGCCTCACTGTGTCCCTCCTGCATTGTTGTGAATCAAACTCAGGGCCTCATACATGCTAGGCAATCACTCTACCAGTGAGCCACATCCTCAGCCCAGTCTTTGACTTTTAATTGCCTTATTTATTTCATGAATCTGTGTGTGTGTGTGTGTGTGTGTGTGTGTGTGTGTGTTTACTGGGGATTGAACTGGGTAGAGGTACTCTACCATTGAGCTACATCCCCAGCATTGTTTGTTTATTTATTTATTGTACTTTGGCTCTGGAGATTTAACCCAGGGGGCTTTATCACTGAGCTATACCCGAAGCCTTTTAAAATTTTTTGTTTTTAAGATCAGGCCTTGCTTGGGCTGGGATTATAGCTCAGTGGTAGCATGCTCCCCTAGCATGTGTGAGGCACTGGGTTTGAGTCTCAGCGCCACATATAAATAAATAAAATAAAGACCAATTGACAACTAAAAAACATTAAAAATTAATAGTAATAATAAGATCAGGCCTTGCTAAATTGCCCAAGTTGGCTCCAACTTTCATTTCAATCCTTCTGTTTCAGCTTCCAAAGTAGCTGGGATTAAGGCATTCATGAATCTTTAATGTAATTAGTGATACAGCAAAGTTTGAGTTTACCATTTTATTTTTTGCTTTCTATTGTCTCTTACATTTTAATGTTCCTCTTTGCCTGTCCACCTTACTTTTGAAGTACTTGAACTATATTTTTATCAAGATAGAAAAGCTAATACTAACTTTTAATGCTATCTAGAAGTCTGCTGGCAATAATTACTTTGAAACATTTTGGATATTGTTGACTTATACTTACATAGAAAAAACTTTTTCTCCCCTCAGCTAATAGATATTTGGAATATTTCTAATTTTTGAGGGATGTGATAAGGTTGTAAAATACATTTGGTGATTTAGAAAGCCTAATGAATACAAGCTCATTTATTAAAGTCTGACCTGCATTTTCTTTTCATGGTTTCTTAACATGGCATACAAGTATCCTTAAGGGTATCAGATTTGTCTTATTCTTTTTTATATCATGTAGCACCTAGTCATGACTACTAGTCATGTTAAGTGCCCAGTAAAAAAGCTTGTAGAAAGAATAATTTGCAGGTGGCAGTTATATATGCCTTTCTGCCATAAAACAAATCACAGCATCTGTAGAGTATGACTCCGCCATTTCTATTAACCTTATGGTAGTATTTCTTTCTTTCTGTAGACTCCATCCTTTCTCGCTGAAGGGAAAGATATCAAAAGAAGAAAAGGGGTAAAAACGGAAGAAGTTTTATTTTGTTTCATATGCTTCTTATTGTTTCTTGCAACTTTGTAATAGTGTTTAAAACGGCCTCTAACAAGAAAGAATCTTGTAGATTGGAAGTTCAGTAAACCAGCTACCATTGAGATTATGTATTATGTGTCTTTTTACCGTTAGTTAAAATCTTTTTGCATTCACTTTCTAAAATTATTTATACTTTACCCCTTTTTCTGAACTTTGGAGCTTTTACAATCTGAAATTTTTCATTTAAAAGTTGTTTGTACCCAGACACACACACATACACATGTAAAAATTATGAAGAGCTGTTTCAAATAGTCATTATATATTTAAAGTCTTACAATTACAGTAAGAGAAAATTTTGTGTATTTATAGTGAGATTGTGAAGTTGGGAATATGCTAAATTTTAAATTTTATCTGGTTATTATGGTGGCAGGAAACTAGTGTCAGTGAAGAACGTTTGAAACCAAGATTTGAATACTTTTGGAAAAAGGCAAATCTGTCTGACAAGTGCTCTCCCTAAAGTTTAAAATCAGATTAAGATTTGTAATTTGGGAGCTGGGCGTTGTGGCACACACCTGTAATCCCAGCACCTGGGAGGCTGAGGCAGGAGGATCACAAGTTCAAAGCCAGCCTCAGCAATGCCCAGTCACTTAGCAACTCAGTGAGACCCTGTCTCTAATAAAAATACAAAAAAGGGCTGGGATGTGGCCCAGTGGTCAAGTGCCTCTGAGTTCAATCCCTGGTACCAAAAAAAAAAAAAAAAAAAGATTTGTAAATTTGGGCTGGGGTTGTGACTCAGTGGTAGAGTGCTTGCCTAGCATGAGTGAGGCACTAGGTTGAATCCCCGGCACGACATAAAAATAAAATAAAGGGATTGTTTCCATCTACAACTGAAAAAAAAAATCTTAAATTTGAAAATGTTAAAGATTTAGACCAAAATTCTAAGAGAAATGGTTTCAAGATAAAGTTCTCTGAAAAATTTATTTTGACCACTTTGGTAATTTTTTTACCTCATACAGTTATCATTTTGTTGTATAATACACTCATTCTCTTTCTACTGGTTATAGTTGCTGTTTACAAAATGAAACATTTCAGAATTCCTTTTCAACTTAAAATTTCCTGTTGACCATTTTTCTAGTGATGTTTCCTACCTGATGTTCCCTTTATTATGGATTCACTGAAACTAGCACATTCTCTAAGCAGAACAGGGATTTTGAGATAGTCTGGGGACAGAAGTGTGTAAAACTGCCCATCTAGCTTCTTTCTCAGATCTTGGCAGTTTCTCATTCTCTGGTTTGTTTCTCCTAGGGATTTGTGACCTGATAAAAATTGCTACGTACCAACAATCATTTTTACATTATCAAAGTGAGGCCAGTCAATGGAAGAAACGGGTCTGGGTTTTAGTTATTTTTATTGAATGTTGTGAGTGGTATTTTTCAGATGGACTTTTTTGACAAGCACATTTGACATTTGTTGTCCTCATCATTCTGATGGTTAGTTTTATCCTTCTTCCTGAAGTGAAACTGAAAAGAAGCAGAGCAAGGCTCTCAAGGAGAGATTCTGTGATCACGATCCATGTGGAAATAGCTTGTAGTTAGTTATTTGGTTAGAGGTGAGTGGTAATAGTCTTGAAATATTTTTACATGAACCCTTTGAGGAAATGCTCCCCCTCACTCCACCCCCACCCTGGTATTTTGGATATAAATAGTAAAAGGAAGAAACTCAGAAACAAACTGCTGCTATTCTACTTATTAATCCATTTTATGGCTTTCTTGTGGCCCTCTTCCCTAGACTCCCACTATTAAAACTGTTGCACCACTGAGTCCCATTTTTAGTTCTGTTTGGCTTAGTGGGCTTCCATTCTTCAGGTAGTTTTCTGTTAAGTGTTCATTTCCTCAGTAAGATGTGAGGCCATAGAATATTTTTTCTGTATGCAGCTACATTCTGCATTACTATTTCTGATAGCTACCTTGAATCTTCACCTTTGTTCAAGGTTTCTATCATAGCTCAAGGGAAAGGAGACAGGTACCTCCTTTCTACCCAGAGCTATCTTTTAAATTAATATCCCAAAGGAGGATTTAAAATTGTCCTACCAGCTGTAGGACAATTTTAAATGCCTGTAATCCCAGTGGCTTGGGAGGCTGAGGTAGGAGGATTACGAGTTCAAAGCCAGCCTCAGCAAAAGCAAGGCACTAAGCAACTCAGTGAGACCCTGTCTCTAAATAAAATACAAAATAGGGCTATGACTGTGGCTCAGTAGTCAAGTGCCTCTGAGTTCAATCCTGAGTACCCCCCCCCCCAATAAAATAAAATAATAAAATCATCCTACCATGTAATATACACCTGAAAAATTCTGGCTGTGTATGTAACAGGTAGCTTCTTTCTTTCTTTCTTTCTTTTCTTTTCTTTTCTTTTCTTTGGTGCTGGTGGGTTAAATTCAGGAGCACTTAACCACTGAGCCACATTCCCAAACCCTATTTATTTAGAGACAGGATCTCACTGAGTTGCTTAGCACCTCGCTGTTCGTGAGGCTGACTTTGAACTCACCATCCTTCTGCCTCAGCCTCCAGAGCCACTGGGATTACAGACATGCACCACCATGCCCAGCTAACTGGTAGCTTCTCTAACATGGCTAATGAACTATGGCTGAGGCAAATGCATCCCTCTTTACCTGAGGTTTTATAGTTTGTTATTATATTAATCTATTTATTTTAACTGTTAATAAAAGAATTTTAAATTATTATTTTATCCAAGAACTGGTATGCCTCAGATCTAAAACTGGGATAACATTTTCATCTTCTTCTCCAAGTAACTGGCTTTTCAAATGGGAGAAAATATGGATTCTTCAAAGGATTACAGATGTCATTTGCTTTTTTTTTTTTTTTTTTTTTTTTTTTAATGGATTTGGGGAAAAGGTTTCAGTCATTAGTTAAACCTCTGCCAGATGTTTGGGCAGCCAGATCCTTCCCTATCCTTTCTTAAAGAGTGAGTTATAATAAAGACTGATGATTCACGCATAGGTTGGGCACAGAAGAAAGCCTTTGTTATCTCTTGCTAGCAGCTTTTGAGCTTACTCCCATTTCCCCAGGTAGGCCTGGAGTAGATATTGTTAGCAAATAATGATCACCCTACTCATTTAGAGCCATCATGCTCCCTGCCTCATGCCAGCAAGCTTTAGTGCCCAGAGCCAAGGCTGCAGCCTTGTTCAGAACACCAACATATCTTTGAAAACTGATTATTTGCAATGTTTATTCCTATCATGGATGATTTATTTAAGTTCCTTTATCACTGTGTTTACTATAATTAAAAATCAGTATTTATCACTGCATGTTTCTAAATACGTTTCCTCAAAACTTATCTTGCATCTAAAGCATCCATTATGTGGCTGGAAAATCTAGCATGAAATACATAGAAAAGTGATTTTGTGTGAAATACCTAGCATGAAAATCTACATAAATACATAGAAAAGTGATTTTGTGTTACCTGTTTCATTGAAAACATACCTCAGTCAACATTTTTTTTCTTAGTTTTTTTTTAGTTTTTAGAATATTTTTGTTGTATATTCAGAACTTATTACTCTCAACTAAATTATATTACACAGTGTGTTTCATTTATGTGAACAAATAATGTATATGAACAAATAATGTTTTCCATACATGACTATCTATAAATCATTTCCAGTTCATGTCTAATAAAAAATTCATAAAATATTTACATTAAAACTTCTTTTTTGTAAAATTGGAATATGTCTTATACACCATGGTTGTATGCCAGCACATCTGTTCCAGATAATATAACAGGAAACCAAGAGAAATGAAAACCGATAAGTATAAGAACTTTATACAAGAACACTTGAATAGGAGACAGTGTTTATCTTACTGTGCAAATTTCCATTCAAATAAACCAAAAATTAATGGCCCTCAATAATGAAATAAGATAAAATTTTGAGAAAATGAAAGTAGGCATATGTGCTTTGTTTTAAATGCACATATTTGAATACACATTTTTTAGTAAATACATTCAACATAAATTTTACACACAGCATTCTCAGATTATAGTGCAATAAGATTAGAAATGTATAACAAAACATAGCAAGATTTTAGTTAGAATAAAAAAAGGAAATACAATAAATAAACTGTACTGTTTGAAAGACATGAAAAAACCCTATATCAACCAGTTATCCAGCTCATAAGGCTGGCAAATAAACTTAAATTTTTTTTTTCAATTCTTCTGTGCCTATTTCAACAAGCAAATAAAATGGACCAGTGAAGCTCAAAAGGACCCTAGAAAAGAGCAGTGTAATAGAGATGAAATTAAGATGAAAACTACTGAAATGGTTTTTTTTAATATTTATTTATTTACTTTTGTTGTACACAATGCAATGCATTTATTCTTACGTGGTGCTGAGGATCGAACCCGGGCCGCGCACATGCAAGGCGAGCGCTCTACCGCTAAGCCACAACCCCAGCCCTGAAATGGTTTTTAAAATATTTTTTAGACATTGATGAGCCTTTATTTTGTTCATTTATTTGTATGCAGTGCTGAGAATTTAACCCAGCGCCTCACACGTGCTAGACAAGAGCTGTACCACTGAGCCACAACCCCAGCTCCCTGAAATGTTTTTTTTTTAAGTAAAAATTTTATAAATTAGCCTGCAAAAATTTAGAAACACTATACAACCATATACTTTAAATAAACTAGTTGGAGTAGGAAAGACAATGAATTTTAATTAACCACTGGTGAATATTTTTAAGCATTTATTACCTATGTCATATAAACAGGTACTAAACACTGAAGTAAATGGAAGGCTACCTATTTTGTAAGTCAGACAAAATATGATGCCTGCTAAGGCTGGAGCATAAAATTAAAAGCTAATCTTGTTGAACATAGATGAAAAAACGCTCAAGAATTCTATTTAGAATATATATTAAGAGGTTTTCACCATTAAAAAAAAAAAAAAAAATTCTTGATAACCAGGTGGGATTTAGTATAGAAGTTGACCTGGGATGGAATACTGTTCTACACACTCGGAGCATATATACAGTAATAGAATCTTTGTGCTCAAGGGTTAAATGGTACTGTTCCTCCCACTCTGAGATTGAATGCAGGCCCTCACACATGGTAGGCAAACACTCTACCACTGAGCTACATCCTTATCTGTGGGATCAGCAGTCTTATTGGATAAGTACTGGTTGAAAATGAACTAGTGAACTTTAGAGGAAATATGGACACCATAGTTTCTGTTATTATAAATAAATATCTCATTCCATACATGATAGAATTCCAAATAAAGTAAAATTAAATAAAACATTGTTATTAAAATAATAAAAAACGAAATGAAATGAAAATTGTATTTGTTTGAATAGGTGATTTGAAATTTCTATATTTGTTTAATGAATAACCTGTTTGGATAAATAGAAAAGCTATATAAAATATTAAAGACAAAGATAGGAATTATACAAAATAAATTAGAATAGAACCTAGAATGTTGTAAACACTTGGTATTCTGTGGTGATGGTTTTGGTTTTAACAGCTTTATTGAGACATAATTGAAATACCATAAAATGAACCGTCGTAATTCAGTGACTTCTAGTGAACTTATAATGTTCTGCAACATTAATAGAATATTTTCAGTATTAATTATAGAATATTTTCATCACTCCAGAAATTTCCAATTAACAATTTCTAAACTGAACCCCAGACAACAATTGAAATGCTCTCTTTTTATACTAAAACTTTTATATAAATGGTATTATCATACATTATGTGGCCTTTTTTGTCTGGCTTCTTTTACTTAGCACAATGCTTTTGAGGTTTATCCATGTGTTAGTAAGTAGTAGCTTGTTCTGTTGTATAGGTGTGTTATAGTTTGTATATGCACTTACTAGTTGATAGATTTCCAGCTTTGGGCTATGATAAATAATGCTGCTATGAATATTCACATGTTTTTGTGAGGATATATATTTTCATTTCCCTTGAGTAGATACCGAAGAGTAGAGTTGCTGGGTTATATAAGTTTATATTTAACTTTTAAAGACTCAGTCAAACTGTTTTCCAAAGTGGCTATATGAGAGAATTGCCATCCTAACATTGAGTCTTTTAACTACAAATATGAAATGCCCTTTATATGCTCATGTTTCTTTTCTTCCTACATTCTTCCTTTATTTCCTTATTTTATGTTAAACAAATATTTGTAGGTGATCATTTTTTACTTATCTGTTGATTGTGTGTTTGTGTGTGAGCAAATACACACTTATGCTGAGGATTGAACCTAGGGCCTCATAGATGCAAAGCATGTACTTTACATTAAGCTACACCCCAGTCCTCTTTTGATGTTTTAATCCTCTTTTGATTTTTTAGTTATTTTCTTATTGATTGTTCCAGGCATGCATCTTAATTTGCAAACAGCCTATTTCAAATTAATATTGTCTTGATTCCAGTAAAATCTGGCAACATGTTTCCAATATAGCTCAATTTCTTCTCCCTTTTATGCTATTACTGTCATATAAATATATTACACATATATATTATAAGCCCAACCATGTATTCCTCTATTTATTCACATACCACTTCTAGTGTTTTTGGTTTCTGTGTATGTGTGGATTTAAGTTACCCTTTGGGGTCAGCAAATCCTTTCAGCCCAAGCTCTCCATACATCCTTGGCTGACTGGGAGGCTTCCTGTAAATGAGGAGAACTAAAGGGCTTAGCAGAAAATAAAAGCTAGGCATTTATGAAAATTGGATGAGATTTCACCACACACACATATATACAGATGGATTACCAAAAGGTGGAAGTCTTACTGTCTCAGGATGTTGGAACACAACCATTAATCAATCACTGGCTAACTACTAAGCTATGCAGACACAAGGGGGAACCACAAGAAAGGCAGTCCAAAAATTAAAATAGCAACTAAAAAACAAAATAAAACAGAAACTTGAATGGCTGTACCTCATGGAAGAAATTCTGCTTGGTCCCTCTCTGGTCCCCTCTGTGTATATACTCAACTTGAGTCAGCCAGGGATGTGTACAGAGTTTATCTAGACCCTCTAGGGCTCTCTCATTAACCAGAATCTCTTTGTTAAATTTCTGGGTTTCTGTTTGTCTGCTTTTCTCTCCAACTGGGGCAGCAGCCTCAGGCTAGCAGAACTATAGACTTTCTCTGTTATTTTCCAGTGGAGTTTGATGCTTTTACTCTCAATGCCACTGGGTATGGATTTTTGTTTTCTAAGTTGCTGGTTTTCATTGCCAGCCCTGCTCAGGTAGAACTATTGCAGGGGATCAGGGAAGGTGTGAATAAGGAGCTGCTCCAAGCAGTAATGCCACTGACTCCCATTGTTCTTTGACTCAAATTTCAGTATTTTTCATAAACACTTTAAAATTTGTAATTTGACATTGGTCATTTTATAGAGCCCTGAAATGTTTGTTTTTGATAAATGTTGTCTAATTTTTTAGTTGTTTTGGGGAAAAGGATTTGCTGACCTCTTCAGTTTGCCACAGCTGGAAGTCTTGCCTCTTATTTTGTTTTTGCAATATTTTTGGTTTTGGTTATTTATAACAGGCTAACTAATTAAAAACCTGAAGCACATCTATATATTGTAGCTTGTTCAGCATTTTGCTTCACAATGGAAGACGTTAGGAGATTGTGATTAGATTAGGACTGTAGTCCTAAATTCTGCTGACAGCACTTTCCTGTGGAATGCTTCTTAATAGTATATTCTTGTTTAATGATGAAGAAAATGTTTATTTTTTTAAGCAAGCAAATTCCTTTGAAATTCTGTCAAAACATAAAAAAGATATTTTAACATACTCCTCTTTACAGAATGAACCTGTGACTCAGGGAAAGAAGTGACAAAAATCCACTGAGCTGGTCTAGATATATATCAATGTGAAAAATAAGGGAAAGAATGATCCTCTTTAAAAATTACTCATTATGTAGATTTCAAGCTAAAATGCTTTTATACCAAAAAATTAAACTGGGCAGTTTTCCTTCTTTAAAAGCCTTTTTAGTTATATTTTAACACACATACAGAAACATACACGAAAGAAAACGTACAGCTCAGTGATTTATCACAATAGTATTACACAACCCTATAATCAATTCAGGTGAAAAGTAAGACATCACTAGTACCTAGAAGTTCTGTATGCCCTCTCCCACCATGATCCCCCCTCCTAAGGATAACCATTCTTCATGGTAACCACTTCCTTTCTTAAGAGTTTGTGTCTCTTTAAGTGTGCATCCCTAAACATTAGAGTTTAACTTTTCATATATACTTAATATTATAGAAAAGAAATCTTGTAGTACATGTTCATTGTGATTGGTTTCTTTTTACAGAATTATATTTGTGAGATTCATCTGTGTTGCATGTAGCAGTAGTTCATTTTAATTGCTGTAGAATATCACTTTTTAAAGCCATTCTACTACTGTTCATGGACATTTGAGATTTTTCGCAAATAATTGCTTCTATAAAAATGTGTGTGTGTTTTAGTGTATATATCAAGGAGTCAAATTACAGGGTCAAAATCTATCTATCTTTATGCCAACTTGTTTTCCAATGATTTGCCAATGTACACACACCTAGCAGTATTGTATTAAGAATTTCCATTGCACTACATCTTCATAAAACATTTGATATTGCCAGACTTTTTTAAAAATTGATTCATAGGAGTTATATATATATATATACATATATATATATATGTATATATATATATGGATAAGAGCCCTTTGTTCCTTGTGTCGCAAGCATCCTCTACGTGACTTGCATTTTTATCTCTTAACAATGTATAGATATGAAAAGAAGTCCTTGATTTTAAAATAGGTAGATATCAATTTTTCCAGTATAATTAGTGGTATTTTTTTTTGGGGGGGGGGGTTCACGGAAGACATCTTCTCCCTGCCTATATGTTGTCTTCTAAAAGTTGTGTGATTTTGCATTTCACATCTATATCTAAAACCCACCTATTTGTGTGTATAGTGTGAAGTGAAACTACAATTACTTAAACTGTGTTTTAATATGAAAAAAATACCAATAAATTTGTTGGGTAGGTAATTTAAAAGGCAAGAAAAGAACGCTAAGATATCAACACAAGTAGCAGTTTCCATCTCACACCTGGGAGAATATAGGTAAAGAACTTGGAATTATTAAAACTTTAAACCTCATGCAGCAGAAATTCAGCCATCTGAGGAAAGGATATGGGCTCACTACTGTTGGTATCTCTAGTGGAGGATACAGTGAGACTAGTTCTGCAAGAGTTGGAAAAACAATAAATTGGATTCAGCTGCTGCTATTACTGACAAGTGTTTAGCCGGATGGGTTTGAAGTTAAGATACAGTAGCTTAATAACTGGCATAACTTTCTCATTTTCACTGCTCTGCAGAGCCACTTCTTTTCTTTTTTTGGTACCAGGTATTGAACACAGGGGCACTTAAACATGGAGTCACATCCCCAGCCCTTTTTTGTATTTTGTTTAGAGATAGGGTCTCCCTGAGTTGTTCAGAGACTTGATAAATTGTTGAGGCTAGTTTTGAACTCGCAATCCTCCTGCCTCAGCCTCCCAAGCCACTGGGATTACAGGCCTGTGCTACCACTCCCAGCTCAGAGCCACCTATTTGATAAGCCAAGGGTTCATATATGCAAGATTACATTTCTAGGTCATATTTCTATTTCATTGGACTATATTTGCATGAAAATTGCACTATGTAAATTATGGTGGCTTTACAATAAGGCATTAAATCTAGCAGAGCAGTTTCTCCCACCTTGTTCTTCAAGTGTTTTAGCTAGCCTTTGCACCCTTGCATTTCCATAAAAACTTCAGAAATAATTCATCTAGTTTCACAAAAGAAAACCTGTGAAGATTTGATTGGATTTCACTCAATCTAGAAGTCAGTTTGGGGAGAATTGAAGTTTTTACTATATTGCATCTTCTAGTCAGTGAGTATATGCCTGACTATTCTTTAATTGTTTTTAATGGTTTTTAGTTGCTTTTTGTAGAAGTTTTGCATAGCCTATCATTTGTTAGCTTTGATCCTAGGTAATGATTTTCTTTCTTTCTTTTCTTTTTTTTTGGTAACAGGGATTGAACCCAAGGGCACATAACCACTGAGTCACATCCCCAGCCCTTTTATTTATTTTTTATTTTGAGACAGGGTGCTAAGGACCTTACTAAGTTGCTGAGGCTAGTTTTGAAATTGTGATCCTCCTCCTGCCTTAGCCTCCCAAGCTACTGGGAGGATATTTTTAATATAATAAATAGTATTTTTATAAATTTCATTTCTATTTTGAAAATTTTCAAATACATATTATTTTCTTTACTTTCCTAAAATTAGACTTACCACCCAGATATAATAATTATCAAGATTGCTTCAGTTTTTCAACTATCCGTTTTTATTGTTACCAAAGTTTTTTTGTTTATATGGTACTAAGGATTGAACCCAAGGCCTTGTGCGTGCTAATCAAGCATTCTGAGCCACATCTCCAGCCCTTTATGTTTTTATTTTGAGACATAAAGTTAGTTATACATCTTTAGAAAATATGGGCATTTTATGTATGACCACAGTGCCAAGCCATATTCAAATTTTCCCTTTTATCTAAAAAATGTCTTTTTACTCTTAGTGTTTTAACCATCAGTATACCAAGACTTGAATTTTGTATTAATTATAAAAATACTAGCCTACCCATTTTTTAAAATATTTATTTGCTTTAGTTGTACACAATGCATTTATTTCTATGTGGTGCTGAGGATTGAACCCGGGCCGCGCAGGTGCTAGGCGAGCGCTCTACCGCTGAGCCACAATCCCAGCCCCGCCCCCTTTTTTAAATATTTATTTATTTGTTTCTTAGTTTTACACAATGCTTTTGTTTTTATGTGGTGCTGAGGATTGAACCTGGGCCGTGTATGTGCTAGGCAAGCACTCTACCGCTGAGCCACAACCCCATCCCCGAGCCTACCTTTTAAAATATTAAATAACAAAGTGTTCCTTATAACAAGAATAAAGTTTTTTTTCTGAAAAGGTAAACTTTCTTTCTAAACTCATTCAAGGTTTTTCTTTTTTTTTTTCCCATGGTGCTAGGGACACCTCATGCGTGCTAGGAAAGCTGAATTCTATCCCTGACCTGCATTAAAGTTTTTTGATGATGCACAGCCACATGTTATAAACCTACCATGTTAATAAAACAATTCTTTTTTGTCATGTGGTATTTTCTTTTTGGTACCAGGGATTGAACCCAGGTGTACTTAACCATTGAGCCACATCCCCAGGCCTTTTTCATATTTTATTTAGAGACAGGGTCTCCCTGAGTTTCTTAGGGCCTCACTAAGTTGCTGAGGCTGGCTTTAAATTCTTGATCCTCCTCCTTCCACTGGTGGGATTATAGGCATGCACTGCCATGCCCAGCTGTCATATGGCATTTTGTATGTTTGGAAACATAATGTGCAGCAAAAATTGCCATTTTTTTAAAGCCTCTTAAACTTTTTAGCCTTTATATTTCTCAGTATTCTTATGACAGATCACATAACTTTCAGGAAGTCCTTAATGGGATTAAAAGCAAGTGCATTTTTGTATGACTTATTTTTGGTTACCCTTTATGACCTCTTCTCGCCCAAAATTGTTAAATGCAAGAGGTAGATGTGAATTATTTTCCTTTGTGGCTTTGCATAGAAACCTTTCCTTCATTGGAACTAGTTTTTCTCCCCATGCAATATTCATAGATCTGTTTCTAAGAGAGGACTGTGGCTAGTGGGCCATGAAAACTCCCTACACTCGGCAGACTGGGCTGTATCATGTTCACCCTCTCACATGAGAAAATCCCCTTTAAAAAGACAGAGTGACCACTTTGTTGCTGGCAGGTTGGATTCCTCACAAGAGATATTTGACAGTGACTAAGAAGGAAGAGTGTTATATCTCCGCAGGATGTGCAATATGGATGGAACTAATTAATTCATGGTCCAAAGAAAAATCAAATATTCCCAGGACCACAGGAAAAAACAAAATGATTTTCAGTAACATTTTAACTTATCCAGCATTATTGGTGTGGAATTAGAGGGGTCTTGAAAGTGAGGTCTTATTCTAGTAATAAGTATTTGAAAATAAATATGATGGTCTGATATTGGATGGCTGGCCTGTTGCTTATCTCTCCTCCTTTATCATTGCCCTTGATTGCTTCACTGTAGATCAGAATGGCCTACTGTCGTTTATTTAAACAGAATTAGGGGGTGGTTAAGTTCATATTTAACTCTTCCAATTAAATATAAATATTTTGCTTCTGCTGGTCAGTAATATTAGGAGGATATGAAAAAATGATGAACTGTTTCACCATAGCTTGGTTTAGCTATTGTATAAGGCCTTTTTTCCTTATAATAGAAAGTAATAAAATAACAAATTTTGGGGCCATTTTACGTATCTTGAGAAAAAAGGGAAAGATCCCTTATACATACAGCTAACTCAACAAATACAGATTTGAATAAGCAAACAAACAAACAAAAAACACTCAGCCTATGGAACAAACAATGTAAACATGGAAGATGAAAATCCTTTTTTTTTGAATGGGGGAGGGAGGCATAAAGGATTTTTTTCTTCAAAATTATGGCAGAGTGCATACAAACTATAGCCTGTTAAAATTCTGGTTAGAAAGAGCAGAGAGACATAAAAAATAAATTCCTCATTCCTTAATTTATTCCTTAAATTTCAAGTATGTCCTAGAATATATAACAAGGACTAAAGTATAACAAGGATACATTTTCTAGACTTACCTGTTGTCAAAAATTTTGCCTCATAATTTGTTTTTTCTCAGACAATCTAAATAAAAGTAAAAATAACTTCTAAGGAAATGAATTTCAAAATGAATGTGAAAGCAATAATCTAAATATTTAAAGTCTGTTAGGAGATTCTGTTACTGAGATATATACTGTATTGGTACAGTTGACATAGTAATTATAGTATATATAGCAAAAACTAGGGGATTGCTTATAACAACTTGACATGAATAGAATTAAGAGAACTTGATTTTCTTATTTAAGTTGAAGCATTCTTACTATAAATTATTTGTTTCTTTTGAATAGCTAAAAGCCTGTATCAGAAACATAAACTTGAAAACTGCTAAAAACATAGGGAAGGATTCTTCACATAAAAATTAAAGAAGAACTTAAAATTTCTTGGAGATTCTTGCTAATTTAAAGATGTTTTAAGCAACAATTTAAAGATGTTTTTGTTACTTTAAACATGTTTTAAGTGACATTTTGGTGCCTAGGAAAGTGTCCCCAGTAAGTTTTACTCTTGTTTCATTCCAGTTTTTCTGCTTGTCAGTAATGTGAGCAGATTTGTGACAGTGGTCATGGTTTCTTGGAATTAAGAAAACTTTATGACCAAATGGCCACAACAGATCTAAAAAGCTTCTTGTTTTGTTATTGTTCTCTCTTTTTTTTTTTTTTTTTTTTTTTTTGGTGGTACTGGGGATTGAATTCAGGGGCACTCGACCACTGGGTCACATCCCCAGCCCTTTTTTGTATTTTATTAGAGACAGGGTCTCACTGAGTTGCTAAGTGCCTCGCCATTGCTGAGACTGGCTTTGAACTCACGATCCTCCTGCCTCAGCCTCCCAAAGTGCTGGGATTACAGGCATGCGCCACCGTGCCCGGCTTGTTATTGTACTCTTGACAAACACTCTCTCTCTTTCTCCCTATCTTTCTCTGATGAATGACTTTTAGATTCTTTTAGTTTTTAAAAAACAGTTGGACTTGTTCTAAGAGCAGAGGAGGATAATACGCTCTGGGCAGATGTAAAGAATTCTTTCTCAAAGCCTTCACAACTTTTATTTTTAACATGGTAAAAAATCAAATA
Source organism: Tamias sibiricus (assembly GCA_025594165.1). Classification (NCBI taxonomy): domain Eukaryota; kingdom Metazoa; phylum Chordata; class Mammalia; order Rodentia; family Sciuridae; genus Tamias; species Tamias sibiricus. Next base: position 45,683,347 of record CM046660.1, read on the forward strand.
TTAATTTAAAATTTGGGAAGTAAACACCTATTAGTATAACTTGAATGCTTAAAAAGGTAGTAAGATGAAGTGACAGATGTACTGTTTAGGGCATCCAGTATTTAGGAGGGAAAATAACTGGCCAATAAGTCAATTGCAGGTATAAGGATAGCTCCTTTTTTTCTGAAATGAGCCAAGTTGCTCTAAAAGTTGTTCATTATCTCTACATTTGGAGCTTAATTAACAAGTGTATTTGGAGTAACCAGAGTATTGCAGCAACAAAGAAACTAAGCACAACAAACCTTTGAATAACAAAGGAAATAAAAGAATTCCTGTATAACATTCTTCCACACTTATCTTTGCTCTGTGGTACTGTTTGTGCTGAACCAAAGCATCTGCTACCTCAAGTTAAGAGAGAACAAACTCAGCATAGCGTGAAATTACTGCACTGCCATTCACATTTATTAGAGTTATATTGTTACCAGCCGCAGGCATGACTGACTTTTGCATGAATAATAAAATAAAACGCTGCTTTGCGAATTTTACCTTAAAACATTACAAGGCACAGTACTAACCTTGAGCCTATGTCAGGTATTTCCAGGAGTAGGTTTATGTTAGAGCAGTGTTTCTCATCACAATAGGATGATCAGTAAGAACAAGTCACAAGTTAGGAAGAAGTAGTTAGTATTATGAGGCCTCTGGAGAGAGCGTGTGTGTGTGTGTGTGTGTGTGTGTGTGTGTGTGTGTGTGGTGGGGATAGAACTCAGAGCTTTGTGCATGCAAGGCAAGCGCTCTACCAACTGAGCTCTCCAGCCCTGGAGAGAGCATTTTATGAAATCAATTTATTCACTAAAAAAACTAATATATATTGTGTTGGCCTATCATAAAAGATGTTAAAATTATTAAAGTACCATTTGGCAACTATCAATAATTGGTCTAGGCAAAAATCATCAGTGGATACCAAAGGTAATAAGTCAAAGTTTGGTGAGGAATAGGATATTTGCACAGTTACAGTGGGAGAAAATATTAATTTTACTGTGGAGAAACCTGGCAGACACCTCATCCAGGTGACTGAAGTTATCACCAGTGATGAGACATATTAACATCATGCCTGCAAATATGATGCTCTGAGAAGGTAGTACTTCTGTGTTCCTATCAAAAATGCAGGGCTGGGTACAGTGGGATAACATCAGCTACTCGGAGGTTGAGGCAGGAAGATCACCAGGTTTAAGGCCAGTCTCAGCAACTTAGTGAGACTGTATCTCAAACTGAATGGGAAAAAAAGGAGGGTGGGGAGCTGGGGATGCATTTTATGCACTTCAGTCATAAAGTGGCTCTGGGTTCAATTGCTAGTACCACAGAAACAAATTTTAAAAAGCCAGCATAATCTGAATCTAATCAGGAATAAACACCACACAAACCCAAACTGAAGGACAGTCTACAAAATAACTAACTGTCCTATACTCTTCAAAAATGGAACTGTCATGAAAGACATGCTAGATAACTATTCCAGGTTTAAAAAGACAAGAGACATGACAATTGAATACAATGTATGATCCAAAATTTTCCTTCCTTTGTATTTCCTTGACTTTCTTTTTGTTGTACTGGGGATTGAACGCAAAAGTGCTGTACCACTGAGCTACATCCCTACCCCTTTTGTTATTTTTATTTCAAGATGGGGCCTCACTAAATGTCCAAACTGGCCTTGAACTTGTGATCCTCTTCCTTCAGGCTCCTACTCATGGGATTACAGGTGTGCACCACTATGCCTGGCTTTCCTTGACATTTTTGTCTTCTATTAGCTAGATACATAAGTAGTATGTTGAACCAGGGTATGGTTATTGGAGAAAAAAAAATGGCTTTCAACTAACAAACTATAACTTATATTCAGTTTCTCCACTATTCTATTTTCCCAGTTTATAAGCAACTTAAGCCATGTTCTAGGTTTTGGTCTTGGTTTTCTAAGCAACAGTCTCTAATATTAGGTCTCCTGGCCTAATTTGAATTACATTTCAAACTATTGAAAACTCAAAAGTGATAGTACTTAATTGTTTTACCAAATTTTTAGTCAGTAGAAGAAAAAGGAGCCCTCTTGTGTTTAAAAATACTAGACTAGAATACATCATTTAAGAGTTTCATGAGAACTTGATAAAGGAAGTCATGATTACTAAGATTAATTCATAGAGAAATTTGGTGTGATTTTGTTTTAGATACAGGTAGATAACAGGAATATTTTATTTTTAGGAAGGCAATTTGATAGTTGTCTGATTTCCTTGTGGACAAGATGATGCATTGATCATAGTTAATTTAAAGAGTAATTAATTGAATGAGTATACCCAAGATTAATCATTGGATATCAGTCTCATAGATGGTTTCTAATGCTGTATCTATTGACAAGATCTATTCTTTTTCTAAACTTAAACTTGAATAAAGGCATTGATGACACATGGATCAGATTTTAAAATTACTCAAATCTATGAGGAATACTCAAAGCATTGGATAAGAACTAAAGCAAGAACTGAAGATAATCGTACTGAAAATGATCATCAGGAATTTAGCTAAACATATAGAACAATGAATCTTAGTATGATGAATGAATGACAGGGGAAAAAAAGCTCTAGGTTAATTCATGGCATATCAATAGCCAAATGACCAGTTGACCAATTTACCCAATTTATTGATCTGTTTCTTTTAACTGTTTTATTTAATATGTATTGATTGAGTTCAGTCAGAAAAATGGAAACCACACTGATATTTCAAACATAAGGAAATATAATTATGGGAAATTCATTATACAAGTGGTTAGAAAACTAAAAGAAAAAAGGGGGAACATTGAGCTATTAAAAGAAATAATACCCACAAGGAGCAACTACCATACTGAAAGCTGGGAAACAAAAGGGCAAATGTTAACATCACTTAAGAACTAGAGGGATCCTTAAACCTCCACTCAGACTTCTGAGGAAGGGGCATTGTTCAGCCAGTGCTAGCCCAGGTTATAAAAAGATGTTCATCTGGTTAGAAACCAAGATATTTAAATTATGTTTGAACATCTCTTCCATCTTGAATATGGGTCTGAAAATAAAGCATGCAACTGATTGATTTTGATCATGGTTAATGTGCTATGCTGTTTGTATTTTTTTTCTTCCCATCTTTAAAATGGCTTTACCACTAAAATCCCTCCTATCTCATATGTATAAGTGATCATTCAGAAAGGGCAAAATATTAACTAGGGGTTTTTTAAAAGCATGGCAGATGAGTTGGGTAGCTGAACATTTTCTTTGTGTATACTCTGCTTTCTCACTGATGCCTTAAGCTTTAATATGGATTTAATATTGTTTTAAGATAAAGATATTTGTCATGATCTGATCTGAAACATTGGAGAACAAGGTTTGGAATTGATTTCTGTCTTTTTCCTCCCCCCTCCCCCCCCCAAATATTGCTTCTTTAGGTCAGTAACAGATCCAAGAGATGGAAAGAGAGTAGCACTCAAAAAGATGCCCAACGTCTTCCAGAATCTGGTCTCTTGCAAAAGAGTCTTCCGGGAATTGAAGATGTTGTGTTTTTTTAAACATGATAATGTAAGTGAAATTGGTGTTTGGGGGAAACTAATTCCTAAACCTACTTCACTGAATTAGTAAAGAGCAAAAGAGTGTTAAAAAGAGTGCAGTTTTATGCCAGACTCTAAAATGTTGTAAGCACATCAGTGAGATTATAGAATACCTATTGTTATTGAAAGGGTCACACATACACCAACTCACAGTTTTCTAAGCTGTATCCTTTCATTACTTTGCTTTCCTTTAAATGTGTAGTCTTTAAGTTTCTACAACTGTTTTAAATTTTCACTGTTGAGACCAGTAGTTTCTAACCTTGATTATTAGAGTCAGGAGTCCATTTTATCAAAATTTTATTTGGAGGTCTGAAAATGATACTCCAAATTGTTTGACTTGCATAAGGCATAACCCTAAATTATGAAACATTACACATATTAAGTCACAGATGGGCTTTGGTATTGTGCTGTACACTCTACTTTTATCAGTCTGAATGTCTTTTTTATTTCTAAGAATATAAGCTATTAAATATGTTTAAGACCCATAGAAAAGGAGCATGTGTTTGTAGGGAAAATAGGTTAGAAGGAAACCACAGCCAAATTTTTTATTAAGGGACTTAAAAACCTGGGAACAATTAGATCATTCTTATGATTGAACAGTGATCAAGTGTAAGTGAATTATAAGATTTATTCGCTGGCAGACAAATATTAATTGATGCAAAGCAAATGTTGATATTTAACAGAGGAATAATACTAATATTCAATACAAAAACAGAGTGTAATACATAGCAAATGATTTAAATGGGAGCAATCTACCCCTGGTTTTAAGGGCTTTATTTTTATTCCTTAACATTTTTAATCAGAGACATAGGAAAAGAACATCTTCTTTAAAAACAGTATAACCCTTGGGGCAGGGGTTGTGGCTCAGCGGTAGAGTGCTTGCCTCATACGTGTGAGACACTGGGTTCGATCCTCGGCACCACATAAAAATAAATAAATAAAATAAAGGTATTATGTTCATTTATAACTAATATGTATATATGCATACATATATATTTTTTAAAGTATAACCCTTAAGGCAACAAAGGTTAGTATGTTTGTGACTATATTTAGAAATGTGAAGACTTATGGACAAATAGACATTGCATTTTGAGAGAGAGCTTCTCCTCAACTAATCCTGAATTAAAAGTTTTATAATGTGTAAATTTAGAGGAGGTTGTTAGCATTGGACTCTGTTTTCAATTTCTTGTGAAAAGAAAAATTGCCTCAAATTCTTCAGATAGTACTCAACCTGTGCTATTTTAATTGCCATAATAAAAACTTTATAAATAATGATTTCTTGTGAGTCTGCTTGTTTGCACAGAAACCTTTATAACTTTGACCAAAGTTTGGGTCTTATTTTAAGAAAAAAAAATTACAAATATTTGGGATATTTGGTAAAACTAAGAATATCAAACTTATTTTATGGTTCACTTGAAGCTTCTTGGCTTGACAGATTTCATTTTATTGATTACCCTCTTGAGATATCTTTTTCTTAAGCTTAAAAAAAAGTGATATCACTGGATTGGGCATATAACTGAGTAGTATAGTGCTTGCTTAGTATATGTGAAGCCCTGTGTTTGATCCCCAGTACTGCAAAAACAAAAATAAACAAACAAACCAAAAGTATTGCTGTCTTTTGAAACTACCTCGCATGTGCTTCATTTAATGTTTCAAAATACCAGTTGAACTACTATTTTGTGACTGGTTCTCAAATTTTGGATATGCGTTTTAGAATTATGTCTAGTGCCTGCTTAGTTATTTCTTGAATTTACCTCACTACCACCCCAGCATCAATGAGTACAAGCCTTGTGTATAATGTTAGAGATACAAGTAAAAGTACCCATGATAAAGAAATACTTCAAAGGTGGCTTCAGAAATTGACTTACTAGTTTTTTCAGTATTTTATTATCTTCAGGCCAATCTTAGCTTATTTTATAAGAAGATGGATGATATAATAAATTGCTGTCTAGTTTTGCTTGTGATTCATCCCTATAGATTAACTAATAAGTTCCAAAGACAGTGCCTGAGTGAATAGTGCTTAAAAAATAAATAAATGTAAACAATTCCTGAAATTCACATTAATTAAAACACTACCAGTTCTAATGCAGTTTACAAAAGCTGGGCTTTAGAGTCAAAACTGGGTTTGAGTTGTGGTTCTGTTTTCTAGTGATGTCTGTTGGGCCTACATTTTTTCAAGGGCTGTTTTCTAAAACATATGCAAAGTGACATGGTTAAAGCAAAAACAACAGTATATGATTATTGTAGAAATTAGATTTTAAAAATGCATACAAATCTGTTACACACACACACTTTTGAGCTCCTGAGAGCTATCATAAGGAGTGCCTGTGACATATGTGGGAGTGTTTGTAAATGAGGCAGATGGTTGTAGGAGAAGGTGGTATGGGACCACTGTTTTATACATAGTGAATTTTTGCAATGCTTGAGATCTATTCCCCCAAAATATCTGAGGGCCAGTATATCTGATATGTGAATGATGCCAGTCTTAAAGAGGCAACTAATATTTGATATAGTTAAGGCAAAAATGTTTATTAATTAATTGTGTCTTGTGGAAAGAGTGCTAGGTCATATAGAGAATACAAAAATATTTAAAACACTGTCCATTTTGAACAGGAAAGACCAGATATTCAATACATGTTGCTATGTTCAGAAAGTATGCTGGATGCTTTACATATATAAATTCATTTACTCCTTAAAAATCCTGTCAAGATAGGGCTTATTAACCCTACTTTACAGAGGAACCAGACGCTTAGAGTTAATATTGCCCAAGGTTAAGGTGGCACAGATTTAGAGTATAAATCTGTCTGGCTCCAGAGCCCATTTTCATTAATTCAGCATATATTCATTGTGCACATCCTAATGCCTAAACTACGTTACCTTGTGGGATCTCTACCTTTAAGTAGCTTAAATAACTTTTTTTGGGGGGTGCGGAATATGGGGGATTGACCTCAGGGGTACTCAACCACTGAGCCACATCCCCAGCCCTACTTTTTTGTATTTTATTTAGAGACAGGATCTCACTGAGTTGCTTAGGGCCTTGCTTTTGCTGAGGCTGACTTTGAACTTGCGATCCTTCTGCCTCTACCTCCCAAGCTGCTGAGATTACAGGTGTGCACCACCATGCCCGGCTGCTTAAATAATTTTTGTAATGTGATAAATACTATGATAAAGCTACCATAGGAGACATGCCTGCATGGTTAAACATTAATTCAGTAAAGTCTGTGTTGTGTGCATAGATAACAGAGATCTGGACAACCAAACCTAGAAGTGTCTTAGAATTACTGTGGAGCCTTAAAACAGAGTCATGGTTCTCACCTCATACATACTAAATTGGAATCTCTGGGGTTGAAGACCAGGTAGCAGCAAATTTTTAAGGCTTCTCTGGTGCCAAATACCATAATATTAAGGAAAAGAGAAAAATTGTGGACTTAAAAACTCAGAGATACTTCAAACGTGAATAAAATAACCTTAAGATGAGCCTTTTGAGAATAAGATTTGATTGAATGGAAGAAGAAGAAAGAAATGTCATGTTAAAGATGGCATTTAGAAAAATTAACCTGGTCGTTGTAGGAAGGTTGGGTTTTAATTTAGAAGGCTTTTATGTATCAGAGAACAGCTACAAAGCCCTAGAAGGCTTTGTATTTTCTTTTGAAAGAACTCTTCAAAGTCACTGTATCAAATTCATTGATTTCAGGTGATCTGCTGAATTTCTATGCATGCACACTCACACATACATCTGAGTAGCTGCTTCTCCATCTTAAAGGCTAAGTTCATCTTGGTTTCAGTAACTTAGGGAAATAGAAATGGATTTAAAGATTGATGTTGTTTAGATTTATCACTAGTGTCCAGTCGGAATCTGAAATATTATAAAATCTGGCAGAATCTTCCTTCTACTTGACCCATCTATGCACTTGGGCATATGTGCATGCAAATGCATAGCTGTCATGGAAAGTGATGATTGAGTTTTTTAAAATCTTGTACTCCTGGGCTGGGGCTATAGCTCAGTGGTAGCACACTTGCCTGGCATGTGTGAGGCACTGGGTTCAATTCTCAGCATCACAAATAAATAAATAAAGGTCTATCAACAACTAAAAAATTTATATATTTTTAAAATCTTGTACTCCTTTGAGAATCTGCTGAAAGCTATGAACTCTTTCTTTAAAAATGCACATGCATACAATTTTCATGTTATTTTAGACTTTCTGTTGTCTTCTAAAGCCATCTAGAACTTCCTTAGGGTCCATTGACTCCTGCCAAAGGCCCCATCATCATATATACAAGTCTTGCACTTATTCTCCTCTTTCAGCAGTAGCACTTAAGCATACAGTGGATAGTTAGTCTTTGAAGAGTGAGAGTGAAAATGACAGAAAAAAAGAAATATTAGAGTTAGGCATAGTGGCGCACACCTGTAATCCCAGCAATTAGGGAGGCTAATGCAGGAGGATTGGAAGTTTGAGGCCAGTCTCAGCCATTTAGCAAGAGACCCTGTCTCAAAAAATAAAAAAGGACAGGGGCTGTAGCTAAATGGTAAAGCACTTCTGGGTTCAGTCCCCAGTACCAAAAAGAAAAGAAACAGAATCCTTAGTAATAGTAAGATGTTAGTAATACATTGGTAATTCTAACTGCTAAATAGTACCAACAGTGATAATACTAACTGTTCCTCTGCCAAAGAGTGAAAAAGCAGAGGATGCTGTAGAGATAACATTACTTTTCAGTGAATTTGGTTTTGTTTGCTGGATGTCAGAAGTTGATGGTACTGGGCAAATCACTGGTATATTTAATATACAGGTTTATGGATTAAAAGACTCAGTGTGGTTGATAAGCCTATGTTCCCCAAGTTGAACTGTATATTTAGTATAATTCCAATTAAAATATGAACAGGGTTTTACATTTAAATCTGTGTTGAAATTGACTATTCTACAGTGTATGGTACTGCAAAAGATCTAAAATAGCCCAGATAATCTCAAAGAAGTTGAATAAAATTAGAAATTCATACTACTAGATATTGAGACTGCTTTATAGGTACTAAGCCTCAGGTAGTAAGCAGTGGATGGATAGACAGATTAATGGAACAAAACAGGAAGTCTGTAAACTCATATACATACATTTTCACTTGATTTATAGTAGAGGTGCCCCTGCAATCCAAGTGAGGAATGATGGCCATTTCAATAAGTAGCTCTGAGTCAGATACCCGAAGTTTTAAAAAACGAACCTTAGCCCCAACTTCACATCATACACGATAAATTCAAAATGGGCTGTATACTTAAATGTGAGAGATGAAATAATGAAGTTTCTAGAATAAAACATAGAAAAATATCTTCATGACTTTGAGACAAGCTAAGATTTTTTAACAAATAAAGCATTAAACATTTTTAACATTTAAAATTTTAAAAATTTTTAAAAAGATTATTACATTTGACACCATTAACAAAGAGATAAGGTTCATCAAAAAATTAAGAGAATGGGAACCGTGCACCATGGTGCATGCCTGTAATCCTAGCTACTTGGAAGCCTAAGGCAGGAGGATTGAAAGTTTGAAGCTAGCCTGGGCAATTTAGCAAGACACTATGTCAAAGAAACATTCGTAAAAAAGGAAGGTGGGTATACATTTCAGTGGTAGAGTGCTTGCCTAATGTGTGCTGGACTCTGTGTTCAATCCCTAGTACTTTTTTAAAAAAGTTAAGAAAATGTGACTAGAGATGTAACACAGTGGTGGAGCATTTGCCTAGCCTGCATGAGCCCCTGGGTTCTAGACTCAATACCCCCCCACCCCCACCCCCCCCACACACACACATACACACGCATGCACACAAATAAATATTTAGTGTTTGAGGAAGACAATAGAAATAAATGTTTCACTTGGCATTTTTCAGACTGTAAATTCTTTAGACATCAAACATCATAATTTCTATAAATAAATACATTTTGCCTATCAGTATTTCATAAAAGAGAATTAACATATGAAAAGTATCCAGTCATTAGTCATCAGAGAAATGCAAATTAATAAAATGCCACTATATGCCCATCAGAATGGCTGAAATTAAAAAGAACGAAAATACCAAGTGTTGACCAAGGTTATAGATCAACTGAAATGCTCATCCATTGCTAGTGAATGTATAAATCTGTAAAACAACTTGGGAAAACTGTCAATTTCCACTAATACTAAAGGTACCTACCCAATGACTCAACAATTGTATCCCTTGTTAAACACTCAAGAAATGAATACATACATCTGTCAAAAGACATGTACAATAATGCTTGTAGCAGCTTTATTAGTAACAGTTAGATATTGGAAACAATGCAAATGACTGCCAGCAGTACTCTGGATAAGTACATTGTGGTTATTCTATTTCTATAGTGGCATACTACATATCAATAAAAAGGATGAACCCCTGGCCCACAAAGCAACATGGATAAATATCACTTGCATACCAGTATGAAAGAAACCATACACCAAAGATTTTTCTATTTTATAATTTGTGTAAAGTTCAAGAACAGGCAGAATGAATCTATAGTGACAGAAGTTAGAAGTGATACAGGGATAGTTTTTGACTAAAAAATGGGCAAGGAGGCTTTTTTTTTTGGGGGGGGGGGTACCGGGGACTTGAACTCAGGGGCACTCGACCACTGGGCCACATCCTCAGCCCTTTTTTGTATTTTATTAGAGACAGGGTCTCACTGAGTTGCTAAGTGCCTTGCCAGTGCTGAGGCTGGCTTTGAACTTGCAATCCTCCTGCCTCAGCCTCCCAAGTGCTGGGATTACAGGCGTGCGCCACCACGCCCAGCTGCAAAGGGGCTTTTTAAGGGTCTTGAAATACCTAATTTCTTGATCTGGGTGGTGTTAAATAGTGTGTGTGTGTGTGTAAAAATTACAACTCTATAAAATATAGCAGTAATAACACAGTCACCACCTTAAAGAACTTAGAATCTCTTGGGGTCAGAGAATAGAAAGGGGTTGTTCTCTTTCCTAAATGTAGGCTTTACCAGCTTCTTTATAAGTATATTATTCATGTCTTTTGTGTCCTTGACAGATTAGAAACTCAGTAAATGTTTGTTCTATAAATGAACAGTTACATTTCTTTATATTTAGGACTGTGGTTATGCACAGCAATTAATTGTTTTATCAGTAAAGGATGATTGAAACTAAGCTTTTGCTCATAATGTAACCACTTTATAGTGACTCTTCTAACATTGTGGGGGTTGAAATCCTAAAGAGCACCTAACATAATGAACTTTTGTTCAGTTCTTTAAAGAGTTGGGAAGTGTGCAAGACATTATTTGGTGATAACAATTATTTACTTTTTAATTAGCTAAGTCTGCTTACTCTCTTTGTATTTGAGATCCTTTAAAGAGTTGGTAATTTGGGGTACTTTGATTCTTTATAAGCCCAAGTCTTTATAAGAGTTTTCCTATTTACATCATAAGGCTATTCCCCCATACTTCATTCCCCCAAATAATAGGGGGTTTATAGAGAAACTTCAGCTATTTAAATGGGGAGTCCGGCATGAAGTTTGGAGTTTGAAACTCTTCTATGCCTTCTCATTTACTCATTTACATCCCTTCTGAGATTCCTGGATCATTTTTATGTTTTTGCCACCTAAAACACTATGGAATGCCATCCTCTGATAAACATTTTAGAACAGAAAGAGTAAGCATAAAACAACAGGCATATAAAAAATTCCAGGCAGAGTTTAAAATATGATACTTATGAAGCTAATGATCACAGACAAATGCTGTAGTGCAAATGGCTCCCCCTGTTTTGTATGGCTTTTCTACAAAAAGCCTCATCAAATATGGAGTAAGAAAGCCTCATTCTTCTCTCTCAAGGTTTAAAATGTATGGTTGTCACTTTCCTCTAGATAACCTCTAATTATAGCAGATAGATTTGAAGTGTAAAATAGCTTTGTCTAATGGACGCTGTCACTCATTGTGTTCTGTTTTCCCCCAAGACAGGATGTATGTTGTTCAGATACAGAGTTCAGAGTCTGAAAGATGTCAAGTAAAACACTAATTTCTAACTGCCTTCCTCAAGCTTTAAATATTCCTGTTAAAAATTTTTCTATCACATAATGAGAAAGAAATTTGTGTGGATTTTTTACATTGGTCCATAACAGAGTTTAGAAAATAAATAAGTGAAATAATTTACCTTTCAAATGAAAGATTATTTTTCATTGGAAACTGGAAAATCTGATGTTTTCTGACTAAAAGTCTAAGTATGAATGTTTTAATATTTAAAGAACTATAGATGTTCTAAAAACATCTAAACTATAGCCGGGCACAATGGCGCATGCCTGTAATCCCAGCACTTGGGAGGCTGAGGCAGGAGGATCATGAGTTCAAAGTCATCCTCAACAATGGTGAGGCACTTGGAAACTCAGTGAGACCCTGTCTCTAATAAAATACAAAATAGGGCTGGGGAAGTGGCTCAGTGGTCGAGTGTCCCTGAGTTCAATCCTGGTATCAAAAAAAAAAAAAAAGCATCTAAACTATTTTAAAAACTACACTTTTACTGTTTTTAAAGTGAGTGAAGGCTTTTTCACTAAAAGGAGGTTTTAGTTTAATAAAATAAATTTTAAAGTGAGAAATAATTGGCTGGGGAAAAAAAGAATAACCTTAAAAATGAACAAGGTTTCTTGCACAAGTAAATTGCAAAAGGCAAGAAAAAGAGATGGTGGAGAAACTTTTAGGTTAGAACTTAAAAAGGCATTAATTAATCATAATCCTATTTAGCTTCTGATTTAGACTGACTTTATTTAAATAAGAAAACTGGATGTTTGATGATATTTAAAAACATCATATTTGAGGCCCTGTGTTCAATCCTCAGCCCTGAAAAAGTAAATAAATAAAAACTTAAAATATAAAATCTTTAGATTCAATAATTTCATTCTTTGAAGTTTTTATCTGTCAGCAATACTTAAGTCATATATGGCTGAAACAAAATCTGATATGTGTTTGAAAATTATATAGAGGTAGTAGAGATTATAGATAAAATAAGAATGACCATGTGGGTAACTTAGGCCAGGTATTGATTACATGAGTATTCTTCATATTATTCTGCCTACTTTATATATGTTTGATATTCTCCACAGTTAAAAAAAAATTCTTAAAACACTAAGGTAAAGGTTAGAAAATTGGAACTTCTATCACATCATTTATTTCCTGTTAGTGTCTTCCATGTCCTATGACTCTGATATGTCTTGTTAACAAGATAGGTTGAAATTCTTAGGTATGATTATCATAGGTGGAACTTAAAAAGACTAGCTAGACAGCTGGAAGGGGAAATAGACCTATTTATTATGTTACCTTGGTAGTATGCTGCTTTTATAAAGGACTTGAATTTTAAATGTCTTAAATTTTTTTCCCCCACTCTGGTGACTTTTCTTGTACTTAGAATAAAAATCATAACACTTAATGTGACTTAGAGAAATTTTGTGTGATATATTTTCTTCCTTCCTCTTCTGCTTTATACCAGTCTATATTCCTCCTATCCACTGCATTCCATGAGCACTGGCTTTTTCTGTTTCTAAAGGCTGCCTCAGTGTCTTCACATTGCCTGTTTTGTGTGACCAACTCCTACCCAGCCTTCAAATCTTAGAATAGTGTTACTTCAAGCAAGCTTTTTCTCTCCACCCCTCATAATAAAACATTACATTTCTTTTCATAATAAAAGATAGATTTATAATAAAAGGTGTCATAATTATGTATTTGTGTAACTATTTATTTCATGTTTAACTCTCTTCTATCCATGAAAGCAGAGATGATAATCTGTTTTGCTTATCTGTATAACCCAAGAGCTTACTATAGTGCCTGTCAGGTACAATGTGTATAGTAAAACATTTGTTGAACAGAGAAGTAAAGGAATGAATGGTAGATATAGCTCCCCATCCTCATAGAACAATACTGATTATGAAAAAATGGGGCATTTTTTTCCAATACTCTCTTCTGGACAGGGATTTTGGTAGCAGGTTGTAAAACACAGTTGATTCTCTCATTTTGATTTAGCTAGAATTGTCTTGTAAATCCATCTTAATATTTAAGACTGTGTTTCTTAAAAGACAAATTTAGTTAATTTCAGTGGGTAATTATAACTAAGCCTTAAATCATAAGAGTTGATAATATTATTTGCATTTATGATGACTTTTGTTTTCCTTTTTAGTTCTCTAAATTTGACTTTTTTTTCTCCTTTTCTTAGGTACTCTCTGCCCTTGACATACTCCAACCTCCACACATTGACTATTTTGAAGAAATGTATCCTATCCGGGGAATGTGAATGAAGGGGACAATTTTTAAAATTAATTTGTTGTTCTAACACCTGGGGTTTATGCCTTGAATTATATTAAATCTCATCCTTACAGAAGTGGTTGAATACCTGGAACCAGGTAATTTTGAAATCCCAAGTATCTGGTGGAGCTTAGTATTATCAACATGTCCTGTGTAGTGATAACACAGAATAGTGCATCTGAACAGGCGTTTTATTTAATCCCCCACATAACAGTATGAAATACATTATTATTATCTTATTTTACAGATGAAATCAGTGAGGCAGCCATGTTGTAATGGAACCCAATAAAGTCATTTTGCCATATATAGCAGCTGCCTGTCAGTTAAGATAATAATACTGCCCTTCCTCATAACACTTAGGGTAAGGTGAAAATTAAAGAAAGAACTAAGTAAGTTAAATGTCCTGTGTTCCATGGAACAATAGTCTTGCTAGTAGTTGTGGTGATAATAGCAACAGCAGTTACTTGTATAGTTTTTATCAAATGCCAGCTACAGTTTTTAGTTCTTCACATATGAGTTTATTTAATGACTATAACGACCCCCTTGGGAAACTATTGCATTTATTTCCATTTTATAGAAGAAGAAATTGAGGCACAAAAGGTAGAAGATCAGGGCTGGGGTTGTGACTCAGCGGTGGAGCGCTCGCCTAGCACGTGTGCGGCCCGGGTTCGATCCTCAGCACCATGTAAAAATAAAGGCATTGTGTACAACTGAAGCAAATAAATAAATATTAAAAAAAAAAAAAAGGTAGAAGATCACAGAGCTAAGAAATGTTGGAATCAAGGGTCATTTCTAGGGAATCTTGACTATATGACCTTGTTTTCAACTCCTATGTATATGATTCTCTCAGGAAAAAAAACCTTTTTTCCTATTTCTACTATTAATGTCTAAAAATAGTATGTTATATATTGTGAATAATAATGATCTATAACATAATGCATGATAGTAGCTCCTAAGAATGTACATGAAAAAAATTGAGACACAGGTTTATCAGTGTCACCAATTTCCATTCAGCATTTAGCTTGACAAAGTTTTCAAGTAAAAGACAGTTAATCCTAAATCATTGAATTTGGTGGGCTTGTGATAGTACAGTTTATTTTTTATTAATACTCTAATTAAAACTGTTACTCAGAATGGAAACCCATATAATAGATTCTTTTGCTGATTCAGCAATGAAGTAAATGAAAACCTCATTCTTACACCTGTAGTAATTCCATACAATTTTAGGAGTTCATCAAGGGAAAAAGAACAGCTAAGCTGGCCAGGGAATTAGAAACCTTATAAGGTGATAAAATTGTCACTGATCGACACTGCACCGCTGGGCTGTTTTGATCTGATAAAACCAAAACATTTTTTATCCCCCCCAGTAATGAGGACTGAATCTAGGGGCTCCTGCATGCTAGGCAAGCTCTACCACCAAGCTACATCCCCAGCCCTGATAAATCAAAACTTTTGAATGCTATAATCCTTGATGATATTTTGATCTATGAATGCTTTATTTTATGGAATTAATCCTTTTGGGCAGTAAAATTCAGTGGACGTGGGGAGCTCCACCCTACAAATTCCAAGGAAAGGATTGTTCCCTTAACCAACTCCTGTCTGAAAAGAGTGTCTTTGTGTACTCGATAACTTGGGCCAGGTTGTTCTGACTACCCTTAAAAAAAAAAAAAAAAAGTATACAAAATTAACCTAAGGGTAGAAGAACCAAGAAAATTATTTTCTCCTTACCTGTAGGTTAGCAGTAACAGCTAAGGGGAGGGCATTAATGATTCCATTTCATAGATTTCATGAAGATTATCTGGGTCCTTATTGAAGGAAAGGAAGATCCTGATAGAGTGGGCAGCACTTGACCAGGAACTACCATCTTTAACCCAAAGTTGATGGGAAAGAAATCTACATACTGCAAAGTAGTCCTGTCAATGTGTTGTATTGTTTCTGTCTGTTTTGGAATGAAGTTGCTGAAACCAAACTTTGAAATTAGAAGAAATTCTCTTTATTACATATGAATTTTATTGTATTGTATCTTCTATTAGGGGTTCCCAAGACCATCCTCAGGTTTGATTATTTACTAGAAGGACTCAAGGGACCCAGAAAATCTGTTATTCTCATGGTTACAGTTTATTACAGCAAAAAGATTAAAATCAGCAAAGAAAAAGATTCATAGGGCATGGTGTGAGGTTCCAGTTGTCCTATCCCAGTAGATTGGTATAGAGAAGGCTTAGTTCTCCCAGCAATGATGTTGATGACATAGGCAAGTTGTTACCAACTAGGGAAGCTCACCTGAGCCTTGGTGCCCAGGGACTGTATTATGAGTCAGTTTCATAGTTGTGGAGCACCCATGTAACTGACCTTAGCTGCTCAGTCTCTAGCCTTCCTTCCCATCCTGCCCCTAGAGATCAAATATGGTATAGCCATAGGCACTGGGTTGATCCCCAGCACCACATAAACTTGCCTAAAACAATAGAGCCCAAGGCACACATCTGGTATTCACCATAAATCATATCATAAGCATAATCTGTCATGCTAACACCCTATATATACAAAGACATTACTATCAGACAGATATTCAAGTGACTCTAAGGTTATTTCCTTCAATCCTGAAGATTTGGAATGCATAGGGTTTGGGCAATCGGGTCTGCTGAGTTAACTCTTACTGTACATAGGACATCTGTGGGGAGGGGAGGGGATGCTTTCATTTTAAGATAATTGGTGAAAATGGGTATATTAAATAAATGCCACTTATATTTAGGTTCTCTTCACTGAACACATATCTAATTTATTATATTCATTTTGTTTTAGGTTATAGTTCAAGCATTAATTGTTTTGTTTTTGTATTTTTGGTGCAGGGAGATTGAACTCAGTAGTGCTTTACTTCTAAAGTACATCACTGGTCTTTTTTATTTTTTCACATTTTGAGACAGGGTCTTGCTAAATTGCTGAGGCTGGCCTTGAACTTGCAATTCTCCTGCCTCAACCTCCTGAGTCACCAGGATTATAGGATGCATCACTGTACCTGGCCACAAACTTTATTTCAAGCATTAATTTTGTGTACTTAGGGTTTATCATTCCTTTAAACTAAAATAAAAACCCCATGTGCACTTCTGTACAGTAGGAGTTCTTCTTGGTCACTTATCGACTACAATTTAATTGGATTTGGGAGAGCCTTGATTCATTATTATTTCAAATACTTAGAAAACAGAAAAAAAAAAAAAAGCATAGTTAGGATTTAAAACAATGAGTGACATGTAGGTGGTTTAGTAGCTCTTGGTAGTTAATTTCAGCTCAATTTATTAGTTAGCAGAATGTTTGTATGAAATTTCCTCTCCCCAGAATTGTTCATCTATGTTCAAGTAAGCCTTTGTCATAAAACACTCATGCAGTCCTCTAGTACATCATTTATTTAAATGTTTTGCTTCTTCATTTTGTCTCATATCACTTAATTTTTTAGCAGCAGAGTAATGACTGTAGATAAAAATTTTTTCAAACCTGGATCTTAGTTTTTTCTTAAGTTTTCTGTCTTATGCTTTTTGGCTATACATAGAATCGTGCACAGAAAAAAGGTAAGTGTTTTCCAACAGAGGTGTCATTTGGAAAAAGTAGGTCCTTTTAATATAAAAAGGAATTATACCTGTAACTGTCACAGGATTATAAAGACTTTCTAGGAAGGAATGATTTAGCTTGAAATACAGGATACTAAAAAATTACGTATTTAAGAAACTGTTTTTAAGGTCTGTTTGAGGCTCTGTTGTTTTAGGCAAGTTTATGTGGTGCTGGGGATCAACCCAGTGCCTATGCATGCTAAGCAAGCACTTTACCACTGAGCCACAACCCCAGCCCCACATCTGATGGATATTTTAATGTTTGATTGAATGGGGTCAGTATATAGAGTCAAAGCTATATATTTATATTTCTTGAATTGTGAGGAGAAAGAAATAATTTTCCATTGTACATATGGTGTCACATTATTATGCTTTTAAGTTAGAAAAATTGTGATGTTATATTGTATATTCAGTTTTTTAAATTTATTTTTTATTCAAAGTTGTTGTATTTATAATAGTAGTATGCATTATAATTCATAGTAAACATATAGAGCATCTTTTTACAAAACACTGTTTGTATACAATGTATATTCGTACCATTCAAACTTCAATCATGCATTTAGGATAAAGACATCCGTCTTATTCAACCACCTTTTCTTTTTTCCCTTCCATCCCCCCTTGCTTCCTCCTTCCCCCCCCCCCCCTTTGACCTTTCTAGCATTCCTCTAATCCTCCTATGTACCCCAACCCGACACCACTGTGAGTCAGCCTCCTTATATCAGAGAAAACATTCGGTATTTGGATATTTTAGATTGACTAACTTCACTTAGCATTATATTCTCCAACTTCATCCATTTACCTGCGAATGCCATTGTTTTATTTTCTTTTATTGCTGAGTAAAATTCCATTGTGTATATGTACCACATTTTCTTTATCCATTCATCTACTGAGGGACATCTAGGTTGGTTCCACAATCTACATATTGTGAATTGTGCTGCTATAAACATTGAAGTGGCTGTGTCACTGTAATATGCTGTTTTTAAGTCCTTTGAGAATAGACCCAGGAGTGGGATGGCTGGGTCATAGGGTGGTTCCATTCCTAATTTTCCAAGAACTCTCCATACTGCCTTCCATAATGGTTGCACCATTTTGCAGTCCCACCAGCAATGTATGAGTGTGCCTTTTTCCCCACATCCTCTCCAACATTTATTGTTGTTTGTGTTTTTAATAGCTGCCATTCTGACTGGAGTGAAATGAAATCTTAGAGTTGTTTTGATTTGCATTTCTCTAATTTCCAGCGATGTTGAGCATTTTTTCATGTATCTATTAATTAATTGTGTATCTTCTTCTGAGAAGTGTCTTTTCAATTCCTTAGCCCATTTATTGACTGGGTTATTTGTTTTTTTTGGAGTTATGTTTTTTGAGTTCTTTATATATGTATATTCAGTTTTAATATATAAATATTTTAAACCAGATATCTTAAAATCTAGTTGAATAGTTAACTATCATTTTAGAAAATTTGAGTTCTATGAGTATTGATGGAATCAAGAGTACAATAAGAACATCATCAGACTGGGGTTGTGGCTCAGTGGTAGAGTGCTTGCTAGCATGTGTAAGGCACTGGGTTTGATTCTCAACACCACATACAAATAAATGAATAAAATAAAGGTCCATCAACAACTATGTGTGTGTATGCATACATACACACACACATATATACGTATGTATATATATATAATTTTTTAAAGAATATCATAGTTTTATAAGCTAATCAGATTTCTCGAAAGAGTCTGAAACTATAACAAATATGATTATATCAGTGCCTACCAGAAATTTAGCTTGGGTTTTGAAATATCATATATCTTTAGATAATTCTTTCAAGCAACTAAAAATAAAGACAATGTCTAAATCATAACTTTATGAATGTACGTACAATATGCAACAGCTGTAAGCATAAGTCAGGTATTTGGAAGGAGTAATAAGTTCTGCCATGACAGCTGTATCTTCTAGCTTTCTGTTTTCACAGTTTTTAATCTTATCAATCTAAGAAATATATTCTATAATAATCTTAAAGATAATGTGTTTTTTGAGCTGACATGTTAACTTTTTTTTTTTTTTGGTACCGGGATTGAACTCAGGGGCACTCTACCACTGGGCCACATCCCCAGCCCTTTTTTGTATTTTATTAGAGACAGGGTCTCACTGAGTTGCTAAGTGCCTCGCCATTGCTGAGGCTGGCTTTGAACTCGTGATCCTCCTGCCTCAGCCTCCCAAGTGCTGGGATTACAGGCGTGCACCACCGTGCCCGGCTTGACATGTTAACTTTTTTTTTTTTTTTTTTTTTTGGTGGTGCTGGGGATTGGACCCAGGGTCTTGTATGTGGGAAGCAAGCACTGTACCAACTGAGCTATATCCCTAGCCCCTGATGTGTTCACTTCTAAAGGATTACATTTTTCATTTTATACTTTGAGTAGGAAATCTGTATTAAAACAGTTTGGCCCTTAATTACTTTGAACCTACTGAAATTTAATCCTGGAGAAGCCAGTTCTTATTGTTTAATTGGAAATAGGTGTTTATTTTGCTTCAGTCAGGATTCTGGACTTTGCACAGTGTACATAAACAGACCCCTTCCCAAAAAGTACTAGATGCATATTGGATTTGAAATAAAATTTTGGTTTGTTTGGGGGAAAGTGTATTTTTAGCTTGAGACATAATTTTAGCATTTTATGAAGAAAAATATGGGTGGTACATGTCTTCTGTAACAGAAGCAATTACATCCTAAATCCAGTGGCAGTGAGAAATCTAATAGGATAACCATACATCCTTGTTTGTAGGGACAGTCCTGGATTTTACCTGATGTCCTAGTATTAATTATTAATAAGTTACTTATTTTACTCTCAAAAGGATCCCTGTTTGGATGATAGGTTTGAGTAGTACAAGTTGATATCTTGTTTTAAAGATAGCAAGGAACCTACCTGACAGTCTGCGTCAGTTAGAATTTCTGATGCTCTTGCCGGGCGCAGTAGCGCACACCTGTAATCCCAGCACTTGGGAGGCTGAGGCAGGAGGATCGAGAGTTCAAAGTCAGCCTCAGCAATGGCGAGGCCCTTAGCAACTCAGTGAAACCCTGTCTCTAAATAAAATACAGAAAAGGGCTGGAGTGTGGCCCAGTGTTCGAGTGCCCCTGAGTTCAATCCCCAGTACCGAAAAAAAAAAAAAATCTCTTAACCTTCAGGGAATCTTAGGAGTCAGTGAAGAACTAAAACAAGCAAATGAAATGCATCTATGCATGTATAAGTGTGCTCTTTGTACAGTAGCAATACCAGCAAAGACTGGAAATTTACATCCTGACACTTTGAAAGATTCCTATACTGTAAGAATTTCCATTCATTAATTCCCTAAACAGAAGCATCAGCTGTGTTCCCAGAACAAAGGATTTTTCTCAGTTTTATTCACTATGTTTTGCTGCCTCTTAATGTTTTTCCACAAGGAGAATACAGTCTAATGAGGGAGAGATTTGATGTAAAGAAATAACTATCAGGGCTGGGGTTGTGGCTCAGTGGCAGAGCGCTCGCCTCGCACGTGCGTGGCCCGGGTTCGGTCCTCAGCACCACGTAAACATAAATGCATTGTATTGTGTACAACTAAAGTAAATAAATAAATATATATATAAAAAGAAATAACTATCATATGTGGTAGAGTGTACAAAAAGTATAGACAGGTGGTATCAGACTTTAAAGCAGAAGTTACTGCAGACAGAAGAAGAACAATAAAGAGGTGGGCATGATGGTGCACGCCTGTAATTCCAGCAGCTTGGGAGGCTGAGGCAGGAGGACTGTGAGTTCAAAGCCAGCCTCAGCAAAAAAAGCAAGCCACTAAGCAACTTAGTGAGACCCTGTCTCTAAATAAAATACAAAAAAAGGCTGGGGATGTGGCTTAGTGGTCAAGTACCACTGAGTTCAATCCCTGATACCCCCCCAAACAAATAAATAAATAAAGAGGCTATTGGAGAAAAAGACATTTCAGATTGTCAATAAAGGATGAAAAGAATTTGGACAGGTAGCATTGAAAAAGATGGATATTCTAGATGGGGTAAGTCATCATAAACAACTTTAGGGAATGTTCAGTCATTCTGTTGCCTAGAGGATACCATGCACAAATAAGGAAACATAAAGCTAGTTTGGGCCAACTCATAGAGGGCCTTGAATGTTGAGCTAAGGAAATCATTTATGCCATTTTACAATAGATCAGACTGGAAGAAATGCTGTCATTCTATTGAGCAGCATAGTATTTGGAACTAAATTAGTAGAAGTAAGTTTCTTCAGACCTGCTAAGGGCTGATGGGTTTGATTTGAGGTCTCATTGCCTTTTGGAGAAAGTGTTAATATTCATTGTATTATAATTTATATGACTGATATGTGCATCCTTACTGTCTGAGTGGATTAAGAGGTATAGAAGAATTTGCCTTTTCTCTTCCTGAATGAAAATGAATGGAGCAATAAAGTGTTCCTAATATAGGTAGAAATCCATCTTTCAAAACAAATTTTATATTCAGAAAATGGCTATTCTAGCCATTTTGGCTTCTTATTCCTGGCTAATGATCTTTGGATTTGTATGTCCGTGCATTTGTTTTGGAGGGTTCTGATGGTGGAAGATTAGAAATCACCAGGCTGTACCATCCACAATTGACAGACACTAAGCTTGCTTTTCCATCTCCAGTGTACTTGATGAAGAAAAGAACTAAAATTTGAAATAACATAATTTTCTCTAGAATGCTTTTCTTGTTTTCTACCTACTTGTTTATGATCTTAATTACAAAGATTCATCTGACAACCTTTTGGGTTGTAACAGACTATGTTGATAGCTTTCCGGTTGTTTTTCTTGTTTGTTTGTTGTTTTGGTAGTGGAATTGATTTTTAAGTCAATTTTAAATTGCAATTGAGGTATTTTTAATTTTTGGCATTATATACAACAAATTAGTTGCTTTAAAAACAAACAAACAAAAAGGACTTTCCTTTTCCTGGGAAAGAGATTGTCTTATTCAAACATTTTAACAAAATGACCTTTTATTCCATTGATTTATATAGAGAGGCACAGGCATGCTTCAGAAAAGGTCAGTGATTCTAATTGAAGCACACACCAATTTTTTTCTAGTTGTAAAGGCACCCATGCTTTTTGTTGGAAAGAAGATGATAAGATTTAGGGCTGACCGTTTGTTACAAGAGAACACTGTTCTCTCTGACACATTATTGTTTTTCTTTCATGTGCAAAGCATTGTTTGAGATCAACAATATCCACAAACCAGATTCTCCTTATCCATACTATTTAATGCCTTCAACTTTATTTAGACTAGGCAATTTGATATCTGAGCTCTAGGGTGAAATTTCCTTCCCTGTAGTCCTGATTTTGGAAGAAAAAAAAATATGAGGAAAGAGATTTTATTAAATCTCACATATTTACAGTTGTGGAATTTTCTTCTTTCAACCAATAGTGGTAGGATTTCAGAATTCATGTTTAAAGTGGGTTTAAGCATGTTTTAACTCTCTTGCATTTGTGTAAGAGAATCCATGGCTTATGGCTTTAATAAACCATAGTATGCAGATAACTAAGAATTTGTTGTGTTCTTTGGAAAAGTTACCCAACTTTTTCCAATATACATTACATTAAAATGAAGATTATTTTAAAAAGAGAGGAATGAGAAAAATTATTATAGAACTGTTGACTAATATGGGGACCTACTTGATAAATATTTAATATTATAAGGTTTATTTTTTATTATCTGGCTTAATGTTGGTTTCTGTCCAATATGAAATAGAAAAAGAATGATCAGTTTCCATTATCTGAACTCAGTAAAGGGTGTTTAGGGATTAAAATTGAGTTTTGAAAGCTTTCTGTTCATATTCATTCTTTGGGAAATAATTTGACATATCAGGTTCTCATTTTCTTTTCCCAACCTAGCTAAATCAGTTAAATACCCTTATTTTGTTACCTGAAAGCTTTTAATGCAGCATTAATAGTTTTTCATACAACATCAGTGGCTCATTGCACCTAGAACATTAAATGGGTTCTTCAGAGAGTAGATGGTGAAAGTATTTAAACCTGATAGTTTTTCTTTGTATAAGACAGTATCATACATGTGCACAAGTTGAGCTGTCCAAAATGATTAGCTCTCTGTTATTAAATTGTTTACTTAATAGTGCTTCATTATTACATACTTGTATAGTACCTCATCAATCAGTAGTAAACATTTATTTTTTAATAGTTTATAACCTCCCCCAGTTCTATCTGTTTGTGTGGGGGCTTACTAGAAATTGAACCCAGGAATGTCCTACCACTGAGTTACATCCCATCCCCATTTAAAATATATATATATATATATATATATATATATATATATATATTTTTTTTTTTTTTTTTTTTTTTTTTTTTTGAGACAGGGTCTCATTGGGTTGCTGAAGCTGGCCTTGAACTTGTGATCAGTCCTCCTGCCTTGGCCTCCTAAGAAGCTGGGATTTTATGGGAATGTGCCACCACATCTGGCACTCCCCCAGTTCTTACTGATTCTCTAATAAAAGTGATGTAACAAATCAGTTTTATTCTTTATCTTTTGTCTGGGAGGTGGGAAAAATTTTAAGTTATAGGCTAGGTTGGCAGGTCTGAACATGAGAATGTGAAAATTGGCCTTCCTCTCATAGTTCCAGAGTATTCTTATATTAAGAAACTGACCAGTCACATGTCTCCCTTTCTTTTCCCTACAAAGCCTTAGTGCCTTCTCCAATAGGTGTTTTTGGTATTGGAGCATAATTAATAACAGTCTCTGAAATTAGCACCCTTTTCCTTTCTGTCACACTCTCATCATCCCTTAGTTTTGCTGCCTGATGACAGAAATCTTGATTTTTGTGACATTATGCAATAGGAACAAGATCTTCATCCTGTGTTTATTTCAAAATTCTTATGATTGATTCTGGGCCTATCTAGCCTGCATTCTGCTAGCTTGAGGTAATAGAAAATAAATTTTAATGACAAAGACCATGGAGTCTTGAACTAGACTGCCTAGATTTGAATCCTAGTTTTGCCTTTTACTACTTTTGTGATCTCAGACAAGTTTCTTAACCTCTCTGCAACAATTTCCTCATCAGTAAAGTTAGAATAACAGTGATATCTGCCTCAGAGTTGTTTGGGGGATTAAAATAAGATGGATAGATAAATATAGTAGTACTTAGTACTTAGTACGTGCTATAATAGTAAGGGAAGCATCTTATAGAGAAGGTGAAAACCTTGGTGAAGCTTAAAGAAAGTAGAAATTTTTATGAACCTCTTTATCACAGAAGATAAATTTAATGTACAACTCTCTATCACCCCTAAACCTTCCATCCAGACGGCATCCACATTATACCTTTTTTATTGTTTTTTACCATTGCCTTTACCAAACATTTCTTATTAATTAGAAATTTATGACATAAAATCCTCCTTCAATCTGAGATTCCAAGAATCACTCCCCTTTTCTATACCCTGTAGGAGTCGTCCTCTCTCCTTTTTTCAGTTCTTTTGAAGGCCCTTTCTGTCTGCATAAAGATTGCTAAGCTTTAGTGTATTACTGATCCTATGGTTGTTTAAAAAAAAAAAAAATGTTTAAAGTTCCGACTAAGTTAGATTTTTTTTTCCCTCTACTTTGAACAATCACTATAGTTGGAGCAACTTATTCATAGCTCTTTGAAGCACCTGTGTTCCAGGTGAAGCAAAAAAAAAAAAAAAATCTAAAGCTTGACTAATCTTTTCACCTATTAAAAAATAAATATATCTTTAAAACTTCCCAGCTGGTGGGAATGAAATGTTGTCAGGGCTCTCAACTATTAGAGGATAATATTGAATAACTACAAAGCCACACCTAATTTGAACTTCTGAAAAGCCTCAGAACCCCATTATCATCCTCCTGAACCTGCTTAACCTTCTGGTTAACCTTCTGATTATTAGCCACTTGACATACATAATTCAGGTGTGAGGGTTTAAGGAAACTCATGGGACTGTATTTATTTGATCTTTTCTGTCATATCCCACTGTTCTGACTTTATTTCTATTTTTTAAAGTTGCTAGACACCAGGAGGCATGTGTTTCATGGAGACCTAGAGGTTTCAGAAGCCACTGAATATATCAGACTTGCCTTAATTGGAGGATATAGGGTATCAGTGGGGCTTTTAGCCACTTGACAAACCAGCTGAGTCTCCTGCTTTCAACTCAATTTGAGAGCAGTACCTCGGGAAACTTAATAGACCCATGACACACTAGTGCAAATTGTTATTTTAGCCAGAATCCAATTTATTCATGTGCTACTTATTACATTATTTTATTCTCTGCATGCTCTGCACATTGTTAAATATTAATTTAACAATGTTATTATATTGTTAAATATTAATCCAGAAAACTGAATTATGCAATTGGCAATAGGTTTAATAATTATATGTTTAATTGGCAGTCTTTTCCTCTTATTGATAAATCACTTAGAGGTGACACAAGAACCAGATGGTAGAAAATAGGATCAGGTTAAAGTGGCAAGTGGCATTTTTCCAAAAGAAATATGATTTGCACGTTTTGGGTTCTTTATGTGTGTTCTTTGTGTGTGTGTCTGTGTGTGTTTGGATATGTAGATGTTAATCAGTTACAGGATACTAATGTGATCTCTACTGAGAAACCCTTCAGTTACTAGAAGCTCTAGTAACCCTTCAGTTACTAGAAGCTCTAGTAACCCTTCAGTTACTAGACCAGGTGTCCCTTGTGTGGCGCTTGGCAAAGGTCTCACAGAGAGAAGTACTTTTAATTGTTCCCTTGAGTTTCCAGTCCATCCAAAACCAACCATGTGGATACTTCTTCAAAATTATGTCTCCTGTAGAAAACCATTTTTGGTCTAAGAAAGAGCTTTTGTTCATATTTGAGTAAACTCTGAAGGAATGTGACTGTCATGGACAATGTTTTACAGTGCCAAAAACCACAAGACTGCATTAATAAATAAATAGAATTTTCCTCTTCCTTCATTGGTGATATCATTTTGAAGAGTGCCTGATCTTTCCTTTTGAAATTCCATTGACTTACAGGAGCTTTTCTGAGTGGTTGTTGTTTTCTTTTTCACTTGTGTTCTTTTGCTACTTTTTTCCTTGGGGGAAGAATGATGGAAAAATAAGAGCAAAGTCATATACTTCAGCAAAGGTCATGGACTTTTATTTCAGGCAGCCCTGAGTTCAAATTCTGATCTGCTCTACCTTACAACCATTTAGACCTTGAAAACATTTGATACTCCTACAGTTTTCTCAATAATAATAGAGATAATATTCTTCCTCACAGAGATATTTCAGGGAATAACTGAATCTGTTGTGTGTGGGACTTTGGGCATAGCAACTGGCATATTGATGTTTAATGAACTCAGTACCCCTCCTTCTTCATATAACAGTGATGGTGATATTACCACCTAATCCCTGTTCCTCTTGTGCCCGGCAGTTTTATGTAATTCCAAATTCATAACATCTAAATCCTGGCAGTAACCCTGTGTAGTAAATATCATGTCCCTATTTTATTTTTTTTAAGGGTACCAGGGATTGAACTCAGGGGCAGTCAACCACTGAGCCACATCCCCAGCCTTATTTTGTATTTTACATAGAGACAGGGTCTCACTGAGTTGCTTAACACCTCTTGGTTGCTGAGGCTGGCTTTGAACTCATGATCCTCCTGCCTCAGCCTCCTAAACTGCTGGGATTACAGGTATGCGCCACCGTGCCTAGATCATTGTGTCTATTTTAAAACTGCAGAAACAGAGTCAGGAGTTAACTTGACTAATATCATCAAGCAAACAAATGATAAGAGTCAAGACTGTAATCCTGTTTATTTTTATTCCACTGCCTCCCACTGCTAAATCCATTTAACTCCTCGTTTAAAAAAAAAAAAAAAGTTTCCAGGCCTTCTCCCTTTTGTAGTAGAATTATTTGTTTTGCCTTTTTCTATAGTTTTAGATTTTTGAGGTTATTGAAGGGACAGAACAAGAACTGGGATTTAAGCCGGGCGTAGTGGCGCACGCCTATAGTCCTAGCACTTGGGAGACTGAGGCAGGAGGATCGCGAGTTCAAAGCCAGCCTCAGCAATTTCGAGGCACTTAGCAACTCAGTGAGACCCTGTCTCTAATAAAAATACAAAAAAGGGCTGGGGATGTGGCCCAGTGGTCGAGTGCCCCTGAGTTCAATCCCCAGTACCAAAAAAAAAAAAAAAAAAAAAAAAAAAAGAGCTGGGATTTAGTGCCACCTCTTTTGCATACTAGCATACCTTCAATTAATTCCTTCACCTTTCTAAACCTCTGCTCCTTTGTATAATGGAGATCATAATAGGACTTACTCCCTAGAATAACTAGGAATAGATGAGGCAAAATAAATTTAAAGCTAATGGCTAACGCATACAAAACTTTGAATAAGTATCAGCGCTTATTCCAGTCAAGCTTCTCCGTACATGTATATTAAAATAGTTTTGCTTTCTTTGTCCTCTCTACTTGATTTTTATAGGTCAATGTCAGTCTTTTTCTAACCCCTTGACTGTTGCCTTGCATTCATCTATCTTTTTTCTCTGTCTTGTCATTGAGTTAGCTTGCTCTCTACACCCACTTGGTACCCAGTCAGTATTTATTGATGCTAATGATGATGGTTAAACAAAGATGCTGTTGGCATCAGTCCTGCAGCCTCTGAGACTGCTTGAGTAATCATGACTTCCTAAAAACAGAAAGTATTCAATCATCTTACTCATAATTGAAGGTCAGAATTTGATGTCAAGCATTTTGTTTCTGTGGTGATTGTGTAGCTTTTTCTGCAGAATTATCTTTGACAGCAGAGGTGGTCAGGATTTCTGGTATGAGGCTGATTATCCTGCATTCTTAAATTACTTCCTAAAATAGATGCAACACCATAGAGGTAGGTTAAACAAATATTGATCATAGTTTAGATTTGTTTTAATTGGAGGAAGAGGTCACAGGAGGCTTAACATTGAGGTGTAGTTGGCTGTCAGGCTTTAGATTAGTTTCCTAGTCTTCTTACCTATAATTTTTTTGCAACAGGAAAAAATTGTACAAACCTGGCTTTAGTTCTAAATACTCTTCTTTTTTCTCTGCCTTTTTTGTATTAGTATGTTCCCACCTCATTTCTTTGATCCTCAAAAGGCCCCTTTATTTCTTGCTTTTTCCTGCCCCTAATTCTGTCCTCCATGAAGACATTTTCATTTTCTTCCTGAGCCATTTTCTTGGGAGTCTGGTAGTACAGTCCTATTTATATTTGGGCACTATCCACTAACAACTCCACTTTTGACACTCATGTGCATTATTTTAAACAATGTCATGTCATTAAGGTTGAACTTATAGTCTATTAATGTGCTTAAATAACATTAATATCCAGATTTTTTAATTAAAGAAGGAAAAATGAAAAAAATGAGAAACAAAGTCATTTACAAAGAAAAATAAGATTACAACCCAAAGCAAATTTAATGCTTTACCTGAAACAAATTTCATTTGATAGAAAGTAGAGGTTGTTATTTCTTTCTTGTTATATCTAATGATTCCCAAACATATTTTCAACTTTTACCTCTCATCCAAGGCCTATCCTAGATTTCTAGTAGTCTACAATTCAGGGGGGGAAATAATTCCATTTTCCTATCAAGGACCATTACCCCAGATCTTCTACACTACCCACACACACACAAAAAAATTAACCTTGCCAGGAGTGGTGGTACACATCTGTAATCAAAACGACTTGGGAGGCCAAGGCAGGAAGATCACAGGTTTTGAGGCCAGCAATTTAGGGAGATCCTGTCCCTATATAAATTATAAAGGGGCTAGGGATGTATCTCAGTGGTAGTGTCCCTGGGGTCAATCACCCATTAAAAAAAAAAAAAAAAAAAAAAAAAAAAAAGAAATCCCTTGTCCCTTTTATACACACACACACACACACTAATTTTTATAGTTTCTCTTATCTATTTAAAAACAATAATAGGAAATATGAAACTGCTTAACCATAAATAATTCATAGATGCAGGGAAAATGTTTCTTGAATTGTCTAATCAAAAGAAGAGTAAAAGGAATAAGACTTAAAGGAAGTGAATACTCTAGAAGTGAAAAGAGACTGAGGCAAAGAGAGAACTAGAAAAACTTACTTATAATTCTTTTAGCCTTTGTATTTCTTCTGTGTCATTGGCAAAAGGGGTATCATTAATTATGAGCCTGTTAATTCTGACACTCCTTTACTGGAAAAATAAAGGGTCAGACTTCAGAATCATTCCAACTTAGGTGTGAATCCAAGTGCTGTGCCAAACATCTTAACCTCTTTCAGCCTCAGTGTGTTCAATTCGTAAATAGGAATAGTTACAAATTAATTATGAGGATTAAATGAGATGACTAGTAAAGAGTCATATAGTAGCTTCCCCCAAAAAAGTTAGCATACTTTTTCCTTACTTGTAGCCCATAATTAAGCCTGTAATCCCAGCACTTGGGAGACTGAGGCAGGAGGATCACGAGTTCAAAGCCAACCTCAGCAATGGCAAGGCACTTAGCAACTCAGTGAGACCCTATCTCTAAATAAAATACAAAAAAAGGGCTGGGGATATGGCCCAGTGGTCGAATGCCCCTGAGCTCAATCCCCAGTACAAAAAAAAAAAGTATGGAATTCAACTATTCTGTATTTCAAAGTAATGTATGTGCACACCGTGATATTTGGTTAAGAGATGAGAATAGTGGGGCTGGGGTTGTGGCTCAGCGGCAGAGCGCTCGCCTCACGTACGCGGCCCGGGTTCGATCCTCAGCACCACGTAAACATAAATGCATTGCTTTGTGTACAACTAAAGTAAATAAATAATTTTTTTTTTTTTTTTAAAGAGAGAGATGAGAATAGTGGATTTATAAAGGCAAGTTCCAATGGGAAGCAGCTTGCGGGATCGAGAATGCACAGCCTAGGAGCTGGTCCTGGCTTTAAATGCCTGGGAATGTGA
The DNA here is from genome assembly GCA_025594165.1 of Tamias sibiricus. Lineage (NCBI taxonomy): Eukaryota > Metazoa > Chordata > Mammalia > Rodentia > Sciuridae > Tamias > Tamias sibiricus. The sequence goes on from CM046660.1 coordinate 45,713,755, forward strand.
CCTTGGGTAAATTGTATAACCTCTCTAGCAAAAGTTTGTACTTCTATTAAGCGATGTTTTTCACTAATATTTGAGAAAGCAGTGAAGAAGCCGTGAAATGTTAACATTGTTTTAAAAATTAACTCTTTAAAGCAACACAGAGACACTGTTTCTCTTGAGCACCTGAGCTGCCATGTCTCCTCCCCAGTACATTTGTAATTGTTCATTTGCATCATTCGTTTTTCTGAAGCAAATCAGTACATTTTGAAATTCATATTTCATGGAGCTACTTAACTAATTGCTGCAATCAGCAGCAATTTATTTTATAACAGGGCTGTTCAAATCACTTTGAGGTTGGCATACCTTGCACAGTGTGCTTTTAATGATCATATTTTTAATGATGAGTTTTAATAGGGGAAATGGCTAATCTGCTAATATTCTCCTTAGAGTCCTAACTTTGGTTCTATGGTTTATCTTCACCCAGTGGTAACTTAAAAGACCATAACAAAGTCATTGACCCAGTAGGTACACCAGCTGTTGGAGAGGCTATCCCATTTAGAAGGACAAGGAGAGGAAAAGAGCACCCTGTTTTTACTCTTGTATAGAGACCCTCATTAAATTACTCAGAAACAATAATCAGATAGATGCTGTTCAAGTTAATAGCACCTCTGAGTCCCTGTCAAGAGAGCTTTATTTAATGCGCAACAGACCTGAAGTGATGCAGGTGCCTTTTCAGGCCCTCATTTAATTTAAGCTGCTATAGTTGGCATGGCAACTAGTTGAGACATCTGGGAGACATTATACTGGGGATCGAGACTTCAGAGGATTTCTGCTACAGCAAAGCAAAAACCTTATCATAAATAGTATGTGATGCCTCTAAATTTTTGCAGATATAGTGCTGAATTTTCAAATTCAGAAATTATGTTTTCCAAAGAAAAATTTAAAATTTTGGCCTAGTTGTTGAGTTGTTTTCTATGAAGAAAAAACTGTTCCACTTATGGACTGAAAAGTCTATTTCCCTAAAAATTTTACTTTACTAAATTGAAACAGGACAAAACGTACTCTCTGTGAAGTGACTGTTTTAATCAAGTTTTTAAGAAACTATATTTAAGATTGTTCAGTCTTTTGTGTTTAGGAGAGGAAAGCATTTCTGAACAAAGATAAACAGAAAATGGTAAAGATAGACAGGAGCTCTGTGTTTTTGCTTTTCTGGTTTAATAGTAGTTTATTAACTTAGTTCTATTCTTTTTTAATCCAACCTGTCACCTTTTCATGAAGCAGAGATATGAAAGTAGCATTTTTTAAAAAACTCTTCTTTCTTAAATATTTTAATAGAAGATTGAATGAAATGTTTTTCAAGTTCATGGTTCCTGAAGACAATGACATGATGATGGAGGAATTTGTGTTTAGCAGAGGAAACACCAGCTGGTTTGTATTTTGTGAGAAATCATGCACATGTGTATATGGTCTTAATGTGGAGGAATTGACCTATTTGAAATCATGCTCCATATTGATTTCAAAAGCTTTCCTTTTCAATTTTTTTTTTTTTTTTTTTTGGCGGGGGGGAGAGGGGTATTATCAGGGATTGAACTCAGGGGCACTCAACCACTGAGCCACATCCCTAGCCTTATTTTTACATTGTATTTAGAGACAGGGTCTCACTGAGTTGCTTAGCACCTTGCAATTGCTGAGGCTGGCTTTGAACTCATGATCCTCCTGTCTCAGCCTCCTGAGCAGCTGGGATAACAGGTGTGTGCCACTGCATCCAGCTACTTTTCAATTTTTTGATATCTGATAATACTTTTGCTTTGTGTTAGGTTGAACCATATGACATTGTTGTTGGTCACAAAATAGTCCAGTTTGTCAATTCGAATTCGTAAGATCTAGGATGAACAACATCCTAACCTGAAAGGTTTTATCATGCTAAGTGAAATGCTGGAATTGTTTTTCTAAAATAAGTAATTCAATATCTGGTTAGAACAATACCTATTCCGAAGTTTTCCTTTTACTCCTTTCTTTGAAAATATAGTCACTGTTGGAAGAAAGAGTGTGACATTCCATACTTATTCTCAGTATTTGGGTTTTGTTTTAATTTGCTCCTTTTGTAAGTCAAAGCAAGATTTTTCCAAGTGCCAGCACTATGAATTCAACCTGATAACTTGAAAATTAGTATGTTTTCTGTCTGGTGCTTGCATGCATACCAAGTGTCATTACTAACACTAAAGATTCTGGCATTGCAACTTGGCTGCTAGTTTTGTAGATATGTGAGGCAGAATAGAATATAACCTGCTCTTCACATCTATGTAAGAACTTTTCAATGCTGGCAGGAGCAGAATTTTGTCAATAAACTGAGCAGATATGACTGACATCTCATACAGATTAATGCTTCTTACTCTCTTTCTTTAGGACTTTTTTTTTCCCCCATGAATAAAACCTCAAATTGACAGCTGTCTTAGTCCATTTGGGCTGCTGTAAGAAAACACCATAAACTGAGTAGCTTATAAACAACAGAAATTAGTTTCTCAGAATTATGGAGGCTGGTAAGTCCACAATTAAGACACTAGCAGATTTGGGTATCTGCTAAGGACCCACTTTCTGGTTCATATAGTCTTTTCACTAAAATAGTGGAAGGGACTAACAAGCTCCCTTGGACCTCTTTTGTAGGGGCACTAATGCCATTCACAAACACTCTGCCCTCATAAACTAATCCCTCCCAAAAGCTTCACCTCCTAATACTATCATCTTGGGGGTTAAGATTTCAACCTATGGATTCTGGGGGACACAAGCATTCAGACCATGATAACACCACTTGGTATAGTAATGGCATTTGTGAAGTGTTTCCATTTGTTTTTATTGTTTTGTTCTGTTTTCTGCGTAATGTTCCTTTGCTTTTTGTCTCTTAAGATTTCTGGAACCAATACAACTAAAAAGTAGTGGAGCTTCTGATTGAGACTTAATGGTGCAAATAGAAGTGTTTTCCTGTCTCTATCCTGTGATTAAGATTTCTTCAGGGGCTGGGATTGTGGCTCAGCGGTAGAGCGCTTGCCTAGCACATGCGCGGCCCGGGTTCGATCCTCAGCACCACATAAAAATAAAGGCATGTGTACAACTAGAACAAATAAATAAATATTTTTTTAAAAAAGATTTCTTCAGGGAGAAAACAAAAATGTTTAGTATATACAAGAGGGTTAATAGCTTACTTAATATGGGAAGCATCTTATTATCCCAGTAGAAAATTGAGCAAAGGATAGGAACATTTTGCCCTCACTCTCACTTATCTCTTTTTCCTTCTCTCATGCTTATACAAGCATGTGGCCAATAAACCTGTAAATGGTTTTCAACCTGCAAACACAGTTGTTAGACCACAAATCTTTACTACCGCTCCTCCCTAAAGTCCTCCTAAAATGTCAGTAAAGAATTAAAAATTAGCCGGGCGCGGTGGCGCACGCCTGTAATCCCAGCACTTTGGGAGGCTGAGGCAGGAGGATTGCGAGTTCAAAGCCAGCCTCAGCAATGGCGAGGCACTTAGCAACTCAGTAAGACCCTGTCTCTAAATAAAATACAAAAAAAAGGGCTGGGGATGTGACTCAGTGGTCAAGTGCCCCTGAGTTCAATCCCCGGTACCACAAAAAAAAAAAAAAAAAAAAAAAAGAATTAAAAATTCAAACCAGAAGGGGCAGAAATTTAAGCTGGTAGTGGTGAGAACCAGAAACCGGTTGATTCTTCCTACAGAATATCAAAAAGCCTCAGAAATTGGAGGCCTCAGGTATCTCAGAAAGTAGGGATGCAGGTGGGTCTGAACACAGACTTGGTTATACATTTGTGTTAGATGTAGTAGGATGCCCCAGTCTTTCCTTACCCTACTCTGCGGGAGACTAAAGGTTTATTATGTGGAGACAGCATGTTAGCCTGTGGTTTCTCTGGCTCCCAGCTCCACTCACACAGAACCCTAGCAGCCTGGCCTATACCACCTAAGCCAGAATATTAGAGGGCTCTTTTCTGGAGAAATGTATTACCCAAGAGAGAAGATCTACACATAGCTTAAGGTTCACTCATGGTGCAATACCGTAAATCTCTAACTGCTACATTATACTCAAACACTAATAGCCTAAACATCTAGTGTTAGGGGATTACTTAACTCATGACATATTACATTAAAAAAGAATTCTAAACAGCACTTCAAATGATAAAAAGATTATATAATACAATGATTCTTTAAATTTTTAAAAGTGTATAGTTTATTTTATTATATAATTCTTTGATACCATAATTCCACTTTAGGAATCAATCATTAGGAAATAATGAGATTCACATAAAGCTGTGTGTATAGCATGTTTAGCCTGGGTTATTTAAAATTGGGGAAAAAATAGAAATAACTTAGTTGTTATTTTTGTTGTTGGTGGTACTGGGGATTGAACCCAAGGGCACTTTGCCACTGAGCCACATCCCCATCCCTTTTTGTTAACTTCTTTGAGACAGGGTCTCACCAAGTTGCTAAGGACCTCACTAAGTTGCCAAGGCTGGCCTTGAACTTGCGATCCTCCTATTTCAGCCCTCCAAGTTGCTGGGTTTACAGGCATGCCCCACTAATAGATTTTTAACAATGGTGGCTTGGTTAAATGAATTACATCTATACATTAGAACTCTGGATAAAATCCTTCTTTATTTAATGACAGACTCTCCTTATTTTTTATTTACATGTTTATATTTTATTAAACTAAGCAATAGGCAGCAAAGCCATGTATATATTGCAAGCCCAATTTTATTTTAAATATGTATAGATACATATTTTCATCAAAATGTTGTTGTTTAGTTCAAAGAGATAGTGTTCTGGGTAGTTTTTTTACATTCTATGTTTCTTTGTACTTTCCCAGTTTTCTATAATAAGGGTTAAAACTATTATGGAAATTTGAGTAGAGACAATGGTGTGATAACTCTGAAATGCCCAGCTTCAATGATGTTGATCATTTTGCCAATCTCATTTTGTCTATCCTGATGCCTCCTTTTTTGAGGGAGAGGGCTTTTTTTTTTTTTTAAGTCTTTTAAAGTACATCCCAAACATCACATTACTGCACCTATACATACTTAAATATGCATTACTGATAAGAACTTTCAAAACATAAGCATATGCCATAATCATGTCTAATAAAGTTATCTTATTCCTTAATATTTATTTGGATTGCCTTAAAGATCTCTCTTTGAATCAGGATCTAAACAAAGTCCACACATTTGCATTTGGTTATTATATCTCTTGAGTCTCCTTTATCCCAAACATTCCTGCCTGGCTTCCTTCCCCCTCCCACCTATCACGCACTTTAGAGGAGGGGTCTTTGACTTGTTGAGAAATATTTCCTGAAGAACGATCCATATAGTGTGTTTGGCTCTTTGCTTCTTCATGGTATCCTGGTTCTTTATTCCCCATACTTCTAGTAAACCGGTAATCAGAGCTAGAGGACAGATTATATTCAAATTAGACTTTTCTAGGCATGAATACTTTGTAGACACTGGTGTGCTTATCACAAGGACATAATGTTTTGTCCCACGTTAAGTGATGCTAAAATTGAGTGGTGGATTGAGTTGATATCAGGCTTGTCCTCATCCCTTTCAAGTGGCTTTCCTAGCTCTTGATAGTGCTAGATCTGTGATTTCACAGAAGTTGCAGAATGGTGATTTGCCCCGACCCAGCTAATTCTACTGCTTCTGTATTTATCATCTGAAATTCTTCTTAAAGAACACAGTGAACGTTTAGTTTATTTTATTACAGCTTTTTTTCAGTGTTATTCTAAAAGAAGAAGAAAAGATAAATTCAAAATTGTGGAGAGCCATTGAAGCTCCAATTTTAGGATACAGTCAAATCTAAGCTTCACTACAGTGTAACCTTAGGCAGGTTACTTGCTCTGTTAGCCTAACTTTCCTCATTTGTAAATTGGGGATGCCACTACCTACTTTGTAGAGTTACCATAAAAATTAAGTGGAGGTTTGTTTGTTTTTGTTTTTATTTTTCAGTCCTCAGGTTCAGTGCTCTGCCACTGAGCTACATCCCCAGCCTGCCATAAAAATTAGATGAGATAATATATTTAAAATAATTAGCAGCATGCTGGTTACCTGTTAGGTGCTCCCAATATATGTTAGTTCATTCATTCAATAAATATTTATAGGGGTTTACTATATGCAGGCACCATCCTGAGTTTGGGATAGACTTATAAGCAAAACAGACAGAAACTCTTGTCTTCATGGAGCAGGGTTGAGTATAACAAATAATAAACATAAGAAGTAATTATGTAGGATGATAAGCAGTGGGGGAAAAAAAGGAAAGCTGTGCAAGGAGGTAGCAATTGGGCAGGAAGTGCAGGATGCAGTATTAGATTGGTCAAGATAGGTATCATTTGAAAGATGAGATTTAAGTAAAACTGCAAAGGAGTGAAAGATGTAAGGGTTAAGCAGGTGTTGGGAAGTACAGTACATGCAAAGGGAACTGCTACAGCAAAGGCCTAAGGTTGGAAATGTGTCTAGCACATCCAAAGAATGGCCAGGAGGAAAGTGATAGGAGAGGATGTCAGAGAAGAAGGTCAGATCACTATGACCTTTTATGACCATTTGAAGGACTTTGGATGATTATTCTGTGAGATGCATCAAAAAACTTAAATGAATTAATGGATAGATGTGTGATAGAACAATTATGGCAGAATATTTAATTCCTTCAAATTTTCAGTATGTTTGAAAATTCTTATAAAAAAACATTGAAAGAAAAGAAAACCTAAATACAACCCTTATAATATCATTTTATGGAATAAATTTCTAACTTGTCACTGAGAAATGTCCCATAAAGAAATTCTACATGCAAATCACATTGTCTCACTTTCATTATAGGCAAAATATACTTCTTTGGAAAGAACCTGAAAGATAAAACCTAAGATTAAAATATGTAAGCATGTAGAAGCCTGAAACTTTTTTTTTTTTTTTTTTTGGTACCAGGGATTGAACCCAGGGGCCTAACCCTGAGCCATATCCCCTGCCCTTTTAACCCTTTTCTATTTTTTATTTTGAGACAGAGTCTCACTAAGTTTCTGAGTTTGGCTTTGAACTTGCAATCCTCTGCCTCAGGGATTACAGATATGTGCCACCCCACCCAGCCATATTTTCTGTATAATACAGTAAATGCCAGTGTATAGGCACAAATAAAACAGTAAAAAAATTATTTTGGTCATTCTGCTATGTTTTAGAAATCTAGGACTCATGGGCCAGAGTGATCACAATAGATATATTAAGAAGTGCCCTAATTGTAGCTAAATTTTGAAGGTAAAACCAACAGAATTTTGAGAGCAATAAATATCAAGGATGACTCCAAAGTTTGTGGTTGGTGGTGTGAGCAACTTGGGCATGTATGTTAAGAGGAATGGAACTGGATTCAAATACCCAAGAGGGTGAGTGTGAATAGAGAAGAAGACCAAGAACCAAGACCTGGGGCATTTCAACATGTAGTTGGAGACGAAAGAAGAACTAACAAAGGAGACTTAGAAACATCAAGCAGTGAGGGACAAGGAAAGACCTTTGGTATCCTAAAAAGACATTTTTTAAATATGTCTCAAAGAGAAGGGAGTTTTCACTGTTTTGTGTCAAATGCTATTAATTATCCCTGCTCCTAAGTTGTCCCTTTTTCTACTTATGTTAGCTAAAAATTTTAAATTGGAAATTGTCTTAAGGGTGGTTATAGTAAAATCATAAAATTCATCTAAGCTTTTAATGAGTTTTAAACTTCAGGCAAGGTAAGACATGAATCTATTCTAGATAAAGCAAAAGATGATTCCTTAATATCTGTAACATCCATGTGCTTTGCAGGAGTCCTGAATTCCACATTTCCGTGGTTCCTCAATCTCTTTGATCATCTGCCATGTGTTGATTAAACAAAACCCTGAGGATACAACTGAGTGCAAAGCATAGGAAGCTTGAAATTTTGTAAGGAGGTTTCATAAACTTGTATAAGAGTTAAGTAATAAAAAATTAGTTTGAATTTCGAGTGTGGAAGATTTGGATTCAGACCAATCATTTTACATGTTTTTGAAAGTACCATAATTTATAAAGTAACTTAAGCGATGGATGGGTTGTGATCTTTTTTCATGGTGGACTAGAATGAGATTACCAAACCCTTTTTGTTTGTATTCAAAGGCTGCTCTGGTTACATTTCTCAATAGACTTTGAAACTGTTCGGTCTTCACACTTTTCCTGGCCTGTCATTTCAAATGTTTGCCTTTGGTATTCTCTTTTATGATGTTTTTTATAAGTAAATCATTTTGTTGTTTACGTCTACTAACTTTTAAATATATAATTCTTTTAATTTTGTCAATGTTTTATCTTGTAACGGCTGAATTCTCACCTCTATTGTGCTAAACGCTCTTTTTCTTAAACTTTTCTAGCCTTGGAAAGGCAATTACCTTTTAGATCTGATGACTGCTTTGAGGGGATCGAGGGCTGAATACTCTGAACTATCCTTAACTTAAAACCTCAAGATATGTTGTCACAGAATTGATGCAGAGTGACCTACATAAAATTATCGTCTCTCCTCAACCACTCAGCTCAGATCATGTCAAAGTTTTTCTTTATCAGATTTTGCGAGGTAAGATTTTCTTCATGAAGAAAAAGGCAATGTCATGGTATAAATGAAATGTTTGCTGAACTTTAATCTGGCCTTCCAAGACTTTCTTATTTCCTAAAGACCCTTTCTTTTGGACCAAGTTGTATTTCATCATTTTTTTAAAATATTTATCTATTTGCCTTAGTTATACACAATGCAATACATTTATGTTTACGTGGTGCTGAGGATCGAACCTGGGCCGCGCACGTGCTAGGCGAGCGCTCTACCACTGAGCCACAACCCCAGCCCATATTTCATCATTTTTATATTTGATGTTATGTAATGGCAAATAGTTCTTATTTTCATGATAGAAGAGAAGGCCCAGTGAATTTCACTGGGCAGTTGAATGGGTTAATCTAGGAAGGCAAATAAGCAGAGTGGTTTGTCTCAAATCCACTTAAGAAGTCTTTAATTCTCTACAGAGGATGAGTATGTGGTATCAGATGACTAAATTTAAAAATGACTGTATTTCCTATGGGTGAAATGCATCTTGCAAGCCAATAGTAGGTGTACTTGTCATACTATTGGTTAGTATACTAAATCCAACTCTAGGGAAACAAATAAACCTTAAAACCAAAGCAGAAAGAGGAGACCAATAGAAAAATTTTGCCAGCTAAATAACTCCAGAATGACTCATTTAGAGCATGGACTTAGCTGAGCACAGTGGCATATACCTGTAATCCTTATAGCTTGGGAAGCTGAGGCAGGAGTTCAAAGCCAGCCTCAGCAACTTAGCAAGGCCCTAAGCAACTTAGTGAGACCCTGTCTGTAAATAAAATATAAGAAAAGGTTGGGTATGTGGCTCAGTGGTTAAGTGCCCCTAGGTTCAATCTCTGGTACTTTTTTTTTTTTTTTTTTTTTTTTTTTAGTTTTAGGTGTACACAATATCTTTATTTGATTTTTATGTGGTGCTGAGGATCAAACCCAGTGCCTCATACATGCCAGGCAAGCATTCTACCACTGCGCCACAACCACGGCTCCAATCTCTGGTACTTTAAAAAAAAAAAAAAAAAAAGCATGGACTTAACTAAGAAACCATTTAGGCCAACATAATGGATGCCGCTTCTGCCATCAGTTGTATCCTTCAAAATTTGCTGTTACAAGTGAAGAATTATTTAAAGCTGAAACAGCTTTGTTATCTAGTAAAATAATTTTTTTCATAAAATTAAGTGATTCTTTAAAGAGATTGAAAAGCATCTCCCAAAAGAATTAAAATGCATAAGCAATATTAAAACTGGAAAGATCACCTATCTACAATAGGTGTTTATATTCTGTAGTAGGGGGAAATGGAGAAGATTATTGGCTCTTTTTATACTCGTGGAAAAATATGATTTGCTACATTTTATTTAAGAAGAAGAAAAAGAAGATGATGACTCCTCAACCTGAGGCTGTTAGCAGTGCCAAAGCCCTAATCTTTTTTTTTTTTTTTTTTTTTTTTTTTTTTTTTTTTTTGCACCAGGGATTGAACTCAGGGGCACTCGACTACTGGGCCACATCCCCAGCCCTTTTTTGTATTTTATTAGAGACAGGGTCTCACTGAGTTGCTAAGTGCCTCGCCATTGCTGAGGCTGGCTTTGAACTCGCGATCCTCCTGCCTCAGCCTCCCAAAGTGCTGGGATTACAGACATGCGCCACCGCGCCCAGCTAGCCCTAATATTTTAAGATGTCAAAATTATTTAAAAAGTAATGACCTACCCTCTTGATTCTCAGTGGTAGAGAATACTACTAACACACATGGACAGGCTCCTCAGTTTGTCATATCAGTGAAAAAATCTGTCCTAGGAAAGACTCCCTGTTGCTTAATGGAAATTATTTTGTTGAAGTAGGTTCAGAATCACAGGTTAAGATTATCAGTACCAGAACTTCACTGGCGACACTGATAAGCAATTCAAGGATATTGGTATGGTCAGTCTTAACGCTTGGGTGTCTGAGAGCCTTCTCTGTGTTTAAATCTATGTACTAGTTTAAATTACAAACAATATCGCTTAGAATATGCACACCTTTCATGATTTTTCTGTAGCAAAATTGGTTTTTTGAGAGGGGACTGAGTCAAACTTTAATAATAATATTCATTATGCAGTTATTTAGGGAACAATTTTAAATCCTCTACTCTGTAACCTTCTTAGGCTTATCCAGAATTATTGGTTGACTAAAAGGAATTAAACATCTGCAATTAAATCTGTTCATTATTTCAGGTTTGAAATATCTCCATTCAGCTGGCATTTTACATCGAGATATTAAGCCAGGGAATCTTCTTGTGAACAGCAACTGTGTTCTTAAGGTATCTTTTTTCCTTTTTAAAACACTAAATTTAGAATTATAATGAATAATAGAGAAGTTGATATCTTTTGAGACTGTTCTGTTGTTAAAGAAAGTGTATAACAGAAAAAATATTAGAAGACATTTTTAGCTTTTACTAGATGAGAATGGAATGGGGCCCTTTAGGAAAACCTGTCTACATTTTTGCACAGCTAACATTTCTGTATGCTATTTGACTGAGGTAGCAAAGTAGGAAGTAGAAATAAGTTTAAAAATGAAAATGAGCCGGGCATGGTGGCGCACACCTGTAATCCCAGGACTTGGGAGGCTGAGGCAGGAGGATTGTGAATTCAAAGCCAGCCTCAGCAGTGGCGAGGCATTTAGCAATTTAGTGGGACCCTGTCTCTAATAAAATACTAAAAAGGGCTGGAGATGTGGCCCAGTGGTCGAGTGCCCCTGAGTTCAATCCCTGGTACCAAAAAAAAGTGAAAATGGTAGACCATAAAAAGTTATATACACCTATCAAGTGTATTTCCTCAGTATATCATAGCCAATCCTCAGTAATTCCCCTGAAGAAAAATGGATTACAGGGTTGATTATATTTAGCATTCCAGAAAGCATTAATTTTACTTCTCTCCCTAGTCCTACTTCCCATTGTCCCTTGTTATAGAGGCTCACAATAGCAAAATCCACATATGTGCATTTCCCTACCTCTAATACAGATATATATTGGCAGACCGCCTGAATAATGAAAGGTCTATCATGTTTTTCCTCATCATAGAAATTAGAGATAAGCCCTTTTTGGAGGACTGTGTCATCTCAGTGTATGCAAATAAAAATTCCATTTATTTCTTGAGTGGTTACAGTATTATATGGTACTTCAGTCTACAGTAATTATTTTTACCATTTCAATGATACATTTGAAAGAACTATCTTTTAAATGTTACCTACTTTAAAAGTAATCAAAACTATTGTTATTAGTTAGTTTGTTGACAGTTAAACTAAGCATTAACAATTTTAAATGAAGAAATAAATTTCTTTTTTTTTTAATTTAATTGCTTTCTTTGAACTGTGAACCAGTTCTCTTTAAAAGCCAGTGAGTTGTAGTGCATATGAATGAAAATTCGTAATAGCCTTGAAGAGTTCAGACTTTAACTCTAGTGAGTTAAAAACCAGTTTTTCATATTTTCCTCAAAAATGGCAGTAGTTACAATTCATCCTTTTCTAAAACATTAAAAACTTTATAGTTAGGAATTCTTTGTCCTGTTCATACCAAATCAGTCATATGACAACTTAAGCTAGTTCATTCTTATTTGGGTTTTTGGTTTGATGCCTTTACAGAGGATTTTGTATAGAACCTGTCATGCCTGATGCTATTAACTGCTTGAAGTCCATTTTCCAAATCATCTATTATGGTATTGTAACCTCTGGCTACATAAATGGGTAACTAAAGGAAAATGTCATTTATGGATATACAACACAGATCAGAACAAACTGAAATTTTGTTCTGTTCCTTTGACTCATCCTAGAGGTTTGCTTTTAAAAAGCCAGAGTAATGTGTAAAGCTATAGACACTAATTCTGTTCTCTCAAATATACAAATTAATTGAAGATAATTATAACAAAACATTTTCTTTAAATTAGTCTCCCGTCTTTTGGAGGGGCTGTGGGTATGGTGCTGGGGGTTGAATAAAAGAGTGCTCTACCACCAAGCTACATCAAGAGCCCTTTTTATTTTGTCATGAGACAAAGTCTTATTTTGCCCAGGTTGGCCTTGAACTTGCAATCCTTCTGCCTCAGCTTTCTGAGTCTCTGGGATTATAGGGATGTGCCACCATGCATGGCTTCTATTCATATTTTGAGTATATTTTTTTTCCTATTAAGCAAAGTTGGATAATTTTGCTGGAAATCCTCAGTATCTTTTTAGTTATTTGATCACTGTAAGTTTCTTACTTTGAGCTCAGATTGTCTTCCATTTGCTAACAACAACAACAACAAAAAGTACTCAGGATCAGGCTGATGTTTTCAAAGGGCTTTGCTTTATGACAAAAGACATTGTTCAATGGGTATTTGGTTGGGTTTTCTCCTAAAATGTAAATGCAAGAAAGAATTTTAAGTTTTTACTTTGATTTTGTTTTGTTTTGGTTTTGGTACCGGGGATTGAACTCAGGGGCACTCAACCACTGGGCCACATCCCCAGCCCTTTTTTGTATTTTATTAGAGACAGGGTCTCACTGAGTTGCTAAATGCCTCGCCATTGCTGAGGCTGGCTTTGAACTCGTGATCCTCCTGTCTCAGCCTCCCAAGTGCTGGGATTACAGGCGTGCGCCACTATGCCCGGCTGTTTTGTTTTAAAAAGATGTCCTAAAAAACCATGGCCTAGTAATAACTTTTTTAAAAAATATTATGTTATTTGAACACTAACCTTTGGGATGATGTGATAAATTTGGTCGTTTTTGTTATGATTTTTCTGTTGTCTGGAAATTTTTCTTCATTATTAAGTTTTTTTAAATGTTGGCTTCATACTGACTCATCCCCACTTGCACACATGCATTCATTTGGTGTAACCAAAGTTGATTCAAGTCAGAAAGAGCGATTGCCAAAAATTATGGGTAAATTTTGTTTTATTTAAAGCAGTAGTTTTCAGACTTTTAAAAATATTCCAGAACCCCTTTTCAAGTTCTGGCACCTCAACTTAGAAAACAGATTTAAAACATTATTTTACCACCTCTAATATTGACTTGTAAAGTTAATTAGAGAGAACACTGGAGCTTATATGGTCTTTACTAGCTCTTCTCATCATCATTGTTTTCCCAATATCAAGAAAATCTCAATACTTGGAGATAGTAGTAGCTGCTACTGTGGCCTTGTTGTAGTTTATTAACAGATAACTTACAACCTCAGGCTACTTTTCAATTAAATAGAAAGAAAAGATTTATTTGTAGGTCTGTATAGAAACTAACCAGTCTGTCAGCTTGTCACTTTTTTTCCTTTTTTTTAAATTATTACTGGGGAGGGGCTGGGGTTGTGGCTCAGTGGCAGGGCGCTTGCCTTGCACGTGTGCGGCCCGGGTTCGATCCTCAGCACCACATAAACATAAATGCATTGCATTGTGTACAACTAAAGTAAATAAATAAATATTTTTTTTTTAAATTATTACTGGGGATTGAGCCCAGGGTCTTGCACATGCTAAGTACTTACTCTAACACTGAGCCGTACATTCAGCCAGTCTTTCTTATTAACTGTGTCTCTAGATTCTAACATACTATCTGAAACATAACATTTAAATATTCATGGTATGAAGAAATGAACCTAGTAGCATTAGTATTCTACTACATTTTGACATGCACATATTTGAGTGTGAATTAGTATTTTAAATGGATAGGTGTGACATTTGAATAAAGTGTTTTATGGAACTCCTGAAGTATTTCATCAGAATTGGATTCAACAGGACTCAGTTTGAATCACATAACTTCAAAGAAATTTTTGAATATATTGTACATATAAAATAAAAATGGCAAACAGTCTTAACTCAGGAAGTCTTTAAGATATACCTCTTTTATCATACCTTCCTCTATAAGCCTGTCTTGAAAATAGTTTTGTTTCTACATTAAAACTAGAAATATGCTTTAAACTGTGTTTTATTGTTTTGTTTCCATTTAATTAACAGTTGAAAACAGATTGAAGGATGAGAATATTTTTTAAAATATTTATTTATTTGTTTGTTTTAGTTGTACACAATGCCTTTATTTTTACGTGGTGCTGAGGATTGAACCCAGGCCACACACGTGTTCTGGCCACGCATGTGCTAGGCAAGCGCTCTACCGCTGAGCTACAACCCCAGCCCCAGATGAGAGTATTTTTAAGATGCATCATTTAATATAGAAACATTGAAGTTTGAGACTTTTATTCTCTCTTATCTGAATAAAACCAGGTTGTCTATTGACACAAATGCACTCTACTTGTATCATTAAAAACTTTTTAAAGTTCAGGGATCTGTCAAGGTTCTTTGTTTTGTTTTTTGTTGTTCCATGTGCAGCTGTCTACTGATAATGTTTTGATTGTCTTTTCTATTTAGATTTGTGATTTTGGATTGGCCAGAGTGGAAGAATTAGATGAATCCCGTCATATGACTCAGGAAGTTGTTACTCAGTATTATCGGGCTCCGGAAATCCTAATGGGCAGCCGTCATTACAGCAATGCTATTGACATCTGGTCTGTTGGATGTATCTTTGCAGAACTACTAGGACGAAGAATATTGTTTCAGGCACAGAGTCCCATTCAGCAGGTGTGGTTTCACTTTAAGGCTTTAGTAGCTTTGAATTCTACTACAGAGTTGAGGGGAAAAACCATCTTGCACATGTCTTGGGCTTATCCATTGTACTGTCTAATTTGCTTTTAGCAGATTCAGGTTCACTTAAAATTCAGAAAGTTACAAACTCAAAGATTACAAAGAGATTCATTTTGTAACATGAGCCTATTAGAAGAAGTGTTGACTTTATTACATTCACTGATGCATATAGCAGCAGACTCTGCTGTAACAATTTGCACAGGTATAATCTTCAGTTGTTAGAGGGTTTCTCTTCTTCCTAACTGAATGGCTCTGACTTGAAGATGTATTTGGTGACTTTATGTACTTATACTTCGTGCTTAGAATATAAATTTTTACTGATTTCTTTAAATTTGAACGTTGAGAAATTTTCTAATCATTATTATAAAATGTAGCTTTAAGAAATCATTCGTGGGGAGGGGGTGTGGTTCAATGGTAGAGCACGTGCTTAGCACACTTGAGGCCCTGATTTCATTCCCCAGCACAGAGGGGAATAAAACTAAAACAGAAATTATTCATGTTGCCTCAGGTGTCCTTTATACTAATTCATCAATGCACGTCTTTTCTTAGGATATAGCTTAAGTATTTTTTATTCATAAATTTTAATAGTATTACTTGCATGAAAATAATATAACAACAATGAGCCCAAATTGTAGAATCTGATGGATGGGTTCAAAATTAGCTCTTAGTATCAGTTACATCTTGGGCAAGTTACTTAACCTCAGTGACCCTCTTTTTAACTAAAATTTTTTTTCTTTTCTTTTTTTGTTTTGTTTTTTGAGGGGAGAATCTCTAAGGCTAAAAATTAAAAGTTAAATAAACTAGTAAAAAAAAAAAAAAAGAAGAAGAAGAAGAAGCCAGGCGCAGTGGTACATACCTGTAATCCCTGCGCTTGGGAGGCTGAGGCAGGAGGATTGCGAGTTCAAAGCCATCCTCAGCAATGGAGAAGCACTTAGCAACTCAGTGAGACCCTGTGTCTAATAAAATACAAAAAAGGGCTGGGGATGTGGCCCAGTGGTTGAGTGCCCCTGAGTTCAATTCCTGGTACCAAAAAAATAAAATAAAATAAACTAGTAAAGCTGAAAATAAGGCGTGGCACATAGTAAGCACACTCAGTAAATGTTAACGTTATGATGGTAGTGATATGCCAGGATGCTAGGGATATAGCAGTCAGACAAAAGTTATTTCCTGCTTTTGTGAAACTGTCACATAAGACATAAAATAAGTATGCCAATAAATTAACCCCAAGTAATGATAAAGTCTGCGATGAAAAAAATCACACCAGGTTTAAAATAGAAAATGATGAGGGAGTATGGCAGCAATAAAGGATTCTCCAAGAGGATAATATTTCATTCACATGAAATGAGAGAGTAAGATGCTAGGGAAGAGTGTCCCTAGAAGAAGGAAGGAGGACAATACAACCATCATAATAAAGCCCCTGAAGCAGGAACAAGTATGGCATGTTAGAGGGATGATAGGATCAAAGAGTTTGTAGGAAATGACATCAGAGGGAAAGAGAAAGAACCTGCCAGTGAAGCATTTTGAGCAAGGAAGTATTAAGATTTGATTGAGCCTAGATTAAATTGACCTCAGTGATTAAAAAATTATCAGATGCATATAATACATAATCTAAGGTTGACTACTATTGACAATATCTACTATTCGATTTCTTTAGGAAATAGAGTTTAACAGATTTGCCTGTAAGACTATCTTATCTGAATATAACAAACTATCATAAAATGAATGTGATAGGATTTAAACCTTTTCATTGTTATTGTTTTTATTTAAGCTTTTCTGTATATAACATACTAACTATTGAACAAGAATGGGTTGATGCTAAAAAGAGCTTGGAAAGAAAAGTGAAGCAACTGGAATATGGGATTCATATATCTCATTTTCTAGAGAATTCATAGGTCTGAATCTGAATCGCTGGAGGAGAACTCATCTATTGTCAGTGTGATCTAGAGTGAAAAAATTTATATGTAAAAAGTCTAACTTGAACACAGATGTAGTTATTTTTTCTGTTGCATTTTCTCTGTATCTTTGAAAAATAACTACCCTAAGTGCTGAAGAGCAGACTTCATAAGTGTCTCCCATGGATCCAATCAATTTTAGACAACTTCCTGAATGTTTCCATAAGCCAGTCATTTCCTTTTGCCTTTAGTGTAGTTGCTAGAGACCCAAAAATATTGCCTCCATACTTTCCCAGAAAGTTTTGTATAGAGATCTAATTTTTATAGAAATCAAGTTTCTCAAGTATATCCTTTATCCTGGATGGCAGTGATAATGATGGCTACCCGTTGGTTTAGATATGTGCAGAAAACTGTTTTCTGGGTAAGAATTTCCCATCCTAGAAGAATCTGAATGAAATGTTGTTTTTGTTTGTTTGTTTTTTAAGTTGTAGATGGAAACAATACCTTTATTTTATTTATTTATTTTTATGTGGTACTGAGGATTGAACACAGTCAAGCTCTCCACCACAGAGCTACAAACCCAGCCCCTATTATTGTTAATTAGTTTATAAAATTAGAACAGTTGTAACACTACAGGAAATTCATGGTTTGCTACCTACAGGGTTTGTATGTGAGAAGACAATTTTATTGCTTTCTTTTATTGTGTCCAGCTAGCTAAGTGTGACCTTATGCAGTTTCATAGTTTTCTAAGTACCACAGTTTTCTGCCAGTGTAAGAGATTTTTAGCATGACTAGAATGTAAAGGGTGTGTAGTGGCCCAAACATAAGAGTTTATCTTTCATTTCGGGTCAGAATGTTTTGAGTAATTATTAAGCCATACAACTGGTTACTGGATTAGCTCCTCCATGAGCTTAAACGCTCCTGAAGCATCAGAATTCATTCATTAACTGTTTGAAAGGACAGTTATTAACCACCATCAGAAGAAAAGTTCAACTCCACAAAGATTGTAGATGTTATAACAACATAATAGGCCAGGCATGGTGGCATGCACCTCTCATCCCAGCAACTCAGAAGTCTGAGGCAGGAGGATCACAAGTTCAAGTCCAGCCTGGGCAACTTAGTGAGACACTGTCTCAGAATAAAAAATAAAAAGGACTGGGGATGTAGCTCAGTGGTAGAGAGCTACTGGGTTTGATCCCCAGTACCACCAAGAAAAAGGGCATGCAGATACAGACTCCTAAATGATGATAGCCTTAGAATGCCACGCTTGCCAAACATATATTTTTTTATCATGAATCCCCAACAAATATCTTTATGGGGTCTTGGTATGTTTTTGTTGAATAGGCCAGAAGTGAAAGTAGAGACTCTTGCAAGGTTAGTTAGTCTAGAGCTTGCTTTAAGGTTTTTCCCAAAACTTGGTCCTTGTTTCTAAGGCTGTTATTTAAGAGTAATGATTGTTTCTGTAATCTTATTACCCATTTGTACTTCATGTTTCTTTTTAGTTGGATTTGATCACAGATCTCTTGGGCACACCATCACTGGAAGCAATGAGGACGGCTTGTGAAGGCGCTAAGGCACACATACTCAGGGGTCCTCATAAACAGGTAAAAGGGGGAAAGAGAGGTCTTTACCTGGTAACTGGGCAGAGTTTCTCTTCTAAAAGAATAATGTATTAAGAACTTTTAAACAAAGGTATTACTTGTAGGTTTTATTTATTTTTTGTATCATAACCCTAAAAAAAAAAAAAAAAGTTCAAAACTTGCCAAACTGAATAAAATATGGTCATTTCCAATCATATAGGGGAAAAATACATATTTTTGTAGCACTTCTGCCAATAAATAACCTCTGGCTTTGTATCTCCTGGTTTATTGATACATCTGAGAAAAGTTACTGACAACGGAGGTTTGACCTCAGTACATGTATATCAAGATGTCCTTTCCAAATACTGAGCCAGAATTCCTGGTATCTCTTTATTTCAGCCAGTAATGTGAAGCTGTTGCTTTGCATTCTTGCCACTAACACAAAATCAGAGAAAAGAAGAATAAAGAGAGATTGCTAGATTTGTACTGATCAGTATTACTTGGAACCAGCAAAATCACTGCTCAGAAAGACAAGATGGTTTTTATCTCCATCCTCTTGATTTAGCAGCATCTTTTAGAAGCACTTTCCTAATCCCCTTTGGGATTGCCAGTTAATTAATCCTCTGTGTCAATGTTGCTAAACAGCAGCCAAGACAGCAAGACTTTCTGAAAAGTTTCTAACCTGTGTCAGAATAGCTCAAAAGTGTGGGGAGTGGGCTGGGGTTATAGCTCAGTGGTAGAGTGGTTGTCTGGCAAGTCAGAGGCACTCGGGTTTGATCCTTAGCACCACATAAAAATAAATAAATAAAATAAAGATATTTACATCTACAACTAAAAAAAATTTAAATAGCTTAATGATGTAAAAAGTGAGTAAGGGAAATTACTTTACTTAGGAACACCAAACTGAAACAGAACAGATAAGGCTTGAACAGGATGAACTGGCAACTAATTTTCCTGGGCTTTTAGATAATCTGATTGATGGTACCAAATGACAGTTTGACACTCCTCTCAAATGGCCAGCCAACCATTTGGCTAAGCCCTCATCTTCCCCTGCAGTTCCCTCTCTAATTCTAGTGTGACTCCAGAGCTTGTGTTTTCATAGGCATAAAGGAAAGTGAGATTAAATGTGTTTTCTAAGACAATCCCAAGCTAATAAAGAGAGATATATGCTTGTAGTTTAAAGAGCCACCTAATGGATACATCTTTCTGTGATATTTAGCTTAGAACAATAAAATAATTTGAAATCCCAACACCCTTAGAAGAGTGCAGTTATTCTTAACCTAGAGGAAGGTTCTATAATGTAGAAGGAACTAATAAGATACATTGTGTTCCATTTATTAGCCGGCATCAGAAATATTAAGCTACTTTGTCAGTACCGCATGGAAAATGTATCCTTGGAAGTAGCAAAATAATTTTCCTCTTTTACTGATCTCATCAGGTCAGTAAATCTTACCTGGCTAAAGATAGATACACAGTAATGAAATGTGGTGAAAATCAGACACCCTTGGTGCCACCCTTCCATCTCTAGAGGAGTTTCAGGTATCACTAATGGTTGCCAGTTAATTAATCCTCTGTGTCAAAGAGTTGCTAATCAGCAGCCAAGACAGCAAGACTTTCTGAAAAATTTCTAACCTGTGTCTAGAACAGCTCAAAAGTGTGTGGGGGGCGGGATGCCTGGGGTTGTAGCTCAGTGGTAGAGTGGTTGCCTAGTACGTGAGAGGCACTGGGTTCGATCCTTAGCAACACATAAAAATAACTAAATAAAATAAATAAATAAATAAATAAATAAATAAATAAATTAAATAAAGGTATGTGTACATCTACAACTTAAAAAAAAATTTTTTTTAAGTGTGTATGGTAGCACATGCTTATAATCCCAGTGACTCAGGAGGCTAAGGCAGGAGGATCACAAGTTCAAAGCCAGCCTCAGCAACTTAGTGAGGCCACAACCCACTTAGCGAGGCTCTGTCTCAAAATAAAAAATAAAATGGGCTAGGGTTGTGGCTCAGTGGTAAAGCGCCCCTGGGTTCAATCCCCACCACCAAAAAAAAAAAGTTTATTGCACCAAAACTCATTGTGTACTCCTTTGCACATTGCTAGCAGGTGATTCCTTTTCTCTTAGAAATTATAAAATCTGACATTTGTAAAAATCTAAAGCTTTCAATTAAATAAACA
Organism: Tamias sibiricus; assembly: GCA_025594165.1. NCBI lineage: Eukaryota > Metazoa > Chordata > Mammalia > Rodentia > Sciuridae > Tamias > Tamias sibiricus. The sequence continues at coordinate 45,734,622 of CM046660.1, forward strand.
TAGTGAATGTCATATTTTCTAAAACATAGGCTAAGAAATGAAAAAGTCCCATTTTTCTTTAATTAAATAGGTTGATATGTGTAATAGAATACTTTCTTACACTTTTTTTTTTTTTTTTTGGTGGGGGGTGCTCAGTACTGGGTACTGGGGGTTGAACTCAGGGCCTTGTACAGACTAGGCAAGCATTCTACCTTTGAACTACCTCTCCAGTCCTTTCATATACATTTTTACATGAATTTGCCTCTTAACAGTAATGCCTCTTGAGATTTAATATTTTATTTATTTCTGAGTTTTCTGGTGGCCTTAAGGGATCACCACAGTAAAGGTTAGTGGTAGCCTTGGCAAATCTTGATGTCAGAACACTTTGACTTTAGAGAGAAACTGAGGGTGAAAATTAAGAGACCATTTCTGCCCAAAGCCTAAATAGCTATACTTTGCATAGACTTTACAATTTAATCTTTAGATGACCTTTCTTTACGATTAAAACTGTCACTAAAATAGTAGGAAAAGCCTGTTTTAGAAAATTACATAATATGACCAAGTGGGTTTATCCCAGAAATGAAGGATTGCTTATCTACAGAAAATCTAAATATTTTTATATAGCAAATGAGAAAATTCATGATTATCTGGGTGCAGAAAAGGCATTTGATAAGGTTCAATCCTTTTTAGGTCTTAACATCATAAGGAATCTTGACAAAAACTTATTGAAAAATTTTAAGTGAATTCCTTTTAAGCTTATAAACAAAGTAGAATGAGATAGATAACATATTACTACTTACATAAAATGAAAATGCATGGCCGGGCGTGGTGGCGCACACCTGTAATCCCAGCACTTGGGAGGCTGAGGCAGGAGGATCGCGAGTTCAAAGCCAGCCTCGGCACTGGCGAGGCACTTAGCAACTCACTGAGACCCTGTCTCTAATAAAATACAAAAAAAGGGCTGGGGATGTGGCCCAGTGATCGAGTGCCCCTGAGTTCAATCCCCGGTACCAAAAAAAAAAAAAAAAAAAAAATGCATGTACACAGAAAGAACATCTAACTTTTAGAAAACTCTCCTAGTAATCCTCAGTGAAGCTGCTTAGGTTAATTGAAGTCTTCATGGGGCAAGCTCTTACTATATTTATTCAAAATTACCTAATATTGGAATATTATTAGATTAATTATTTAAACTTGTGAGGACTACTTGTAAAAATTAAATTTAAGTCTTTTTAGGTTGAACTATGAAAAGGAAAAACTAAGCATGTTTTAAGTAGTTATCATTTATATAGCTACAATTTAGATGCAAATAACCATTTTTTGTTAGCAAATTTCTAATTACTATTAGAAATTATTACTATATACTAAGAAATGTCCTAAGCATTTCTTATATATTAGCTCATTAAATGCTCACAACACTATAATGTAACATTTTTATTCCTTTTTTACCCATGGAAGATGGGGCATTACAAAAGTTAAATAATAACATGCTTAACATTATAAACCAGATCTTAAAAACTGGTTTTTCTAATTTTAAAACCTGTTTCTAAGCTAGTATATATTGCCTGGCACCTACCTACACCTTCACAGCATATTTTCTAAACTTGCATATATAAGTAAGATTTAAGTACCTATAAAATAAAAATTGTAGAGAATTAAAGCCATCATCAAGTACCACCCTTAATCCCAGTCTTCTCTGTATTAGTTTGAGAATATCTTTCCAGGCACATTTTAAAAAAATATTTTATTATTAATTGTTGGTAGACCTTTATTTATTTTTATGTGGTGCTGAGAATTGAACCCAGTGCCTCACACATGCTAGGCAAACACTGTACCACTGAGCCATATCCCCAGCCTACATTTTTTTGATCAGTTTTGTTTTTCTTTTTCTTTTTTTTAATATTTTTAAGTTATAGATGAACACAATACCTTTATTTATTTTATGTGGTGCTGAGGATCGAACACAGTGCCTCACACATGTTAGGCAAGTGCTCTGCCACTGAGCCACAACCCCAGCCCCTCTAGGTACATTTTTTTCTGTTCATTTATTTAGACATATTTGTACAAACAAATATATGTTACTATTTGTTGGGATTTTTTAAAAATACAATATGTATGGGGTGGGGTGTGTACCTAGATATATATCTTTTTATATATCTATGTCTATATATACACATAAACACAAGGAGAACTTAGTTTTCTAAGAACTTACTTTCTTTTGGTACAAGAGATTGAACCCAGGAGCTCCCTACCACTGAGCTACATTCCTGACCTATTTTATTTTTTTATTTTGAGAGAGGGTTAAATTGCCCAGGCTAGCCTCAAACTTGTGATCCTCCTGCCTCAACCTCCTGAGTCATTGGGATTATAGGCGAGCACAACCGTGCCTAGTTGAATATCTTAAAGTCACAGATTACTGCCTCAAATTAATTTACTTGTATTGGCTAGTTAATACACATACTTCTGTGTTTTGTATTAGTCAGGACTCTGTCCAGTTCAAATTGACTTAAGCCAAAAAAAAAAAAAAAAAGGAACTTACAGCCTCATAAAACTAAAAAATCAATTGACTGCTAGAATTTGGGTTGTCAGACAATATTCTGTGTCAGGAATCTGACTCTCCTTTTCTGCTATGTATTTCCATGTTTTAACATCATTTTCAGACATCTTTTGCAAAAATGGAGCCAGCAGTCTAGACCTGTATCATACTACCATAGCAATCCTTCCGGAAAGAGCTTTCCAAATAGTTCCAGAAGAAATATTTAGAAGGTTTCTGATTCAGTTAGGAATGTGTTTGGTTACAGATAATAGAAAATCTTGCTTATAGTGATTTAAAGAAATTAGTTCATCTTTCCCTCATATTTTGAAGCTGATGTAGCAACTCACCTGTGTCAAGGTCTGTTTTTTTTTTTTTTTTTTTTTTCTTCTTACTTTCTACTCTTCCATCTTTAGAATGTTGACTTCATACTCTGTTGCTCATCACCTCATGGTCATAACATAACTGTAGCTTGTCTAGAAATTACATCCATATTCAAAAAAAAAAAAAAAAAGAAGGAAAAGGGAGGCACTGACCACTTCTGTCCCTTTCCCAGAAGCCTGCCTAGCAATTCTGCTCACTGCCAGCATCTAGAACTATGTCATCAGTGGCCTCACAGTTGCAAAAATGAGTATTTAGCTTTTCTAAATAATAAAGTCAGATAAGGGAAAAGAGGTTTGAGGGTCTGTGTTGGACTAGCCATTCCATTATCTGTCCCTAGTAAGTTTTAGACCACATTCCCATCCTGAAGCCAATCTTTGGTGCTTGGGAAATCATGTTATTTGATTGGTCAGGTCTCACTTGGGTGCCCATCCTTGGAACTGGGAGATTGAAATCAAGCCCAGCCAAACCACTTAGTTTGAGGGTAAAATGGGGATGGGTCATCAAAGGTCAGGGAATTCTTGGCAGACAGAAACACTATATGATATTTTTAATTTATTGTCTCTTTTTTACAACTCAGAATGTTAGAAGAAGAAAAGCTTAGCTTAGTGAAAATAGTCCTGTCTCCTGACAAGTACCATATCTTACATTTAATAGACTCACAGTATGTTAGAGTTCAGTTGATTCAAACTTGTTTTGTAGGTGAGGGATCTTTTGTATCCTCCTAGAGTACTTATTATAGTACACTGTATTGTGTGTATTCAAATAATGCTGTTGACCGATCACCACAACTTCTTTGCTGCCAGATAAGGTCTAAAACTTTTGTGTAGTTCAATAAAAACTCATAGGAACATCTGCTTAGGACACTTGCACAGCCTGGATGATTCCACTACAGCAACCAGCACTCTGCATTTAGCTTATGATGACTGTGTCATAATATTTAGGACCTCTCACCCAAGTCCAGAAACTCCTTCTTGCTTCATTTCACTAACAATTAATCATAGTCATTAATAAAGCACTCTTTATGACCTTTCCTGTCCTCTTGACTCAGCACTGGCACCCACAGACACTCCTCCATTACTGAGTGACTTATAAACTTACAGAACAAACAGAAAATAGACTGGTATTTTTAAAAGGGGGGGGGGATTTACATGTGGGAATGTTGGGAGAATTGGCAAAAACTTATTTCCAAATGAGTTATTTAGGTCTTATTTCTAAGCATTTGATTTATTTCTCTTATTCAAAGTGATTTTTTGTACTTAAGAGAAATACAAACTTTTAATAATCTATGGCTGGGCCTAACTGGTTTTGACCATAGTGGATGGTGAATTGGAGGGAAGAAAATAGAACTAGAAGTACAGCACCTCTTATACTCATCTTTCCTGTAAAGCCAGTGCTGGAAATTAAATTATTCATTTATTTTTCTGAAGAAGTATTGCCATTGCAACAAAGCTGTTCTAGGCTGAACTGACACTTAGTCTAATTTTTAATGTACTTGTTGGAGTATACTTCTGTAAGAAAGATTATATTCCCATTGACATTTTAGGTAGTCTTTACATCCCCTTGATTGTCTCAAGCAAGCCCACTGTCCCATATCCAGTCATCCTCAAGTCTCATAAATTTTGCCTTCTAATTCATTCTATATCCCCCATTATTAGTGTCTGGAACTACCTACTTTCCTGTCCTTTTTGCCTACCAGAGAGATCTTATCTATCTCTGTTGCTCCCACGCCAAACCAGGGCCTGGTATTTAGTGGATGCTAAATGATGAGCAGTATTGTTGGTAGGTAAGGATACTTCTATTGGTACAGTTTAATAGGTGAGAAATCCAAGGCTCTAGTGACTTACCCAAGTCTAATGATAGCACAGTTAGAATTTGAACCCATATCTTCTAGTAGTCATACAAGTCAAAAATAAGATGAGGAGCAGATTTACTTAGAGAGTGGAAAGGGAAAAATTGGTTATGGCGAGACATTTTGCTCTCACTGTTAAGAATTATCTGGAATTTGGCTGCCAACCTGCACAAGCCAGTGCAAAAGAGAACAGCTCTTCACAGTCAAAACAAAATCTTTAAAGAATATCAAATTACATTATTTTATATAATAAAGAAAACAAATTAAGTTGTAAGTTAAAAGTTATCCATCACTTCCCTCCCTTATTTTGACGAGTATAAATAATTAGGGACATACATATTTTTAAATGAGAAATACTTCTCCATCTGCAAACATGTAAATGCGCCAAGGAGGGCTGGGAGTGTAGCTCAGTGGTAGAGTGCTTGCCTCACACATGTGAGGCACTCGGTTTGATCCTCGGCACCACATAAAAATAGATAAATAAATATATTAAAAAATTAAATGTACCAAAGAGTAGTAAGTTGGTTTACAAACACTTGAATGCCCATTATATTTGGCTTCTGTGCATGTAATGCTTTCTAGTTGTAGTAATCCCATTAAGTCTGATACAATTGTAGGCTCCTCCACCCCAGCAGTGCAAGGGATTGAACCCAGGGCCTTGCACATGCTAGACAAGTTTTCTACCAGTGATATACATCCTCAGCAAGTGTGATACAATTTTAGAATAAAAGTAAACTTCTATCTAGTCCAGCCATCTCGATTCATACTTAAAGATACTGAGATTTATCTAATTAGTGACAAGACAGGACTAGAACACCCATTTAATCTCTGTATAGAGAATCAGAAGTTACCTCTGCAAACTTTTTTTTTTTTTTAAAACTGGGGATTGAACCCAGGGGTGCTTAACCACTGAGCCATATCCTCATCCCCTTTTTATTTGTTATTTCGAGACAGGGTCTTTAAGTTGCTTAGGGCCTCACTAAGTTGCTGAGGCTGACCTCTAACTTGAGGTCTTCCTGCCTCAGCTTCCTGAGAAACTGGTATTACAAACATGTGCCACCACACCAAATTTTCTCATTGTTGTTGGATTTTTCCCATGTGACTTTTGTTGGGAGGAAGCAGATATGTAAAATACTTGATATTAGTAGTTGTCATGCAGGATTCTGAGGCTGTGGTTGAGGTACAAGGAGACCTTCCAGTGTTCGGTTTCTAGTGTTGTAGAGAGCTTGACCAATGTGAAACCTGCTTATATTGCTGTTAATGTTGCTCTTTCTAGCCTTTAGATGATCAGATGGCAGTGGCTTTTTGCTTTTTGTGATATTTTGAATGTTTATCTACTAACAACCCAAAAAATACAAGACAAGATCACCACAGATACACAAGAGATTGCGTATAAAAGTTGTTTCCAGTTTGCCTGGAAGTTAGTATTGTTCTAGAGGTCAAATGCTCCCAAATAGAAACCAGAGTCTGTCTTTCTGTCTGTCTCTCTCTCTTTCCTCCCCTACCTTTTCCCCCTTCCCCCTTCTTGAGGTTCTTCTCTCCCACTAATAGACTACATTGATGTAGTAACAAATTATAAATAATTTGACTCAAAAAAGTAAAATAAGCAGAAGAGATCAGGGCCAGATGAAGATGATACCACTAGGTCCACATACATTAAGCTCCAGAAAACTATGAAAAGCTGCTCCAGCCTGAGATTATTTCCCAGAAGTTTAAGTTTTATGAGGAATCCCTGAAGAAACAGAGGATATAAGAAGTATTCAGAACTAATAAGAATAAATTAGGTTCAGATAAAATATAGTTTGTGGCTCTGAGCTGCTTCACTTTCCTAAGCAGAGTAAAGCTTAATACCACCAAAGATAATTATGTTTTTGGTTTTTGTTTTGTGGTGCTGGGGATTGAACCCAGGGCCTATGTGCATGTGAGGCAAGTGCTCTACCATGAGCTACATCCCCAGCCCAATAGGTTAGTTTCTTTTTTTTTTTTTTTTTAATATTTATTTATTTGCTTTAGTTGTATACAATGCATGTACTAATGTTACGTGGTGCTGAGGATCGAACCCGGGTTGCACACGTGCTAGGCAAGCGCCCTACTGCTGAGCCACATCCCAGCCCCAGGTTAGTTTCTTTAACAAAGGCTTTGACTTCGTTGTCATCTGAGCTGATTTTTCATAGACTTTGGCCTACCAGACTAGCTACAGAAGGTAGGAGGTAGTTCTAAACACCATTAGGAAAAAACAAAAACAAAAACAAAAAACATTATCCTACTAAGCAGTTAGTTTCTATAAAAAAAAAAAATAGTTTGACAATCAGTAATAATCAGGTCATGAATTTAGAATTTTTGTCACCTTCCTTGATTCTTCCTCTCTTATGTCAAGAATTTACTTAGAGACAGAGCAACGATGCCATTTACCTGCTTTGTCCCCAGACACTCCTAGCAATGACACAGAAGTTTCATTAGCTCTATGACTTCTCATCAAAGCTATCTCCTTGCCTCAGTGTAAGGGGGGTCACTTATTGCTATGTGGATATGCCTGCCACTTCTGAGACATTTAAGAAGTCAGTTTTGGGGGGTTTTTTGTTGGTTTTTGTTGTTGTTGTTTAATATTTATTTATTTATTTATTTATTTATCTTAGTTGTACACAATACCTTTATTTTTATGTGGTGCTAAGGATCGAACCCGGGCCGCGCGTGTGCTAGGCTAGCACTCTACCGCTAAGTCACAACCCCAGCCCCAAGAAGTCAGTGTTAAAGATGATTCAAACAGAACCAGCAGAAGCAGTGGCATCCTTTCTTAGAAGATTTTGTAAATTCTTGAGTATCTTTCATAGCTTCTTAAGAACTAGTATTTTAACACCTTTATGGTAATATTGCCATAAGACATAGTTCCCATGCTTCTGTTGCATAGTTTACATGCTTCATTTTGCATGTGGCCAAAGTTTTGTCTTTTTTCTCCCACTCCTTGGCATGTTTGGCCTTTCCTTCTTGCCAAAGCATTTAATATGCAAGACTAAGGAGCCACCATATTTACAGGATCAGTTTCATTTTTCAGAGGCTCTTTTATGCTCTGATAATAGAATGAGTCATCATACAGTATAAAATATGCTACTGTGAAATCGGTAACAATTGTTGGTTGATAAAGAGAAATCTGTTCCTTTGAGTTTAGACATATTTGTACACAATCATCCTTTGAGCTGACTTCTTACCTTGTTATAAATTGGCGGTAATCCATATCTATATACATAAAGACTCACTTAAATATTTTACTTTTTTTATTCTTTCACAGCCATCTCTTCCTGTACTCTATACCCTGTCTAGTCAGGCTACACATGAAGCTGTTCATCTCCTTTGCAGGATGTTGGTCTTTGATCCAGTAAGTAGTGTTTGTTTTTGTATATTTTAAATTAATTAAAAATATACATGTTCTAAGAGAAACATCCTGGTTTTAAATAGATTGGCAATGTAAATAATGACTGGTCAAATGATAAACCTCAATCCCCAGTTTCATGTTTATCATGCTGACTCATCACACAGTTTGATTATTAATGCTTAAGACACTAGTGAAGAGAGATAAAATACTACCACTTGCCCGGGTGCAGTGGCACACACTTGTAATCCCAGCAACTCAGGAGACTGAGGCAGGAGGATTCCAAGTTCAAGGCCAGCCTCAGCATTTTAGTGAGGCCCTAGAAGCAACTGAATGAGACCCTGTCTCCAAATAATTAAATAAATAAAAAGGGCAGGGCATGTAGTTCAGTAGTAAAATGCCCAAAGAAAAGAAAGAAAAATAAACTGTACAATTCTTATTTATCTTGATATTTGTATAAAGAACTTGACATGAAGACAAATCAGGAGAAAAAAAATTAAAGATTATATGAAAAAATTCTGCTCATTGTATTGCATAAGGGCAGTTTTATTCTTTGGGTTGTTGAGATAGTAGCTTTTTCAAATGCCCTTTCTGGAGTTGACTCTTCTGGGACATACTACAAAGCAAAGTCTGCTATAAATTCAGCTCTTCATTTATTCATTCATCCAAAGAATTTTCATATCTGTACCAACAGTTATTGTCAAAGAAGGCTGAAAAATGGAAGAATTTTTTAAACTTTTTTTAAAATATTTATTTATTTGCTTTTAGTTGTACACAATGCGTTTTATTTTTACATGGTGCTGAGGATCAAACCCGGGCCGCACATGTGCTAGGCGAGCGCTCTACCGCTGAGCCACATCCCCAGCCCCTGGAAGAATTTAAAAATTGTGTGTGTGTGTGTGTGTGTGTGTGTGTGTGTGTGGTACCGGGGATTGAACTCGGGCACTTGACCACTGGGTCACATCCCCAGCCCTTTTTTGTATTTTATTTAGAGACAGGGTCTCACTGAGTTCCTAAGTGCCTCGCCATTGCTGAGGCTGGCTTTGAACTTGCAATCCTCCTGCCTCAGCCTCCCAAGTGCTGGGATTATAGGCATGCGCCACTGCGCCCGGCACAATTTTTAAAATTTTACTTGACAGGGAATACAAAGAAGTCACCAAATACAAAACACAAAAGGTATTTAAAGGATAAAAAAGATCACAAGCTGGTGGCATATACCTGTAATCCTAACATCTCTGGAAGCTGAGGCAGGATGATCACAGGTTCAAACCCAGCCCCAACAGCTTAGCAAGACCTGGGGATATAGATTAGTGGTTAAGCACCCCTAGTGTCAATCCCACATATCAAAAAAAAAAAAAAAAAAAAAAAATCACAAAATTACCAGTTATTGAGATTACATTGGTATGAGATGAGGAAACAACAGCTTTCTCACATGGTTATCAAATCCACAAAGATCATAACTATCTTTAGACATTGGCATATCAAAGACTAGGGATAAAAAAAAAAAATGTACTGTTTGAGATCCAGGTTTATGAGAAATAGTCAAAGTTTTCTTATTCAGGGAGCCAGAACTAATCAGGGTGAACCAAGTTATTTTTGTGACATCTAGGGAACAAAATGGACTTTTTGTTGTAGTGGTTTACTAAGTATTTGGTTTTTTTTTTTTGTTTTTGTTTTGTTTTTTACTGTGGTATATGAAGTGCATAATAATATTGGAAATAAGACAAAGTGACAATTCTTGCTTCCATGGACTCCCTAAGGTCAAATTCTCACCATTAAGGACAGTATCAGTCATATAACTTGCATAATGAGCTAGTGATTCAGTATTGTTCATTAGTTAGTTGGTTTGTTTTAAGAAACTGGGGATTGAACTCAGGAGCCACATTCTCAGTTCTTTTATAAATTTTGAGACAGGGTCTGAGTTGTTGAGGTCTTCCTAAGGTCCTAAGGCTGGCCTCGAACTTGCAATCCTCCTGCCTAAACCTTCCCAATGGGTGGGATTACAGGTGTGCACCACTGCACCTGAGGTATCATTAAGTTTGACATTTTGTTTTATTTTGCAAGTTTAGCCAGGGCCCTGGGGTTAAATTTTACTTTCCTGTATTAGAAATATTTTATTCTGTTTTGATTTGGGTTTGTTGTGGGTTTTTGTTGTTGTTGTTGTTGTTGTAGTACTATTTAGAACTAAAAACCTCTGTCAGGTTTGCCTGCAGTGCTTATATCTGTAAGGTATCCATTTTCTCTAAGATCCCATGTTTATTAATCCTCCTGGCCTCTTCGAAAGTCAATCTTTACAACATATGAGGCTGGAATTTCCTAAGCTGTAGGGCAAGCACCAAGCACTGTTTCCCTGGGAGGCCTTTTAGACATAAGTTCTACATGTGAAATATAGCCTTTATTCCTTAATAATGGGATTATCACACCTAATTAAATGAAACTTTGTGTGTGGTTATAGTTGCAGAGATTTATCTGGCAGGAGATGGCTTGTTTCCCCACTCCCACCCAAGAGAGCAAATTCAGCTTTAAATTAACACTGGAATAGGAGTTTACACCATGATTTTAAGAAATCTCATGATGATGTATGCTTCCTTACAGAAGTATACAAAGTATATCAGTTTGTTTACTTAGAAATATTTTTAATTTGTAACATGGAAATTTTATCAACTTTTGCTCAAAAGTTGATAAGGCAACAAAAAGTATAGTATAGAAACAGGTGTCCATATCTATTACAAATGTTGATCAGTTAAAGAAATGAGACACATACAATATGCAATTAAGATATAAAATATGTAATTAAGTACCATTAGGTACTTCAAAAGAGTACCACTGTTGAGAAGCAGTTTTTTGTTTTTGTTTTTGGTTTTGGGTGTCCATAAATGATAGTCTCCTTTCCTTAGGCTTAAATTGAAAAGTCCCAAAAAGATATTAGTTTAGAGACTTGGAAGTTGATCATTGCATGTCAAAGATTTGGTTTACTTTTGTCCAAAGGTTTCTCTCAGGTCAAATAGAAACTCTGTAGGTGCATGCAGAACACAACAGAGTGTGCTGTCAGTGGTCTGGGAAACCAAAATCTTTTCAACCCTGCATTCTCAAATTTCAGGAAATAACAGAATCTGCAGACAAAAAAGACTAACATTGGAACTAGATTCCAGCTGCTGATACCAACTGACAGACCCAGTGTCTGCCATCTGCCACCTGACAGAAATGACTTAGTGGTCAGATGATAAAATTAAAGCCCAGATTTAATCACTACTGCCCCAGTGTGGAGAGGTGGCATGCTCAGTCACAAGCACACTTGGCCAACAGCCAGAGTTAGTTTGCCAAAGCAGAGACCTCAGTGCCTTATGTGAAACTGATCAGAGGCACCAAGGAAAGGGGAGCAAGGGCCAGAGGGGCTCAGGACCAACACAGTGGGTACAGTGTCTGTCAGCCAGCTTGTTTCTTCTTTGGGTTCAAACACTAGATCTCTCTCCCAAAGGATCTCTGGCTCCAGGAACAGCTACCAAAGGAAGACTATATATTTTTAGAAAAAGAAAAGGCTTACTTGCTAAGAATGTCATGCAGTCAGACTTTAGAAGGGCTGGCTCACCAAATACACAGGTATTGAAAGGAAAAAAAAAATGGTTATCAAGTTTGTGTTTGTCTCTTCATGTTAAATAAATAGTAAATTTGTTTTGTATTTAGCTTATCTTGAAAGGTCATGACATGCCTTTTAGCATATCAGCATAGCAAAAATCAGAGATAAAATATATTTTGGAGAAATCCAAATTTATGAGAAATGTCTCACACATTTTATTGTTTGGGGGACCAGAACCAATCAGAATGGTCCAGTTATGTTTTATTTATTTGGGTGCAGAATTATTTTCTTTTTAAAATTGTGTTACATGAAGTGCTTGATCATACTGAAAGCAGGGCCAAATGTCAGTTTTTGTTTGCTCTGTGCCACTGACTCCATCCTTAAATCCTGTAAAATCCACTTTTCTCTCAGTAATGTTTATATGTCCACTGAGCACTGAAGAGGGATGATTATTTTCATTTTTTAAAGGAATAATGAGTTTAAAAGTTTATGGGTTAGGTGGGCACAGTGGCACACACCTGCAATCCTAGACATTCAGAAGGCTAAGGCAGGAGGCTTACAAGTTGGAGTCCATCCTGGGCAACAAAGGGAAAACCCTGTTTCAAAAAAAAAAAAAAAAAAAAAAAAAAAGTTTATGGGTTAGCAAGCCTGAAACTAGCATATTAAGTATTCTGATCTAAAGTACCAGAAACCACAGGGCAGGCCACTCCTCTACTAGTCAGCCTGAGTTGTCTCATAACACGGCATTTCAGACCATTGTATTCTACCAAACTCCAGCAGCTTTTAGATGTGCTTTTGTCCAATCTATTCAATAGTAAAGGAGAATAAGAGTTTCCAGCAGCTTTGTCAAACTGCCAGCATGATCACATCTCCTCCAAATAGGGACACATTTGGAAATCATAGGCTGTTATTTAAAATGTAAATTTATGTTGTGGCACAGGCCTGTTATCCCAGCCACTCAGGAGGCTAAAGCGAAGACCACAGGTTTAAGGTCAGCCTGAGAAATTTAGCAAGACTCTGACCCAAAATAAAATAAAAAGGCCTGCAGATGTAGTTCGGTGATAGAGCACTTGACTAGCATGCAGGTGGTCCTGGATTTAACCCCCCAGTACTGTCAGAAATGTTTCAATAGTTTAAAAAAAAATTAATTACATAAGATCTCAATCTCAACTTACCCCTTCAAAGCAGTATATATTCAGTATATATTTAAACACCATTATATTTGTCACTTTTGACCCTACATATACCTATTTCAAGATAGGAAGTTATCAGAATTTTAGCAGAAAAGCACTTCTAAGTGTTTTATGGTAGTAGATAATAGTTTGTTGTCTTAAATCATATACTCCCTCTACTGCTGTGTTACCCACCTCTGAATTCAATTATCCCTCTTTGCACAGAATGTTGTGAATATTAAGTATAAGCTGTGAAAAGCAGTAAATGTATTGTGAAAGATCCTGTGTAGACAGTCATGCTTATCTGTAGTGTTGATGTGCTGGTCTCTAAATTTGATTTCAGTCAAAAAGAATATCCGCTAAGGATGCCTTAGCCCACCCCTACCTAGATGAAGGGCGACTAAGATATCACACGTGTATGTGTAAATGTTGCTTTTCCACTTCTACTGGAAGAGTTTATACCAGTGACTTTGAGCCCGTCACCAATCCCAAATTTGATGACACTTTTGAGAAGAACCTCAGTTCTGTCCGACAGGTCAAAGGTGAGTGTCTTTTTTGGCCTTGGGCCAGCCAAGATGACTAATAACATTTTTTACAATGTGACCAGAAATCCAGGGCCTGGATGCTGTCCAGAGCTCCTCCATGTTTATTTTACAACCTTGCATATAGCTGTTTGTCCAAGGAATAGATGCCAATAAAGCTATGCAGTTTACAAAAATGCTTACATCCAGGGGAAGGTAAGCCAGAGGAATGACATTTTGTTCTTATTTTCAAAGTTTTAATGAATATGACTCAAAATATATTTAATTTGTACAAACAGTGCCATTTCATTAAATTTTGAAATGTGTTGGCCTTAAGTTTTTGAGAGGATAAAACTCCACTAAGGGGACTAGGAGTATTGCTCAGAGTGTTTGCCCACCATGCCTGAGGCCGTGGGTTCAACCCCACTACCAAAAAAAAGCCTAAAGAAAGCATTCCTTGAATAGTAAGTAACAAGGGAAGGGAATTTCTGATAATTTACTTGTAAAATTACACATTGTGATCTTCTTTGGGGGCCAGGGTAGAGGTGATGAGATTTAAAATTCTGAGTGATTTTTAGTGCCTGCTCTAGGACATTTTAGAAGAGAAGGTCGGCCCCACAGTAACCAGCCCAAGCTATGTACCTAAACACCAAGTGAAGTTTTTTAAGTGATCTTCTTTCTAAAAGGTAATAATAATTACCAGCAATTTACAAGAGCTCACTTGTAACATTAACCATGTGGAGTCTCTCAAAATTCTAGACCATTTTACTCTTCCCACTGCTGGGGTTTCCAGTCTGTATAAGCCACTACTGGGCTTTTTACCTATGTTCAGCAACAACTATTATTTTGGTTTTAGGAGAGTTCAGCTGGATTCTGCTGATGTGTAAGTCAGATTTAAGTAAACCAGAAGGAAATTCTATTCAGATGCTGGCTATAGGTAGCTGAGAATTCACTGCTCCCAGTCCTACAGATTGGTAATGGATTGCATGATGTTTGTTTTCTTCACAGAAATTATTCACCAGTTCATTTTGGAACACAGCAGAAAGGAAACAGAGTGCCTCTCTGCATCAACCCTCAGTCTGCTGCTTTTAAGAGCTTTATTAGGTAACTATGTAATTCTAATATTCACTTTAGAAGTAAAAGGATGTCATTGTGATTTTGTTATTCAGCGTCTTTCTGTTTTTATCGAGATAACATAGGTAAAAGGTCCAACAGAAAGTTTTTGTTATGAACTTTGGCTTCAGTCATAAGACTAAAAACGTGAGCGTTGTTTTTACACTGGTGCCAGTTCACTGCGGTTGCTTTGGCAGTTTTTTCCCCAGATGACTATCATGCTGGCTGGTCATGTATGATGTCCTCCTACAGCAGCATAGATTAGACATGGTCATCTTGGTCCCACTTCATAATAACTGCAAGCAGGAATTTATTTTTATTTACAGGTGGACTGCTAGTGTGGCCTATTTAAGAGGAGAAGCCAAGAAGCTTTTTTAGAGAACTGTGAACCTACTCTGGAACTTTGCAAGCTCAGTCTCTGTTTCTTTGTCCTTTCCTTTTCTTGATCTTTCCCTCTAACTCCTTCTATCAGTCAGCGTCCAGTCAGGGTCCAGTCAGGAAAAAGAAATCACTCCAGTAATATGAATGGAGAAATTTTAATAACAAGATTCATTAATTGGAAAAACATGATTTACTACTAAAAAGGATTCTGAAGGATCCTGAAATAGCAAATACAGAAAGCAACTACTTCCTATATAGATTGAGGGAGAGTGAATAAGGAAGAAATTAAGAACTTAGAAGAGGCCCCTCCATCTAAGGATCTCTTTGAAGAGGGTAGAGTTGCCACAGGAACCCACAGCTTGAGGATGGTGAAGGGATATGCCAAAAGGTGTGGGAAGAATGGGCCCCTCAAAGAGGTCTGCTGGATTGCAGAGAAACTTGCCAGAGAGTTTGGATTGACCAAAGCCAGGCCTTCTGTGTTTTAAAAAAAAACAAAACAACAACAACAACAATAATAAAAAATCAGCCACACACCAGAAGCAGGAAAGGAAGCTGCTTCCTAATGCGACAGCCCAGCAGTGCCCTTCCAGCGCCCTCTGTTGACCAAGGCTAAATTAAGCCAGGTAGCAAAGGAGAGAGAAAGTACAGGATCTGGCTCCAGTATCACACAAAACAGGACAAAGAATGGGTTTGGATCTGAGAGACCCCACAGTCTCCTTTCTTTCCCACCTGTCTTTCTCCCTTTCCTTTTCCCCCCTCCCTGCTTCTGTCTTCCTTTCATACATGATATGAAAGTTGTTTGAATTTGTCGAAACAAAGTCAAGAAATATTTGTTTAAAATTTGTAAAATCAGGTGTCTTTCATTTTTTCCATCTACAGTTTCTATAGAAAGAAGCATTAATTTGCAATTTTTATTTCTCTGGGTTGTTGTTTTTTTTTTTTAATTACATTACAGGGCTCAGCGGTAGAGGGCTCGCCTAGCATGTGCGGGGCCCTTGGTTCCTCAGCACCACATAAAAATGAATGAATGGAATAAAGATATTGTGTCCAACTACAACTAAAAAAAAAATATTTTTAAAAAGAGTCAGTAACACAGTCAGGTGTTCAGACACCTTCTAGGTGCAAATCATTGGTAATCTGGGCCTGGAGGAGCAATATGACTACCCCACCCTAATTATAATCTAATTAGCAACCTTAGAGGTAGGAAGTATCTAATAACAGATCTGTGGATAACAAATGCTAAATGATTGTACCCGGGCACAGTGGCGCACGCCTGTAATCCCAGCACTTTGAGAGGCTGAGGCAGGAGGAGTGCGAGTTCAAAGCCAGCCTCAGCAATGGCGAGGCACTTAGCAACTCAGTGAGACCCTGTCTCTAAATAAAATACAAAAAAGGGCTGGGGATGTGGCCCAGTAGTCGAGTGCCCCTGAGTTCAATCCCCGGTACCACAAAAAAAAAAAAAAATGCTAAATGATTATTCATACTACTCCATAATACTTGATAAAAGAATGCTATGAGACTCCTTCAAAATTGGTCCCCACTTAAAATCACTATTTTGAGAGGCTACTTTAAAATAGACAATTCTGTATCTTTTCTTTTTTTTTTTTTTTTTTGGTACCGGGGATTGAACTCAGGGGCACTCAACCACTGGGCCACATCCCCCGCCCTTTTTGTATTTTTATTAGAGACAGGGTCTCACTGAGTTGCTAAGTGCCTCGCCATTGCTGAGGCTGGCTTTGAACTCGCCATCCTCCTGCCTCAGCCTCCCAAGTGCTGGGATTACAGGCGTGCGCCACCACGCCTGGCTCAATTCTGTATCTTTTAAGGTTACTTTGAATATAGACATTACAGTAGCCACCATTTACTTTACATTACAGACATCATGGAACACACTTTACATACATTATCTCAATTATTCATCAAAATGTCCTATGAGGTAGACAGCATGATCCTTTTCCAAATAAGGAAAGATTAAGGAGCTTGCTCGGTGCCATACAGCTAGTAAATAACATGTTTTCAAGCCCATATGTTAACTACTGTACCATATCACCTCACTTAAATAAACAATTTGGAGCAAATTCAACTTTAAAGAAATTAAAGAAACAAAAATCCAGAAATGTACTTTACAAGTTTTTTTTTTTTTTTTTTTTTTTTTTTTAATAAAGAGAGGGCCGGGCACGGTGGTGCATGCCTGTAATCCCAGCACTTTGGGAGGCTGAGGCAGGAGGATCGCGAGTTCAAAGCCAGCCTCAGCCATGGCAAGGCACTTAGCAACTCAGTGAGACCCTGTCTCTAATAATAAAAAAATACAAAAAAGGGCTCCCCGGTACCAAAAACAAATAAATGAAGAGAGGAGAACAGGCTTAGTGAATTGCCTTTTTGCCCATTGGTGTTATAACTAATTTTATCATCTCTGTTTTCTTCCAGTTCCACTGTTGCTCAGCCGTCTGAGATGCCCCCGTCTCCTCTGGTGTGGGAGTGACAGTGGAAGATAATGTACTACTGAAGATGTAATGTAGCTTTCCACTGGAGTCTGGGATTTGCAATTCTGGAGGTTAATCATGCTTGTACTGTAATTTTACTAATGAAGTTTTAAATTAACAACCACTACTTGTATGATATGAATAATATTTAGAAATGTTACTAGACTTTTAATCTTGTAAAGTGGTTGTGCTTTTAGAAAAAAAAATATTTTACCCAGAGTTGCACATGTTTTATGAATTAGTGCAGCTGTTATGGCTCACCTCAGAACAAAAGAGAATTGAACCAAATTTGGGAGTTTGGGGTTTTTGTTTTGTTTTTCTTTTTTTAAAATGAAGTGAGATTGTTCACATACACTCAATACACACACATGCGCGCGCACACACACACACACACACACACACAAAAGGACAGTCATACATTTTGATATTTGAGCCATTCCTAAAGATTTGGGGTTTTCTAAAACTAAAGAATCTAGAAACCTTGCCTGCGACCAATCATGGAGCCACGAGAGCTGATCGTGGCTGTGCCTGGGGGAGGGGGGTAGGGAGGAGGGGCATGCCACCTAATGATCAAGCCCTATAATTAGCTTCTCATTAGAGCTGTGATGGTGATGTGTGCTGTCTAAAAACCAATGTTGTGGGTAGAGAGAATGAGTTTGTGACTAGGAGAGACTAAACTTTTTTGTTTTCCTTACCCAGTATAAATATATATATATATATTTTTAATCTATTTTTATTAGAAGTTTTTCTGCTCTTTCTTACATAAAAGAACCCCAAGCATGCATCTTTCATGTGTGTAAATAATTCATTTCTGGGCTAATTTCAAAAGAATTCCAACATTGCTGTATAGAGAGAGAACTAGCTTGCACATTTTAGGTCTGTGAAATTTTGTGAGACTTTTCCTGCACTGGACAGTGAAAAATAATAAATAAAAAACAAAAACAAAATTTTAAGACATTTAAAGCCACAAAAAAGGCACATAGGGAATTATGTCAAATGTGTTCGTGTCCTTAGCAAAGCTGTGGGAGTCTGGAAATGTCACAGTAGTAAATAACTTATTACTTTTTGACAAATTCTTTTTTCTGTTGGAACACTGAATTCTTCTGTGCATATGTATATATGAATACAAATTGAAGGCCTCTACCTCCTGGAGTTATACAACTTGGCTTGTTTACCTCCACATGCTGATGATGACTATTTTTTTTTTTTTTAAGTTCAATGTGGAGACTTGAAACTTGAATGTCCCTTCCAACTTTTATATTAAAAATAAAAAGACAAGAAAATTGAAGATCGTTTTTCACCTGTACAAGGAATACTAATGGATCGTCTTAAAATTGGTCTAGGAAAAAACCTTGGTGTATGTTATGGACAATTAACTGTTAAAGTTATTGTAAGTTATCTGTATTTAGCAGAGTATTTTCATCTTGAGTGATCTGAGCTGAATTTGAAGACTATTAATAAGTTATGTTTGGAAGTTTTAACTTCAATGAAGTAATTATTTGCTGTGAAAGAAACAAACAATGAATTACTAAACAAAGATGGTGCAATATCTTTGTTTTTTTTTTATGAGGCTCCTGAGAATCAACCCAACTGAAGCATTTCAATTCACTTGAATGAGAAACGTGTTTAGTATCAAAAGAGCCCGAGACGACACTGGTGTGAAAGGTACAATCTCAGAGGTTGGTCAATTACCGTGGCACACTTTCTGGTCACTTTGTACAATGTAGATTTGAAGTACAGTGGTGAAAACATTAAATGTGACATTTGAAAAAGATGTGTCATCTGTTTTATTTCCATTTCTTTCCTTTGTTTGCTTTTTAATACAGCTTGTGTCCCGACTTTGCAGTTTTGAGATGTTTGTTATTTATATTTCCACTATTTATATTTCCTAAAAGACATTAGTTGTTTTGTTTTTATCTTTCCAGAAACTTAAGATTGACCAAAAAAAATATTGAAAACTTAGTTAACCCATGTCAAAGATGTTGTTGTTTAAATATATACAATCTGGCAATCTTTCCAGTGTCTCATTCCTATGGTTTTCAAACTTTTTTTCTTTTGAAGCAAAGAACCCAATTTTCATGTGAAATCTTACCCCAGTATATTGAAATCCAATACAATAAATAAAAATAGATTGCTTTGGGCGAAGCATACTAGCAAAGGTACTTGACCCTCTCCCTCCTCTTCCTTCCTGTGTCCTGTCCCTAGCAGCTCAAAGGCACTTCTAAAGAAGTCTCAGCTCTGTGGCGGTGTACTTCAGACCTGAAACCAGACTGTTTGACTTCAGAATGCTTTCCCTGAGGTGGACCAGGCGATTTTACTCTTGAGTTTGCAGGTGGCATTTACTTCTCCCTGTCTTCTCTTGATTTAGCAAAATGAATGGATTTTTCCCCCAGACATGGGGAGTGGGGAGGGAACAAGCATTGACTATTCTAACTCATATAAATTAATATAAAATCTTATATTAGTTTATTCATTCAATAAACTTTGGTTTTTTTAAAAATATGTTTCTTAGTTTATATGGACACAATACCTTTATTTTTATGTGGTGCTGAGGATCAAACCCAGAGCCTCACTCACATGTGCTAGGTAAGCACTCTACCACTGAGCTACAAGCAAAGCCCCACCGTTCTATAAACTCTGAATACCAGGTGCAGTAATTGCTTATAACAAAGCTTTGTTAATATCAGTAATGTTTAAGAAACCCAGTGTCCCATCATTTACAAGGGAGCATTTTGAATTGCATATATAACCTCTTTTTATGTGTTTTGTATGGTGCTAAGGATTGAACCCAGGGGTACTCTACCACTGAGCTACATCCCCAGCCTTTTTTATTTTGTGATAAGATCTTGCTAAGGTACCTGAACTGGCCTCAAACTTATGATCGTTCTTTCTCAGCCTCTGGAGTAGCTGAGATAACAAGCAGGTGCCACTGTACCTAGCACACATATAACTTTGAAACTAAAGTTCTTCATAGGTAGATATTAGAGAAAATATACTGACCTGTTCCCATTGGAAACTGCTTAGCAAATCAAGGGATTTGTGTCTTAGTTATCTATTGAAATCTGTTGGAATTACAAAATGTGGAATTTCTAAAACCAGTCAGTATAGACAGATAAGGTAGGGCTGTAATCAGCTATAATTTGTTTATAGTTTAATATCCCAGAAGATGAAGATAATTTCTTCTCTGGAATTTTTATTTTGTTTTCCCCTTATAGTATGTCATTTAAAATATAACTTAAGCCGGGCACGGTGGCCCACGCCTTTAATCCCAGCACCCCAAGTGCTGAGGCAGAAGGATTGCGAGTTCAAAGCCAGCCTCAGCAATGGAGAGGCACTTAGCAACTCAGTGAGACCCTGTCTCTAATAAAATACAAAAAAGGACTGGGGATGTGGCCCAGTGGTCAAGTGCTCCTGAGTTCAATCCCCGGTACCAAAAATAAAATAAAATGTAACTTAAGACAACTCAAGATACTTTTAGTAAACAAATTTAGTTTACCATCAGCAGAGCCCCACCAAAGGTAGTCTAAAGGGGAATTACTTTACTTCAAGAAAAAGGAAAGAAACCCAGCACCATGGTGCATACCTGTAGTCCTAGTAACTCAGCCTACTGAGGCAGGAGGATGGCAAATTCAGTGGCAGCCTCAACAACCTATGAGACTCTGTCCCAAAGTAAAAAGGTCTGGAGTGTAGTTCAATGGTAGAGTGCCCCATGTTCAATCCCCAGTACCACCAAAAAAAGAAAAGAAGGAAAAAGGAAAAGAATAACTAAAAGCAGATCTCCAATGCAAAACTGGTGAACAAAGAAATTGGTGAGAACTGAGCAAACATAAAGTGCATAAAACATTAATAATGGTGGGTGCAGGAAAATAAAACAAATTAGAGTAGCACTCTTTAAACTGATATATATATATGTACCCTGAGGGTAAAATGAAGACTCCCAAGAAGTACATGGGCACATACGTTGTTTGGGTTTGGGTTTAAAGAGTCAACGTCACTAAGTTTTCCTACATCCCTCTTCTACTTACAAAGGAAAGGTTTATTCTTACTTATCTTAGATAATACTATGGCACAATGTTCCTGGGCATAAAAACACCCTGGATTGCCAAATAAAGGGGCAATTTAAGCAGTTTTTGTTCACAAAAGACCTCAGGCTGGGGATGTAACTTGATAGAGCACTTAGCCAGCATGTGCAAACTCCTAGATTCAATCCCCACCACCACAAAAGAAAAAAAGAAAAAAACCTTCATGTTAACTACTGTCAAATAGTACATCAATCCTGAGAAAGAAGTCCTTGAAAGTAAAGCAAAGAGCAATAGGAAGAAATATTGATATGGAGGTTGAAGCAGGAGGGTCACAAGTCTAAGGCCAGCCTCAACAACTTAGCAAGGCCCTAAGCAACTTAGCAAGGCCCTGTCTCAAAACTTATTGTTTTTGTTTTATTTTTGCAATACTGAGTATTGAAGCCAGGGCCTCACACATGCTAGGCAAGTGCTCTATCACTGAGCTACATCCCCAGCCCTCAAAATAAAACTTCAGAAGGGCTGGGGCTGTAGCACAATGTTAAAAGTACCCCTGGGTTCAATCCCTAGTACCAAAAAAGAAGAAATATTGAGACTGGCAATATTTATTTCACCCAGACAGCAAATTCATGACACAGCTCTCTGTCTTAAAATTGAGAAGTGAGATATTTTTTGTAGAAACACATAAAATGAAGGCTGACTTTTTCCAACAGAAGGGAAATCTGTTTTGACTGCTTGCTTTGCCAATGAGGGCTTTCCATTTAGTTTATATGGTAGACATTTTCCATAGTTAGAATTTGCCTGAATCTGCAGCTACATAGTTCTGGCAAAAATATATTTAAAGCAAAGATTTTTTTTTTAAGTTTAAATATTGAACAAATGTTGGCAAGGTTGTGGAGAAATTGGAACCCTTGTACATTGCTAGTGGGAATGAAAAATGGTGCAGCTGCTATGGAAAATAGTATGCCAATTCCTCCCAAAAAATTAAACAATTATCATTTGCTCTAGTGATTCCATTACTGAGTATATACATAAGAGTTAAAAACTGACTCAAACATTTGTACACTCATGTTCCTAGCATTATTTATAACAGCCAAAAGGTGAAAACAACTCCCATCAAGAAATAAACAAAATGTGATATACATACAATGGAATATTATTCAGGCTTAAAAAGGAAGGAAAATTCTAATATATAACATGGACTAACCCTCTAGACATTATTCTAAGTGAAATAAGTCAGACACAAAAGCACAAGTACCATATAGTGCTAAGTATATGAGGTACCTAGCACACATTCATAGAAACACAAAATGGAATGGTGGTTAAATGAAATCCTACACAAAATGGGTGTAGGATTTCATTTTGAGATGATGAAAAAATTCTGGAGATTGATAGTGGGGGATGGTTGGACAACAATGAATGTACTTAATGCCACTGAACTGTACACTTTATATACAAGTTGTGCTTTTCCAGCAGATGGAAAGATGTTTAACCATTAGGCAATATATTTTCAGTCTCTTCTAATTAATAAAACCATTTTAAGGGACAGAAAACAATCAATTGAAGCCAGGTTTGGTAGCACCCATCTGTAATCCCAGCTACTCTGGAGGCTGAGGCAGGAGGATGGCAAATTCAAGGCCAGCCTGGGCAACTTGGTAAGACTCTGTCTCAAAACAAAAACAAAACGGTCTGAGGATGTAACTCCATGGTAGAGCACTTGCCTGGTATGCACTAGACCCTAGATTTGATTCCCAGTACTGCAAAAATAAAAATAAAAAATAAAAAGAATGTAAATGTAGTTTGTTCCTGGATCTCAATTCTATTCCATTGAATTGTGTTTGTCTTTATGCCAGTACCAAACTGTCTTGATTACTGTAGGTTTGTAGTACATTCTGAAATTAGGAAGTGTGAGTCTTTCAATTTTGCTCTTTTTTTTTTTTAATATTTATTTATTTACTTTAGTTGTACACAATGCAATGCATTTATGTTTACGTGGTGCTGAGGATCGAACCCGGGCCGCGCATGTGCGAGGCCAGCGCCTTGCCGCTGAGCCACAAACCCAGCCCCAATTTTGCTCTTTTTCAAAATGACTTTGGCTAGTCTGGGTCCCTTGCAGTTTCATATGAATTTTAAGATGTTTGTCAGTTTTTACAAAAAATCCAGCTCAAATTTGATAGGGATTGCACTGAGTCTATAGATCAGTTTGTAGAATATTGTCATCTTAGTAATAAGTTCTTATCTGCAAACAGGGGCTCTTACCATTTATTTAGCATTTCATTCAACAATATTTTGCAGTTTTCAGTATATAATTCTTGCATTTTCTTGTTAAATTTATCCATAAGTATTTTAATCTTTTTGATGGAAGTTTCTTAAATTCACTTTGATTGTTTATTGCTAATGCTTAAAAATGCTGAACTACACCCCAGCCCTTCTGTTGTTGTTGTTTTCCTTGAGAGTTAGGCTTGTTAGCCCTGGCTATCTCTGTCCTGCCTATAGAAAAGTAGAAAGAAATAATCAAAACTCAAATACCTTTCACTTAGGTTGACCAGTTTTAATCAGTTTGCCACATTTCCCTTATTAGTTTATCCATATACAAATATGTGCATACATTTTATATATAAATGTATATGTACTTTATGTGCTTTCTTGTTTTTGCTGAAAACTCACCCCTAATATATCTTCTAAAAACAAGGACATGATCCTACATAAGTATTATTCCATCATCATGCCTTTTTTTTTTCCCCCAGTGCTAGGGCTCTACCACTGAGACATCTCCAGCCCATCATGATAAATGTCTAAGAAATTTAACAACTGATATATTACCTAATATGCATACTCAAATTTATCTAGTTGTCCTTCACTTCATTTATAAGTGTTATCCTCCCAATCCAGAATCCAGTTTAGGATCACATCTTACATTTGGTTGTCATGTCTTTTTAGTGTCCTTTAATACAGGAGAGTCCCTCCCTCTACCTCTTCTTATTTCGTGACACTGTCATTTATGAAGGGGCAAAACCAATTATCACATAGAAAGTTCCACAAAGATTTGAATTTGTCTGTTTCCCCATGTTTCAAACATTTTTGGAAAAATTATCAGAGGTGATGTGGTATACTTCCCATTTCCTCAAAATGAGCAGAAGCCTGGTACAGTAGCACACACCTATAATCCCAGCGACTTAGGAGGCCAAGGTAGGAGGAATACAAGTTCGAGGTCAGCCTCAGCAACTTAGCAAGGCCCTAAGCAACTTGACAAGACCCTCTCTCAAAAAGGGCTGGGGATGTAGTTCAGTAATAAAGCACCCCTGGGTTCAATCCTCAGTACCAAAAAAAGGGGGACCATGCAAGACAGCCTAAAGCCAGGTGGCCAACTGCCTGCCACCTCAGTGAAACCCACAGATCTCAAGAGACATTCTGAGTCTTATGAATGAGGACCTACTAGTTCAGTTTTGAGGCGTGAAGCCATCTGCTGATTGGGGAGCCACATGGCTTTCCAGGTTTTACCACTTTCGATAACACCAGAACCTGTTGAAATTTGATTCATCTATATCATGCCTTTTGCTGGCTGGCCTTAGACCCAGTGACTGTATGTGGCAGAGGATTGACTTCTCTATTTAGTTCATTCAACAATGACTCCAGCTTTGTGTTAATAAAGTCAAGGTTCATAAGGCACAGTGTTTATTTGCAAGGAACGGGAGGTTTAGTGGGAAACATTCAGAGACAGTGCCACTAAATACAGGCAGCAGTGGGGGTAGGGGGAGCACAGGGCATATGCCTGTAATTCTAGTGACTCAAGAGGCCAAAGCAGAAGGATCAACAAAGTTCATGGCCATCCTGGACAACTTATGGAGACCGTGTCTCAAAAAATAAAAAGGGTGGATTGGGGTAGTAGCTCAGTGGTAGAGCACTTGCCTAGCATGTGTAAGGCACTGGGTTAGATTTTTAGCCCCATATAAAAATAAAATACAGGCCCATCAACAATTTAATATATTTTAAAAAAATAAAAAGAACTGGGGGTGAAGCTCAATGGTAGAGTGGCCCTGGGTTCAATCCCTATTACCAGAAAAAGAGAAGGAGGTGGTAATGAGGCGGAGGTGGCTTTCAACAGGGCCTTAAAATACAGAAGGATGTAGAGAGGTGGGTGGTGATAGAGTTAAGAAGGGTGGGTGCATTTTAAGTAGCAAAGTGAAGCAAAAACAGGAGAGGAAAATGGCTAGAATCCCCTTTGCACCAGCACAGTGTCCACTGTTGGGCTGATGATGTTTGTCTCGTCATAATGCAAATAATTTCAAAAGGTCCTAAACAAAGTCTGTTCTCATAAGGACACATGCTTTTGGGTGATGACTGCAGATTAGCTGTGTCCTCCTCACCTGACCTCTCCCGGGGCCATTTGCATTCTAAGACTGATCTGACCTCATCAAGTCAAGAACCACAGTTCTCCCACTAAAGGAATTTCAAACAGAAGACACAATTGGAAAGATTTTTTTTTTCCTGGCAAAGGGGCCTTTCAGTGAAAGTGCTTGGCCTTGGAAATTTTTATCTGCAGATAATAAACTTGGCTGGGCAAGATGTTTTTTGAGTTGCAGTCACACTGACAGCTGTACAGTTACCATGTTCCCTGGGCAAATGCCAGCTTAGGGCCTCACACTCCTCCCCCAGCAAGCAGTGAAAATCAACATGGAGTACAAGGGTCTGTACTCCATGTTCATTAAAAAGATGCTGCCCCATTCTTTTTTTTTTTTTTTTTTTTTTTTTGGCACCGGGGATTGAACTCAGGGGCACTTGACCACTGGGCTACATCCCCAGCCCTTTTTTGTATTTTATTTAGAAACAGGGTCTCACTGAGTTGCTAAGTGCCTCGCCATTGCTGAGGGTGGCTTTGAACTCGCTATCCTCCTGCCTCAGCCTCCCAAGGGCTGGGATTACAGGCGTGCGCCACCGCGCCTTTAATTCTTTCTTGCCTGTCCAAGCCTCTCCTGCGTCCTGGTCTTCCCTCCTCAGAAGGGTCTGGGGACCTTGTGGGAGAAGTGCTTGCCCTGCCCCAGAGATAGAAGGCCTGAACTAAACACTACTCCACCCTTGTAAGAGACAGGCTGGGGTTTAGGACACAGGTTCTACTATCTGCCTTATTACAATTTTGTGAGCTGGAACAATACCTCTCTGAGCCTCAGTTTCTTATGAGGCATTAGGTCCTCAATTATCTGGACGGGCCCTCCCAGCTCTTCATAGTCTCTAACAAGTGAATGATATGGAGAAGGGGAAGAAGCAGAAGTGTACAGATAGAACTGAAGGCCAGAGTGGAAGGCAGGAAGGACCAACTTGCCTTCAAGGCCTTACTTCATAAACAACAATCTCCTCAGGTGACTTAAGTTTCCTCAGACATCAGCCTTTTTTCTAAAAAAAAAAAAAAAAAAAAGGCAGCAGCTGGTTCTGAGTTATCCCTGCCTCAACCTCCCTAAAGGGACATTTTTCCCCCCAGACACAGGTCTCCCCTAGAGCAGGAAAAATAGCACTGAACGCCCCTCCCTTGCTCAGACTGCTGGCTCCAGAACCAGTCAGAATTTTGTGTTTTTGCGTGTTCAGCCATCCAGGTTGTTCACCCCTTGTTCCCCAACTCAGACAGAACCTCCATGTCCCTCTACTGCTGTGCATCCTCACCCCCTGCCAATTGTACTCCCTTGATAAACACCCCCTCTTCCCCAGCCAAACCCCTCCAGGCCCCTCAGCCATCAACTCTGCAGAAATTGACACCTGGCTCTCCCAGGAACTCAGCTTCCCCCACAGCCCTCTCTGATGCAAGCTGTTCATTTTCTCACTCTTCAAGGTCAGACTCAGAGTCAACAGCCTCCCTGATCCCTAAGCCCATGCCCACCTTCCTCCTGATTACTGCCACTATATACAGGCCTTCTCCCCACCCAAACATGCCTAGGTCACCTTTGGATACTCTGTCCCTTGACCTCATCTCCAAAGACCTTTCTCCCCATTCCATTTCAGTCATACCTCCCACAGGCAGAACTTTCTGGCACCAGGATTCCAGACAGTGCACCCTTGTCCTAATCTCCCAGCCTCTGGCCAATGACACCCATCACAGTCAAAGGGCTTCCTCATCAGTGCCTCAAACCCATTCACTTCTCCACTTTCTCTGTCACCAGCCCCCTTTGGCCTCATGTCTTCCTAGCCAGCTTGAATTGCATTCTCTATCACTTCAACCACTCTCCTGTTCAACTCCCTCAAATCACCTGTTTTCCTGAACCCCGCTTCTGGATGAGTCCAACTCCCTTTTCTTGAGCTGACCTCACAATGAAGAAAAGCACAGCCTAGGAAAATGGTGGTCAAGGACCACCCAACCTCAGCACTGCCAACAATCCCTTCATCCATGAGGCACACAAACCACCCCAACCTACCCCTAATCCTTCCTCCACCTTCTTGGAAGCCTTGAGCCACGTTTTCTACTCTAGTCTCATCTATATACAGGCTTTCCTCTGACCATAAACTTTAAACACCTTCTTTTGAGGATCTGTCCTCCCCTTCATGACACTCTCTGCCTCCATCTCCCCAACTTCCTTACTCCTTGCTACCCTGCCATTTGCCATCCTGCCCCCCACACTGTTCTCAACAGCGCCACTGGTGGGCACCACCCAGCATGGCTCTGACACAGCTGACCTTCCCTCCTCCCTGTGATGTCATACTCCTCCATCTCAGCCCCTCCTTGCACGACCCCTGAGGTTGGAGCTACTTTAGGCTCTCTTCTAAGCCTTCTACTCCCAAAATTTGACTCCCATCAAAACGCTGATGTTTCACAAGTCTAGTCTCCAACAGTTTCATCCAACGGCCTATTAGCATCCACCCAGATGCCGCGGAGACTACTCAATGTCAGCAAAGCCAAAACTGTATTATCTCCCCTTGAACTCGCTTCCCCTGTGTCCCCTCTTCTCAGTGAATGGCAACCCCACCCATCCTGTTCCAAGCCGACCCGGCTCTGCATAGAAGATCAATTATTTGCTCAATGAGAAGTGAATCCTTGATCTTCCCTCATTCTTCACAGCCAATCATCAAGTCCTATAAATTTCACCTCCTCCGCTTTCAATTGAGGCTACTTCCTAGGCATCCTTCTCAAGTTTCTCTGGATCCCCAACCCAGGCCGAACAGGGATCTTGCCGAGAGCGCCATCACACAAGCCCGGCCTGCCCCGCTCTGACACCCGCACTGTGCACTGGCAGCTCCAGTCCACACGCTCCACGGCCCAGCACTTAACAGGCGCTGGTAAATACGACTGAACTCAGCGGGCGAATGGAATCTTGAGGGGAAACGGACCAAAGCAGACAGCCCCTTGCAACACGCGACCCGCGCCCGACACCAGGCGTCTCCTGGCAACCAGGGTCCCGCGCACCCGCTCCAGTGTTGAGCAAGAGCCCCGCCCCGCTCACGCAGCGCTCCCGGCAACCAATGAAAACAGTCTGCGGGGCGCCTTCTCTCAAGCTATACGCAGAGAAGCCAATAGCGCACCGCAGAGAGCTCCGCTTCCTGTTCGCGCGCCTCTTCTGCTTCTCCAACAGCCAATGGGAGCATTGGGCATGCCCTTCAAGGGGGCGGAGCGACAGCTGCGGCCCGGGATCCCTCCACCACGAGAAGGCCTTCTTCCCAGGTCTGTTGTTCTACTGGAAGAGGGCCTCGGTCTACCGCCGGACCAGGAAAGTATGGGGACTGTGATCGTCAGGCGCACCTTTGACTTGCTGCTGGGCCTCTACTTCCTCTCCCACATCCCCATCACTCTGTTTTTGGACCTGCAGGTGGTGCTGCCGCGAGAATTATACTGGGTCGAGGTGAGGAGCGTCTGGTGGGTCCCCGCCCGCTGGCCCCCCGAGTTTGAGACCCCTCGGTGCGCAGCGGTTGTGCTCTGGCGACCCATAGAACTTCCTCTGGCCGGGCTCGGTGGCGCATGCCTGTAATCCCAGCGAATCGGGAGGCTGAGACTGGAGGATCACGAGTTCAAAGCCAGCCTCAGCAACAGCGAGGCGCTAAGCAACTCAGTGAGACCCTGTCTCTAAATAAAATGCAAAATAGGGCTGGGGATGGGACTCAGTGGTCGAGTGCCTTGTGTTCCTTCCGGAACGCGCCCGCCCCCCTCCAAAAAAAAAAAAAAAAAAGAACCTCCTCTAGCACGCTTCTCCCTCCTACCTTACTTGGGACCTGCCAGGGTTCCGGCGCACTTCTTACCTAACTTCCATTCTGCGTCTTCCTCACGCCTTTTGTTCCTCTGCCCCAGTCCCTTCTCCCACACCGCAGGGTACAAACGTTTTGTTCCCTTTAAAGTCGTTTGTTCCCTGGGTATATTTAATGCTGCACAGTTTCACCTATGGTTGTCAGTATTTGAGGGATGTGGCTTGAACGAATCACTGTCATCACGTGTTGGATTTGTTTCAAAGTTGTGGTTTACTTGCCGGGCGCGGTGGCACACGCCTGTAATCCCAGCGATTTGGGGGGCTGAGGCAGGAGGATCTCGAGTTTAAAGCCAGCCTCAGCAATGGCGAGGCGCGCTAAGCAACTCAGTGAGACCCTGTCTCTAAATAAAATACAAAATAGGGCTTGGAATGTGGCTCAATGATTGAGTGCCCCTGAGTTCAATCTCAAGTACACACAAAAAAAGTAAATTACCAACACCTTTTCACATCTGCCATTATAATTGGGTTTGAGTAAGAATGATCACCTGAGTGAAATGGTGAACTGTCACATCCCCGCCCCCCCCCCCCCCCGTTTCCTGGCTGTTGGAAAGCATTTTTTGCTTTGAAGTATTCAGAGCTACAGTTGGTTTTTTGTTTGTTTTCTTGGCTGAGTTTTTGTTTTGTTTTGTTTTTCCCTTATCTGGGCTATGTAACCTTGTTCTGCGAAATTCCTGCCCTCAATTCTGTGTTTCTCCAATCTTTTGATAGAATTGTGAGCAAGACTGACTTCACTACCCAAAGGTTTGATTTGATTTGATTTTTCTTTTTCCTTTCCTTTCCAGGAGCATTCTACCTCTGAGCTACAATTCCCAGTGCTCCCCTCTCCACCCACCTACCCCTGCTGCTGCTGCTGCTGCTGCTTTTTTTTTTTTTTTTTTGAGAGACGGAATCTAAGTTGCCCAGGTTCACCTAAAAACTTGAGACTTGAGATCCTCCTGCCTCAGCCTCCAGAGTCACTGGGATTATAGGCATGTGCCACCATTCCCCACCTAAAGATTTGATTTTTGCTTCACTTTCTCCTGAACTGCTCTTTCTCTGCAGAGCAGTTGTCTTTGTTTGGTGCTGGAGATTTGGGGGTTGAATTCTGGCATGCTTTACCTCAGAGCTACATGCCCAGTCCTTTCTTTTGAGACAGGCTCACTAAATTACTGAGGCTGGCCTCCAACTTGTGATGATCCTGCCTCAGCCTCCTCAGTCGCTGGGATTACAGGTGTGTGCCACCATGCCCAGTTTGTAAAGCAGTTCTTTTGTTCTAAGCACTTTTTTTTTTTTTTTTTTTTTTTTTTGTGGTACTGGGGATTGAACTCAGGGGCACTCGACCACTGGGTCACATCCCCAGCCCTTTTTTGTGTTTTATTAGAGACAGGGTCTCACTGAGTTGCTAAGTGCCTCGCCATTGCTGAGGCGAGGCACTTAGCAACTGGCTTTGAACTCGTGATCCTCCTGCCTCAGCCTCCCAAAGTGCTGGGATTACAGGCTAAGCACTTTTTTTTTAACCTTTATTTATTTATTTATTTTTTTTTTTTTTTGTGGTGCTGAGGATCAAACCCAGTGCCTCACACACTATAGGCAAGTGCTCTACCACTGAGCCACAACCCCAGCCCCTGCAAAGCAATTCTTAATCTGAACTCCATGAGCTCACAATAGTGTACGCAAAATTGCATGTGCCCTGTGTTTCCTGGAAGAGTCAACATTTCTGGGGTCAAACCCTCCCAAAAAGGTTAGAACCACCACTCAACAATATACCCTGACTCCCATAAGTCTCCTTTTTGCTCGCTTTTAGAACTAAGCATAACTGGGAAGACTTCTGACCTCCATTTCTATGGGAAAAGCGTAGGAGGTATGTGGCAAGAACATGATCTGGTTACTTGGTTCTTCAGGAACTAGCCAAGTGGGCAAGTCAGGCAGGGCTCCATAGCCTCTCCTTTTAAATAGGAGTTTAAATTATAAGCTCAAACATAAGTTGTAAGGATAGGGATGGAGCTTGGTGGTAGAGCACTCACCTAATATACATAAGGCCCTGAATTTGATCCCCACCACTGCCAAAAATATACACACATTGCACACACATTGTAGTACAATTTCCTATTACTGCTTAAACAAATAATCACAAACATAGTGGTTCTTCTCAGATTTATTCTTTCACAGTTCTGGAGGTTAGAAGTTCAAAATGAATCTTAAAGGATGTCATCAGGGCTGGTTCCTTCCTGAGGTTCTGTGGGAGGATCTGTTCTGTCCCTCTTCCAGCTTCTGGTGTCTGCCAGTGTTCCTCAGTTTTTGTCCACACCATGTTAATCTCTTCTTCAGTCACCACATTGCCACCTTCTCTTATTTGGTCAAATCTCCCTCTGTCTTACTTTTATGAGGTTACTTGTATTACATATCTATAGTTTTTGAAACCTGTGTGGCCAGAATTCAGGAGGGCTGTCTGTTTATAATCTCTTGATGTTATAGGTCCCTTAAATATTTGGGAATTGGCATGTTACTCCACGTAGCCATTCCAGACTTAAGAGCCTGTCGGTTTATCCTTTCTGCCATTCCCCCTCCTTGCTCACCACTTACAAAATACAACTAAAATGTGCCCGGCATCATGAAGACCCCATTTAAACGTGTATATTTGGGCAGAATTTTCTCAGCTTTGGATCTGGGAGTTTAGCTCAGTGGTAAAGAGTATGCTTAGCATGTACAAGGCCCTGGGTTTGATACCCAGCATCAAAAATAAAGAGGTTTTTTTTTTTTTTTTTGGTACCAGGGATTGAACTCAGGGGCACTCGACCACTGGGCCACATCCCCAGCCCTATTTTGTATTTTATTTAGAGACAGGGTCTCACTGAGTTGCTTAGCACCTTGCTGTTGCTGAGGCTAGCTTTGAACTCGTGATCCTCCTGTCTCAGCCTCGTAAGCCTCTCGGATTACAGGCGTGCGCCACTGCACCTGGAAAATGCCATGCCAAGATTTTTATTAGAATTAACTTGATCATCACCAAATATGTATTAATTACATCCACTCAAGTAATTTTAGGTGCTAGTGATCATTCTAAAGATGACATGTGTTGGGCTGGGGTTGTGGCTCAGTGGTAGAGCGCTCGCCTAGCACGTGGGTGGCCCGGGTTCGACCCTCAGCACCACGTAAACATAAATGCATTGCATTGTGTACAACTAAAGCAAATAAATAAATATTTAAAAAAAAAAAAAGATGACATGTGTTAAGTCATTATTGGCCCTACTTTATCAATGGGGAAATAAAGGGTGCACTTAAGGGTCTTGTCCAGAGCCAGGACTCAGCCAAGAGCTCTGCCTCTGGTTCCCATGCTCCATGCCACTCTGCTAGGGGCCTGGGCCTTCTCTTCTTCCTACCCCTGTCCAGCTCATGTTATGGCATCGGGTGGCTGGTTTGTGTCTGTGGGCTGTGGGTCCTAATTATTAGGAGAGCAAAGTGACTAGATTATTTTTTTAATATTTATTTTTTAGTTATATTGAACACAATACCTTTATTTATTTATTCTTTATGTGGGAACCCAGGGCCCTGCATGTGCTAGGCAAGCACTCTACCACTGAGCTACGACCCCAGCCCCATGTGACTAGATTTTTAAATTTTGCTAATCTCACCCTACAGCCCAGTGCCCTACAAGCCTACCTTGATTTATGAAATAGGTGAATAGAAGATAAAATTCAAGTGGATCAGAATGCCTTTCAAGTTCTGTGCTAAATTTTGTTGTTTTATATTTGTAATACTGGGGATCAAGCTTAGGTTGTATATTTTTTGTTGTTTTGGTTGGTTGGTGTTGTTTGGACAGGGCTTTGCTACATTGCTGAGACTGGCCTCGAACTTACAATCCTCCTTCCTTAGTCTCCCAAGTCACTGCTATTACATGCATGTGTCACCATACCCAGCTGCAATAAATCTTTTTTTTTTTGCTTTCATTTTTTTCCACATTTTTTACTAGTGCATCATAGTTGTACATAATGCAGTAAATATTTTAAAGCACATAGTTTCCTCTAATAGTTTTTAAAATAAATCACTTAGTTCAACTTGCTCATTTTACAGATAAGGAAACAGAACCCTGAGGAGGAGCAACAACTTACTCTTTTTGAGTTTTCCTACCACACTACTGTCCTGAAAATTGCTTAGGAGGTGGCAGAGGGCACTAACTTGCCATGAGTTCACATCAAAAACAGATTAGAAGCCAGGCACGTTGGCACACGCCTGTAATCCCTTCATTTGGGAGGCTGGGGCAGGAGGATTGCAGGTTCAAAGCCAGCCTCAGCAATGGCAAGGGACTTAGCAACTCAGTGAGACCCTGTCTCTAGTAAAATACAAAAAAGGGCTGGGGATGTGGCCCAGTGGTCCAGTGCACCTGAGTTCAATCCCCAGTACCAAAAAAAAAAAAGAACAGACTAGAGAGATCATTGGTCAATAGGCTGGGCAACGTATAGACCCTTTCTGAAATTAATATTGTGCTAACAGAATATTTGTTTCTGGATATCTACCTCTATTTCATAATAGTGAACCTTTACCTTTTGATTAAACATTAACAGGAAAAAGGTCCTTGAATTTTTTATTGTAAGATAAAATTCTTAACCTCAGAGTTGCGTTATTTGGGGGGTGGAGGGTGGGTACGAGGGATTGAACCACCCTGCAACATCCTCAGCCCTTTCTATTTATTTTTTATTTTTTTTTTTTTATTTTTTTGGTACCGGGGATTGAACTCAGGGGCACTCGACCACTGGGTCACACCCCCATCCCTTTTTTGTATTTTATTAGAGACAGGGTCTCACTAAGTTGCTAAGTGCCTCGCCATGGCTGAGGCTGGCTTTGAACTCGAGATCCTCCTGCCTTGGCCTCCCAAGTGCTGGGATTACAGGCCTGCGCCACCGCGCCCGGCCCCTCAGCCCTTTCTATTTTGAGACAGGATCTTGCTGAGTTGCTGAGGCTGAACTCAAATTTGCAATCCTCCTACCTCATGGTCTTCCAAGTTGCTGGGATTGCAGACATGCGCCACAGTGCTCAGTTTATGGAGTTGACTTCATTCATATTATCAAGAGAACTTGTTTGGCTTTGAAACGTGTTGGGACAGTGCCACCTTGTGGAGGCTAACTGTGAATAGACCCTTGGTAGTAAACCCAAGCCTCTATGCTTTGGGCTCCTATAAAACACTGTGGGCAGTCTTAAACTCTGCAGCTGCCTTCCTCTGCCTATGGCAATGTCAGCTTGGATCTGCATCCAAGGGTGGGGCCCAAGCTAGAGCTGAGACCATTAAGTCAAGCCTTGACAGCCTAGCAGCTATATGGTTTGGGGCAGTTCATTCTCTCACAAATAATCCTACCGGTCTTCTCAAAAAAAAATTTTTTTTTAAATTAAAAACAATGAGGAACTTACTTGTGATATTAAAGTATCTGAATTTACATCTCCACATAGGTTAGATTTATCCTCTCCCCTCTCACAACCACCTTCCTCCACCAAAGAAGAAGAAGAAGAAATAGGAAATTCAACTTATTTCTGTATTGAGGCAATCTGGCCTTTGGAGTTGGGTGAACAGTTATTGTGAAAGGGAAAATGTTGGGTTGATTTTCACATTTCTTGTTTCCTTGCAAAAAGGATGTCGGCAGAAATGTCACTTTCCTTCAGCAAACATCCTGAGAGCCTACTCTGTTGCTCTTGACAGTGGGCAACATACCAGAACTTGTGTTATTGTGGAGATCAAATTCTGGGTAGTATAAAGAAGGGACTGGAAGGTTTGAGGAAAAACTTCACAGAGGGTAACATTTAAGTTACAGCTAGTGAGTTTTTATTAAATGACTATCTAGACTGTGTCACAGAAGCCAGCTTGTGCCAACTGCTGCTAAAGGAACTGGACAGTAAGAGACTACCAGTTATCTCTAAATGACTTGGAGTTGCTGAACCTGATTAGGCCAGGTGCTGTAATTCACCATGACTATTATCTTTTTTTCAGTTTAGAAATCTGCTGACTTGGTATGCTAAAGAGTTCAAAGACCCTCTGATACAGAGCACCCCAGTGTGGTTCAAATCCTTCGTGTTTTGCGAGCTTTTGTTTCAACTGCCCTTCTTTCCCGTTGCGACATATGCCTTCTTTAAAGGTTGGTAAATGGTGGGAAAATCACTTTTTTCTCTGAAAGCAGGCCCCAGAAATCTTTTGAGAAAGTATCTCCAAGATAGAGGGGCATAGTTCCTGAAGTTTGCACAGAGGCCCCATAGGATCTGGTAGAAGCAGCCAGGATGGACTGATAAAGGGACATTAATGGGGCTCAGACCATCTGGTCAGCTGGGGCACATGGCTGCCTCAGTTATCTGGGAATCTCTCCCATTTCACTTAAAGGATGAACTTGTCATCCCCTCACCCCACCACCGAGTCTGTCACCATTGCCTTTACTGCCCTACTTTAAATGGTAGTATACTGACCTGCAAGCAATAGCATCAAGTGAATTCATAAAAGACTTACCTTCTCACTTAAAAATTCTTACATGTTCTTATATAATTAATGCCTTTATAAATAAGATGGCCATACCTCGGTCCTTGGTAATTAAGCTCATATAGCTGAAAATGCCTACTGGAGTTTACCGAAGGCACTGGACCCCACTGCAGGCCTCTTGCCTGTATATGATGACTTCATAGACGGATGCTGGGACAGGGGTGTACCTTCCCTTACATTTTAGACCAAACTGGTAATGGAAGTTTTACTCTCCTAGAGTTTTGCTGAGTTATATTCTGACCCTCACCTTTGATTTCTCTGGCAGTGAACTAGGGTCCTAGCTGTTAACTAAGTTTGCATGTTTGATAGTATAACATCCAGTTTTCCATTTTTTTCTGAGTTTCCACCTGGAGAAAAGCACAGAAAGGTTCATTTGAAGGGAACAGGCAAGCAGAGATGGGGCAAAGAACACCTCTGACGTTCCAGGGGTCATACCTAACCATCTTTTTCTCTTTCTTTGCTTCAGGAAATTGCCGGTGGATCCGCATGCCTGCAGTCATCTACTCAGTTCACACCCTAACAACATTAATTCCAATTCTCTCCACATTTCTATTTGGGGATTTCTCCAAAGCCAGTGGTTTCAAAGGAGTAGGTCCTGAGACTTTCCACGAACGAATAACCCTCGTGGCCATCTATGCTCCCTACTTTATCATTCCCCTCATGCTTCTGATTTTCATGTTGAAGAACCCATACTATGAGGAAAAAAGAAAGAAAAAATGAGGGAAACAACCACTGACCCAGGGGAGAGACATTCATGGGGCAGTTGCCCTTTTTGACCCAATACAAGAAAAACTACTCTGAACCCATGTCTTCAGTAGCATTTGAAACACCAACAGCAGTGCATAAGAGCAAGACGGTGGCAGGAGCGACCTCAAACACTTACATTCCAGGGGATAAACAGACTGATCAGCAGGGGTGGGAAAAGGAGGGTGGGCTGTCGTGCTAAATACCTTACCACGTGCCTAAGTTCCATTGCAGGATTTCTAAAAGCAGGACCAGACCAGAAACTTACGCTTCCTCAAAACATGGCCTGCTTCACTCATTCATAAGGCATCTGACCCACAGCATGTACACACCACTGAACCTTTGACTCCTGATTCACTATAACCTATCACCAATCCAAAAAATAGTGGAGTGTTTCAGGCCATTCAAATTAGAAATTGTGCCTCTTTAATAGTCACTAAAAACCATGTTTTCTTGGCCCTACCTCTACCCCTGGGAGAAAAAAGGGAATATATTATGCAGAAGAGGTTTGAATTTGGTTCTCCTTAAGGCTCAGCCTCAGCATGATTTGTCAATCAGATTAGACTGGAAGGTGTTTGTTTCTTAAACAGATCATCCCAAGAGATTTTAAGTCACCATGTTAGTCTTATTTCCAAATCTTAGACATATGTATATTTTTAAAAGACCACATGAGACATTTCCCTTCACTCTGAAGTCTGGCATCTAAGACAGTTCTGGAAGCGTGCTCCCTAATGGACAGCTTTATCCTTCCTGGTCATGCCCATCCTGTTCAGGGGTGGGGGCAGCTGGGTGTGACAAGCCCAATGTTGTGTGCACGTCAGGTCTCTACACGTTAATGCTCAGCATTCCGTCAGTGTTCACTAAATCTACTTGAGGCCAACACTAAAGAGGGAAAACAAAAAATGGATCCTGGTCAACTCCATTTTTGTCCTTTTTTGTTCACAACCCATACTGGTCTCACTGTTGATACTGACTCGTGTGAGACTGGTCCAAATAAAAGGCAGATGCTGACCACTGCCTGGTATGTTTTGTGGACTGGGGATAGAGCATCCAGGATTCCCTCACAAGAGGTGAAGCATACTACAAACCACAGGGGGAAAAAAGCAAATAAGCCATTTGAAAACAATAGTTTATTTTCTTTCCAAAACTTTGTAAATTTACAAAAAAAAAAAAAGATCAAAGTTTACAGACTGCTTCATTCATACTAAGAATGTAAGAGGTGAACCTGCCCAGCATGGCCACTGGCAGTAGCTGTTCACTGATGACTCATTCCAGTCCTACCCCTGGACTGTATTACTGCCTTCAGAGGGCTGTGTTCATTGCACACTGTCATGACATGTAGATCATTAGTCAAGTCACTGGAATGATAGAGGTTTTTTGGTTTGGGGGGCTTTTTTGCCTTCCTGGTATAAAATGAAATTTTCAGTTCATTTCTGAAAAATAAATTGGTCAATAAATTCATTTTGTTCTGCTTCTACTTTACACAAAGCTTCATATTCAACCCGATACCTGAAAAACAAAATTATTAGAAGCCCTGAAAAGAATGAAATAGATCATAGACAAGTCTTCTACAGAAGAGGTTTAAATGATTCCAAGAAATGGTGAGTTCAAATGAAGTTAGGGCAAGAAAGAAAAAATAGGCAAAGCCCTACTCAGGGCCACCCATAAGAAATCTCCAGGGCTGGGGTTGTGGCTCAGTGGTAGAGCACTTGCCTAGCATGTGTGAGGCACTGGGTTCAAATCTCAGCACCACATATAAATAAAAGAAAGCTATTTGAAAAATAAAGGCATGCTATCCATCTACAACTACCAAAAAAAAGCCTCCACCTCTCAGGGTCAGCCAACTGGCCCCTTGCTATCTGAATTTTCACATTCAAACCTACTCAAGGTTGTTTGGTTTTTGTTTGTTTGTTTGTTTGTTTGTTTTTATTAACCAATTTTCTATTTTCTTCCCATCAAATGTAATTTCTAAAATTCTTCAAATCAGGTTGACTAGTGCAATGCTATTCCTGGGGAAAATGGTAAAGGTGATCAAGAAGGAAAATAAAATGTAAATGGAATGAAGAACTTGGGTTACATCATGACTTCTTACCTTTCTAGCTGCATTTTCTTTTCTGTTATTAGTGCTTGAAGTTGCTGCTGTTGGGCTTCTCTCTGCTTTGCTATAGATTTGAGCAAGTTCCGAGCACCAATGGCCTGAGAAACAGAATCACCAAAGTTCATGGCTTCATTAAACTTATCCACAGCAGGAAGTCCTCAAAATGGGGGCAGGCCATCAAGAGTTATTTCAGTGCCCAGAGGGGGAAAGAAAGTGATGCACCAGGGCTTGGGAATAAGCCAGAAAGATGATTGACCTACCAATCACAACGTGCCTGGTGAGAACTGGTCTAAAACTAGGAGGCAGGTCCAAAGCTATTCCCAGAGCCCTGCCTGCAGGTATTGAGTGGCTGGCTGGCTGGTGCCCTTCAAGTTATCTGCACCATGTAAGTCTTCATTTTTCCATGTATAGAAGACAAAACCACCTCCAGTGCTGATGTGACAATCAAAGGAAATATTAAAAGTATCCTGACACATAAGCTCAGAAGGTTAACTGGACCCTAAATTGTTACTAAAATCTTGTTTTGACTTGGAATGGAACCACCATTTGACTCAGTTATCCCACTCCTTGGGATAACTTTAAGTCCAATGGACTTAAATTCAGCATACTATAGTGATATGGCCACATCTAGGTTTGTAGCAGCTCAATTCATAATAGCTAAGCTATGGAACCAACCTAGGTACCCTTCAACAGATGAATGGATATAGAAAATGTGGTACATATACACAATGGAATATTACTCAGCCATGAAGAATGAAATTATGGCATTTTCCAGTAAATGGATGAAACTGGAGACTATCATGCTAAGTGAAATAAGCCAATCCCAAAAAACCAAAGGCTGAATGTTCTCTCTGATGTGTGGATACTAACATTAAAAGGGTGAGAAGTTCACTGGATTAGACAAAGGGAAATGAAGGGAAGGGGGGGGATGGCAATAAGAAAGACAGTAGAATGAATTGGATATAACTTTCCTATATTCATATATGAATACACGATCAGTGTAACTCCACGTCATGTACAACCACAAAAATAGGAAGTTATACTCCATGTAACATATGTCAAAATACATTCTACTGTCACGTATAAAAAAAATTTAAAGAATCTTGCTTTGATTAAAAGGACCCACCCATTCTTCCCCAAAAAATGAAGAGAGCAGAGACTAAGAGGCTAGAGAACCAGAGCCAGAAGCATGCTGATCTTACCTTCATTTTTTCATTTTCTGCTTCTTTTGCAAGTTGGTCAACAAGCTCAATTAGACCACCAACTATTTTCTGAAACTGGCCAATTTCTTTTGGAGAAAGAACAAAAAATATCTTATTTTCTCAGCATCATCACTCCCTCAGTATTCCCCTGAAGTATTGAGAGTAGAGCTAAATGCTCTTCTATGTCAAAACAGTTTGGTGCCTGCTGGCATTAAGTCTCCCACCATTGGTCTGAACCTCGAGAAGGGTGGCCAGGGGCCCAGAGCTGGACCAGAGAATACCTGGACCTTGAGTTGCTACTGAGCCAGCCACCTGCTGCTACTTCAGGCTACAAAGGCAGCAGGCTCCTGGTGGTCCACCTGGAGGACCCAATTCCCCAGGAGTGACAGGAAGCACAAAGCACAATTCACAAAAGGACTGTCTCAGAACCCAAGTGCTATCTCTGGACTAGCCACATATACCCTAGATTTCAGTTAATGGTAGGGGTGAGACCTTCCTAACCATAACCAAAGCCAAGTAAAGAGCTCACAGCATTGAAGTGCTTAATCTTCCACTCACTTTTTTCAACGTCCTTGGTATGCTGCAACCCCATTTTACTAGGGGGGAAAAAGAGGTGAGACAACAGCATGCACACAGCAACCAGACTGGCAATGAAGCCCAAGCAACTTTCACCAGCTAAACTCTCTTCACAGCATAGGGAGGTCCAGAAGGCTTAGAAATCCCTTGCTCCAGCTAGATTTGGCTCTCTCTAACCAGCACTGCACTTGCTTGGCTGCTGGGACAGGAGATTTTAAAATCTCTACCTCAAACATAACTTCATTAAGTCTGTTGAGCTGCCTCTGGAGACTTCAGCTAGCACCTCTAGCTCCAAAACATGGAGAGCCTGCCACTGAGAACACTTTCTATCAAGAAATCAAATAATGCATAATTCCCATTTCCCACCTCTAAGCCATGGTTCTGCCCCATGAAGTTTAAGGTTTTTGAGAGCAAAAAATCACAGATGGCATGACAGAAAACACCCTCCTCTCCCAATGTGCTCAATATAGGATGACATGACAAGAAGACAGCAGGGGGCAGGGGCTATAACTCAGTGCCAGAACACTTGCCTAACATGTGTGAGGCACTGGGTTCGATCCTTAGCACCACATGAAAATAAACAAAACAAAGGCATTCCGTCCATCTACAACCACAAAAAAATATATTTTTTAAATAATAAGAAGAAGACGACAGCAGGTACATGGAGATTCAAAGCCAGGCTCCTTGGTCCATTCTGGCAGGACCAAGAGTTGCAGCCAGGAATAAGGGTGGGGTACAGATACTGCAGTGGGGTACTCCTCAAAGATGAATGGCACTGTGTCTCCCCAAATGATACTTACTGTCCACAAACTCCTTGCACTCTTCCTTGAGCTCTACGGTCTGCTGGGTAACCTCGGGGTCCAACACCCGCAACTTGTTCAGCTCATCAAAGTGCAGCCCTGCTTCACCCAGGATGTCCTTGGCCATAGCTACAGAGAAACCAGGCCCAGTACCCAATCACTTCTCAGCCACTGAGGAAATACCTGCTGCCCACCCAGCCGGCTCCTGCCCCCAGACACTAATGCCAAAACCCCTGATGTTCCAAAGAATCCCCAATCCCACTGCCTCCACCTCTCAGCCTCACCTGTTTCCCTTCCAGGTTCCCTAGAGAAGTTCTGTTCTGAAGGGGTGACAGTGGCAGAAGAGGTGTGCCATAGGAGCAAGGGTCAGGAAAGAATAAAGTCCAGTTGCTTGTCACAGGCATCGTTCATTCAACACACATTTCTTGAGTGCCTACTACATGCCAAGACTGCTAGATGCTGGGGGTACAGAGCTGAATGCAACATGGTGCCCGCCCTGGAGGAGCACATAGTTTAGCTGGA
Organism: Tamias sibiricus; assembly: GCA_025594165.1. NCBI lineage: Eukaryota > Metazoa > Chordata > Mammalia > Rodentia > Sciuridae > Tamias > Tamias sibiricus. The sequence goes on from CM046660.1 coordinate 45,776,648, forward strand.
GGAAGACAGACACGTAAACTGAAAAATTATGCTGTTAAGTGCTTTACCGAAATATCACTACAGAACAGGAAGAGAACAGTTAACTTGAGTGACATCGGAACTGTTATGAGCCATAAACATATTTATATATCCCCATTTATGTACCCAAAAAGGCTTTTCAAATACATGTTCTGTGTTGTTTGTGAAATAACATCAAAAACAAATTTTAAAAATCTGGGTAAATTAAAAGGGTTAAAAAATAAGCCATGAGTAAGAATATTACCCAAAATGTACAATGTAAGACACTGTACAGTTGCCTGAAATGGGAACCAAAGTTGGGTCAGTCTCTTCCTAGCAGAAAACACAAAAAAGAATGAAGTATCAGCAAGAACGTACCAAGTAAGGAGGCCAGGGAAAGGCATTCCAAGCAGAGAAGGCAGCATGGACACAGGTACAACATCACTGAAAGGATGCCTCAGTTCCGAGAAGGAAACTGGAAACTCACCCTCATTCTGGCTCAAAAAACAATTTTTTTAATACTAAAAATAAATGAAGCATGCATGCTCTGTTCAAAAAGGGAGGCAATGGGGGAATAGCCCAGTGGTAGAGCACCTGTCTAGGAGATGTGGGACCCTTGGTTCCATTCTCAACATCACAAAAAGAAAAGGAGGAAATGCTAGCTAGGTCTAGTCATTGGCTGCTAGGCCCATTCCAAAACTCAGGTGTTCCAAAGACTATCATCACCTGGCACTGACCACCCCTTTCCTCGGCTCCCATCTTCCCCAGCCGCACCTGTTTCCCTTTCAGCTTTGTTAGAGAAGTTTGTTTCTGAATAGGATGATTTGGAGAGTGACTATCAAAAACAGGTGTGCCTCAGGAGGAGCAATGTTTGGAAAGAATTAAGTCCCTTGGGCTGGAGATGCCGCTCAGTGGCAAAGTGCATGCTCAGCATGTGCAAGACCCTAGGTTCAATCCCCAGCACCAAAAAATAAAGAAATAAAAGAATTAAGTCTTAATGTTGCCACAGCACTGTGTGAACCAACTAATACATGTCCTTGGGCTCTCTGTATGACTCTGGCCTTTGGCCACACTGGAATCAACTAAAGTGAGTTGATTCTTTCTTTTTAAATGTTTTAATCATTCAAAGCTTCCTTAAATCTGTCTTCCTGCTTGTTCTATTTACACATATAGTCGAAGTACTTAACAGTTACCAGGTAACTAATCAGACCAGATGCTCCAGAAAGATCCACATAACATGATGGAGCAAACACTTACTTCAGCTTCCACTGCCTTACCTGAGGGTGTGCATTTATTCAGAAACTCTTAAGTCCCTGCTCTGGGGATAAACAGCTGTTGAAAATGTCTCTGAACAGCAAGTAAACTAATCACAAATTATGATAACAGTGTGAGGAAAAGCACATGGTGCTATGTGAAGATGCAGCAGGACATAACTCATGGAGCAGAGGGATGTCAACAAAGACTTTCTGGAAAAGTGATGTTTAAACTGAGACCTAAAGGATGTCAAAAAGTTTGTTAAGTGAAGGCAGGAGGGGGCATTCTAAGCAGAAGAAAAAGCATATGAGAACATCCGGAGGCTAGAAGAAATCTGACATGTTCCAAGAACTGAAAGACTGATGTGATCAAAACAGTGAGCAAGCCGGGCGCGGTGGCGCACGCCTGTAATCCCAGCACTTGGGAGGCTGAGTCAGGAGGATCAAGAGTTCAAAGCCAGCCTCAGCAATGATGAGGCACTTAGCAACTCAGTGAGACCCTGTCTCTAATAAAATACGAAAAAGGGCTAGGGATGTGGCTCAGTGGTTGAATGCCCCTGAGTTCAATCCCCGGTACCAAAAAAAAAAAAAAAAAAAAAAAAAAAAAAAAAACAGTGAGCAAGAGGGAGAATGGATCAAGATGAAGCTGGACAGGGAGACCAGGGCTGGATCATGAAGGGCTCCAAAAGCTGCAGTAATAAGCTTGGCACCTGGTGGATTCTCAGAAAAGTAACGTTATCCTTTAGGAAGATCACTCTCAGTCTGGAGATTGGATTGGCGGAAACAAAAGGGCAGGGCCATCCTTACCTGATTCCTCACTGTAACCCTAGCACCTAGCATGGTGCCTGCACATAATTGGCACTCAGTTAATGTTTGTGGAATGAATGTCTGTGGAAACAGATAGAAGGCTGCTGCAAAAACCAAAGCTTGCAGCTGAAGACAAGTGTTCTGAGTTGAGATGTTTTCTAAGCTGAACTGATAAGACAGTAATGAAGAGAATAAAGGCGAGTGGAAAAGTCAGGCATGATTCCCATAAATCTGGCTTGAACCAAATGTATGATTGGAGGGGATAGTTTAAAGAGATAGGTAAGATGGGAAAAGGGATGTAGAGAGAAGGTTCACGTTGGACTATCGTATTCTTTCACAACTCACACCACACACGTGTCTGAGTGAGGAACATCAGAGACCTGGGACTGGGCTCCCTAAGGATGAGGGCGGTGGTACGTTGTGCACGTGGGGCTCTCCCAGGTCCAAGCTAGGCACTACCTACGGGCTCCGCCAATGGGCTGTGGAAGAGGCACTGGACAGAAAGTCAGAAAAGGCCCGGGCAAAGGAACTGGCGGTCTTCTCTATCTAAACTCCACGCTGTTTCCGAGCCTCAGCTCCCTGCGGCTATCAACGGGCCACGCTTCGGGCATCAGCTGGGTGTGAAACCGCTCCCTAAGAGTCCGGCGGAATTCCCACGTTCCTTTCCGCCTGGGTCAGCCTTTTCTTAAGGCGGGGGGCTGTCAGATTCCTCTAGCCCCAGGTCCGCCCGCGTACCCCAACCCAAAATCACACTTACCTGCCGGCGCTCTGCGGCCCAGGCTGACGTTGCCAAGCAGCTTCTTCCTCCAGTTAGCAGCACTCTGTATGTAACTCGCAGGCCTCGGCTGCTGCCACGGCTACAAGATCTGTTTACCATAGCGTCACTGCCTGACACCGGAAGCACTTGCAGTCGCACGTCCCACAGCGCCTGCTGGGAAATAGAGGCCCAAGTGGAGGGCTGACCGCCTACACGACCCAGAGGTCTTCGCGCCAGCGAGGTCGCTAGAAGTAGCTGCGATCTCACGGCGAGGGCGGGGTGTAGGGAGAGCTCGCAGGGTTATGACTCCGCCCCGATTGGGGGTAGTGCATGCCGGGCCTTGTAGTCTCAGTTTCCCAGACAGGCAGGGCTGGGCCGCTGCTCCGGGAGGAATCGGCGGGAGCCGGATGTGAGCTCACAGCCCGGGATTGCTGTTGGGGCAGGAGGATACAGGCTAGGGGCGGCACGGAGTTGGCTTGCCTTTCAGCTGAGAGGGAGAAGCGCCCCCGGGGACGGTGAGAGCCTGGCCTGCCGATGCGGTAGGGAAAGGGGTGGACTGGCCCCCAGACGGGTCAGGGGAAAAGGGGCAGGAGAGCTTAGGGGAGATGGAGAGTTAAAATCCTCCGCTGGGAGTGGGTGTCTCCGTTTCTCAGTAGAAAGGCAGGGTGCGGACTGGAGGAGAGCCTGCACTAGCTACAAGAAAGGCTGGGTATCGCTAAATTTTTCCTGGACCCTCTGGGTGAAGCCTAACTTCACAGCTAGAATTTCTGCTTTATCCGCCCTCTTGCCAAACTCGCTTCCCCTCCCGCGCCGTCCGCCGCGTGTGACTGATTAGTGGGTCCTTCTTCCTTTAGGACCTCACCTTCTTCTACCGCCGCAGTGATTTGTCCTTTGTTCTGCTTGGGTTCCCTTTAGCTTTGCTGAGTGAGAAACGGATCCGCCCCTAACCCCAGGCATCCCCAAATATCCACACACAAGTCCGGAAGGAAGAGCACTGAGGCCATCAGTGGAAACTTCATTCTCGCCGGACTTACTTTCTAGGGCGTCACCTGCCACAGGATTCCTGGAACCCATTGGTCTGGGAGGAATCTGGCATGACGTCATCCAGGGGCTTAAGGCAACTGCTTTGTAGGAAAGGACTAGATTAGCTTTGGATTTGACTTCCTCTCTTGGCAAGCTCAGCCATTGAGTTCCTTTGATTTGGCAGAAGTATATGTATGTGTGCTTTCTTGATCCTGGGATATTGGGACTGGACACAAAATACATGAACTTAATAAAACCTTTAAATTTTTTTTTTATTTTCAAAATAGATGAACTTAATAAAACCTTTTTTTTTTTCTTTTCTTTTTTTTTTTTTTTGGTACTGGGGATTGAACTCAGGGGCACTTGACCACTGAGCCACATTCCCATCCCTATTTTGTATTTTATTTAGAGACAGGGTCTCACTGAGTTGCTTAGTACCTTGCTTTTGCTGAGGCTGGCTTGAACTGGAGGTCCTCCTGCCTCAGCCTCCTGAGCCGCTGGGATTACAGGCCTGCCACACCGTGCTTGTCAATGTTGCTAAAACCTTTTAAAGGGTGGAAGATAAAGTGATTTCATGCCATTCTAGTGTTACTTACTCATTAGACAGTAACCTAAGGCTCATCTCATCCATACCCCATCCCTGAGGCAAAAAACAAAGGAATTCACTACTTCATGCAGCACCCACTCTGGCCCTTCCCTGAACATTCTTCCACAGACCTATGTAAATCTTTTCAGGGTCAATTTCAGCCTAACAAGCTGACATATATTGAATGCTTAAAATGTGCATGGCATTTTTCAGGAAGCCGAACAGTGAACAGAACTTGGGAAAACCAGTGCCATGCTTCTGGGTTGCATTTATGAGAGATGATGAGCAGCCAGGTGTGGTGGCCCACACCTGTAATCCCAGCAACTTGGGACACTGAGGCAGGAGGATCGCAAGTTGGAGGTCAGCCTCAGCAACTTAGTGATATGCTGTCTCAAAATCAAAAATAAAAAGGGATGGGGACATAGCTCAGTGGTAGAGTTGCCATTCTCCAAATAAGGAAAGAAAGAAAAGGAAGGGAAGGAGGGAGGATTGTAATTAATATAAAACCCAAACTCTTTACTGTTATTTACCACCTTAGGTGCCTTCCCTGGTGTTCATCAAATCAACTTCCCCTGTTTTCTCTGTACCAGCTACCATATCCTTATTTCTGTTCCTAAAACTCAATTCTAACAGGAACTTTGCACTTACTCATCCATCTGTCTAAAGTACTCTTCTCAGACCCTAGCAGAAATGTCACCTTAGCGGTGGTGCACCCCTGTAATCCCAGCACTTGGGAGGCTGAGGCAGGAAGATCACAAGTTCAAAGGCAGCCTCAGCAACGGCGAGGCACTTAGCAACTCAGTGAGACCCTGTCTCTAATAAAATACAACAAAGGGCTGGGGATGTGGCCCAGTGGTTGAGTGTCCCTGAGTTCAATCCCCTGTACCAAAAAAAAAAAAAAAAAAAAAAAAAGAAAGAAAGAAATGTCACCTTGGCAAAGAGACTCCCTGTGCCTCTATCTCAATTAGTGCCCTTCCCTGGTCACTCTCTTATCACTGTTTTATTCTCATCTCCTGCAGTTGTCTGTTTTCATGTTTATAATCTGTCTTCTCCAACTTAAAACGTAAGCTCCACGAGGACATGACTCTTGTGTATTTGCTTTCTGTTCCCAGTGCCTGACACATAGCAGAAGCACAGTAAACACTAACTCTTTTAACATTTTTTTTTTTAATTCTTGCTAACACATTCGTTGACCTTTTTGAAGGCAAGATGATATATTTGCATTGTTCCTGCCTTAGTCAACTTTCCATTGCTGGAACAAAACATACATATGAGAAAAACAACTTAGAGGAGGAAAGATTTATTTAGACTCAGAGTTTCAGAAGTCCATTATTGGAGAGTTCCATTGCTTTGGACCTGAGTTGAGGCAGAACATGTGGTAAAAGAAGGTGGCAGAGGAAAGCTGCTCACCCCATGGCAGCCGGGAAGCAGAGAGAGTGAGAGCAGGAAGAAGGGGCTGGGAAAGAGATAGACCCTTCCAAGGAACACGCCCAGTGACTTATTTCCTCCAACTGGGGCCCCTGCCCACAGTTTCCACCGCATCCCAATAATGCCATCCCATATAAATCCCTAATGGATTGATACATTGTTGAAGTGGAAAGTGATGATCCAATCATTCCCCCAAATCCCCACCTCTGAATATTGCTGCACTGGAGACCAAGCCGTCAACACACAAGTCTTTAGGGGACACTTCATATCCAAAACATAAATTTCCTACTGTTTAACATAGCAAACACTCAATATTTATATTGCTGAATGGACTAAATGAGCTTAAAGTAGATACTAAATGCATAGAATAGTATCTGGTACATAGTAAATATGCAATGAATGTTAGCTATTGTATTTTCTCTTCAGTGAATGAGTTATATTGATTCTTTAGATAGCCAAAACATAATAACTTGCATCTCTGTGTCTTTAGAGTGTTGGTCCCAAGACCTCTGCAGATACTGAAATCCAGGCATGCTCTAGTCCCTACATAAAATGGTATTTTACTTGCATATAATGGATGATCATCCTCCTGTATACTTTAAATCTCTACATTGGTTATCATAACTTTTATAATGTTGTTTTAGTCAGCTTTTCATCACTACAACCAAAATACCCAACAAGAAAAACTTAAGAGGCGGAAAAGTTTGCCTGGGATTTAATGTTTTGGAGGTCTCATTTCATAGATGGCCAACTCCGTGACTCTGGGCCCAAAGGGAGAGCACATCATGGGGGAAGGGCCCCCTGGAGGAATACTGCTCAGCTCACAGCAGGGTCAGAAAGAGAGAGAGAGAGAGACACCAAGTGAGGGAAGGGGGAGGGGCCAGAGGACAAGTGTTCCCTTCCAGGGCACAACCCCAGTGACCCACCTCCTCCAGCCACACCCCACCTGCCTATAGTTACCACCCAGCTAGTACATTTAAACTAGAATGGACTGATTGTTATAGCTCTCACAATCTAATCATTTTTTAAAATATTTATTTATTTGCTGTAGCTGTACACAATGGGCTTATTTGTACGTGGTGCTGAGGATCGAACCTGGGCCGCGCACGTGCCAAGCAAGCGCTCTACCACTGAGCCACAACCCCAGCCACAATCTAATCATTTTACCTTTAATATTCCTGCATTAACACAGGAACTTTGGGGGGATACCTCATATCCAAGCCATAACAAGTGTAAATGCCATGTAAGTTGTTATACTGTATTGTTAGGCACTGAGGACAAGAACAAAGTCTACACGTATTGGTACAAGTGCTAATTTTTTTTCATGTATTTTCAATCCACTATTGATTGAATCCATGGATTCAGAACCTAGAATGCAAATCACAAAAGGGGGAAAAAGAGAATGTAAATCATGAGGGTGACCTGGCTTTGCTTTCCATTTCTCCTTGGTTCTGTCAGCTCCAGTTAGTATTCTAATCCCCACATTACTCAACCATTTTTAGATTTATCTTCTGATCTTTTCTGATACTTTCCCCTCATTCTTCTTTGGAGCAAAGAGAAGAAAAGATAAAACTGGGTTCCTTCTCCGGAAAAAGAAGCAAAAATAGCTATCCTGTAGTTGTTCTGCCTTGGAAAATGGTGACAATTTCAGGAACTTGGGTCAGGGCTGGTGCCAAGAAAGGGGAAGTCCAGGAAGCCCAGCGCAAGCCCAGGTAACCCCTGCCAAGAACACTGGCCAGCTGCTCCAGGCTGGCCCACTCCATCCTCTCCTGAGGACAGGATCCCTCCTGCCAGTGCTAAAGGAAACCCTGGCTAGGCTCCTCCTGAGTCTGAAATCTTGAGAAAGGAAGTGCATCCTGTCCCTTTGGCTCCTGGGAAACTCCTAGACTGGCTGGTTTCCTAGTAGGTTGGGCTGAAAGTCTGGTATCACAGGAACCTTGTAAAGAAAACTCTGGAATCTCACTGGTAGGTCCCCAGAGTGATCTCTTCCTCAGACCCTCTCTGTCTAGTTCCAAGGCTTTGCTTGTCTTCCTTACCACCCAGAGCTGAGCTGAGTCTCAGAGGCTGGTGAGGTGAGCAGGATACTCCCAGACCTGGCTTCCAGTACAATGAGAAACAGCAGGAAAATCTTTCCTTCTGTTGCCTCACTGGGAATGCCTGGCTTACCAAGGAGGGAATGACATGGTCAGTGTTCCTATTGTTAGCCCTTCCTCATTTGAGGACTCTTCTGCTGACTTTCATCTTCTCTCCCCTCTCCTACTCACAGCACTGAGAGTATGAGGCTCTGGCCTCCCCAGGACACTCCCTTGTGAACACTTCCACCACGGCGGAGCCTTCCAAGCCTACCTCCTGCCGTGTGGTGATCTACCTGCAGCGGGAGATGTCGGGGGACACCTGTCTGTGCCCAGCCTCAGGGGCCAAGCCCAAGCTAAGTGGCTTCAAGGGAGGAGGGCTGGGCAACAAATATGTGCAGCTCAATGTAGGTGGCTCTCTGTACTATACCACGGTGCGGGCACTCACCCGTCATGACACCATGCTCAAGGCCATGTTCAGTGGGCGCATGGAGGTGCTGACCGACAAAGAAGGTGAGGCTTCAGGGCTGACTGGGCAGGTAGGGAAGCAAGGGGGAGTCCTGAGAAGTTCCTTCAGGTCAGGCCTTACGCCTGGTAGATTAAAATCCAGATTTCCATTTTCTCTCACCTGGCATAGGACTTCTTCATCTGGAGTTCTTAGGAGAACCACAGAATTCTCTGAAATTGTACATATAATATTGTATACATATGTGTTTTCCAAGGAGAAGATCCATACTTTAAAAATACTTAAATAGTACTAGATTCTTTTAAGAGCTGTACAGCTGTAAGCTGTACAGCCTGGGCTGTAGGCAGAAAGTGAGCAAGGCTGGTGATTTCTTTGTGGCCAGGGTGGCCTGAGTGCTCCCGAGCTGAGACTTCTGTGAGCCTTCACAGAGCCTGGCAAGCCTGTGTGTCCCATGGTGTGTGCCAGTCCTTGGGTTAAGGTAGGGAGGGTGAAGAGCAGCCATGGGTCTGAGAGTTAGAGTGTCCATTCCCACTTCTCTCACCCTAGGCCCTGGGCTCTGTGTCATGTAGGTCCTTTCCTTGCCACCTGCCACCTGGCTCAACATGTGGCCTTTGCCTGCTTATGAGGTTACCAGGAGACAACCAGTAATCCTGTGGGGCCCATTCTGAATCCCTAGGCTGGATCCTCATAGACCGATGTGGAAAGCACTTTGGCACCATTTTGAATTACCTCCGAGATGACACTATCACCCTCCCTCAAAACCGGCAAGAAATCAAAGAATTGATGGCTGAAGCAAAATATTACCTCATTCAGGGCCTGGTGAACATGTGCCAGACTGCCCTGCAGGTATGTGGGCAGAGTTTGGGGGTAACCTAATGAAGGTGGGAGTTGCCACTCCTCTAGAGACTTAAGGGTCAGTGCCTGGCTTTCTGGGTGGGAGATGAGGTTGAAGAATCCAAACCTAGTTAGAAGTCAGGTATAGTGGCACACACCTGTAATTCCAGCAACTCAGGAGGCTGAGGCAGGAGGATCACAATTTCAAAGCCAGCCTGAGCAATTTAGTGAGGCCCTAAACAATTTAGCAAGACCCTGTCTTTAAAAAAAAAAAAAAAAAAAAAAAAAAATGTGGGGATGTGGCTCAGTGTTAAAATGCCTCTGGGTTCAATTCCTAGTAACAAATAAACAAACAAACAAACCCATTTAGAACAGTGAAATGCCATACAAGCCCAGCAACCTGGCAGCCAGGTATTCAAGCTCAGCAGTGAGAATAGGCTCCACTTCTAGTCCAAGTGCTTAGGTATGTGGACTCCAGGTTGTCTGGTAATGGGGGTCTGCTTGCCAGTTGTCAGGGTCTCTTGCCAGGGACCTCATGATCTCTAATGCCTCCTTGCCTAGCAGAGGGTAGCCATGGCAGAGGGGCTGCAGGGGTACCTGGCTAAGCCTGGCAAGCACAAGAACCCAAAGAAGGCTCTCTGCTCTGTGCGTGTGTCTCCCAGGACAAGAAGGACTCCTACCAGCCTGTATGCAATGTCCCCATCATCACGTCCCTGAGGGAGGAGGACAGGCTCATCGAATCCTCCACCAAGGTACTGGGAGCTCAGAGGGCTGTGGCCAGGGAATGCCATGCCCCCAGCCTGGCCCTCACTCTTTCTTCCCTCACAGCCCGTGGTGAAGCTGCTGTACAATAGAAGCAACAACAAGTATTCCTACACCAGGTAGGTAGGCATGTCTGTGGGGGGACCTGAGAAGGGCTTCAGAGGCAGCTGAAAGGGCACATCCAGAACAGACACAGGGCAGCAGACCCGAGGACAGCTTCGTGCTGTCCTGGAGTGGATAGCATGCGTCTGGTTTTGTTTCTGTTTTGTTTTTGAGGTGCTGGGATTGGAACACAGGGTCTTGGGCATGTTAGGCAGGTGTTCTACTACTGAGCTACATCAAGGGAAGGGAAATCAAGGCAGAGACATTTGGAACTTGGCACAGGACCTGGTTGGGATATAGAGGAGGGAACAGGAAACATGCCCTTAACATGTATCATGTCAGGAGCATGCTCAGTGTTTTCATCAACATTGTCTCCTGAGGCGGGGGGCCTGCTAGGAAGCCAGCAGGCTAGGAGTCCTCCTAAGCCTCCTGCAGCCTTTGTACTTCCCACTGGGACAACTTCCCCATGGCATCCAGGGTCCTTGCAACAGGCCACAGTTAGGTATACAGATGGTTGTGGGCTCAGGGTCCTAGACTCTCCCTGTGCTTCCCTGTAGACGGGCACATTGCCAGCCCCAACAGCAAGGGAAGGAACGCCACCTGCTGGAGTAGCAGCCGGACTCTGTCTCTTTGAGCTTAGGGAGAGGAGACCCCCCTTCCCTTAGTGTGGTTATAACTTAAAACCAACTCAATCCCTTTTCCTCACAGGCCCCCAAACCCAGAGGTTGCCCCATGACTGTCTTCCTGTCCCCCTGGCATCTTGACTTGTCTTCATTTCAGCATGGCAGGTGGGGAGGGGGGGAGGGCCCAGCTCGCCCTAACAGCTCCTCTGGTGCCAGAACCTCATTCCCAGGCCTGCCGGCCCTCATGGGTTTTTCAGCAACTCTGATGACCACCTGCTGAAAAACATAGAGCTGTTTGACAAGCTGTCCTTGCGCTTCAACGGCCGCGTGCTCTTCATCAAGGATGTCATTGGTGATGAGATCTGCTGCTGGTCCTTCTATGGCCAGGGTCGTAAGCTGGCAGAGGTGTGCTGCACCTCCATCGTGTATGCCACAGAGAAGAAGCAGACCAAGGTATGGGGCCTTCCTGTGCACAAGGCAGAACACACAGCAGCTGGGGCAGTGCTGCCCCCAAATGAGGGTTTCCCACAAGGCTCTGTGTTTGGCTTTCTTTCCCAAACGTGCCGTGCTGCTGCTGGCTAGGACAAAGCCAGAACAAGGGGTTTGGGGAATGCATGGAAACCATTTGCTTCTGGTGGCTAAGGGACAGGAGGCATTGGCCAGCAGGGAACTGTGTGATGCAGTGGGAAAGACCAGGTTTTTGAAGTTGGCCCAATTCGGTTTTAAATTCTGGTTCCACCACATAACAGCTGTCTGATTTTGGATAAGCCATTTGAACTATCTGGGCCCGTTTCCTCATTTGCAAACATAGGAATGAGAGTGTGAGTTTACCCAAGATATGAAAGTGAGATAACTCTTCAGAAAGCAGTGTAATGCAGTGGATTGGCTCCAGTTTCCAAGAACACTGATAGGATCTCTCTGGCCCTGGCTAGTGAGGTGTTCCTGGTCAGTCAGTTTAACCTCTGCAGTAACACCACAGTGCTGGGCATGCCTGAGGCATTTGACAGGTGATAGTTTACACAAACTCAGCTAACCTGTTTTTCTCAGGATGCAAGCAGAAGGCCTCTTCCCTGGAAGATACCAAGGGTCGGTCCCAGAAATGGCAGGGCTTTTCTGGGGTGGAACAGCAGTTCATCTGGGGAAATCATGTAGGTACAAAGGGCTTAGGCCCAGATAGCACCTTCTTGGCCAGGTTGCTAAAGTGCCTCCAGCTGAATGTTTTGCCAGGAACAAGGAGCAGCTTATAGGAAGTGGCCCTGCTTCCTCCTGACATTTTTGGCAGTTGGGGTAAGAGTAGGAGGGAGGGGGACAGTGAATGCGGGGCTCTCATCCATGTCCATGGAGAGAGGTCTCGGGCTGAGTTGCAACCATGACAATACCTGTTATCTTCCTGTGTTCTTTTTTTCAGGGAGGGTGGGGCAGGGATTGAACCTGAGACACTTAAACCTCTGAGCCACATCCCCAGTCCTTTTATTTTTTATTTTCAGACAGGGTCTGGCTAAATTGCTTAGGGCCTTGCTAAGTTGCTGAGGAAGCTTTGAACTTGAAATCCTCCTGCCTCATCCCACTGAGCCACTGGGATTATAGGCATGCGCCACCGAGATTGGTTTCCTGTGTTCTCTTGTCCATGAGCTTCTCTGACCTCTCACACCACACCTACAAGACAGGCCAGGCTTCTGCCATTCTCTGCATTTGAGAGATAAGGGTGCAGAAGCATAACACAACATGGCAAGTTTGCTGGAATTCTGCCATGTCTTCTCTTTCCTCCACACTGATCCTGGGGATGGGCATGCTGGGTCAGGCAACAACAAAAAGCAATAAGACTGCTCATTAGAGCAGCTGATGCACACACACACACACACACACACACAGAGGTAGATAGATAAACTGTGTGTCAGCCTCTCTGCTAAGTAGTTTACGTCTTTCTTGTGATGTTGATAACATCTCTGGGAAGGAGATATTAACCATCATTTCACACAAATGGAAACTGCAGCCTAGAAAGCTTAGACCCAAGGCCTCACAGCTAGTAAGTGATGGAGCTGTTGGCTGTGCACACTAGTCCATCAGTCCTGGATTGGGATGGGACAGGGTCGGGGATGGTCTTCTGTTATGTCCACAGAGCATGTTTCCTTGAGCCTGCACTCCCTCCTGAGACAAACAGCCCTTTCTCCTGAGGCCTCATGAAGCACAAGGCCTAGAGCCCTGACAGGTTGCACCTTCTGAGACAAAACCTGAATCAGTCTTGTCTGCCTCACCCCAGGTGGAATTTCCAGAGGCCCGAATCTATGAGGAGACACTCAATGTCCTACTCTATGAGACCCCCCGAGTCCCTGACAACTCCTTGTTGGAGGCCACAAGCCGAAGCCGAAGCCAGGCTTCCCCCAGTGAAGATGAGGAAGCCTATGAACTGCGGGATCGTGTGCGCCGCATCCATGTCAAGCGCTATAGCACTTACGATGACCGGCAGCTCAGCCACCAATCTGCCCATCGTGACTGATAAGACCCTCAAGGAGATGGGGCACAGGAGGCCCTGTCTCCTGCCCTCTGCAGCCCCACACTGCAACTGGCTGGTTCTCTGCTCCAGCACTCAGAAACATGACAGGCCCTTCCTGTGAGATCAAGGGCCTAGGCAGGGGAGGGTTTCTTGGCCCTGACTGATGAGCACTACCAGATGCATCTCCCTTCCTGTCCAGCAGGGAGCTACTTCTGTTGTGGGTGAGCTGACCAGCCTCCCTCCTCCTGCTAAGAACATTCCCTTCTGGGCCCTTTGCTGAGCGCCCTTCCTCAGCGGAGCCCCACGGGAATGGCTTCATTCTGGAGGAAAGGCTGCTTCTGGTGCTGTGGAGGCCCAGTCTTTATCACAGGTGGGGCTTCTTTTTGCTTAAGGTGTTTGATGAGCTTGATTTTTAAAAAATAATCTAGGAAATGAATAGTTTTGTACCATGAGGGGGACTGGGCATTTGTTACCCCTTCAGGGTGCCAGAACCCTACATAAGGTAGACCCCTCAGCCCTTCTTGATGCTTTTGGGATCTCTTTAAAGCACTTTGTACTGTTATTCAGGAGATTAGTCTGCCCTGACCCACACCTTCTTCTGACTCCCATCCCCTTTCCTGCAGAATCATTCTAAGGGAAGGGATAGAGAAAGCAATAAAAACAAAACTGACCAGCTTTGGCTTTGTCAGCCTGGCCAGGCAGCCCAGTGCACCAAGGAAGACAGGCTGTGTAAGACGAGACCTGTGGTCTTACAGCATGCTGCCTGAAGAGACATCTCACCCCCACATCTTAGGGTCACTGGGATGTAATAGGACTGTTCTCTTTGATTCTTGTCTTTGAGTGTCCTTAGCTCCAAGGCACACTGGCTTCACACACTGTAAAAGCTAAAGCTGTCAGTAGTGGCTAGGAGCTACCCTGGGCCATAAACACGAGCCATACCTGGAAGGCTGTAGAACCCATGTGCGTTGTATGGTGCTGGCCCTACATGCCCATTAGCTGAGGAAGGTGGACTCAGCCCTGTACATCCAACAGCCCCTGTGACCCACCCCAACCTGCATGCTATTGTTTTTTGTCTTCACTGGGGATGGTGGTTCTGCCCAGTGGTGAGTCTCTAAACACAGAGCTATAGGAAAAATTTAAGCCCCTTGAAGGCCTTCATTCCTTCTTGGCATGGAAATGCCACATACCAGCCAGAGTATGCGTTCTCCTCATGGCTTTGATTTTCATCCTGTGTTTGGCTTGGCCCTTGGAAGGCTGTTCATCTGAATTCTTTCCTGAGGAATGCCTTCAGGGAGAGAGAATTCTACCAGCCTAACAAAGCAGCATGGCCCCATACAGTACCTGCTCCCTCGGGAAGGAGCACAGGCTGTCAGGTTTATCCCTCTTGACTACTCTAAACAGCTGCTCACAGCTGACCCCTCAGACTTTATGGGCAATTGCCAGGCCCAGGGTTGGCCACTCACAAGGACCTGGAATGATATGATGGGACAGGGGAAATGTGACTTACTAATCAAGCATTTTATGCTAGTCACAGTCAGTCTTGAATGTAAAATTAGCTAAAGACTCAAGTCAGGTACTTGGTGATCAGCTACTAGGCCTTCCAGCCCTCACTGCAATTAAGATGACAATCCATTTCTTTGGGCTTTAGACTTTAGGGGCTGGGGGTATGGCTCAGTGGTAGAGTACTTCCCTGGCTTGCATGAGGCCCTTGGTTCCATCCCCAGCACCACCAAAAACAGGAAAAGGAAGGAAAAAAAAATCAGGCTTTGGCTTGGTGACTTTCCTAAGGAGATGGAATGCTTCAGCCTAGGGCCACTGGCCTATTTTCTCAGCTGCACTCCTGAAGCCCTTTAATACTCAGATTCCCAGCACCCCACTGAGGCATGTTCATGCTTGTCCTTTGACCTCCACATTCCCCTTAGCATCTACTTAGTGCTCTGACATTCAGATCCTGGGCTATCTCAGTGATTCCTCCTTTTGGTCCTGAGAAATCACTGTAGCCTAGAGCTGGGCATTTATCTTCTGACTGAATATATCTTCTTCATCTTAAAGAAAACACTAACAATTTGTTGAAATGATCTCTGCTCTTTAGTCAGACTTTGTGGCTTAGGGTTTAGGGAATTTCCCAGCCCCATTCATAAAGCAGATCTTGGCACTGTTGAATTTTTCAACTCCAACCGCCCCCAGGGGAGTAAACAAAAACTGTGGGATGAAGGTCAAACCTTGTTGATCTCTGTGAAAACTGGAAGCTTGCTGTTAACAATGCAAACCAGTACTGGGGTTTTGAATCTGGTATGTATGTGACCATAGCCTATATGAAGGATGGCACAGGTCCTGGCATGAGAAAATTTTTCTTATCACATAACTTCAGTCCTTTTTTGCTCAGCCTAAGTGATGGAAGTAAACACTAATTTCTAATAAAATTGTTTTACACTGCAGTGGTACAGCGTCTTGTTTACAGTAAGGAGAGCTCAGTGGCTTGCAGCTATCCACTTGGTTCTTATGTTTCTATTC
This sequence comes from Tamias sibiricus, assembly GCA_025594165.1. Classification (NCBI taxonomy): domain Eukaryota; kingdom Metazoa; phylum Chordata; class Mammalia; order Rodentia; family Sciuridae; genus Tamias; species Tamias sibiricus. The sequence goes on from CM046660.1 coordinate 45,792,366, forward strand.
ACCACCTGACCTTGAGTTCTAGCTAGGTCATAAAACAGGACTCCAGGGCCCTACAACCCAGGCTCCCCCTGGTGGGAAATTAAGAACAACACTAACAAGGGCTGCAACCGAGATTTAATAATTATTCAAGAACAAAACGATCTCTAACAATCACTGCAGTGGTGGAGAAGAAAGAATCCTAAGAATTGGGGCAAAATGAGCCCAATTCATTTCTGGCTCTTGGAAATCTGAGAGAAGCTCAGGAAGTAGCTTGGCTCGGTCAACATCCATACCTTAAGCTGCTCCTTGGCCAAATTCCTGCACTTGTGGTCTGGGTGCTTGACAGATCCATGTTCACAGTTGGCAAGCCCACTGCTCCAGGAAGCTTGACTGGCTTGCCTCACTCCTCTCCCAGGCCCTGCGAGGCCAGGTACATGGGTGGTTGGTTAGTGCTAAGAGCCAGACCACTGTGGCCCTGGAGTTGGCCTCCACTGCACTTGGCAGAGCATAAATAAAAGTCCAGTCCAGTGCCCACCCACTGGCTGAGAGGCACAGTGCCCCTGGGAGACATCCAGCCAGTCTCAGGGAAAAGAAACCCTAGCAGTAGAGGCAGCTCCCTAGACATGACCTTGCATAGACAGCAATCCAAGCCCCACTGGGTCAAAAAGGGAGCCTGAGAAGACCCTGAGGGCAGAAATGGCAAGGATGGCCAAGCATGTATTGGTTTATTGACCAAACCTCACATTCCAGACAACTTGAGTGACAAGCCAGGAAACTCCTCCACCTCTGTGGCAGCTGAACACAGTTCCCTGGTGGCAACATTAACTGGACACAGTGTAGGCAGGGCTTATGAGGAGGCCAGCCTTGGAGGAGTTCTACGTGGGTCTTCCAAAGAAAACAGTTACGACCCCCCCCCAAAGAACCCCACAATCAAATGTTGCAAAGGATTAAATGAGCCAGTGTGGCCCTTAATGGGGAGAGAAAAGAGTTCTGCAGCAATTGTGGGTTGAGACCTGTTCTGAGGGGCCACAAGCCTAGGCATTCAGGGCCTCAGCTGGTCTACCAGTGAAGGCCTGAGGGTGGTGTCTTCTCATCTTTATTGCTTTCCAGAGAGAAGGGTGGGATCCGGACATCAAAGTGGGAGCCATCAGGTCTCTCGAAGCGGAATGTGCCCCTGAGGGTCAGAGAAAAGCTGGTTTAGAGGGAGTCGGGGCAGAGGCCCTTCTGTGGAGCTGGATGGCTCCATGCCCTCAGCTCCTCAGCCACAGCGTGGTGAGGCAGGCTTGAGCTCTCTTCTGTCTAGCTCATGACAAAATAACTGGTCCAGGGCTGGGGTTGTGGCTCCATAGTACAGGCTTGCCTAGTATGTGTGAGGCACTGGGTTCAATCCTCAGCACCACATATAAATAAATAAATAAAATAAAAGGTATTGTGTCCATCTACAACTTAAAAAAAGACTGGTCCAGAGACCAAAGAGCCCCTCTTGGCTCAGTAGAAAGAAACACAGCCTGGTATGATGGCTTGTGCCTGTAGTCCAAACTACTTGGGAGGCTGAGGAAAGGAGGATCACTTGAAAGTTTAAGACCAACCTGGACAATATAGAAAGACCCAGCCGGGCGCGGTGGCGCACGCCTGTAATCCCAGCACTTTGGGAGGCTGAGGCAGGAGGATCGCGAGTTCAAAGCCAGCCTCAGCAATGGCGAGGCACTTAGCAACTCAGTGAGACCCTGTCTCTAATAAAATACAAAAAAGGGCTGGGAATGTGACCCAGTGGACGAGTGCCCCTGAGTTCAATCCCCAGTACCACAAAAAAAAAAAAAGAAAGACCCCATCTCAAAAACATGAAAAAAGAAAAACACAGTTGTGCAGATTCCATCCCTTCAGTACATTCCATACATACTGCACGAACTATCCAGCTGCATTTTGAGGTAAAGGCATGAAACACCAGGGGAAAAAAGTACGTGAGCAAATCTATGCAGCATCAGATCCCTGGGCCCAAGTCCTCAGCCCACAGACCACAGGGAACTTGGAACAGGCACTCAGAAACACCAGAGTATTCCCACACAACCTGGCTTGGCCCAGAGTTGGCCACAGCTCTGAGCTTGCTGTGAGCTCTCACTCTTTTGACCTGTAGCAGCATCTGTGGAGTCCAGTGGCCTGTGCCCCATCACACACTTACCACATGTGCCCACTAGAAGCTTGCAGGGAGACATGACTGCTGTACTGGAACGCAGGCTGCTCTTTAGATAACACAGGTTCCTGTGAGAACACAGACAAAAGGGGTCAGGCCAGGTATCAAGGACACATTCCCTGAACCAAAGAGCCGCATGCTGCCAGTTCATCAAGAGTAAATGCCCCCCACCTGAGACACTACCACAGCAGGCACTGCCACAGTGACTATTTAGCAGTGGCCTAGGGGGCCTTTTATTCTGACTCTGGAGAAGATAATCTCAGACAAAGGCAAAGATGCTGAGCTTAAGACCCACTCCAAAAGCATCCCTTCCAGTGTCCATTCATGAGAATTAAGTGCCAGGCACCACAGTCGGTATTCTGCAAACCTCTGTTGATTTACTTCCAGTGATCATGAAGTTCTATGTGTGATCTCTATTTTAGCAGTAATAAGCTGAGATTTTGCTTACATAATTTAATGAAAGTTTCCAGTGAGTATACAGCTGGAATTTGAAGCCAACTCTCTAATTCCAAGACCTGTTCTTTTTTTTTTTTTTTTTTGGTACCAGGGATTGAACTCAGGGGCACTCGACCACTGGGCCACATCCCCAGCCCTTTTTTGTATTTTACTAGAGACAGTGTCTCACGGAGTTGCTAAATGCCTCGCCATTGCTCAGGCTGGCTTTGAATTCATGATCCTCCTGCCTCAGCCTCCCAGGTGTTGGGATTACAGGCTTGCGCCGCCACACCCAGCTCCAAGACCTATTCTTAATCACTTTTCCACCCTGCTTCCCCAATCCCCTCCTGACATGGATAAATACTTTGGATGCTGGCCCTGACACTAGTACTACTTCTGACTTTATTTCTCAGGAGACAAGGTGGGATAGGCAGGGATTGTAAAATCAAATCTCTTCAAGGATCAGCAAAGGATGTTGACATATAAAGAACCAGAGACAACACAACCATGAGTGATGGGGGTATGCATGCCCCACCTAACTAAACACATTCAAATTCAGACTTTAAAAAGCCATTATGTTGCTCAAAAGTATACAAGCTTTGACTTCAGACTCACTTGGATTTAAGTCCCGGCCCTGTCACTACTAGTGATGGGACTGTGGGCATGTTATTTAACTTCTCAGTCTCACTCTCTTCATCTGTGAAATGGGTTATGGGGTAACCTACTTCATAGGTTGTTGTTAGATTTATCACCCCAGACAACCCAATGTGTTCACACAGCAAGCCTCTGTAACCACAGAGAAGGAAACCATACATGAAGCCCCTGAAGCTTGCTAGGCAAGACCAAGCCAGTAATGCTCACCCTGCCCACCACCCCTCGGCCTCGAACTGTCTCCAAGGTGCCCGAGAGACTGAATATCCTCCAGTGCCGCTCCCGGAGCTGTACCACATCACTGTCCAGGTTCTCCAAACGAATACAGTAGCGCCACTGTGGAAGTGTGGGGAGAGAGTTCATGTTTGAGAAAGAACACACCTTAGGCAAGCCTGACCGGAATTCTGAGAGCAAAAGGCAACAAAGGCTAACACTTGTGTTGCACAGGCTCCACCCACACCAGGAGGTGAACACCACCTCCCCATCTGACCCCTGGGCATATCTTCTGAGCTCACCCCACCCCAGGGAGACACTTACCCAGTAGACGTGGGAATTCTGGGCTTCCTGGGGGGAAAAACACAAAGAATTTAAGTCTCAGAGAATAAGACCAAGTCTCTTTCAATCAACATGTGTCCAAAGTAGGATTCCAGAAAGGTTGCACAGGCAGCTCAAGCTGGGAATGTGTGGGATGATGATGATGGTATCGGGACTACGGCCAACAAGCCCATAGGCAGGCAGCCTCCCATGTACACTCCTGCTCATGGCCACTTTCCTCCTTGTCTTGCCGAGATCACCAACAGCTAGATGCCAACAAATTAACTACAGGGCTCTTTCCTTTCTCACCACCCTGCTTGCCAGTCCTGGCCCCTGTCACTGCTACCCAGGACCCTGTCCTTTGTCCTCCCATAGCCTCTAATACTGCAATAATTCATATGTTGGAAACTGATCTCCGCTATGACCCTAAGCCTTGAAAGGCAGAAACAATCTTCCATTTGTATCTCAAGCCTGGCTCAGAGTAAGGCAAAACACAGCTCCATAAACATTTGACAACTGTATAAAGTGTGAAGATCAGCCCACTCTCGTTGTGTACATTCCTAAGCAAGGCTCCCCCTGAGCCCCAGGAAAGGAAAGCTCACATGGAGGATGCCTTCCTGGTACCTATAGGTTACCTACTCTAGGTCTTCCTGTCAGCCACCAACAAAAGGCTACTTGACCCCACTCGACACATGAGTTCTTTGGAGCAGAACCACAGGGACATGGTTTAGATTTAGGCCTCCACCCCAACTCTAACAGTCAATATTAGAGACACACAGAATCTGGGGCCTAGCCCGGTGGGAAGGAAACAGGCTGGGCACATACCCTCATGCCCATGTAAAACGGGATGACAGTGACACGAATGTTCTCAGTTGTTTCCCGGTGGACATCTGAGAGCTCTAGCCAGGGGTGATTCTTCTCTTGCCAGGCCCGTAGTGTTTCCCGAGCCACAAAAGGGGGTGCTAGGACAAGAGACAATAGATTAGTCCAAGCCAGAGTCCAGGGTGTTGCACCCACTCTCCAATTGCCACTCCTAGAAATTCCTTCCCAGTGGTGGCCCAGGCAAATAGGACAAAGACAAAAGGAGCACAGCTAGAAGGCACAGATATGCTACCAAGAATAAACCCTGAGGGGTAGTGATGTCATGGGAAGAGAACTGTACTAGCAGTTAAGAGCCCTGCTTTTCAAACCTCCAGATGCTACTACCAAGCAACCTTGAGTCACTTATGACCTTCAAGCCTCAGTTTCTATTCCTAGAAGGAGACAGGAGCCATTGACCTCACAGGGTTAAGGGGAAGTTGAAAAGTGGTTATGGAAATAGAAGTTGTGGGATTATTCATATGATGCCTCCTTGAAGAAAGCACCCTCCTATTCCTATCTCTCTTCTTGAAAAAGATACCTTTTGTCTGGTCATACAGAAGAAATCTTTCAAAGAGCTCATGCTGGATGGGAACTTGATCTGTAGAAGTATAGGGGAGGATATCTTCATGGCTGACGTAGTCCAAGCCTGGAACACAGAGGGAAAGAGTAAGACTCACACAGGAGGAAAGGAGAGGAACACCACTAAGAAGAAACATTTCCTGGCCTTGCCCAGGCTGGACAATGCTGGCACCATACCTCCTGGCACCCAAATCCCTCCCAGCAGATGACAGAACAAATCCCTCCCTGGGACACACCAAACCCTTTCTCCATGGCACCATTCAGATGCTAACTCCTCACCTGGGATGGCATAAAGGGCCCGGCTGTCATCATGGTTTGCCAAGAAGGTCACAGCTTCTGTCTGAGATCTTTGAGACTAAGGCAAGAAGTGAGTCAGGGGCTTTCTTGGCCACTGTTCAGTCCCAATGTCTTAGAGGCCAGGGCTGATCTAGGCTTTGTCTGATCCCTCTCCCTCTGTCTGTCTCCACTGGAGTATAGGCCTTTCCCAAGGAGGGGACCCCAGGCCCAGGCATCTTGCTTACTTACTATATGAGGACAGTCACGGGCATCAATCAGCACCTGATAGTAAGTGTGAGTTTTTCCTTTCACCTCCTTAGAACCATGGCCAGCAGGGTTCTCCACTCTGCAGGGTGGGAGAAGAAGCCCAAGATCACCCTGAGAGAAGGGGAAGTGGTGCCTGATTCAGATCCCTACCACCTCTTCACCTAAGCAAGCTGGTCCTAAGCTGAAGGAGCTTTAGTACCAGCTGGGCACTGCTCAACAACAGCCCAGCCTACCTGTTCTCCAGTCAAAACAACAATGGAGCCTAGAGGGCCCACATAGTCACTATTTGTCTTATTCTCTGGATGTCTCCTAGAAGGGGGCCATGTTGAGAAAATATAATTGCCACCTCAATTCAGAGTACCCTACACCTCTCACATCCCAGGGGCTATTTATGATCATTTAAGAGAGCTATTGCTTTTCCTTTTGAACGTATTCTATAGATAATGTGAGATTAAAGGAAAAATTCCAACTGAACATCAAGAAACTAAAGAGACTGGTCCCAAAAATGCTCCCTAAGGTACTTACAAAAACTCAAGAGTAGTAGAAGAATGTTCTGGGGAGGCCTAAAGGGACCCTCTGGCTTAAGCTGTCCTTAGCACTCGGCTCTATTGTCTCCATGGGTATTAGTGCCAGAACAGTACTCTAGGACTATTTCTAAGGTCCTAGAGGTTCCAAATACATATGTCTGCCATGAGTCAGGCCTCCTCCTGAGAATACTGTGAGGTAGAACAGGGAACTTACTTCTCTGGAGCTGCAGAAGCCACATCCCGGTCATATAATCTGGCCTGCCAGGGAAACAGGACAACACCTCGGTACCCAAAAACACTATGAAGGAAAAGCTGGAAGGAAAGAAAGGTGGCCTTAGTGAGTCTGCAGTCCAGCAAGTCCATCCAGGTGGGCTGCACAAAGCGGCACAAGTGGAGGTAACTACAGCACAAGGTCTTGCCACCTCTTCCCTTGACCCTTGGGATCAACCCAAGCCAACTTTGAAACACCCTACACTCTCTTAACCTGGCTGACTCTTCAGATCACAGCAATGGCCTTCAGGAAGCCTTCCTTAACCTTCTCACTTAGCAGTATATAGCTATCAACCATTTACATGTCATTAATTCTTTCCTAGACCACAGACTCCATGAAGGCAAGAACCATGTCTACCTTGCTTTCTGATTTAACCCAAATGCACAATGCACAGTCCATTTTAGGCATAATAAAAAATGATTAAATAAACAAAAATCTTCCTTATCTTCATAGGACCTAAATCTATCCCAATGGACCTGGAACAAATCTGACACAGAAAAAGAACCTCACACCCAGAGCTAACCACACTGTAATCACTTTGCTACCAAGACATTAAAGGTTTCTTTCCTGAAAGCTCCCTGTACTGACTTCTAACTATTCAGTATGCTAGAAGAATTTTCAGCAACTTGGCTTTCTCCTCACTATAGTCCAAACAATCCCTCTCCACTCTAACTTGGAAAGAAAATTCACTATTAAGTGCATTCAAATCCAGGAACACAGAAACTGCATCTTTTTTTTTGGGGGGGGGGGTGCTGGAAATTGAACCCAGGGCCAACTGAGCTATATCCTCAGCCCCCAGAAACTGCATCTTTAAAAATCTGTGATTCTGTTCTGATACCAAACACCAAGGGGGAATGGAGCTGGGGGTGTTGCTCAGCAGTAGAGCACTTTGCCTAGCATGTACAATGCCCTGGGTTTGATTCCCCAGCACTGCAAAAAAGAAAAAAGTGGAATGAATGGAAAACCTTATCATTCAGGCCTGTGACCAAATCTGACTCCATTCAAAATCAGAGCACTCCAAGAAAATGAAAGCAGACCCAGAGCAAAACTCACCTGCCCAGTCTCATATTTTCCATTCTGTTTTGGCACCTCAAACACACCAACTGTCTCCAACACTTTGCCTTCTGGTCGGTTTCTGATCAAGAAGGAAAAGAACAAGCAAATGAAAAGCTAAGAAGGTAACAGTACTTATCCATCAGAAGAAAAAAAAAAAAAAAAAAATCACTCAGGTATTGAGGGGCCAGGGCAATGACAGCAGACAAGGGCTAGGAAGTGTTGCCATCTAACAGGTGAGGGTCCTGCCAAGCCACCAAACCACAGAGCTGCTGCCTTTCCTCCTCTGAGGTTCAACCACAGGCTCCTCCTTGATGAAAACCTCTCTAATCTCCCAATGATAGTTCTGACTGCTCCCAGGTCACTTTCTTCTCTCTTCATTCAGCATTCTTCATATCACGCCCTCATACCCTGTTTAAATATACCCCCTTGCCCCATGTCTTCCCTAACCCACTTTCTGACCTCCCACAGCATTTTAAAGGTCCTTCCCACTTTGCATTTCAGTTATTTGTGTCCATTTCTTATCTCCGAGACTAAGTTTCCAGGAGCAACATTTATGTCTGATTAGCTTGCACTGCCCCTCGGAGCCTAGTGTATAAAAGGGACTCAAAATTTTTTTGTTCTGATCATAATTTCATGTCCATTTCTCCTCTATAGTTCTTACCCTGCCTTTAAGGGTTTAATCATTCCTAGATTCTCTAACGTACTCCATGCATTACACCTAGAACTGAAATCTCTCAATTATAGTTTTTGTTCAGACACAAACTTTCAAAGGGGTCTTAACTTGCCAATAATTATCATCTCTCCCCAATATTGGTGTCTAATCTGAACCACTATAAGGTCAGCTCTGTCAGTTTACCTCTCTCGACAGTGTTGCTCTTTCTAGGGGCCCTTCAAAGCACTGCTATTCTATTTCGGAGACATGCACTTGAATCACTGGCCCCAATTTGATCTACCTGTCCCAACCTCAGAGGCACTGCTCACACTATCCCCATACTTCAAATCCCCTTCCCCAAATCACAGAGAAAACGGGTGTACCAAGGTCACAACAAAACCTGGGACCCAAGGAGGGCTCACTCTCAAGCAGACTTGCTTCCCACCTCTAGCATCTTCCTGAGGGGGGCAATAGGGGATGGGGGTTGAAGTCCCCTGGGGTTAGGGGGTGGTGGCGCCACGCCTGTAATCCCAGGGGGAGGCTGAGTCAGGGATCGCGAGTTCAAAGCCAGTCAAAATGGCGAGGCACTGGGGCCCTGTCAATAAAATACAAAAAAGGTGGGGATGTGGCCCAGCTAGTGCCACTGAGCGGTACCAAAAAAAAAAAAAAAAAAAAAAAAAAAAAGCCCTGGGAACAAAGGTGCCCGCTAACAGCGGTGCTGGGAACCTCGGCTGGGGAGGCAGGGTTCGCTCAGGGAGTGTTACTAGTTCCCGCCCAGAGCCAGCTTGCACAGCGAGGGCCCTGTGCTCCTGGCACATGTCCCAGACAGCGAACGTCGCTCGGTGCTCCGGACCCTCTCCCAGGTCGTACGCCGGTCACCCCCAGGCAGCCCGGCCTCCTAGCTTTCTCACGGGCCAGGAACACAACACGCAGCTCCCTAGGCTCCGGGCCCGGAGTGGCCCCGATGCTCCGTCCCTCACCGAGACGAGAGATGCCTCCGCGTCGTCGTAGTTGTCACTGGCGGGAAGGCCCCCGCTCCACCCGCCGCACAGAGCGGCCTCGACCCTCGGGACGCGGTCAGAGACCGGGACCACCAGCGGCTGCCCACGGTCAGGGCCCTCCGGGCCACACAGCCAGCCATGTCCCGTCCGAGCGCAGGCTCGGCTGCTGACACAGGGCCCGACCCGCGGCGGGGCGGCGTTCCGCCCCTGCCCCAGCCCCACACTGCCCCGCGCCGCGTCCCGCCCCCTTGGCCCTCTGCCTTGCCTAGTTGCGCCCCGCGAGCTCCGAGCTACTTCCGGCACGGCAGGCGGAAGTCTGATTTGGGGTCACCTGACCATAGAGGCAGCTAGACATGGCGTCTTCCTTTCTTGCCGGTGAGCGACTGGTACGCGCTTTGAGCCCCGGCGGGGAACTGGAGTCAGAGCAGCTGCCCCGGAAGCTTCGAGCCGAGCTTGAGGCCGCGCTGGGGAAGAAGCACACGGACGGCGATAGCCTTAGTGGCCCCCGACACTTAGTTTCCTTCCGTCTAATCCGGGATCTGCACCAGCACCTGAGAGAAAGGGGTGAGTCCAACTCCAGCCCAGATCGCCTCGTTGTTTCCAGATCTACTTCCACCTTTTTTTTCCTATCATTGTCACTCGCCTGTAAAGTAACCAACTAAGAGTCTTCTCATAAACCCAAGGGCCACACACACTCCCTTCTCCACTCCAATGGGAATTCTTTTTTAGACGGCAAAATTTACTTGTTCAGATTCTGTTCTTTTGAGAGTCTCCTCTTCACTTGGCAGGCACACCTAAGCCCACCTGACCCTGAGGAAGTCGAGAATCTAACCCAATACCATCTCCCAAATCCCGTTCCTTCTTCTTCTTCTTTTTTTTTTTTTTTTTTTTTTTTTTTTTTTTTTTTTGCCAGAAAAAATAAAAAAAGGGTAAAAAATTAAAAAAACATTAGGAACCATTTAGCATAGTGAGCTTAGTACCCTTTGGTCCATCTCAAAAGCAAGAGTGGTGACATATTGTCTTTCTTTGTTCCTTTCTCTTGGAGATAGAATGACAAGAACTATGTTGAAAGATCTAGACCAGGAATAGCATGTGAGTTTGTTTGTTTTGTTTTGTTGGTTTGGTGCTGTGGATCGAACCCAGGGACTTGTGCATGCAAGGCAAGCACTCGACCAACTGAGCTATATCCCCAGCAGCATGTGAATTTTAATCCTAGTTCTGTCACTGTTTTCCCTCAAAGAAGTTATTCCTCCTTCCTGGGCCTCCTGGGCTTCAATTCCCTTATCTATAAAGAAAGGGAACTGGGTACTTTTCCAGAATTAACATAGCCTAGCCAGAAGTGCAAAATGTAGACTGCTCAACTATTAGAACTAAAAAGCATCTTAGAGAGTATCAGGTGCAGTGACCTCTGAGTATTTAGCATCACTGTGACCTAAACCTATATAGGGCAGAGCCACAGAAATGACCTAACCCAAAGGTAAATGTTAGGTCTTGGTTTTCATGTTGGCAGAGTAATTGAGAGTTGACAATTGTAGTCAATTCTGCAGCACTAGGAAATACTTAGGTGGAATTGTTCTAGATTTTTCCCAATTAAAATTGATCCTATCAGTGGGTTAACATAGGTATGGCCATATTTTTATTTTGGCAGGAAAAAAAAAAGAGTTGGACCCTTCTCTGATCTTAGTTTTTCAACCTTAACTCTATGGCTCACTACATTTGTGGAAACCTTTTCTTCTCAGATTCCACACTATACCTTCATGAGCTCCTGGAAGGCAGTGAAATCTATCTCCCAGAAGTCATGAAGCCTCCCCGGGTATGTAAAGGATGTATTTTTGAGAGTGGGTATTGTCTGAGTCAATTATTTTATTTTATTTTATTTTATTTATTTTGGTGCCAGGGATTGAACTCAGGGGCACTCGACCACTGGGCCACATCCCCAGCCCTTTTTTGTATTTTATTAGAGACAGGGTCTCACTGAGTTGCTAAGTGCCTTGCCATTGCTGAGGCTGGCTTTGAGCTCACGATCCTTCTGCCTCAGCCTCCCAAGTGCTGGGATTACAGGCGTGCACCACTGTGCCCAGCTGAGCATCAAATTTTTTAATCAGTTTTGGAACTTAAAAATTTGTCTTTTAAGCCTTTAACATCTGAGAGGAGTAAACCACGTTTGCCTTCTCTATTTGACAGCTTTGGAAAGCTGAAATCCAAAAACCAGCCAGGTGTGGTGGCTCACACCTGTAATCCCAGCACTTGGGAGGCTGAGCCAGGAGGATCTCTAGTTCAAAGCCAGCCTCAGCAATGGTAAGGCACTTAGCAACTTAGTGAGACCCTGTCTCTAATAAAATACAAAAAAGGTCTGGGGTTGTGGCTCAGCGGTAGAGTGCTCGCCTAGCACGTGCACAACCCAGGTTCTACTCTCAGCACCACGTAAATATAAAAGGCATTGTGTACAACTAAAATAAATAAAGAAATATTAAAAAAAAAAAAAAAGAGAGAGCTGGGGATGTGGCCCAGTGGTCGAGTGCCCCTGAGTTCAATCCCTGGTACTAAAAATAAATAAATAAATAACTAGTTTCCAAAGCAGTAGAGATAGAATGACAAAAGCTATGTTGAAAGATCTAGACCAGGAATAGCATGTGAGTTTTAATCCTAGTTCTGTCACTGATTTTTCACAAAGAAGTCATTCCTCCTTCCTTGGCCTCAATTCCCTTATCTATAAAGAAAGGGAATAGGGCTGATCGCGGTGGCGGACGCCTGTAATCCCAGCACTTGGGAGGCTGAGGCAGGAGGATCGCGAGTTCAAAGCCAGCCTCAGCAATGGCAAGGCACTTAGCAACTCAGTGAGACCCTGTCTCTAATAAAAATACAAAAAAGGGCTGGGGATGTGGCCCAGTGATCGAGTACCCCTGAGTTCAATCCCCGGTACCGAAAAAAAAAGAAAGGGAATAGGGGCTGGGGGTTGTGGCTCAGCAAGCAGTTCAGTGCTTGCCTAGCATGAATAAGGCACTGGGCTTGATCCTTAGCACCAAGTAAAAATAAAATGAAGGTTATTGTGTCCACCTACAACTAAAACAAATATTTTTTTTTAAAAAAGAAGAAGAAGAAAAAGAAGGAAGAAAGAAAGGGAATAGGACAAACTGGGTATTTTTCCAGAATTAACATAGCCTAGCTAGAAGTGCAAAATGTGGACTGCTCAACTACTAGAACTAAAAAGCATCTTAGAGAATCAGGTACAGTGACCTCTGAATATTTAGCATCACTGTGACCTAAACCTATTCAGGGCAGAGCTATTGTGGCCATAGAAATGACCCAACCCAAAGGCAAATGTTAGGTCTTGGTTTTTATGTTGGCAGACCTGGTATGCAAGTCCTCTGGCACCCTTAGTAATTCAGTGCCCCCTTGGAACCAATGATTATGACATGCTTTCTAGCAAGACACATGTAGAAGAACATCACTCTTTTCACATGCTTTTTTCTGCTTTAGAACCCAGAGCTAGTTGCCCGGCTTGAGAAGATTAAGGTACAACTAGCCAATGAGGAGTATAAGCGGATCACTCGTAACGTCACCTGTCAGGTAAGGGCCTGCTCCTCAACGTATGGACTGAGTAGTCCCTAAAAACAGAAAGAGAAACTGGTGCAGAGGAAAGAAAACAACATGGGAACTTGGCTTGTCTCCTATTCCAGAATCATACGAGTTCTGTATTGCCTAAAACTGTATAATTCCCAGCTCATTCACTGAGACTCTGAGCTTATATAGTGACTGTTGAACATTGTTGAGCTGGAGATGACCTTGCAGCCTTTTTACTGACAGGGTTCCCTACTAATCTCTTTCATATTCTTTCCCTGAAACAGGAGAGAAGTAGATGAGTACTGGGAGCCTATGTCCTCTTCTCTGAAATGCTTGCTCTGTAGTCCAGCAAAGAGTCAGGCTGGTCCTAGACAAAAGAATACATGGAAGATGCAGAGTTAGTGTGTTGAGGAATAGAGAGAACTGAGGCCAGACTGACAAATAAGCGGGTTATCTCTGTGCTACTTCCATTCTGAAATCATCTACTTTTTCTTTTTCTCAGGATTCACGCCATGGTGGGACGCTCAGTGACCTGGGAAAACAAGGTGAGATACTAGGAAATTAGGCTTTCAAAGCCTCTCCTTGGGATAGATGGTGGCATTTCTTTCCACCCCAGCATTCTGGGTTTAAGGCTGAGCTATTCAGACTTGTTCTTTTAAAGGAACATAGTTGATTGGGGGAGGCAGCTCTGAGGGAACAGGGCCTCCTGGAGAATGCTGACCTAAAAATTTCTCCTCTGGGCTCCTCCTCAAAGTGAGGTCAGTGAAGGCTCTGGTCATCACCATCTTCAACTTCATTGTCACGGTGGCAGCTGCCTTTGTCTGCACTTATCTTGGAAGCCAGTATATCTTCACAGAAATGGCCTCGGTGAGTATGGGCTAGATAAAAAAAACCTAGTGAAGGTGTTAGTGGGAAAAGGGGGAGGTATGTAAAAGTGCCTTGCACAGCTTAGAAATTATGCATATTTATGCAATAATCAAAGGGAGCATTTTGGGGGGGTGGACAGGTATTAATGACAAAAGAAGCCAGATCCTCCCCACTCCTCAACCTAGGGACTGGGTTAGAGGTTTTCCATTCCCATTAAAGGTGCTGAGGGCTACAGAGCTGGGTCTTAGCTTACATTCCTTAAGCCTGATTTTCCCCCTCCCTAGCGAGTGCTGGCTGCATTGATCGTTGCCTCAGTGGTGGGTCTAGCTGAGCTTTATGTCATGGTGCGAGCAATGGAAGGTGAGTTGGGAGAACTCTAACTGGTGCTTCATCATCAAAGTCTGGAGAAGATTTGGGGAGCCCCAAGCCCCCAGCTGCTGATAACCAACTCAATCAACCTATGAAGCTCTTTGTACTCAGCTCCAATTAGAGGACCAGGCTAGGCCACCTCCTGTTCTTGCAGGAAGCCCTGTCTTCTGTGAATTTCCAGAGGGATCACTGGAGGAGATTTAAACAACACCACTTCTTTAAAACTAAAAGAACTGATCTCAATACCTTTCTCCTGAACTCAATGCCCATTTACCGTCTCCAGCTCATTCTGGGCACTGCCAGGACTAGGGTTTTTCCATCAGGAGTAAATGGAATCCAGGCCTTCCCAGAAGTAGACCATACTGCCTTGAACTTGTCCAGGTGCACAAATCAATCAAATCCTTCACCTGTACATCTTTGGTGCAGGCCTATAATTGAGAGCAGAAACCTCCAAGAAAGCAGACAGGTTCCCTCTCTCAGTTTATGCTGGAAGAGGAACCAGTCAGAGGACAGATATCAAATAAGAGAAAGACAGGTTGGTATGGGATGGCAGAACTGGAAGCCAGGCAGCTACCTTTTAGGAAAAGGAAGTGGTATTAGGCCCCTTTTCCAGAAGGCAAAACAGACTGAGACCAAATGGCCAGCTGTGATCTTTCCTCTGTTAAATGGAGCCAAAGAATCCTGTGTTGTCCTGATGTCTCTGTCTAATGTTAAATTTCTGAGAACTTATCTGTAGTGTGATCATAGAATCTATATATGGAATTTGAAAGGGTATCAACCTTAAGTTATTTATCCAATAAATATTTATTGTGCCCAGTGTATTCTTATTTCAAATCCCATGTCAGATAACACAAAGCACAAAGATCTCCATAATTCTGAGAATTGTTCAGGATTTGCTCCTAAAAATTGACTCCTTACTGTTTGTTCATTGTTCACGCTCCTGTAGTCTTTGTTTTTCCCCAGAACTTTTTTATTCTTAGAGATTATATATACACAATGGCTTAGTAGACATTTCCTCTAAAAGATTTGCCAGTTTCTGGTCGTTGAAAGAAATGTCACCTGTGAGATAATGTAGGTGACATTTTACAGTGTTCCTAGTAACCTGAACTGTTGAAGCTTTGTCGGAAAGCTGCTTTGAAGCTTGTGGTAGGATTCATGGCTGTACTTCCTCATGTCTGTACTCTGTGCTCCAGACTGCCCATCTAGCTATAAGCTTTCACATCCTCCCAGGACCTGAATTTAGGTTGAAATTGATCGTTGCCTCAGTGGTGGGTCTAGCCGAGCTTTATGTCATGGTGCGGGCAATGGAAGGTGAGTTGGGAGAACTCTAACTGGATCCCAAATGTTAAAAGAAATTTAACTTTATCACAATCTCTTCAAACAGATTCTGACTAGGACATCTCACAGTAAAATTGGGGTCATTCCCTCTTCTCCCCACCCCATCCAAGTTGGGATTGAACCTAGGGGCATTTTACCACTGAGCTACATCCCCAGCCCTTTTTATTTTTATTTTGAGATAAGGTCTCCCTAAGTTGCCCAGACTGGTCTCGGACTTGTGATTCTCCTGCCTCAGCCCCCCAAGTAGTTGGGATTATAGGCATGTGGCAGAATTGGAGTTGTTCTATTCCCTCCACCATTTATTAGGATGGAATCTACACTGGATCCCAACCACCTCACAAATTAACAGGTTTCTATGGCATTGAGCTCTTTCTGAGAGCTGCTTTCTGGGCTAGACACCAATTTAGTATCTGGGGCTAGAGAGAGGCAAAAGACCTAGGTCCTGCCTAGTGAAAGAGGAGGAGGCAATGGCCATTGTGCAAGGAGGGTTCCCTCTGCAAGGGCAAGATGGTGTGTTGCTCAGTGGTAGAGCACTTGCTGACCACGTGCAAGGCCCTGGGTTTGATTCCCAGCACCACCAAAAAAAAAAAAAAAAAAAACCTCTGTAAGAGCAGAGTTAGGAATGGGGGGCCAGTCTTCAGTTACCACAGTGAAGGGAGCACTGTCTTTGCCACTTCCTCTCAGGGTACCATGCTTTTCTTCATTGCTCTCTGGGTTCAGGAAGTGCCTGGCAGGAGGTCACAGAAACAAGAAGTTTGAGGCCTTCCCAGTTCCTCATGAGCTCTAGTATGGAGAAGCAGAGGGAACTATCAAATTTTGGAGTTTTTATCATGTGTCACACACTGCATGAAGTCCTTTGCCTACATTATTTCTTTTTTTTTTAATATTTATTTATTTGCTTTAGTTGTACACAATGCAATGCATTTATGTTTACGTGATGCTGAGGATCGAACCCGGGCTGCGCACGTGCTAGGTGAGCATTCTACCGCTGAGCCACAACCTCAGCCCCCTACATTATTTCTTATTCCCAAAATGGAGACGAAGCAAGTTTATCGCTCTGCTTTTCAAGCACATAGTTTCAGAGAGTTGCCAGTTAAATAGCAGAGCCAGGATTTCAGTTCAGTACAGACTCCCAACTCTGCTTTTCTCCCAAAGCTGAGCAACTCCAGAAGTTGAGGTAACTGGGATGTCCTGAAGTCAGTGGAACTGTGACGGGTGCTGGCAGAGGCTCCTATCACTCAGGGCCTCAGTCAGAGCCCTAAGCCAATAACCATCCCCCTAACTAATCCCAGCAGAAGCCTTTGTAATACCTCCCACCCAGAATCTGTGTGGAACCTGGCCCTATTTAGGGATTAGGTGATAAAGATAAATTTCCAAGGCAAACAGCCCTCGACCCCATTCATTTGCAACATACAACAATCCAGATTAAGGTACAGAGTTGGGTTTTATTTGGAGATTAGTTGGTATTACAGATAACAGTGATACCAAAACACAATGCTGCTGTACCCCCCTCCACCCCAAATCTGTCAGGTTGTCCACAGCCCCACGTCAGAAGGCGGCCAATCTGATCTTTTTGAAAATTAAATCAACTTAAGCCCCAGGCTTCTATTTCTACTTTTATTACTTTAATATTGCTTCCTCTTCAGATCCATAGTTCTGATTAATTTGTCCAGGTGGCAGGAGATGGGGGCAGGGGCCTGAACCATAAAAAGATGGGTTCCCAGCAGTCAAGAATAGGAGTAGCACTCTTACCCTAGCACACATAGAAGGCAGTTAGGTAGTAACCCAAGGGCCCTGGTCAGACAGATGGCTGCCCTATCAGAGGGAGGAGGTCATCCACTGTGGTTGGAATTGGGGTCAGGTCCTGGCAGGAGAGATGGGAAACATGGCTCCTTAACTCATCCTGATGGTACTGTCTGTCAAGACAATGGGTATGCCCCAGGAGGTTCCAGGGTGCTGGGTAGCAAGTGCTATGGTCCAGTCACTGCAGAGGACCTGCATCTGAGCTGGCCTGGAAGTAGAAGGGAGGGGTCCCTGAACTAAACCCTTCCCATTAGAGATCTCCCTTATGTAAAAGAAGGATCCAATTCTGATGTGTTCGGTCCTACGTGGGCTGGATGGACTGTAAGAGCCAGAGGAGAGGTCTTGGAAATTCTAGACCTGGATCAGGAGTGGTCCGCATTAGTGACAATGGCTGAGGCATAAATAAGATCAGATAGGCTGCCTAGTGAGGTTTGAGGAGTAGCTCGCTCCAAAGAAGGGTGGACCCCTGAGGCCCCAGCAGGTCCCTGTGGGGCTGCAGCTTTAGTCCCTGCCCAGCCCTGGCCTAGACCCAAGCTGGGAGCTACACACAGGGCCTGTGGACACACTGAGGTGCACTGAGCTGTGCTGGTGGCAGGTGGAGGCTGGACCAGCATTGGGGGTGCCCAGGGCTGCTGAGGGGTATCTGGAAGACAATAGCAGCTCTGGGGAGGCTCAGGCCTGGGGCTTAGGCCTCCTGGATTCCTGTTCTTGATTTTCTTGGCCCGGCGGTTCTGGAACCACACCTGGTAAGGAAGATGAAGGGGACTATTCTGGCTCCAGCACCCCTTCCCTGGGACAGGACAGACCCTGAGGGCAGAATACCCAGAGAAGAGCTGTGGGTCAAGGACAGAAGTTGGCTGTATGAAAGTACCCTATCCTGGGGGGTGGAGGTCACAGCTCACCTGTATCTTGGCCTCAGGTAGGCGAGTGACCCGGGCAAGGTGTTCACGGGTACCAATGTCAGGATAGGGTCGTGCTGCAAACACCCGCTCCAACTCCAGCAGCTGCCCAATGCTGAATGTGGTCCTTTTTCTCCGGTGGGGACCCAACCCACTGGCATGGCCTGGGGGTTGGCATGGGGGTCAAACCAGAATTCCCTGCCAGAGCCTGACAGACTCTGCAGTCCACACTACCCACCCTCTTCAACCTTCCCCATCACACCCTGCCCCACCTCTGACCCAATCCACCCTATCCCTGTCACCTCACCTGCTGGAGATGCTTCCACAGGGCTGGCCATGGAGCTGGTAAGGGGCGAGGAGCCAGAGGGCCATGCCAGGCCTGTGCCCACACCAAACCCATCTGTTTGGGGTTTTATGCTGTTCTGAGTGCCTGACCCCACCCCCAGCAGGAGAGAGGCTTAGAGTCCAGCTAGAGTGAGGCAGAGAAGTCCTGAGGGGGGAGGGGAGGCCAGGGCTAGGATTGGGCAAATAGGGGTATGGGTGGAGCCAGTGTGATGGCTCCCGCCCTTCCCCAGCTTCTCAAAGGAAGCTGGTCCGAGCCTCCCTCTTCAAACAACCTGTAGCAATCTGCCTGAAGTCCTGTACTTCATGAAATTCCTCCCAGGGCTCCTTCCAGAAAGCCTCTGAAATCTTTCCAGTGCTCCCAGGACTTCAACTGCCCCTTCTGGAGCCCTCAGTGCTCTAGTTCTGGCTGCCTTCAGGGAAGAGTGGGTAGAGACCTATCCCACAACTGACTGGGCAGTAAAGCTGGACAAGATGAGGATGATGGGGACAGAAAATGACCTGGAGCACCTGCTTTCAGCAGGGCTGGGGAACAGATGTCCACACCAGGGCTGTTCTAGAGCTTTTCCTGCATATAACCCTTTCTGGCTGACCCCTTGAGGCTTTCTGGGGCCCAGGAATCTGGAGCCAGAGTAGGCCCCACAGGTGCAATTGATGGTTTAAGACTGATGTTTTAACAGTGCTTTCTTCTTTGGAAGGCTTCTCAGTTAATTTGCTGAAAGAAAGGGCGGGTGGGGCACACCTGTAATCCCAGCACTTGGGAGGCTGAGGCAGGAGGATCGCGAGTTCAAAGCCAGCCTCAGCAATGGTGAGGCACTTAGCAACTCAGTGAGACCCTGTGTCTAAATAAAATACAAAAATGGGCTGGGAATGTGGCCTAATGGTCGAGTGCCCCTGAGTTCCATCCCCGGTACCACAAAAAGAAAAAAAAAAAAAAAAAGAAAGGGGTACATGTGAATTTCCTTTCAGCTCCAGTCCTTCCCAATCTCTCCTGACCTCACTGCCCTCCACCCCAAACCCAGGACAGAAACTTCAAAGAAACTCCCATCCTCCAGGGTGTGGTAGTGCACACCTGTGATCCCAGTTACTCAGGAAGCTGAGGCAGGGAGGATCTCAAGTTTAAGGGCAGCCTTGGCAACTTTGGGAGCCCCTGTCTCAAAAAAAAAAGAAAGAAAGGTTGGGGTTGTAGCTCAGTGTAGAGCACCCCTGATTCAATCCTCAGTACCACAAAAATAAAGAAAGAAACAAACACAGGAGGGAAGGAAGAGAAAAAGGAGGGAGGAAGGCAAGCCTGTCCACCTACCCTGGGGATGGCTTATAGGAGCACGATGACCCCACCCTTTTCTTGCCCCTTTTGTCTCCACCAAGACCCTAGGACCCTAGTCAAGTACAGGGGGCAAAGCAAGCCAAACCCAGGGAGGAATGGCTTAAGTGACTTCTGTCATGACCAGGGGGGTTAGTGCCTGCTTAGCTGGGCTGCTGGAGGCTGCTTAGCTCAGAGGAAGGGTAGTTCTGACACCCTCCACAGCCCCCAACTTTTAAGCCTAGCATGGACTGACAGTGAGGCTCTTCTGTTTCTCCTCCCCTTGACCTGTCCTGACAGCCCACCTTGCTCTCTACCCAGGCAGGAATATGTCGACCCCAGTCAGGACAGTAGTCTTAAACTCGGGGCCAAGTGAGCTTTATTGGGCTGGGAGAAAAGGCTGGAAGAGGAAGTTATGGAAGCCCAGCTGTGTGGACTCTGACTCCTACTTCAGGTCAGGCGCTGGGCAGCCCAGCCAGTACTGGGCGATGGGACGTGGGTAGGGAGGATTCACTGTGTCCACTCGCCGTGTGCGAAGGTTAACTCGGTAGTACTTGTCTGAAAGAGAGGATGGAAGAGGGTGGGTGAGACCCCATATGGTTCTGCCCACTTTTGCCCTAACAAGACTGCAACCAGAGCGCAACTAAGGACTCCTGGCCTGGCTTTCTAGGGTCTCTGCCCTCAGACTGTGCGCAGACCATGGAGACAGAGGCAGCAGGGAAGGCTCAAGCAAAACCAGCTTCAGAGGTGGCAGGGGCTCCCACCTCCTGAGAAGAAGTAAACACTCTGGATGGGCTCGCAGGTGGCAGGCACAACCCAGTTCATGTCGTAGTCATAATTGTAGGCTTCCGGCCCACTCTCCTCGCTGGAGAATAAGGTCAACCAGATGGAACGGGAGGGCCGGTGGGAGTTCTGGCTGCGGTTGCGGCCACGACCACGGCGGGAGCGGTAGCGTTTGCGACTGCGACGTCTGGATTTTTGCTTCTTGGCCAAGGAGGAGCGAGGTGCTGAGCCTGAGATGTAGATCCGGCCAGCCATGGCAGCATCCACCTTCCCAGGCACACCATGCCAGTCTCTGCTGATGAACCTGGGCTCTCTGGCGCCACCTGTGGCAGGGAAGGGGTGAGTGGGAGGGGTTTAGAGGACCCAGTTCTTGCCCTCTCCAGCAGGACTTTTAGGGTTCATCTGTTGCTCCTTCCTTGCCAAAAGACACAGCAAGCTGGTGGCAGAGCCCAGTGCAGCCTTCAGTCTCCCTGTCCAGTGTTCCTTCCTGTGTCCACCATGTCCTTGGTGTCTCCACCCCACAACCTAGGCCTCCACAGACCCCTCATCCATGGCCCCTCCCTCTGCTGGTTGTGTCCTTGGCTGTACTAGGCAAAGTCCAAGGTGTGGGGTCCAGGTGGAGCCAAGCCTCCCCCTAAAAATCAACAGAAGCAAAGTCTGGTCTGAGTAAACAGCGCATGATCGATAGCTCCATGGCCAGCCCCCTCCAGGCAGCACAGCCCTCGCCCTCCCCAGGGGTTCTGGTCCTCAGGAGACAAAAGCAAGCCTTGCCCTCAGCCATACCAGAGGATCTGCCCCAGAAGAGCAGCTCAAAGATGTCCTCCCAGCTGTCCCTCTGCAGCAGGGCAAAGTGCTCAAACACGGCCGACATGGAGCTGCTTTCACACTCCTCCCGGCTGGGCTGGTGCTGGAATTCATACTCCCAGTACTGCTTCCCTGAGGAGCAGGGGGGCTGGCATCAGGAGGGTGGGCATACGCAAGGCTGGAGAGCCCAGAGGCTGCTCCAGTTAGGAGCTCCTGGCACAGGGGGTGGGCATACACTGAGGCCTGTCCCCAGGAACCCGAGACAACTCCGCTGTCTGCCCATTCTTCTCCCACCCTTCTGAGTACCCTTAAAGAAGTAGACCCTTTCCCGGCCACTGTAGCTATGGGCCGGAAGAGCCAAGGCTGCTTCCACGTTGTCTGGGATGCCACTGAAGCCTTCAGAGATGTTTCGGGGGTAATCAGGGTCCAGAACACCATCTTCAAAGCGCCAGTACTGACTACCCTAAGAGGCAGGAAAGGTGAAATGGAGTGAGGAGGCAGCTGGTTGGGCACAGTGGCAGAGGCTCATACCCTAACATGGCCATCCCCACTCCAGGCTTGCCACCCAGGACCTGGAACCTCAGACTGACTGCCTTGTCTTCACGGAGCCCAGCCAGGTACCGCAGGGTCCTGGATCTGACTTTCCTGCCCACCATGGTTCTGGACATACCAGATCTCAGCCCTTCCCTAAATGCTCTCTGTCCTGACCCACAGTCCCTGGGCCTGGCACCTTGAAGAGGTAGGTCTTCCCCTGACAGTTGATACGGGTGAAGGCAGCATCGATGGGGCCCTCAATGCCCCAGACATCTCGGATGAGCTTGGGGTACCCAGGCCTCACTGCTGTTTCATCTAGCTCATAGAAGTACTGACCTAGAGTAGGAAGGCTGTATGAGAGCATGCTTCTGAGGCAGACCCCCACCCCAAGACCTTCCCCTGGACTCACCTCGGAAGGCAAAGAGGGAACCATTCTTGAGGTCAGTGAAGGCATCAAAGGGCTTCCCACTGCACAGCTCCTCCTCTGTAGAGAACTCAGAGGGCCCTTCATCAGTGGCCTCAGGTCTTAGGTGCACCACCTCAGGTCCTGAGGTCTCCACCTCAGGCCCTTGGGTGCTTGGCTCAGATGTAGGAGCCTCTTCCTCAGGTTCAGGACAGGTGTCGACTCAGGAGTCTGGTCAGGCTTGGGCTGCAGGCCAGGTCTCAGGGAGGAGCTTTCATATAAGTCATAGTCCCCATATTCATCTTCTGGCAGAGTGAAAACATCCCCGCGAGTCACTGCAGGCAGAATGGGTGGTAGTGAGTCTCCAGCTACAGAGGAGACCCCAGGCCCACGTACCTAGGTATCAAACGCACCTTGGGGCTTGCACTCGGCCATGTAGTCAACACAGCAGCTCTGGTAGTAAGAGCAGAGCTCATCGCACTGACACTTCTTGTCAGCATTGAAACCCTCAGTGCAGCGGCCCTTGCATGACTCTATGGAGAAGAGGTTTCAGTTGATACAGCCAAGGCCAGGCCACCCTCACCCACCCTTACATTGCCTCAAATGGTCATCAACACCTTGGTCCACACCTTGGTCAGCCAGAGCAACCCATGCCAGCAGAGCCAGCATGAGAAGGGGCCCTGGAGGTGCCATGAAGGAGCTTCTAGCTGAGGGGCCTGGCAAGCTGAGCTCTGAGCTCCTGGAGTCTCTGCCGCCTGAGAAAGGGAGGGGGGGAATGAGCCAGGAAGGGAGGGAACTGGAGAAAAGGAGGGGGGGAAATGAGCCAGGAAGGGAGGGAACTGGAGAAAAGGAGCCCTTTCTGCCACTCTGTTTGGTCAGCCTCCAGCCCAGCCCCCAGTTTCCCTACTCCACAGGCTGCAGCAGCAAAGGGTCACATTCTCAGAACCCCGGGCCTGGGAGAGCTGGGAAACAGAGTCCTTGCCAAGCTCAGGGTCATCAGGTCATCAGGAATAGCATGATGGGTCTGGAGGGCAGAGAGAAGGCTCATGCTGTCATTCACTGAGAAAACTGCTTTATCTTTCTGAGTCTTTGTTTTCTTTTCAGTAAAATGGGACTAATAATACTTTGCCTTGTGGGATGTTGAGGGATTACATGACCTAAAACAGACAAAAGTGCTCAGGGACTACAGTATTTTCAAATTAATTCTCATAAATGACTATTGATGCATGATTTATTTGAGCAGGCACATCCCTGGCTGGGTGCTCATCCATCCATTGTGTATTTAGGGCAGTGAAAAGCGGGTGGGAGCAGAGATGGTAAGCATCCAGGGAAATTCTATTTTTTATCATTAAAGTACAAAGTTTCAATTCTGGCTTCTCCTTGTGGGTGTGTCATCTCTCCAAGCTGGTCTTCACAGCACAGAAAAAAGTGAGGCTTCCATTAGTAGTTCACCAGTGGTGGGCAGGCCACTCCCTGTTCCCACCCTCATTCTCCCCATTTGTAGAGTAGGCTTATTCAGCACACTTTTTTTTTTAAATATTTATTTGCTTTAGTTGTACACAATGCGTTTATTTGTACGTGGTGCTGAGGATCGAACCCGGGCTGCACACGTGCTAGGCGAGCGCTCTACCGATGAGCCACAACCCCAGCCCTAGAACACCTGTATTTTGTTTGTTTGTTTTGTTTTGTTTTGTTAGTTGTAGATGGACACTATTTTTTTTTTTTTTTTTTTTTTTTTTTGTACCAGGGATTGAACTCAGGGGCACTGGACCACTGAGCCACTGGGCCACATCTCCAGCCCTTTTTTGTATTTTATTTAGAGACAGGGTCTCACTGAGTTGCTAGGTGCCGCGTCATTGCTGAGGCTGGCTTTGAACTCAGGATCCTCCTGCCTCAGCCTCCCAAGTGCTGGGATTACAAGCCTGCGCCACCATGCCCCCCGGCGGACACAATATCTTTATTTATTTATTTTGTTGTGGTGGTGGTGCTGAGGCTTAAACCCAGTGCCTCACGCATGCACTCAACCACTGAGCTACAAATCCAGCCCCAAAACACCTGTTTTTTTCTGTGCCCAATTTCAGGTATCCACAGGCTTCTGAAGCCCTCTCACCATCTGAAAGCCGTGAGTTTTCCTGAGTTGACAGCTGATGTATTTTGTTCTGTAATCAGTGGAATGTGACTTTGGCCACTTTCTTCGTTTTGGGCCTCAATGGTGTCAGCTGTAAAATGGAATACTAATCCTACCCCACAGACGTATTGTGAGGCTTGAGAAACAGGCGTAAAACCTTTAGAATTTTACAGAATCATTACCACGACTGCCTTAACCAGTAAGAGGGGAAGGGACACATTCAGCGGTATTGCTCTCACGTCAACGTAACCCGGGAGGAGGAACCCCGTCACCCACTTTCACTTCCCCAGCATCCAGAGCAAGGCAGTGGAAGGAGAATACGGGAAGAGGCGGAGCCAGGATGTGGGCGTGGCAGGAGAAGGCTTGGGGGTGGGGCTGCGCAGGCGGCGAGGGAGGAGACTCAGAGGAGGAGCGTTGGCTCGGGAACACTGCTACTCAGGGGCGTGGCTGCCGCAGGGCTTTCCAGTCCCGAGGATCCTGAGCTGGAGCCGCGCTTTGTTCTGGCCACCGCCTCCTCTACCCTTGAGCGTCTGGATCTACCCTTTGCCTTCCCACTCCCCCTTTCCACCTACTCCCTGCATTTGGGCCTGCATCCCCTCCCCCAACCGCTGCACCCCCAAGGCTGCTTTCACTCCTGGCCGGGTCGCTGCCTGGGACCCTTCTCTGAATTTTTCCCTCTGCGTCTTCTTCCCCTTCGCCCTTTTTCGGGTCTGTTTTCCCAAGGTCCGGGTCGCTCCTCCCGGCCCCACCCCTTCAGGCCGGGCATGTCCCCCGGAGCTCTGTGCCCATGGTCCTGACGCTGCTCCTCTCTGCCTACAAGCTGTGTCGCTTCTTCGCTATGTCGGGCCCACGGACAGAGACCGACCGGTTGACTGTTCCGGGGCCGGATGGGGGCGGTGGCGTGGGCCTATGGTGGGCTACTGGCTGCCGAGGGCCCCGCGAGGTGTCGCCTGGGGTGGGCACCGAGGTGCAGGGCGCCCTGGAGCGTGCGCTACCAGAGTTGCAGCAGGCTCTGTCTGCGCTGAAGCAGGCGGGCGCCTCGCGGGCTGTGGGAGCGAGCCTATCTGAGGTCTTCCAGCTGGTGGAGGAGGCCTGGCTGCTGCCGGCCGTGGGCCGCGAGGTGGCCCAGGGTCTTTGCGATGCCATCCGCCTGGACGGCGGCCTCGACCTGCTGTTGCGGCTGCTGCAGGCACCAGAGCTGGAGACCCGCGTGCAGGCCGCACGCCTGCTGGAGCAGATCCTGGTGGCTGAGAACCGGTGAGGGTTCTGGGCTTGGGGGAGAGTGCCGTGAGTGGTGGGGCAGCAAGGGCGGTGGAGTGTCTGGGTCTCCCGTGAGCCTGGCACTGTACTTTTGCCTGCTTCACCTCAATATAGTCCCATATTACACCTCTATTAGGGATCAGCGCCTCTATTTTACAAATGAGGAAACTGAGGCTCAGGAAAGATTAGTGACTTGCCCAGAGTCACACAGAGAACTAATAGTGCAGTGAGGATTCACTCCCAGGAGCCTGTCTCCGGTTCAACAGCGCGGGAGATGGTATCCTATTGCCAATGGCCACCTAAACCCAGCTCTTGGAACGTTTTGGTGCCCTTTTATACCCTTCTATGCTACCTTCTCTCTTGACTAGACATGATCTCATTCTGCTGCCGTATGGGGAACAGAAAGTTTTTCTGCTGGGGTGAATGGGTGGGGGCAGAGGAAACTGAGGTGAAGAGCTGGGCATGCGCCAAAGCATGTGTTCTCTCCTCCTCCTTCCCCACACAGCACCAAGATTCAGTGAGCAGGGTCCAACTGAGCCTGGTTGCTTCTATTTTGCCTCCCTTTAGGGATTTCCCTTGATGTATGAAGACCCAAGGGTTCACTTCTCTCTCCTCTGATGCCAGAGCATTTCAGGCTGTCACACTCCAGTCTCTTGCTGAATTCTCAGGCTCCTTGAGCTTAGAAGAGTTTTGCAAGAGTTACTTTCAAGTGTGCTGGGCGTGGTGGCGCACGCCTGTAATCCCAGCACTTGGGAGGCTGAGGCAGGAGGATCTCGAGTTCAAAGCCAGCCTCAGCAATGGCGAGGCACTTAGCAACTCAGTGAGACCCTGTCTCTAATAAAATACAAAAAAGGGGCTGGGGATGTGGCCCAGGGTCGAGTGCCTCTGAATTCAATCCCCGCTACCAAAAGAAAAGTTACTTTCAAGTGTGATGGGAGTGGGTTGGGGTGTTTGCCATTTTCAAAACGAAAAAAAAAAAATCACCTTGAAGTTAGTGGAAATTATACAACTGTATGAATGAAGCAGTTTAAGCTAGAAGACCAAGATCAGGTTCTGTTTAACAGGTCACTAATCTCTCATCTAGTATCATGTGTCCGATGGAGATGGGCCATAATTTGGAGGGCTAGAAAATGGAGTGGGTGCTCATTGGGTGTGGTGGGGCCCAGGTTGGTGGGTGTGAGCTTTACATGTGGATTGAGACAGTTATAACTGAAACCCCTGGGAATTGGGAAGAGAAAGTCTTCAAGATGTAAAAAAAAAATATTTCTCAAGGCTGAAAATGACAATCCTCACTTGATGCATAGTTACTGAGAGAGGAGTCACTAACCAGTGTCCCTGATCCCCCCCCCCAAAAAAAAAACCACATATACTGATGCCAGTGTTACTTCAGGACCAAGGACAGAGCACAGTGCATTTGTTCAGGATCAAAATCCTTCCCAAGAGATGCAGAGTCTTATTGCTCTTCTAAATTGCCCAGGGACAGGGTGGGAAGAGAGAGAAGGGGAAAACATAATGAGAATTTGTGTTTATGAAATGTTTTTCCTCCTCCACCAATCCACCCCTCCCCACACCAGCTCCTGTTAAAGAAAGTTCTTCCACCTGTATGCCCACCTCTTTTGCCATTCCTATTCTTTCAGCTTTCTTCCCAGGGGGCTGCTGTACCCACTGCCCAGAAGCTCAGGCCAAAATTTACCTCACCCCAAACTACCAGAATAAGTCCAACAGGTAGAGGTCTCTGAACTTGGCCCCACAACACCCCATGAGGATCTCATCTGACTGCCAGTCCTCTCAATTCACAGCCCACTCCCATCAACGGACCATAATGAATGTAACTTCAGAAAGGTTAAATGATTTTCATAATAGTACACAATAAATAAATACAGGAAACAAATTTTAAAATAAAAACAGAGAAATATTGCAGATAGGTTCATAAAGTACAGAAATAATACAGCTAAAACCTCTCTCCAACCAAACCCCCTCTTCACTTTAATTTGTTTGTTTGTTTGTTTGTTTATTGGTACCACGGATTGACTCCAGGGGCTTACTAAATTGCTGAGGCTACCTTTGAACTTGTGATCTTCCTTCCTCAAATTCCCAAGCCACTGGGATCACAGGCTTGTGCCACCGCACCTGGCCAGACCTCCTCTTTAGCAGCAATGCACTGAAAGCAAGTTTCTTGTATACTCTTTCAGAGAAAGTCTATGCCTACTCAGGTATTTACATATCTATGTGTAAGTCACATATACACAATTTCCCTTTCTTTTCAAGCTGAGAGATGAACCCAGACATGCATGGATCCTATGTATGTATCCATTTTATCAGACTCATATTCTCTCAGATCACAGAATTGGAAACTGAGTGAATAGTTCCCACAATCAGCACACATTTTAACTCTGACAAGGTGCCAGGTATATATGAAAAGATAAGGGCTTCAGGCCAAAAGACTTGGAATAAAGTCCTAGCTCTGAATTGATGTTCCTGAACAAGCCCTTTCTTTCACTGGGCCTTAGGGAGGTCCTCTGAAAATGAGTGTTAGATTAGATGATTTCTTAAGTACATCCTAGCCCAATGGTCTAGGAGTTTACACATCAGATATCTGAAAGCACAAAGCAAAGATGAAAGATATTGAACTCTGGAGACAGACAGACCTGGGATTATAGGCGTGTACCACTGTGCCAGGCTCAATATTAGGTTTGTGGGGTTTGTTTTGTTTTTGTTTTTGTTGCTGGGGATTGAACCCAGGGCCTTATGCATGTGAGGCAAGCACTCTACCAATTGAGCTATATCCCCAGCCCTCAATATTAGTTTTTTTTAATACCTTACTTTTTTTATTTGTATGTGGTGCTAAGGATTAAACCCAGTGCCTCATGTGTGCTGGGCGAGTGCTCTACCGCTGAGCCACGACCCCAGCCCAATATTAGGTTTTTAAGATCCTTTTTGTTGAAGTGTTATCATCTGCTCAGTCACTTGTTACTGCTCCCAAATCCTCCCAACTGGGCACCTGCCCACATTACTTTTGTTTTCCCGGCCTTGATACCAACTGCTACTTCTTCACACCACAAATAATACTGTGGCGAGCTTCCTTACGGTCCTGCCCTCATTAATCTGTGTAACAGTCTTTGGGAGCAATTGCCTGCCCCAGCCTGCGCCTCCACCCACAGTGCTTCAGCACGTTTATATCCTTACACCCCACCAACCCTCTTATTATCCAGCATATGATTTTGCCCATCTAATGGGTATAAAGTGAGAGTTGTTGTTTTAATATTCGTTTTTCTGAATACTAGTGGGTTAGAGCATCTCTTTATCTGCTTGCTTACATTTTGGATTTCCTCTTTTGTAAATTACCTGTTTATTCATTGCCTTTTCCATGTTGATTTGAATATTGTGCACTTTCCATATGATCTCTTGCTGATTTTCAGTTTTTTTCTGGTTGGGGTTAGACACTGCATTAGCTGGCTTTCTTTCTCTTCCTCAATCATGCCAGCTCATCAGCCTCCAGGCCTTTGTCCCTGTCTTCTTACTGTTATGCTCTTCTCTAATATTTGAAAGCAGGGTTTTCTCAACATTTAACTCTCAGATGTCACCTCCTTAGGTACATCTTCCCAAAAGGTATACTCCATTACATTATCCAGTTTTGCTATCATCATGGCTTTATCACTAAGTTCTTGTTCATTCATTAGTTACTTGCTCATCCTTGACTTTTTTATTAGTTGAGGGTAAATCTTGGTCACTGTTTAACATTAGCCTCTGTAGCACAGAGGCATGGCACACAGTATGTGCTCAACAAATATCTGTGAGTGAATGAATAAATACACCTTACTCATGGAACATGGTGTGAGGAAATGTTTGAAGGCAGAGCTAAGAGTGATGTAATTAAAGTGACATTTAAACTGAACATAAGTTAACATTTGAGTTTTTATTATGTGCCAGGCATGGTGCAAAGCACTGTATATGGATTATCTCATGAGTCTTGACAATAATTCTATGAGTTAGGTGGTTTTTTTTTTTTTTTTTTTTTTTTTTTTTTTTTTTTTTTTTTTGCACTCGACCACTGGGCCACATCCCCAGCCCTTTTTTGTATTTTATTTAGAGACAGGGTCTCACTGAGTTGCTAAGTGCCTCGCCATTGCTGAGGCTGGCTTTGAACTCGCGATCCTCCTGCCTCAGCCTCCCAAAGTGCTGGGATTATAGGCGTGCGCCACCACGCCCGGCTAGAGTTAGGTGTTCTTATTTTCCTGTAGATGATATGAGGAAACTGAGGTAGAGATATAAAGGAATGTGTCCAAGGTCCTTCACAAAATGGCAGATAATGACCCAGGACCCTGGGGGTTGGCTCCAGAGCTGGAAGCATACTGCTTCTCATGGAGAGGAAGTGCGGAGAACATGGGAGTAGCCAAATGGAGCACCTTTATATTCAAAGAAGCTTGCTCCTTGCAGGGCCAGA
The DNA here is from genome assembly GCA_025594165.1 of Tamias sibiricus. Taxonomy (NCBI): domain Eukaryota; kingdom Metazoa; phylum Chordata; class Mammalia; order Rodentia; family Sciuridae; genus Tamias; species Tamias sibiricus. The sequence goes on from CM046660.1 coordinate 45,822,487, forward strand.
AATGAGGGTGAGGCAGGAACACTAATGTTGTCTTCCATGTCTCATATGATACCAGTAATGTTAAGAGGGTAAATGACCAGGCCCCGTACCGAGAAAGCCAAGCTCCCCAGGCTGTGGTAACTCCTTTATCCCCTTCCACTTTTTCCTCGCAGAGACCGTGTGGCTCGCATAGGACTGGGCGTGATCCTGAACCTGGCGAAGGAGCGGGAACCCGTGGAGCTGGCGCGAAGCGTGGCAGGCATCTTGGAGCACATGTTCAAGCACTCAGAGGAAACTTGCCAGCGGCTGGTGGGGTCTGGAGGCCTGGACGCCGTGCTGTTCTGGTGCCGCCGCACCGACCCGGCGCTCCTTCGGCACTGCGCGCTCGCCCTGGCTAACTGCGCGCTGCACGGCGGCCAGGCGGCTCAGCGGCGCATGGTAGAAAAGCGCGCGGCTGAGTGGCTCTTTCCACTCGCTTTCTCCAAGGAGGATGAGCTATTGCGTCTGCACGCTTGCCTTGCTGTGGCTGTGTTGGCAACCAACAAAGAGGTGGAGCGCGAGGTAGAGCGCTCGGGCACGTTGGCGCTCGTGGAGCCACTCGTGGCTTCCCTAGACCCCGGCCGCTTCGCGCGCTGCCTGGTGGACGCCAGCGACACAAGGCAGGGCCGCGGGCCAGACGACCTGCAGCGCCTCGTGCCTCTGCTCGACTCGTCACGCCTGGAAGCACAGTGCATTGGGGCTTTCTACCTCTGCGCGGAGGCTGCCATCAAGAGCCTGCAGGGCAAGACAAAGGTGCAGGTACAGGGTAGGGTGGGCCAGTGGTTAGAGAGCTCCTGGACCTGCTTCCCTGACGAAGTGACATTCAAGTGGGAAGAGAAGTACACCAAAGAATTGAATGAGGGCTGGGGTTGTGGCTCAGTGGTAGAGTGCTCACCTGGCATGCATGAGACACTGGGTTCGATCCTCAGCACCACATAAAAATAAAATAAAGATATTGTGTCCACCTAAAACTAAAAAAAAAAAAAATTTTAAAAAGAATTATATGAAGCAAGACAAAGGTTGAGGGGCCAGTCTTTTGGGCTTTGAAAGCAACACTCAGAGTTTGTACTTGATTTGGGGAGCAAGAGGAAGACAGGTTTTAAAACAGGGGATCTTGTATATGTTAAAGATCATCCTAAACCAGGCACAGTGACGCACGCCTGTAATCCCAGCACTTGGGAGGCTGAGGCAAGAGGATCATGAGTTCAAAGCCAGCCTCAGCAATGGCAAGGCACCTAGCAACTCAGTGAGACCCTGTGTCTAAAGAAAATACAAAAAAGGGCTGGGGGATGTGGCCCAGTGGTCGAGTGCCCCTGAGTTCAATCCCAAGTACAAAAAAAAAAAAAAAAAAAAAAAACAATCATCCTGGCTGCTCTCTGGAAAGGGGGTTGGCAAGGGTGAGACTGGAGGTAAAGAGACCCAATGGAAGGCTATGACATGGGATAGGGAATGTCAGGGGTGTCAGCAGTGACAGAGAAAAGCAGATGCATTCAAGAAATGTTTAGGAATGGAGTTTGGGACTTGGTGCCTGGGAGGAGAAGGACCAGCTGAGGGAGACTCCTGGCCATGAACTTAGGCAGCCCAGTGGATGTAGTAAACTGGGTGAAAGACAGGGTAAAGTAGGTGAGGGGAAGAAAGTGAGTTCAGTGGGTCATGTTGAGTTGGAGCTACTTGAGAGATGCCCGGCTGGGAGGCTACAGTGGGCAGTTTAGCCACCTGGGTTCTGGAGTCTGGAAAGGAGATGGTGACTGGAGACAGAAGCTTGGGGTAGGACATTGGTGCGTCAGCCAATAACTCTCACCAGCCAAATGTGAAGGCATGCATCTGTAATCCCAGCTTCTCTGGAGGATGAGGCAGAAGAATGGCAAATTTAAGGCCAACCTAGGCAACTTAGTAAGACCCTGCCTCAAAATGAAATAAACAGCTCAGGGGTAGAGTACTTGCCTAGTACATGCAAGGCCCTGGGTTTAATCCCCAGTACCCAAGAACAAAACCCAAAACCTCTCACTTTAATCCCAAAAGGTCCCTACCACCAGGGTCTAAACCATGGCTTTTGCTTACTGCTTTAACTTTGTATGTGACCTTGGGCACCTTCTCTCCCTCTCTGGGCCTCGTTTTCATCCTTTGGAAAATTGAAGGGGTTGGACCACAACTGCATTTTTTACCCTGGTTGTGGGGCTAGTAATAGTTTCATCATCAAAAGTTTGTGGGGTTTATTTTTTAAATATTACTGGTTCAAGATAATCCCTATGATGTCACTCTCTTTACTTTGCAGTCCTCTGGAAGCTCTTGGGGGTTGGTAACAGCTGGTGCACAGGGAATGGCATACCCCATGGCCTACTCTCTCTGCACCCACAGCTGTCATTCATGGGTGCTCAGAGGAGTGCGTTTCACAAGTGATTGTCACTCATCACATGTGTCCTTTCAGGTCAAAAAGAGACTGTTAGGAATCTCTGAGGTCTCTTCCAATGTCTAGGAGCTTCTGATTCTTCTCTCTGAGTCCCATAGTTGAGCCATGGGAAGACTTGCTCTATAAAGCACATCATTCTGCTTTGGAAGAAGGGACTTGGATGGGTGTAGGGAGTGAGGACCCCAAGGATTGGGTCTGGACAGCAATTGTGACCACTAGCTCTGTCACCCGTTTCCCATCAAGGACAAATGAGTGCAGTTCAACAAAGATATATTGAATTTCCAGTTTATGTCCTTCATTGTGCCAGGCACAGAGCTTCAGTGGTGACTAAGCATGTCCTCATCTTATAATCCAATGGAAGTTGCATTATCCACCAATAACAGTGACATTCAGAGCATGATACAAGTCCTATTTTGGAGGTGTGGCTCAAGCTATGGAGGAATCAAAGCAGGCACACAGAGAGATGCTAATCAATTTGGATCCTGATAGATGAGTTGGTTTCCCACAAACAGGCTGAAAGAACTAAGGGTTTGGAGACACCATGAATGGAGACCCAGAGGTGTAAGAGCCTTGGTAGGCATGTGAAGTGAGCCGGGTACAGTGGGCTGTAGCTACACTGTGCCGCCTGTTGGCCATATTGAGCACTCAGACTTCATCCCAAGGTGAATAGAAGCCGTGGAAGAGACAGGCGAGGGCAACCTCGTCAAGAGTCCAGTGAACTTCACAAGGGAGAATCCACAGGACCAGGTGACAGTGGATGAAGGCAGGGCTAGAGCAGATTCGGGCAGGGGGGATTCTCAGCAGAGATAAAATGAGTGGGAGGGACCGAACATGTTTGGGAGCAGCTGGTGAGCTGGTGGGCTCTAGACGTGCTCTCCTCACTCCTCCATAGGTGTTCAGCGACATTGGCGCTATCCAGAGCCTGAAACGCCTCGTTTCCTACTCCACAAACGGTACCACATCGGCGCTGGCCAAGCGTGCACTGCGCCTGCTGGGCGAGGAGGTGCCCCGGCGCATTCTGCCCTGCGTGGCCAGCTGGAAGGAGACCGAGGTCCAAACGTGGCTGCAGCAGATCGGCTTCTCCCAGTACTGCGAGAGCTTCCGGGTAGAGCCTCGGGGCCAGCCTTCCCCGAGCAGGACCAATCATCTCTGAGGGCAGCGGGGTCGCTGGGTCCCACTGAGCACAAGCGACTGCATACTTCCCGGCGTGTAGGCTCCTGGCGCCACGGTGTCCTTTTGGGGATGGGGAGCCTGCACTCAGCCATCCCGGAAGTCCCTCATCTCTGGTCTGGGTCCCATCCACCTCCTCCACTGCCGCTTCCCATTCCCTACCCTTGTGTGCTTGAAATTTGAGAGTGAAGGAGGGCAGTCCTTCCTCACACCTGACCTCTCCCCCAGGAGCAGCAGGTAGATGGTGACCTTCTTCTGCGGCTTACAGAGGAGGAACTCCAAGCCGACCTGGGCATGAAATCTAGCATCACCCGCAAGAGGTAGGGGGAGCCCTCAGCCAGCAGGACCCTACCAGGTCTAACTAACTGCCACTAGCCAGTCCTGAGTCAGGACCTCAGCATATTTTCCTCCATGTGGTGCAGATTCTTTAGGGAGCTCACGGAGCTCAAGACGTTCGCCAACTATGCTACATGCGACCGCAGCAACCTGGCCGACTGGCTGGGCAGCCTGGACCCTCGCTTCCGTCAGTACACCTACGGCCTGGTCAGCTGCGGCCTGGACCGCTCCCTGCTGCACCGCGTGTCAGAACAGCAGCTGCTGGAAGACTGTGGCATCCGCGTGGGCGTGCACCGCGCGCGGATCCTCTCTGCTGCCAGAGGTCAGTCCACACACCAGGAATCCTACCCCAGCCCCGGGCCCTGGAGGGGTGAGGGGGAACAGGATGGAGGCTTCAGAGCCTCACTTGGGAGTGATTGAGTGCTGCGCTGTGTCAGACTGGGCTCTGAGGATCTAAAGATGTAGCCCTCAAGAAGTTCACAGTCCGAGGCGTGTGGTGAGTAAGGGGCGTATCCATCCACACGGCCAGGTGGTTCTACCAGGAAGCATACCTGGGAGAGGGTGGAGGCAGCACCCCATTAACCCAGATCCACACTTCACAGAGGAGAGGCCTGACCAAGTATTGAGGGGTGTATGGCAGGGATGGGGTAGCAGAATGGGCAGCCCAGGTCAGGGCTCAGCTTCTGCCATAGTAGTAGGACAGTGCATGGTGGCCCATACATGGGGTAGTAGCCAGCTTACAAAGCATGGTTTCTGGAGATGTTTTACAATGGCATCAAGGTAAGGCTCTAAAAACTCCATTTACAAACTTATTTTAGATAGTATTTATCATCAACACCAGGTACTAATATTAAATTTTTAAGATACTACCTCATTAATTTCTACAATCATTCTGTGCAGTGGGTGGCTAATATGTTTTAAATCAACTTTATGCACCTTTTAAAGAATAAAAAAGAGGGCTGGGGTTGTGGCTTAGCAGTAGAGCCCTGGCCTAGCACCTGTGCAGCCTGGGTTTGATCCTCAGCACCATGTAAGAATAACGCATTGTGTACAACTAAAAGCAAATAAATAAATATTTTTTAAAAAATTTTAAAAGAATAAAAAAGAGGCACTAAGACTTAAAAATAAATGTAAGTGTCCAGTTTGAGGAGTTTGGAAAATATACCCCTGTGTGATAGAGCATTTCAATCATAGGTGTTACTCCTAAAGATAATGAAACTAAGATTTAAAACATTCAATTTCCCAAGATTGTAAGAGCCAGGAGATGACAGAATTGGGATTTGAACCCCTGTCTTTCTGCTTCATGAACAGACAAATGTCTGTGGGTGTTAATTCTGAATATTATAGGAAGAAGAATTCTTTTCATTATACCTATTCATTCAGCAAGTAGGTGCTAAGCACCTACATGGCACAAGGACTGGGCCTTGGCTTCATTCTTTTGCTTCAACCAAACCAGGCCAGCTTTTATCATTTTTACATTACAGCTACCAACAAAATTCTAAGATTTCATTTTTTAAAAAAAAACAGGAAGCTCCTAGGGCAAAAAGAACTTGCAAAAAATAGTTTCTCTGGGGAATAAGGAGCCATGCACAGTTTTGTTTTGTTTTGTTTTGTTTTGTTTTGTTTTGTTTTGTACCGGGGATTGAACTCAGCAGCACTCAACTACTGAGCCACATCCCAGCCCTATTTTGTATTTCATTTAGAGACAGGGTCTCACTGAGTTGCTTAGTGCCTCACTAAGTTGCTGAGGCTGGCTTTGAATTTATGATCCTCCTGCCTCAACCTCCCAAGTCACTGGGATTACAGGCGCTCGCCACCACCCAGCATGCACAGTTTTTAAATGAGGCATGGCATGCTTAGGTTTGGATTTTAGAAAGATCACTCTGGTGGCAGGGGATATAGGTTAGTGGGAGAGTGTTTGCCTACAGTGTGAGGCTCTGGGTTCCATCCCCAGCACTGCAGAAAGAAAGAAAAGAAAAAAGAAAGAAGGATGGTGTGAAAAATGAATTAGATGGGACAATCCTAGCTGGATTTTGGGAGCCAACTGAAGTGGCTAGTGTCAGGGATCTGCACATAGGACCCTGTGGCTAGGTAGAAACCACAGAGCATGGTGCCTGGTGGTGAGAGCTGAACATCAGCTCCAACAGGACAGTTTTGTTTGTTTTGTTCACTGTTGTATGCCGAGCACTGAGGATGTGCCCGGCACACAGAACAATCTGAGTAAATGTAGATGGTTCCCAATTTACAATGGCTTGACTTATAGACTTTCCACTTTATGATGGTGTGAAAGCATACCCACATAACCATTCTGTTGTTTTGTTTTTTTTAACTCTTGGTGAAATATTCAATAAATTACAAAAGATATTCAAAATTTTATTACAGAATAGGCTTTGTGTTAGATTTTGCCCTACTGTATGTTAATGTAAGGGTTCTGAGAATATTTAAGGTAGACTAGGCTAAACTGTGGTGTTCAATAGGCTAGATGTATTAAATGCATTATATTTATTTTTATTATTTATTGTTACTGGGAATTGAACCGCAGGGTGTTTAACCTCTGAGCCACATCCACAACCTTAAATAATTACTTTTTGTACCGGGGATTTAACCCAGGGGTGCTTAACCATTGAGCCCTTTTTAATTTTTATTTAGAGACAGGGTCTCACTGAGTTGCTTAGCGACTCACTAAGTTGCTGAGGCTAGCTTTGAACTCATGATCCTTCTGCTTCAACCTCCAGAGCCACTGGAATTACAGGCATACTCCACCACGCCCAGCTTAAATGCATTTTTTTCTTTTTCTTTTTAAGAGGGCTTTTAAAAAATATTTATATTTTAGTTGTAGTTTGGCACAATACCTTTATTTTATTTATTTATTTTTATATGGTGCTGAGGATCAAACCCAGTGGCTTGCACATGCTAGGTGAGTGCTCTACTGCTGAGCCACAACCCCAGTCCTTAAATGCATATTTTTAAATTTATTTACTTATTTTAGTTGTACACAATGCTTTTTTTATTTTTACATGGTGCTGAGGATCGAACCCGGGTGCGCACGTGCTAGGCGAGCGCTCTACCGCTGAGCCACAACCCCAGCCCCCTTAAATGCATTTTTTTTTTTTTTTTTTTTTTGGTACCAGGGATTGAACTCAGAGGCACTCGACCACTGGGCCACATCCCCAGCCCTTTTTTTGGTTTTTATTAGAGACAGGGTCTCACTGAGTTGCTAAGTGCCTCGCCATTGCTGAGGCTGGCTTTGAACTCACGATCCTCCTGCCTCAGCCTCCCAAAGTGCTGGGATTACAGGCGTGTGCCACCGCGCCCGGCTTAAATGCATTTTTTAAAAGATTTTTTTAAAAGATGGACACAATATCTTCACTTTATTTATTTTATTTATTTTTATGTGGTGCTGAGGATCGAACCCAGTGCCTCACACGTGCAAGGCAAGCAATCTACCACTGAGCCACAACCCCAGATCCCTTAAATGCATTTTTTTGACATGATATTTTCAACTTATGATGGGTTTTCAGGATGTAGTAACCTCATTGTAAGTGGAGAAGCATCTGTATTTATTTATTTATTTTTTTTTTATTTATTTTTTGGTGGTACCAGGGATTGAACTCAGGGGCACTCGACCTCTGGGCCACATCCCCAGCCCTTTTTTGTATTTTTTAAATTTAGAGACAGGTCTCCCTGAGTTGCTAAGTGCCTCGCCATTGCTGAGGCTGGCTTTGAACTCGCGATCCTCCTGCCTCAGCCTCCCAAAGTGCTGGGATTACAGGCGTACGCCACCGCGCCCGCTCATCTGTATTTATTGAATAAATAAAATACCCAGGTTTCTGGTGGAGACTGGGATGAAGGGGCGAGGGGAGGACCTGGGCGGTGTTGAGTTTGGAGTGCCTGTGGGCAGCTGGCTCTACAGGTCTGCAGTTCCAGAGAGAGGGCAAGGCTGGAGGTCCATGTCAATGTACCTTTTGAGAGGTGATGGGCTTCCTTCCTGTAGGCCCCATATCTCCACCTCAGTCGCCTTTTTTGAAGCAAGCTACTTTGTCCAGGCTGGACTGAGAAGGCTGGGTGGACACAGGACCAAGTCCCCAACATATCATGGACTTCATGGTAAGTAATGGGGAGGGGCTACCCTCACCATGCTGTCTCTCTCATTGACTTCAGAGATGCTACACTCCCCACTGCCCTGTACTGGCTGCAAGCCCAGCGGGGACATCCCAGATGTCTTCATCAGCTACCGAAGAAACTCAGGCTCCCAGCTGGCCAGGTAAGGAGGGGCAGGCAGGCATCCTGGGACTTGGAGAGAGGCTAGGGTGGTGACACAGGACCTCTCTACAGTCTCCTGAAGGTGCACCTACAGCTGCATGGCTTCAGTGTCTTTATCGATGTGGAGAAGCTGGAAGCGGGCAAGTTTGAGGACAAGCTCATCCAGAGCGTCATGGATGCTCGCAACTTTGTGCTGGTGTTGTCACCTGGGGCACTGGACAAGTGCATGCTGGACCATGACTGCAAGGACTGGGTGCATAAGGTAGGTGTTGACCTGTGCCTCTGCCATGCCAGTACTGGCCCCAGGCCCAGGGGAGAGAGTTCCCCTTCTATCCCTTCTTTTCTGCACGCTCAGCAACACTTGGCCCCAGAACACCTCCCAGGCCCAGCTGGAAGTTGGGAGCCACAGCTCTGACTGGAATGCAACTTTAGCAAGCCACTTAGGATCTTGAGCTTCAGTTTTCTCATCTACAAAATGGGGATAACTTATCCATGCCGTTCGCCATGTAGGATTTTTGTGAGGATCAGAGGGGGATGAAAATGCTTTGCAAAATAACCTCTGGGAGGCAGAAGAGAGTACAGTGACAGGCAGACAAGAATCATTGTTAAAAGCACAAAACTGGAAGTTTGGATCTTGGCTCTGGCCTTGGGCAAGTTACTTAACTCCAAGGAACTTCATATTTATTACTGTAAAGTGGAGACAATAATAGTACCAACTCCCTAGGATACTGTTACAAGGATTAAAAGAGCTAAATTGTGAAGTGCTTAGCAGAATGTCTGACATGTAGTGATTGCTCAGTAATGACAGCTATTATTATTATGCCCTGTTTAATTCAGCATTATATATTCAATGTATGATGCATAATAGGAACTTAGAATACTTACAGAATGGCTGGGTATAGTGGTGCACATCTGTAATCCCAGGAACTTGGGAGGCTGAGGCAGGAGGATTGCAAGTTCCAGGTCAGGCTTGGCAACTTAATAAGGCCCTAAGCAACTTAGTGAGACCCTGTCTCAAAATAAAAAAATAAAAAGGGCTGAAGATGTGGCTGAGCAGTTAAGCACCCCTGCATTCAATCTCTAGTATTAAAAAAACCTTATAGAATGAATGGGTAGATGGAAGCATTTCACATCTTCAAATTAATCATTAATGAGGGCTGGGGCTGTAGCTCAGTGGTTGAGCGCTTGCCTCAAATGCATGAGGCCCTGGGTTCAATCCTCAGCACCACATAAAAATAAACAAATAAATTAATCATTAATCAATCAATAAGAATTGGGGGTTGGAGCTAAGAGATGCAGTAGTTATCTGAGATGGAGTCCTTGTCTTCAAGTAGTTCAGGAGATAAGAATGTGCCATCCATCAGTCAGGTGTGGTGGCTCACACCTGTAGTCCCAGCCACTTTGGAGGCTGAGGCAGGAGGATCACGGAAGCAGGAAGAAGTTTGAGACCAGTCTGGGCAACATAGTGAGACCCCTGTCTCTTAACACACACACACACACACACACACACACACACACACACACACACACACACACACATGAATATGCCCACGTTGCCTAGATCATATATAAGTTGATGTAAATGCTAAACCAGGTAGATGAACCTGTTACTTGCTATGGAGTATGGAGAAGGGAGGGGTCACTGAGGGCTGGAATAATCAGGGAAGGTTTCATGGAGGAAGCAGGACTTGAGAAGAGTCTTAAGAATGTAGGTGAGTGGAAGAGAAGTCATCCTGGGCAGGGGAACAGCATGAGTGAAGGAATGAAGGTAGGAATGAAGCTATATGAATCACTAGTATTGATCTATCCATCTCATGGATGAAGAAATGGAAGCTCCGAGAAGTACAGTAATTTTCACATGACCACAACTGCCAGTGTAGAAATCAGAAAATGTGGTCTTAGAACTCCAACTGTCTGACTCCAAAGCCATGTTCTCTCCTAAGACCTGCACTATGTTCCGTGATGCAGATCTGAGCTGGTGGAAAGGGAGATGGTAGGTAGGGTTGGATTCAGCTGACACCAAAGCTGATTGTCTGCACCTGCTCTCATCTTCACATCCAGTGACATCATGTGATGGGAATATTTACAACAAGGAAATTGGCAACCATTACCAATCTGTGTGTGTGTGTGTGTGTCTGTAAGCGTGTGTACTGAGGATTGAACCTAGGGGTGCCCTACCACTCAGCTACATCCCCAGCCTTTTCTATTTTTTATTTTGGGACAGAGGCTGGTCTTGAACTTGCCATTCTCCTACCTCAGCCTCCCAAATTGCTGGGATTACAGATATACGCCACCACACCCAGCTAGCTTTTTTGTTTGTTTCGTTGGGTGGGTGTTTTCCTCTCTAGAGAGCTAGTTGTTATACTTTTACCAGCACACCGCTGGCTGGATAGAAACTATGGAACCAGGTTATGGAGTCTAAAGGCAGGGAGAAGACCTGTGCTTGAAGCATTGGGAAACAGGGAGCCCATGATGGGGGAGATGGGCAATGCATGTTAGGATGGAAGCTCCAGCACTAGAGTACAGTCCAGATTGGCAGTGGGGAGGAGGGCCTAGCCCCAGAAGCCATGCAGGAAGAGCCGTGTACTGGTTCTGGTTTTAGGAGGAGACTCTGGACCAGGAAGACACTCTGGAGTAACGTGGCTGATGACCCAGAGTACGCAGCCTTCTGAGCAGGTGGCAGGTAGCCTTCTGAGAGAGGAAGTGTCTGTGAGCTCCATAAGAGTTCAGACCTCACCATGTCCATGCTGTATCCCCAAAGCCTAAAACTATGCATGGAACAAAGGAAGCTCAAAAGAGTGCATAGAGGGCTGGGGTTGTGGCTCAGCGGTAGAGCGCTCGGCTAGCACATGCACAACCCGGGTTCGATCCTCAGCACCACGTAAGAATAAAGGCATTGTGTACAACTAAACAAATAAATGAACATTTTTAAAAAGGAGTGTATAGAGCTGGGTGCAATGGCACGTATCTGTAATCCCAGTAATTTAGGAGGCTGAGGATGGATCACAAGTTCAAGGCCAGCCTCAACAACTTAGGATGACCCTGTCTCAAAATAAAAAATTTAAAGGGCTGGGGATGTGGCTTAGGGGTAAAGCACCCCCGGGTTCAACCTCCAGTACCAGAAAAAGGTTTGTAGAATAATTGAACCAATGACTAAACAAATGAGTGATTCTGATGCACATCTACTAAGTTTACCAGGTCAGAAGCTTGTCTTTAAGTTTTCATCGTAGCCCCCTGAGGGATCTTGAACAAGCCATTATCCCTTCCTTAGCCAGTCTCTGAATCTGCACTGAGCAGTCTCTTTGGTTCTGTGTAATTCTATATGAAACAAATTATTCTAAAGACTGGTGATTAAATTGTGACAGGATCGAAATCCATCCAGATACTCAGCAGAGACGTGGCAGGGTTTGGTTGAAACAGGCCTGGACTTGGGCTCTGAAGGCTCCAGTTGCAGGCCTGGCCCCTCCCGGAGTGGGTGTTTGGGTAATTGTTGGGGGGAGACCTTTCCTTTCTCTAGGCTTCCTTCTCTACAGCTGTAAAACCAAGAGGCTCCCAGAAGCCATTCAGGGTTGAAGTTATGCAGGTTCTTTTTCCAGAAAGTCTCCACCCCACAGGGTGCTTGACACCCCTTGTCCCAGCAGACAGCAAGGGGGGAGGAGGCAGGCAGGATGGTGACAGCATTTGCCTTGGACTGGTCCCAAAGCCTCCATCATCCCTCTCTGGTCATTTTTAATGTTTAATTGCTTCTGGTTTAATCCTCCATTCCCTGAAGCCACATTTAGTGGGTAATCGATATGGAAAACCACAAGTGAATGCACTCAAGAAAGTCACATCCCTGTAGTTCCCCCTTGAAAGAAAAAACACTCAATAATCACTTATCAGGGTACCATTAATAGTAAGAAATAGGGGCTGAGGTTGTGGCTCAGTGGTAGAGCGCTTGCCTAGCATGTGCATGACCCAGGTTCGATCCTCAACACCACATAAAGACCAATGCATTGTGTACAACTAAAGCAAATAAATAAATATTTTTAAAAATATATAAGAAATAGCCGGGCATGGTGGCACACACCTGTAATCCCAGCACTTGGGAGGCTGAAGCAGGAGGATCGAGAGTTCAAAGCCAGCCTCAGCAACTCAGGGAGACCCTGTCTCTAATAAAATACAAAAAAGGGCTGGGGATGTGGCCCAGTGGTCAAGTGCCCCTGAGTTCAATCCCCGGTACCAAAAAAAAAAAAAAAAAAAAAAAAGTAAGAAATACCCTCAGAAAAACCCAGTGAAGTAGGTTTTATTTCCACTTTACAGAGGAAATAAGGACACCTACTACATCTTAACCATACACTTCATGCTAAGCACTGCACTCATCACTTGCCATGGAATATTGCAGTTATTTCATGCAACTATCCTACTGTCATTGGGACTGTCATTGACCTTATTTTATATGTTAGAAAACAGAGACTTTGAGAACCCATTTTTTTTGCTTTGGTCACAGAGCTTGTGTCAGAGACTCAATGTGAACCTAGATCTGATGATTCTAGAGCGTAGCCCCAGAGTGCAGCCCCCTACCTGCTGGGTTCTGTTGCTTTATTCATTCATTCATTCTTTCATCCATCAGTCAAATAGCTGCCGAGGTCTGATCTCAGCGGGAGGTGCAGAGCAGCACGATGGGGGTACAAACACAGTACGAAGGTAAAGGAGTCAGTGATAGAGATGGAGAAATCAGTAGACAGACACAGAGTTGGGCTGCTGAATCTTGTGTGTTTTTTTTTTTTCACTTTGTTGCAAGTACATAAGCATATTTCTTGGCAGTACACATTCTTTTTTGATCACATCACAGCCATAAGACTTAGGAAAATAGCAACATCTACTGATTTCATATTAGACATATTAAAAATTCTTTATCCTACACATTTCAAGGTTTTGTACAGATGGGGGGTCATGTATACCTTTCCAAGGTCCTACACAGATGGAGGTCGTACGTGACTGTCTGGGCATATTTATTTCTCATGGATTCCCTGAAGCCATATCTTCTGCACACTTGCCTGATAAAAGTTAATTTTTTCTGTCTGGAATTCAAAGCACTATTGTTTTTCTATAACAGTTATTTTTAGAAACAGGGAAAGGGGGGCATAGCTGAATGTTATCTCTGAAGGACTTCTACTCTAAGGAGTTTGTGTGCATCTATTTTAAACTACTCTGAAAGTAAGAGAAATCTTTTTTCAATCACAAAAAGACTCTTAAAGCTTATTAATTAGGAACTTGTTACTAGTACAATTTATAGAAAAAGTTTTTATGTTTTTAGCTCAGATTCCAAAAGGTTAATTTCCAGAATTAGTCTCGTTCTAAATCATTGAAATAGCAACACCTGGTGGCCACATATAGGAACAGAGCAGTGAATAGACAGAAGACAGTGAAAACGGGGCTTTTGCCTCGACTTCCCTTCTGCGAAGAGGAACCTTTGCTCAAACTGCATAGCATGGAAGATGCCACAAATAGCGAGGGCTGACTATTGGGCAGGGCTTTGTGAAAGATGCTAATAAAGTGAGTAAAAAACAGACACAGTCCCTGCCCTTCTGTTTGGCAGAGAAAACAAACATTAAGTAAACTACCTGTTAATTAATTTAAATCTGCAACTGTAGCTTGGGCTGCAGAGCCCGAGAGTCTATAAAAGGGGAAGCTGACTTAGGGAAGTGAGACAACTTCCCTAGAAAAGTGTTGACCGAACTCAGATCAGAAAGATGAGTGGATATAAGTGAAAGGGCAGAGAAGCATGTTCAAGGCAGAGGAAACAGCATATGCAAAAGCCCTGTGCAGGGTAGGAAGATGACAGATCTAAGGGCTGTAAGTTCTATGTGTCTGGGAGGATGGTGAAGGGGTAGAGATTAAGAAATGGGCAGTCTGCTTTAGAGAGTTTGGTGTTTATTCTAAGAGACAAAGTCTTGAGGAGTTTTAAGTAGGATGTGACATGATCAGATGTCAGATTTTACGTTTTTCAGAAATTATTCAGGTGAAAAGGCATTGTGGAAAACAAATTAGAGGGGCAAGAGTGGATAAGGAGAGACCTGGTAAAGAGGATGGGGTTGGACAAGGCTGGGCAGGGTACAGGTAGAGAAAAATGGTGGAATTGAGAAATAAGTAAGAAGTACAATGGACAGGGCTCATGATGGAGCCACACAGATGCAGGGGTGTGATGGTTTTCTTTGACAGCAAATTCTATGGTATTTTTCCTATACCAACAACTAATCAATTTTCTGATACCAAAGGGGTATCCTACAATTCAGCTTAATTCTGGAGTGCCCAACTCCACAGGCTGAAGAGCTCAGTCCCACAAACCCTGACTTCAGTCACAAGTCCTGGGTGCCCAGGCTGCTTCTTTCTGACTTGGCTGTCAGTTTGGCAGTTCTCATGATCACCACCACCCCACCCCAGCCCAGTTCAGTTTTTCTCTATGACTCACTGAACTCAGAAAACACTTTACTTACTCTTAGCCAGGTTTATTATAAATGACACAACACAGGAAAAGCCAAATGGAAAAGATGGACAGGGCAAGGTAAGGAGGGCGTGGAGCTTCCATGCCTTCTCCCTGGCACCACTTTCCTGGCTTCTTCACCAACCCAAAAGCTCTTTAAATCCATTATTTAGGGGATTTTGTGGATATTTTATTAAATAGGCATGATTGTTCAGTCATTGGCCATGGGGATTGAACTCAACCTGCAGCCCCTCCCCAGAAGGAAACCTAATCCTGCCGGGATCTTTCTGGTAACCAGCCCTCTTCCTGACTCTCTTGGCCACTGCCCCCACTCACCCCTGGCTGGGAGTATATCTCATTAGCAGAAGATGTACTCTTATCACTCAGGAGACTCCAGTGGTTTTAGGAGCTCAGTGCCAGCTCTGTTCCAAGACAAGATCAAATAATTTTTACACTGTAGTGGGGTGAAGGAGAAGTCAGGGGGAATCTGAATACCAGTGTCTTGCCTCGGACTCAGTCCCAGGCCAGCACCCTCCCACACCGCCCCAGCACCTACCTGGCCCCAGGGTTCCTGGATGGGATAAGGGTTTCTTCTTCCTCTCTCCTCTTTCTTTAGGAGATTGTGACTGCTCTAAGCTGTGGCAAGAACATTGTGCCCGTCATTGATGGCTTTGAGTGGCCTGAGCCCCAGGCTCTGCCCGAGGACATGCAGGCTGTGCTTACCTTCAACGGCATCAAGTGAGCCCCAGGGCCCCAGGGACTGAGAGCCAAGGGGAGCGGGTGCACATCACCCCTATAGGCAGCATGAGGGCAAAGCAAACAGGCCCCTGGCCAGCAGCTGCGTCTGTGCAGCCATCTGATCCCTTGGCCCTTGTGCCCACAGGTGGTCCCATGAGTACCAGGAGGCCACCATTGAGAAGATCATCCGCTTCCTGCAGGGTCGCTCCTCCCGGGACTCATCTGCAGGCTCTGACACCAGTTTGGAGGGTGCTGCACCCATGGGCCCACCTTAACCAGTTCCCAGTTCCCAACCCCTGCTGTGACTCCCATTTCCATGGTCCTCCCTGAAGGAACAGCTCTTTAAACTGAGTCAGCCTGGGCTCGTCTCAGGAAATGGCTCTCCCTGTCCCCCACTCTCATAGCCCACTTCAAACTCCCTTCCTTAGTATGTGGAAAGGGAGGGAAGCTGGGCTTGGGAGTGGGGGTTCCTCCTCCCTCAGGCCCTGCCATCAGGTTCTCTGTCTTCCACCCCCAGAGCTGTGTCCCTGCCAAGTTCTGGAAACATGGGTCATTGCACATTCTCCCACATGCTGCTCTGAGAGCAGCCAGCTTGAGTAGGCAGCCTCTGACAGAAATCAGGGCAATGTGCAGGCCCCTCTGCCTGAGCCTTGTAGTCTGAGCTAGGGCCTGGGCCTGGGTCTAGGGCGGCCATAGACAGGTCCCTCAATGGCTGTCCACCCAGACTGTGCGTGGGCCCTGATGCCACTTCCTACTGCCTTGTGGCCTTGCTCTATATCCATTCAGTGCCCCTCCCAGCCTTCCTCACAGCTGGGGTCAAGGTTGGGCTGAGCCAGCCCACAGGCTGGTATATGCCTGGGCTACTTTGCTGCTCTTGTGCGTGGGAGCCTCCTACCAGGGTCCAGGTCTAGGCAGGGAGGCCATGTCTCAAAGCCCACCTACCCCAGGCCTTGGTGCTCTGCCTAAGATTCCTGCCCACCTAGGCCCTGTTGGTTCCCCAGCTCCTCACCCACCCAGGGCTTCTCACCCACTTGCTCAGGGAAGAGGGAGACCAGGCAACCCCCCTGGTAGTCCCAGTAGCCTGGACAGCAACTGCAGCTCTGTGGGAAGAGGCAAGATCCTGAAGGGCAAGGGTGATGACCTAGAGTGGTTTCTCCAAATGTCAAGTGCATTCAGCCCCCAGGAATCTTGTTAAAATTCATTCAATTCAGGAGACCTGGGGCAGGGCCTGAGAGTCTGCATTTCTCACAAATCCCTGGGCAAACCAATGCAGGTGGTCAAAGGACCACACTGAGCAGCAAGTCCTTCACAAACCTGTCATTTCCCCCAACACTCCACTCCTGGTCTCTGTAATTGTCACAGCAACCCTGTCCAGTACTGTCCCCCTTTTAGAGGTAAGCAATGAGCCCCATTTTTCAAATCATTGGCAGCCCTAGGATTCAGAGCCAGGCATCCCAGCATCCTAGCCACTGCAGATAGACTTGGCTGATGATTCCTGAGAATTGTCTTGGAGGATGCACCCCCTGCAGGGCTGTGGCTTTTTCCAGGCCCCAGAGAATCTAGCAGCGGGGTATAGGTTTTAGCCAAAAGGCTGACCTAGGGGTCATAGAGAAATAGCTAGGGAGGAATGTCCCTGGGGCCCTCCCTCCACTGGAGTAGGAGGGCAAGAAATGTCCTCCCTCCAGTAACACAGGCTCCAGCTAGTGCGGTTGGCTGTTACCTGCCCTGCACTTCCCTCTGGGCGTAGTGGGTTCAAACCTCAGGACTGGCTCGGCTCCTAGACCCCAGCCCAGCAGAGCTGGCCAGGTTTCTCCTTGCTTTTGGACCACATCATCAGAAAGCCAAAGGTCTCATTGCAGGCTTGGGACCCCTTCCTTCTACTTTCCACCCTCCCCTTGTCTTACGTGGATCCTGGCCCAGTTCTGGCTTTGACCACACACCATCCTCCCCCAGGCACTCAGCACAAGTGCATGCTGGTTCAAGCCCGGGATTCTGTCCTGAGAGTGACAAGTGAAGCAGACTAGATGTTGCTCTCACAGAACAGTCAATACAGCATGCGCGTACCCCCAGGGAGATCTTTCTCTTTGTCCCTATGGGTAATACTCAAGAGAAGTTCCTGGTTTTTCTTCTGGCACATGCTCTACTGCGGGCCACCTCCCCTGTCCAGCCTTCTGGCCTCTCCTCCATCTCTCCAGGCAATCAGGAGCCTGGTCTCTGGCTCCAGCCAGAGCAGCTGAACTGATGAGCCTGTCCCAGCCAGGCCAGTGTGTTCAGGGGTTGTGGCTTCCTCTGCCATGTCAAACACTGCTCAGATTGCAGCCAGGGCAAACAGCTAGGCCCTCAACCTCCACCTCAGAGCTCATCCTGAGACAGGGCTCAGAAGTAGCACCTCATAAAGCTGCTATAAACATCAAAAAAAAAAAAAAAAAAAAAAGAAGAAGAAGAAGAAGAAGCACCTTTCCCACAGCCTGCTGACACAGGTCTGCAGAGTCAAGGTTTTCTGCTTAGCTGGGCTATAGGCTGAATCAACAAGGTCCCTACCCATCCTCACCTATCCCTCCAAGAGCTGCTCAGGGACAGAGACTAAAAGTCCAGCCACAATTCATTCACCTTTTCTTTAGCCCATGAAGACAGGCATCTCATTCTAGAATGTGCCCTGAAAAGTCCACGCAGGTGTGGTGCCTACATTCAGACTATTTGGGGCATTGCTGATCTAGCCTTTCCTAGAGGAAATTGCTGAAGTCACACAGCTAGCCAGAGTACAGCCCAGCCTCGGGGCAGCTTAGAGCCATCTCCCTCCACTCCTCACAGCCTCGCGGTGAGAGGCCAGTGAGGCAGAAGTCTGGCAACAAGGTCCCAGGCTGCAGCCCTGAACTACCCATTTCACCTGCATGATTTTCAGCCAGCAGCAAACTGGCTTACAGTGCAGATGAGAAAGTGGGGAGAAATGGCAGCTCTGGTTTGAAGAGTAAAGCAGCCCCTGATTTGGGTCTGCCAGGGGACTTATGGCCCACATCAAAGCCAGTGCCTTAATATTAAATAAGATTCTGCCTTTCAACTTCAGTTCCAGTCCTGTTTAACTCCCTAGAAATGGGTCCCTCATTCTCTGGGAAGCTCTGGCCCATGAATCATATAGGAAATCAGGTTCAGCTCCCAGTAGACCTATAGAGACACAAGGGCTTGGCACATGACTGCTGAAATGCTCAGCAATGGCAGGTGTCAGAGGGCTGAGTGTCAATGAAAACTGATCCTGCCTGGGCTGGTGTAGCCAGGAACATGAGCGTAGGTGCTTCTGGAAAGTGCATCACACTGACCCCCAGGAACAGGCAGCCAGAGCCCTGCCCCAAGCTTTCCTGCTGGCCTGATGCAAGTCTCGCAGCTTGTCACCTCCTGTACTGTCAGGAGGTAAGAGCAGGAAGCCTGAGGTAGCTGGATGGCCACACCCAGGACCAACCCCACAGGTAGCCCAGGGTCTCCCAGCCCAACCCAGCAGCAGCAGCTGGCTGGCGTCCGACCTATGGTGAGCAGACCAGGAAAACAGAGGGCCCCAAATACCAATGCCTTGGGGACCAGAAGATTCCTTTTGGCTTGATTCAATTAATTTATTGTGATTGGCACAGTTAAGCCCAGGGGTGCAAAGGTTGTAGTCAAGGATTGAGTCCATCCACAGTGACAGTACCATTCTCCCTCCAGAGGAGCCATGCCCCTCCCAACCCTGCCCCCACCACCCCAAGGCTGGTACTAATTGGATACTCTAGTCATCATTAAGGAATGACTGGCAGCTGCTGCACACATCAGGAACTCAGGGCTGTGCAGTTTGGGCTGGAAGGAGCAATGCCGGCCCACACGCTTCACTTGGTCCCTGAGGTCTCACTCCATCAGGACTTCTCGTCTACCCTAGAGGGTTCCAAGTGATGGATGGCATAAAAGGCAAACAGTCCCCTGTTGCCTGCCCTGGAGTGGGCCTGTCAGATTGGGATTCTAAATTCTAGACAGAGGCTGGCTCAGCTCTGGACCAGGTGGTGCCTTGAACGAGCTTGACCACCTTGTCTAAGGAAGCACTGCCCTCTGAGGGGAGCGGCAGCTCGGCTGTGGGCTAGCTCCCAGATGCAGACTTCAGTCAGGGTGTTCATTCTGTTCCTCCTGCTCTCTGTCTTTGGCAGAGGCTGATCAGGGGCTCTCAGAAATGTTCTGGAATTCAGAGTGAGGACTAGCCCTTTCCAGCACCCTATAAGAGAACAAAGAAAGCATTCAGTCTTGACAAGAATCCTCAACTCCTGTCTGGAAAAGTGACACAGGATTCACTTGGGTGGGCTGTTCCAGTGTCCTTTCCTGAATCCTTCCCCACCCCCAAGCTGCGAGGGAAAGGACACTATCCAGTGACAGATGTTTCTGGAAAATAACTCTTAAGACAGTGGATCCAGATGCAGTGGTGCAGGCCTATAATCCCAGCAACTTATGAGGCTAGTGCAGGAGGACTGCTTGGGCAATTCAGTGAGACCCTGTCTCAAATAAAAAATAAAAAGATGGGCTCAATTCCTAGCACCACAAAAAATAAATAAATAAAAAGGGCTAGGGGGTGTAGCTCAGTGGTAGTGCACTCCAGGTTCAATCCCCAGTACCAACAAGAAAAGAGACAATGGGGGAAGAAAGTCAGTGAGTTGGGCTAGCCTATGTGGCCCAGCCACAGTAGAGAGGAAGCTTCATGCAGTCCCTTTAACACAATTCTGCTGTCCATAGTTCCACCTGTAAAATGGGAATGGAAGGAAGTGAGGGGACCTGTGGAGGGAACAGCCCAACCAAGAAGCAGTGTTAGCCTGATCCTTCTCTACCTGCCCCTCTGCCTGGCCCTTGGAGAATGGCTCCTGGAGGATTCGGCAGCCATCTGCAAGGGGTATTTCAGCCAGGATGGGACACCCACAGGAGAAGGGGTAGGAATGAAGCTGCCATTTCCAGGTGGGAGTAGGAAGAAGAGGAAACCTTTTAGGATAAAGGGCTCCACTATGAGCATGGGTTTAGGGCCCTACATTACCCAATCAAAATGGCTGGGATGAAGAGGAGACCAGCTCCCAGGAGGAAGGGGAATCCCTTCATGAAGTTCAGAGTGGCTGGATAGAGTGAGTTGAAGATCCCGGAGGCTGCCAGCATGCCCAAGCTGCTCACACAGGCCATAGCGGAAAACAGAGCACCTGCAAAGAAATAAATGCCACACTCTGAGGGGTGGGGGTGAAGCTTAGTGGTGAGTGCTCGCCTATTGTGTGCAAGGCCCTGGGTTCAACCTCCAAAACAGGAAATAATAATAATAATAAAAAAGGCAAGTTCCAGAGTTCAAAAGATTCAGGGTAAAATCCTGTTACCACCACACCACTTCATAGCTGTGAGACCCAGGGCAAGTCACTTAACCTCTCCCTTACCTGTGAATCCTACCATATCAAGTATCGTGATAAAGATTCAATAATGTCATGCATGGAAAGCATTCCCCACAAAGGGGCTACTACATAGGTGACTGCTTTTAAATCCGCAATAAAAGCACATGTGATAGCTTCTAATGAAAGCCTGATGGAAATGTTTATTTTGGGAGGAGGCAGTTATTCTCTTTGGAATCATCTCCTGTTTGGCATTAACTTCTGATATGATTCCCAGTTCCAATACTCATAGCCATGATCACTGAAGAGTGGCTTATCCTGATGGGTTTCTGTTCCTCCTCCTGTGAAATAAGGCTAACAGCTGTTTCAAAGTTGTCAGCAACTTAAAGCTCACACGTACAGCACGTATCCCAGGATGCCTGCTGGAGGTAGCTACTAAATAAAAGCTGTTTTCTCCTTTTCCCCTTGACATGTCTGGGCACAGTGAAAAGTGTTGGAAAAAAAGCTTATTGAGTGAGTGAATGAAGGTAGCTGCATTCTGGAGACACCTGAGCCCATGGTGGGCTGTGTAAGCCACCAGATATCCATCAACAGACCCTGTTTCCAGGGCAGATGTTTCCAGACTAAAGTATAAGGACCCAGAGGTCAGAGGAGCTGTTTTTATAGCTATGCCAGCAGAAACCAGTTTGCACAAATAAGCAATGACCCAAGAGAAATTAAGATTAAACTGTCAGGCTGTCAGAGCTGAAGGGTCTACAGATGTCACCAAGAGCAAGCCACTCAATTACCAGAAGGAAACTGAGGCCCATGACAGAGCCAGGGCTGAAACCCAGCTCCCAAGACACACTGATCTTAAAACAGACCTCAGTTTGCATCCTAGCTCCACCATTTACTGAGTGACATTGATTGAATCAATTTAACCTTCTGGGGCTGTTTCTCCACCTGTCAATTGAGGACAATGAAACCTAGATTACAAGGTTGTTCATTTCCTCTGATCCCAGTGAAGCAGGGAACCCTAGAGTCATCATAGATGGAGAAACTGAGTCTGGAAAGAGTAAATCTTCCACTCCAGTTATTAAGAAAGAACACAGGCAAGTGCTGCTGACTGCAAAAACCCAAGGCGGTGCAGCCCTCCACCATCCTTAGGCCATCTGACAGAAGTGCATTTGTTTTGGCCAGTTCTCCCTGATGGGAAGAAGGTAGGCTGTTCCCTGGCCTGGCTGCTCAGTTCAGCCAACACTGGGCTTGAGGAACTAGATGCAGATTGATTCTGATACTCACCCTGCTCAGACTCGCCCACCAGCTTGGAGAGTTTGGCCCGGATGATAGGTGTGATGACTAATGACAGAAAAAGCAAGCCATATCCTGTGGACAAATAAAGACACATCAGGAAAGTGGGGTCAGGGAGAGGCAGCAGGGCTCCTACACATACCCATATGGGACTTAGGTTAGACCCAGGAAGAACTTCCTTGGTGGTGAAGGTGGGGAGAGCATCCTTTTCTGGGCTCACCTATCCACTATCTTTTTCAAGAATGAGTGCTGATCCCTACCAATGGCTTTGTTGTCAGAATACCTCTTAGGGCCAATATAGGCATCATGCACCTACAGAGCAGTTAGTAGGGAGGTGGCAGGGCACAGAAAACAAGCATAGACTATGGAGGCAGCCCCAAGTTCAAAACCTGATGCCATTGCTTACTATGTGTGGGACCTTGGGTACCTCCCTGAGCCCAACTCCCAGCCTATAAAAGGAAGATTATAAGACATTCATCTGCAGTATAGGGGGCGGAATAACACCTCCCAAAGGTATCAGGTCCTAAATCCTGGAATCTGTAAATGATGCCTTATTTAGAAAATGGGCCTTTGCAGATGTGATTAAGGTAGGGACCTTAAGGAGGGCAGATTATCTTGGATGATCAGATTGGGCCCTAAATGCAATCACACATATCCTTTCCAGCAGAGGGAGATTTGACACAGACAGAATGGAGAAGGCACAGAGATAAGAAAGCATTGTGACCACACAGGTAGAAACTGGTGACTTGATCATGTGTGAGGAGTGCCAGCAGCCACCAGAAGCTGAAAGAGGTGAGAAACGGATTCTCTTCTAGAGCCTTCGGAGAGAGCACTGGCCTCATCAACACCTTAATATCAGTCTAGTAATACTAATTTGGGACTTTTGGCTTCCAAAACTGTGAGAGAATAAATTTCTATTGTTTTAAGCCACCCAATTTGTGGTAATTTTTTTTTAAGTACAAGGGATTGAAAAGATGCTCAGAGGTTGTGCTCTACCACTAAGTTATATCCCTAGTCCTATTTATTTATTTACTTTAATTTTGAGACAGCCTGGCTAAGTGGCTGGAGGCTGGCTTTGAACTTGTGATCCTCCTGCCTTGGCCTCCTGAGTCGCTGGGATTACAGGTGTGCAGAGGTGCACACCTGTAATAAT
This sequence comes from Tamias sibiricus, assembly GCA_025594165.1. NCBI lineage: Eukaryota > Metazoa > Chordata > Mammalia > Rodentia > Sciuridae > Tamias > Tamias sibiricus. Next base: position 45,845,697 of record CM046660.1, read on the forward strand.
TTGTAATAATTTGTTACAGCAACCTTAGGAAACTAATACACAGGGTAAAGAGGTAACAACTACAAAGAATGCAGTAAATACATAGTAAATATACAGCATAGTAAGGACATAGTAAATATAAGCTCCTTTTCCTTTAGCATTAGTTACTTACATTCAGGGCTCCTATACATACCCATATGGGACTTAGGTTAGACCCAGGAAGAACTTCCTTGGAGGAACTATTCTTTCTACATGACTGTTGTGTCCTCAACAAAACTTCAAATTCCTAGAGGACAGTGTATCCTCCAAAGTTGGTATATGATGAAGCACCCCAAGACATCTTCAGGTGTCAAGATCCCCAAATTCTACTCTGCTGAGACTCCCCAGGATAATGGCAGTAACTTCATCCTCTCTGCACCCCCAAGGGCTGCAGATATGAATGAAAGGTACCTGGTCCCCCAGCTTCGCTGTCAGACAAGAAACTGGGTTAAGAAATCTGTGACTACTGAATGACTGACTTTGTACACTACATATGTTAGGGCTCTATCAAAATAAATCTGTCCCTTTAAAATAGTTAATTCCTTCATTCCTTTGCCAGCCACCCAGCTGGAAGCCAAAAAAAAAAAAAAAGTGATGAGGAAGCAGAGAGGAGAGGAACTGAGCAAACAGGAACTTCAGATCTGTGGTCTGAGAAGACTGGCTTTTTTTATATATATATATATTTATTTGCTTTAGTTGTACACAATGCAACACATTTATGTTTACATGGTGCTGAGGATCGAACCCGGGCTGCGCACATGCTAGGCGAGCGCTCTACCACTGAGCCACAACCCCAGCCCCAGAAGACTGGCTTTTTAAAAAAAAATCAAACAAAGTTGACTGAGATATTTGAGGCAGGTCCTGTGGTTCTTATCAGAGAAGTGTCCAGGCATTAATGGCATGGACTTTGTTTAAGAGCACCATGGATAGGCTACGGGAGGCCAAGGGGTGAAGCAATTAGTGTATGAGCCATACTTTTGTCTTTTGCTCTAATTACTAACAATATTTATGGTTGTTAATGTGCATTAATTACTTTGGCTATTTAAAGGCTATATTTTCCATCTATCAAAGATGGCATTTTTCTGGGCTGGAGTTGTAGCTCAGTTGCTTGCCTAGCACATGTGAGGCACTGGACTGATCCTCAGCACCACATAAAAAATAAATAAACAGCCAGGCATGGTGGCTCACGCCTGTAATCCCAGCAGCTGGGAGGCTGAGGCAGGAGAATCACGAGTTCAAAGCTGGCCTCAGCAACAGTGGGGCGCTAAACAACTCAGTGAGACCCTGTCTCTAAAGAAAATACAAAATAGGGCTGAGGATGTGGCTCAGTAGTTGAGTGCCCGAGTTCAATCCCAGTACCTAAATAAAATAAAGGTGTGTGTCCATCTACAAGTAAAAAATATTTTTTAAAAATAGATGACATTTTTCTGGGTTTTATAGTTTTCTGTCCTCTGGTGCAAGTAGCAGGCATAACTTATGTTTCCAAAGACACAAGTCTGAACTACATTCGGGAGCAATGAGTGGATGGTCCCCAATTTTCACCCACTGCCTCTGGGACTAGTTGTCCCTGAGCCCACATACTTTACCTGTGAACATGAGGGCTGTGATGGTAGCAAATGCAAAGACCACCATCCCCAGAATGTTGAAGGTCAGACCAATTTCAGCCACCCAGGCATCTACCAGGCAGCACTGCAGCAGCCGCAGGCCCAGCAGGCTGGTGAGGTAGGGGAGGTGCTGAGCTGCAGAACCATAGCCAATCATCTTGGAATCCCAGCAGAGGGGTGTGCTCAACTCATAGATGGTCAGGATGTCCTGAGCCCCAAAGTGCACAGTGATCACCACGAAAAAAGCCAATGAGTACAGGGCTAAATGCTTCCTGGACTTCTCTGGGGATGGAGACAGGTAGAGGTGGGCAATGGATCGGTGGTGACGGAGGGTGAATAGCCGAGTGGACTTTGGCTCCTTCAAGGTCTCACCAAAGCAGAATGCTGCATATAGAGTCATGACTATTAGCAAGGCCAAGGCCAACCAGAAGGGGTTGGCATAACCCTGGGCCCGGAGCCAGTGACCCCCAAGGAGGCTTGCCAACATCCCAGCCACGCCAATGCACGCTTCCAGCAGAGCCATTCGGAAGGTGCGGCTGTGGTTAGAGCTGACATCGGCTACGGAGGCAAAGCTAGCAGCCAAGAGCCCACTGAAGTCACCAAGGAAGGCACAAAGGATGCGGCCTAGCACAAAGTAGCCGACGTGGAGTTGCAGCTGCACCACAAAGATGGACACCACAGTTTGGAGCAGCAGGCCAAGTGAGGCCAACACAAGCAGTGGGCGGCGGCCCACCTGGTCACTCCAGGCTCCAAGCAGCGTGGACGAGAAGAGATCCACCAGGAAGCCGCCCACATTCATGTACAGTGTCCAGTGAGAGGTAAGGGTTTCCACTTCCTGTGGGAACACAATTACTAGAATTTAACTCCTCACTGGTCGCCTACTCCCCACAACATTACCATCCTGGGAGATACAGGGCTGAGAACTTTCTTTGGAACCCTAAACCTCTGAGAATCTTCATACAAATCTCAAAAACGGTTACCGTAGGGACGGTGGGACACCGAAACGGGCCCAGTCCCCTACCTTTCCCCCTTTGTTAATGTCCCAGGGCAGGTTTTCTCTAGACCAACAGCCCGCATCCCTTACGCTGCAATTCTACGGTAGAGCCCCCGTGCTCCGCCCCGAGCTCCCGGCAATCGCAAACCTGCCTCTGCCGCTCCCACCTTCCCGCAGGCCCCGCCCCTCGGCAGCCCCCACGCTGCAGGCCAGGCCCGCCCCCAGCCCTTGCCGCGCGTTTACCTTCATCGTGGGGTCCACGCTATGGTTGCCGCAGTTCCCTCGATCGCGGGTGCCATTGTAGCCGAGGTCGGCGCTGAAACGGTGCCACAGATACTGCGTGGTGATCGGGCTCTGCAGGACCAAGGCAAAGTTACCCAGGAAGACGAGAGGCTCCACGGGGCCGCGGAACAGCACGGGCGCCGCGCGCCGAGCGCGAGACTCGCCCGGGGGGCTCCCTTGCCCCTCCATGCGCGTGCGCGTCGGGGGCCGGCTCGAGGCGGCGGCGGGGCTGGAGTGTGTCTCGCCGCCCCGGACTAGCAGCTGGAGGCCGGGGCCTGCTGTCTGCGCCTGCGCCTGCGCCCTCTTAAAGTCAGGCGGGGCGGGGCGTAGTACTCAGACCCCAAACTCTTGCTTGGCGCGCTCTGGGCTGGGCGTGCCCGGCGACGAGATCTGCAGCCCTGACCTGCAGGGCGACCTCACTCTGCGCAAGAATACCACCCGGCAGCCCTCCCTCCTGGGCCCAGAAACACCTGACAATAACATCAATAATTAACATTTATTGAACACTTACTGTATGCTGGGCACAGTATTAAACCTTTTGCATGTATTAATCTCCAGCAACTTAATAGGCTAGCCACACCTATTATCCACATCTACAGATGTGGAATCAAGGTCAGCTGGCACTCAGAGCTATAGGTGCACGTGACTATTGATGCCTATGCTGATGTTCTGCAGTACTGTACAGAGGCAACTCAGGACGGAGGCGTGGAGACTGAAACCAACTGCCCAGGCTGGAATACCTGGGCTCTACCACTGTCTTGTGCACACTTACCTCCCTGTGCCTGTTTCTTCATCTGTAATAAAAGCTGCCTCAAAGAGTTGTTGGGAAAGAACAATGTCCGATAGGTTGAAAGTGCTATTATTTTTAATAGTAGGCTGTCACTTGCCTCACTCTTGATCTAGGATCCCTTCCTGCAAAACTAGTCTTGTTTCTGGGGCTGGGGTCTGACTCTGCAATTCCTTTAAAGGAGCAGAGTGTGGCAGAAGACAGTGGCGGGCTCCTTGGGTGTGACCTTATGTTCTTGGGTGCTTCCACTGTAGGAACTGGGCCAGGAGGCAGTCACCTGGTCTGCTGTTGAGCAGATCAGACCTCCTGTCTGGGCCTCTGTTTTATTGCCTATAAAAGGAAATAACAGGGCTGGGAGCGTGGCCCACTGGTAGAATGCTTGCCTGGCATGCAGAGGCCTTGAGTTCCATCTCCAGTACCATAAATAAATACATATAGTACCTGCCTTATTCCCTATCATTTATTTATTCATTCATTAAGTGCATTTATCAAGCACCCTTATTAACCAGCCACCATACTGGGGGACTCTGGGAACATAATATTGAAGAAAATAGACAAAGTCCTCACTAGGCCTTGTAGTTTCTAGAATGGTAGGGGAGATACAATTGATGGGGTTGATTGGTCTTGCCAGTTGATGTAAAACTGCAATCGTGGCAAATACTTTAAAGAAGTGGGGGGAGGCTCCAAGGGTGCTCATTCAGAGACCTGGCCTGACAGGGGATCAGAATCAGGAAAGCCTTCCCTGACAACTAACAGGGCAGCAGAATGCATGGTTGTCTGGAGGCAGGCCCTGCACCAGTTGTGACTCGAAGAACACCTGATTCTTGGAGTGGAAGGTGACTCCATTTCTAGCCACCATGATCATGCCTGGGCTTGTTGAGCTTTATTGACAATCATCTCTCCTGGGCCAGAGTCTGAGGCCCAGAGTAAGTGGCTAAGTACTGATGCCCTGCTACCTTCCATGGACTTCCAGGCAATTCCACATGGAACATTCAAGTCTCTGGGTGCCTGTTGTCACCCACACACACCTATGCAAAGCTTGGTCCAATGAGGTCAACCAAAGAGAGGAAGGGGTGCCTTAATTGCTGCATTATGATGAACTATTTCTCTGGCTTAGTGGGGAGGAGTCTTGTGGCCATGAGCAATGTCTGCCATGGGTTCAGGGGTGGTAAGTACTAGGTACTCACAATTGTGTTGTCTAAGCTGGGTTCAGTGGCACAGGCCTGTAATCCCAGTGGCTTGGGAGGCTGAGGCAGGAGGATCACGAGTTCAAGGCCAGCCTCAAAAAAACGGTGAGGCACTAAGCAACTCAGTGAGACCCTGTCTCTAAATAAAATACAAGATAGGGCTGGGGATGTGGCCAGTGGTTGAGTGCCCCTGAATTCAACCCCTGATACACCCCCAAAACGAAAAAACAAAAAAACAAAAAACAACACTGTGTTGTCTAATCTTGGAACAGGCAAATAGGTGCTCCATAAGCTTTGAGAGGCTTTGGGGAAGTGGCTGGAAGCTTCTTCCCATGGGACACTGAAACAAGGAACATGGATTCCTCACTCTAATGGCAGCTTTGTCAGCCTGCACCCAGACTGAACCAATCACAGCTTCCAGAAAGTTGTTTCTGTTTTAGGATATAAAGAGGAAGAGAGAGGCAAGCATGAGGGAAAGCCACTTCCTGCTTTGAGTTGTTGCTTCTCATGTATCAGCACTAAAAATCAGAGAGCAGCATCCATTCCAGCATGGACTAAGGGTGTGTTCATAGCACTGAGTGGGAGTTTCAACTATGTCCCTGTAACTATGAGACTTTGGCCAAGTCCCTGTCTGACCTCAGTTTGCTCATCTATGAAATAATTTCTGGCCTTGTATTTCCTTTTCTGTGAAAATAGAGCAATAAGACCTACCCACAGGGTGGCTGTTAGCATCAAATGAAAAAACATGTGTGGCTGGGAGCTGCATGCGACTGTGTCCAGGTGCCAGAGATGGTGGTTGCTATTGAAATGTGCCTGAGGTGAGGAGAGATTTCACCACAAAGAAGCCAGGCTGCTCTAGGTGAGAGGAGCAGCTGGGCCTCAGAGAAATGCTGTCCAGAATCCAGAAACACACAGGGATGGAGGTACACTCCCAGGCACGTACCCCTTAGGAGGGATTCCCAGAACCTCCATCCTGTCTGGGAGCTCCTGCCCTAGGTCTCATTTTAGAGATTTTTTTTTTTGGTGGGGGTGGGGAGCTACTGGGCATTGAACCCAGGGGCGCTTAACTACTGAGCCACATCCCTAGCCCTTTTAATGTTTTATTTTGAGACAGGGTTTCGCTAAGTTGCTTAGGGCCTTGCTAACTTGCTGAAACTGGCTGTGAACTTACAAACCTCCTGCCTCAGCCTCCTGAGTCGCTGGGATTACAGGCATGCACCACCTCACCCACCTGGATCTCATTTTAAACACCTTCTCTATAGAGCCTTCTTATCCATGTATCCCTTCATCCGGTCATTTAGCATCTGTTGCCCCCAAGGCCCACTGCTAGGTGCCGAGGCTACAGACAAGAGCTGACACATTCCTTCCCTCAAGGAGTCCCAGGCCACTGTGATAATAAAAATGTGCTGGAGCATGGATCAGTTCAGAGAGAAAGCATGTGTGTTGTCAAGAACCATCCATAGAGGAGCTGAATTTTAAAGCATGAGATGATGAAGAGGATCCACTAGGACTTCAGACAGGAAATGATGAAGGGTTTTCTGTACAGTGGTAAAGGTAAGTCACTGAGACAGAGCAAGGGCACCTACCTGTCATATGGAGGGATACGAGGTCATTGTGGCATACGCTGAGGGCAATTGAGGCCAGGCCTCATGTTCACAGTTTTAGACTTTGAGTCCTTTCACACCCAGGATCAATCTTTGTCTTCTAATTGGAGTGTTTAGTCCAATTACATTTAATATAATTACTGATATGGCAGGGCTTAATAGCTTGCCAAATGTTGTCCACTTATCCTGCCTGTCTGTCTTTATGTCTGTGTGTCTTCACTTCTCTTGTTTTGTTTTGTTTTTATTACTTTATTTCTATCCTCTATTAGTTCTTTGGTTATACTTTCAAAATTGTTTTCTAGCATAAACAATATACTTTCCTGGACACTTTGCACTTTGTACTCAACCTCAAATTAATACTTTTTACTACTTTTTTTTTTTTTTTTTTTTTTTTTTTAGTACCAGGGATTGAACTCAGGGGCACTGAGCCACATCCCCAGCCCTATTTTGTATTTTCTTTTTTTTGTGTGTGTGTGTGTACTGGAGATTGAACACAGGGGCACTCGACCACTGGGCCACATCCCCAGCCCTTTTTTGTATTTTATTTAGAGACAGGGTCTCACTGAGTTGCTAAGTTCCTCGTCATTGCTGAGGCTGGCTTTGAACTCGCGATTCTCCTGTCTCAGCCTCCCAAAGTGCTGGGATTACAGGCGTGCGCCACCGCGCCCGGCTCCTATTTTGTATTTTCTTTAGAGACACTGTATCACTGAGTTGCTTAGCACCTTACTTCTGCTGAGGCTGGCTTTGAACTCCTGCCTCAGCCTCCCAAGGTGCTGGGATTACAGGTGTGCACCACCAAGCCCAGATTTACTACATTTTGAACAATGTAGAATCTTAAAATCATTTAACTTCATTAGGCACCAGCTGACTTTTGTGCTATTGCTCATACATTTTACTTCCATGTGTTTTGAATCCCATGTTATAATTATTGCTGGTTTAAACTGCTGATATTCACCCACATATTTGCTCTATTCAGTGCTCTTTATTCTTCCTGCTCTTCTATGCTACCATCTTTCTGTGGCCTGAAAAATGAATTCCTTTTTCTTTTTCTTATGGTGTGGATCTTCTGACAACACATTCCCTTGACTTCTGTTTGTGAATATTTCTATTTCACTTTCATTTTGAAGGATATTATTCCTGGGTGTGAAGTGTAGATTGGAAGTTGTTTTTATTTTTTTTCATCCCTATGAAGATGTCATTCCATTGTCTTCTGGCTTTCATTTTTCTCATATCATCTCCTGTCAAGGATTATAATCCCTCAGACCATGTCGATTCTTTTAATTATTAATTGCAATACTATCATAACCTTATTTATTTATTTATTTATTTATTTATTTTAGTGGTACTAGGGATTGAGCCCAGGGCCTCATGTATGCTAGGCAAAAGCTCTACTAGTTTTACGTGCTTTTTTTTCTTGTTTTGTTTTTTGGTACTGGGGATTGAATTCCAGGGGTGCTTTACTATAGAGCTACATCCCCAGACCTTTTTATTCTTATTTTTAAAATTTTGAGACAGGGTTTCACTTAGTTGCTTAGGGCCTTCCCAAGTTGCTAATGCTAGCCTCAAACTTGCCTCTTCCTGCCTCTGCCTCCCAAGTCACTGGGATTACAAGTGTACACCACTATGCCTGGCAAATATATATGTCTTTAAAATCATAGGGCTAGCCAGGTGTGATGGTGCGCACCTGAAATTCCAGCAACTCAGTAAGCTGAGGCAGGAAAATCACAAGTTCAAGGCCAACCTAGGCAACTTATTGAGACCCTGTCTCAGAATTTTTTGAAAAGGCAAGGGGTACTGGGGATGTAGCTCAGTGGTAGGGCATTTGCCCAGCATGCCCAAGGCCCTGGGTTCTATTCCTAATGCTGCAAAAAAAAATAAGTAAATGATAAAAACACCTGTTCTGCCTAAGGTGGCAAAGATCAGTTTCGTGTCTTTGGAGTTCTAAGTGGAGCTGACTATGGAGCCAGGCCTTGATGGGGGCATTACATCTGTTACCTTATTGGATCCTTACCACAATTTAGGAGGTAAGTCTGACTACCACTTTTTCAGACAATGCAACTGTGACTGGAGGAATGAAGGGAAATGGTCCCTGTCACACTGGGCACAGGTTTTATTCTACCTACACTCTCCTTGTACATTCAGCATGCCAAGCTTTAGTATGTGTTAGTCCCTGTACCAGCCTTAAGAAAAGGGGGACAGTAAAACACAAGTCCCTGAGTACTTTCTTCCTGTTTCCAAAACCTGGCCAAAACCTGGCCAAATTAAAGAAACAATGAGAGCAAGCCCTGAGTTAAAATGCCCAGATACATATTAACTCTTGAAGGACTCTGGCTTTCTCTTATATGCACTGGGAACTGGGGCAAGTTAGTGTTATCTGTAGAAAGCTACTTTCTTGCATGTACAGCAGAACATTTGCTCCTTGGGATGCTGGTCACCCAAGCAAACTAAGCAAGCTCATGCTGATGTCACTGCTTCTGCAGCCCAACAGATAAAATCCCTCTGCCGGTGGTGAAGGTGCTGTGGAAAGGATACTTATCACCCACACAGCCAGCTTCCTCCAGACAAGAGGCTGGGAGGGAGAGGAGGCACTGGTTGATGAGCATCTCAAGGGATGGAGGAGATATTGGTTCAGCCTGTTGCCACTGAACTCTTCTTGGAGCATCACTGATCTCTTGTCAACTTTCCCCAATAAATGAAATGTCTTACATTGTTTCCCAGCACTTTGTCTGGCCTTTTGGCAACCTACCCCAATGCCCTGGCACAATGGGACTATGGATGTGACAGTCCCCTTTCCACCTTACTCAGCCAGTTTAGCCTATTCATCCTTTGAGACCCACGTCCCTGTCATACTTCAAGGCAGAATTCATTATTGCCTTTGATGTACTTCCACAATACTGTGCTTGCATATATAACCCTGGTTGTTCACTTTAACCTTGTTACAAATATGTGTTCCCAGGTGTGTCTCCTTCTTACCCCTCCCCATGTCTTGCCTCCAGATTTGAGAGCAGAGACTGTAGGTTTGTTTGTTTGTTTGTTTGTTTTTTATGTCTACACCCCTAGCACTGGACTTGGCATGTGGTAGGATGAAGTGTTAGCAGGTTTGGAGCATGCACTGACCCCAGGCAATTGACTGCAGCTGCCTTGGTGGCCACATTGAGATAGGCTTTTTCTCTGGCTTGGTGGGAAGGAGTCTTGTGGTCCACTAGCAGTGTCTGCCGTGGGCTCAGGGGTGGTACGTACTAGGAACGCAAAAATGTGTTGTCTAATCCTGGAATAGGCAAATAGATGCTCCCTAAACATTGAGAGGCTTTGGGGAAGTGCCTGGAAGCTATAAGGATTTCTTTGCTCCTTCCTATGGGAGACTGGAACATGATGGATTCCTCACTCAAATGGTAGCTTTGTCAACCTGCACCCAAAGACTGAGCTTCCCTTCCAGCAGTGACCAATCACAGCTTCCGGAGAACTGGCTTTTGTTTTAGGAATACAAAGAGGAAAGGAGGGGCAAGCAGGAGGGAAAGTCATTTCCTGCTTTGAGTTGGTGCTTCGGCCCTAAAAATCAGAGCAGCATCCATTTCACTATGGCCCTGGGGTGTGTTCATAGCATGATTTGGACCACAGTCTGACCTCAGTTTTTTCATCTGTGAAATAATCTCTGGGTCTGTGATTCCTTGTCTGTGAAAAATAGTGCCAAGGCCAGGCATGGTGGCACACGTCTGTAATCCCAGTGACTTGGGAGGCTGAGGCAGGAGGATCCCTAGTTCAAAGCCAGCCTCAGCAACTTAGCGAGGCCCTAAGCAACTCAGTAAGACCCTGTCTCTAAATAAAATACAAAAAAGGGGATGTGGCTCAGTGGTTGAATGCCCTGGGTTCAATTCCCAGTACCAAAAAAAAAAAGGAAAAGAAAACTAATACCTACCTATGGGGTGACTGATAGAATCAAATGAGAAAATATGTGTGGCTTCGAGCCTCATGTGGCTGTGTCCTGGTACCAGAGATAGGGTTGCTGTTGAACTGAACTTGAAGATGAGGAGGGGTTTCTGTAGAACAAAGTTAACTTACGCTGGGAACGCCATGTTAGTGGAATAAAAGGGTTTATTAGGGACCATGTGGAAGAGTAGGGAGAGGGCGGCGTGGAAGGGAAGGGAAGGGAAGAGGAGTAGGGAATGGGAAAGGGGCAGGATAAGAAGAAGGAGGTTTCAGTCTGGAGCAGGCTTAAATAGCGAACTGGTGGTCCGAGGGACCCCTGGAGCCAGTCCATATCCCCATAGGCTTCCGGAGGTCAAGAGGGGGTGGGGAGGGCACCTGAGGGCTGGCCAGCTCTGCTGGCCAGCCTGAAGCACCTGGGAGGTATAGTCTTTTCTCAAAGTACCTGGGAGTTGTGGCCTCCCTGCCCGGAATCCAACATTCCCCCCTTTTTGTTTTCTTAGCGAGCAGCAGGGCATTGTGTTTCAATCTGGCTGCTTCAAGCTGAAGTGGGGTGACGTGGGGTGCTATGAGGGGAGGAGATGTGGGCAGGCAGGTCAGACTTGAGGGCAGAAAAATTCCCAGGAGGTGGGCACGAAAAGGATGAATCTCTCCAGGTATGAGATGGATGAAGTTTCCTTGAAGCCAGAGATCAGTGAGGATATCAAACAAGCTCTGTAGAAAGTCACTGAGGGAGTCAGCCGCCTATCCTCCTGATGAGCATGTAGAAATAGTGTTACCTTGCGAGTTTACAGGTAACACTATTATGGAAGCAACAAAAGGAAAGAAGGTGAGATGGATTATTGTCCATAGGCCTGTGTTCCACCAGGTGGGACTTACGGTGAAGAGGCCAATGGAGAGCATGAGGCGCATCATAATGAGCATAGGGTGGCAGGTTAGGGGCCTCTCAGAGCAGGCTGATGAAGAGTCTAAGTCATCTCTGGTTGGAAAGTCATCCGTTGGCTTTTTTCAATAGTTGATAATCCCTGAGAAAAAGCTGGTTAAATGTTCAAAATGAAAAAAACAAAAAAGATTATTTTGAGTCCGTATTGGGGACACGAGAGAAACGAATTATTAGGGGATCAGTGGGAAGGGGAGAGCAGTATATTGAAGTAGCTGTTTGTCATCCTTTTGTGGATCTTCAGCTGGTTCAGCAGTTGGTTTCAGTCTGGAAATATGAATCCAAGAAGTCAAGTTCCCTGAGGTTTCACGAAGCTTAGCAGCTGTGGGTGTGCACAGCACAACCTGGAAGGGGCCTGTCCACTTTGGAACAAGGGAGACTGATCCTGTGTCCTGGGAAGGGGAGAAATATACCCAAGAACCTGGTGTTAATGGGAATGAAGCAGTGAGTCTACTTGGGTCAGGCAGGATATAATCTTGGCACGTCCATAGCTGATGTCTGATGAAGGATGAGAGAGGAGAAGAGAGATCTTTGAGCAAGGGTCCTTGAATTGGGGAAATTTGGGGTGGAAGAGCCTGAAGAGGGTGAGGGGAAGTAGCTTGACCCACTCCAAGTGAAGGTCCAGGGAGAGCTTAGTCAGGATATTCTTAAGAGTTCTACTAGTCCTCTCTACCTTCCCTGAAGACATGGGATGATATGGGATGTGAGAATGCCAAGGAATGTTAAGGGAAGTAGATATATTCTGGGTGACTAGTGCAACGAGCACAGTTGAATTGGGTTTGATCGGAGGAGGAAGAAAGCTTGGATATAAAAGAATCTCTGCCCATTCTTTCGACCGCTAGTAGAAGTTGAAAAACTATCTTTCAATTACTTTGGTTATCTAAGGAACTTTAGAGGGGGTCAGCCGGGATGGATTAAGAAGTTCCAAATAGGAGACTAATACAATATTCTGAAAAGCGTCTTTTTTAAAATAAGTATTAGAGGGAGATCCAAGTCTGTGACTCGGTCATCACCGGAGCCAGGCAGACATGGGGTGTCATGAGAAGCGTCTTTCTCAAGATACCGGAGGACTATGAGCCACATTGTGCAAGGGTTTTCCATGTCCCGTGTAAACAGGAAGGAGAGACTCAAGTCTAAAGTAGGCCAAAGGGCCAGAAAAGAACCTCTTTAACCATTCCCAGCTGAGAGGCAAAGGTTACGGGAACGCTAATGACACCAAATCCAATGAAGCTGCGGTTGAAAAGATGAGCGGAGGCTGAGTTAGGCGATTCCAGGAGGTTTATGCCCTCAGAATAGGATGGAAAAGAGAATGGAGATAGGAGAGGATTGATTGTATGGAAGGGGATGTGGGGGTGTGGGTAGTAGATTGGACTGAAGCCAGAAGAGAAGGAGAAGATAGTGCTGCTTCCTTTGCTGTCCTATCAGCCTTCGTGTTTCCCTGAACTATGGGAGAGTCTTCACTTCGGTGTGAAGGACAATGGGAGATCCCTATTAGTTTGGGCAGAAGAGAGGCTTGCAGGAGCTTTGATATTAATTTAGAATTAGTAACTGCAGAGCCTTTGGTAGAAATATTTTGAGTCTGTGTAGAGGGTGAGGTTTCGGTCAGCCGCTAATTCGAAGGCATGAATAACAGCAATTAGCTTGCTGCTTCAATGACCTCTAATAAGGAGACTACAGCATAGCTGGCAAAATGTTGCCCATCCTTAAAGAAAGACCTGTCATCTGTGAACCAAATTAGGAAGAGTCAGGAAGTGGTTCCTCTTGAATGTGAGAGGGGTGAGGGATTAAAGCCTCAAGCATCTCTATACAATCATGCTCTGGGGGTTCTGAGGAAACTAGGAGGAGGGAAGCTGGGTGTAAAGAAGAGCAGGGTTGGAAAAAGATTGAGGAGTCATGCAGAAAAGAAATGAGGAGAGAGAGAACGCAACAGGGCGGGAGAGTTTGAAGGCTCTTATAGGTCAGTAAATCCTTATGAGCTGTGAAAAAAGAAGGGCTGCAGAGAAGAAGGTGATCTACATACTGCAGGAGAGTGGAGTCAGAGATTCAAGGTCTTTGAGGTCAGCAGCCAGTGTCTGTCCAAAGATAATGAGGGCTGTCTCGAAAACCCTGAGGGAGGACTGTCCAGGTCAATTGTTGGGACCATTGAATATCGGGGTCAGTCCAGGTGAAGTCAAAGAGGTCTTGCGGGGCTGGGGTTGTGGCTGCGGTAGAGCACTCACCTAGCACGTGTGCGGCCCGGGGTTCGATCCTCAGCACCACATAAAAATAAATAAAGGCATTGTGTACAACTAAAAAATAAATAAATAAATAGATAGATAGATAGATAGATAGATAGATAGATATTAAAAAAAAAAAAAGAGGTCTTGTGATTCCTGAGCTAAAGGGACAGTGAAAAAGTCATCCTTGAGATCAATGACTGAGAAATGGGTAGATAAGGAAGGAATTAAGGAGAGAATGGTATAAGGATTTGGGACCACAGGGTGTGTGGGCTTAATGGCCCAATTGATGAGATGAAGATCTTGGACTAGCCTATATGACCCATTGGACTTCTGAACCGCCAATATAGGGGAATGGGTGGGTCTGAGAAAACGTTTCTGCAAAAGATCTGAGGTAATGGGTTGGAGACCCCTAAGGCTAGTGGCTGGAAGTGGATACTGGGCTCTGTTGGGGAAATGCCGGGCATCTTTAAGGTGAATTTGTACAGGGTCACAATGAGCAAGGGAGGGAGTCTGGGTATCCCAAACTTTGGGGTCTACCAGATAGGTGGGACCAGGTATTGGGAGGTTTCTGCATCAGTAGAGGGCTGAGGGTTTTCTGCATGGGTAGAGAGTTGAGGGGTTCCCTCAGAGGCACCAATGGCCTCTAAAACGGATTTCCCTTCTAATTTTAGGAACTCCTTACTACTGTAAAGGAATGGGACGATGACCGGATCTGGCTTCTTCGAGCTGAACGTGGGGCGGCGAGATGGGGGCAAGTAGTTTAGAGTTCCCTTTTTAGAAGTCAGGTCAGATTGAAGCCTGGGGAAGGTTGTAAAGTCATCAGGGACGGGAGCTTCTATGAGAGAAATGAAAAAACATGAGTACTGAATAAATGTTGCAGCATCTGGAACATGTCAATGTATACCATGAAGATGATAATTTAAATCTCTAACGTGCACAGAGTTATCAGGAATGTAAACACAACATTTAGTGTTATAGATGTCTATCCAGATAAGATGGTAGTTAAGCTACTTAATGTCATCTGATCTTATAAAATCTTTCTATTGGCATGATCTCTGTGTCTAGTAGAGAACCCTTTATTTCTGTTACTTAGGGCTAGATAATCATACTAGTGAATATTAAGCCTGCCTGTGTAGGTTAGGAAGATCTGCAGGCCTTAAACTGACTAAAAACTTTTGACTTGGCAGTCACTTAATAGTTAAACTGTTTCTTTTTGTAGTTATCAGGCATTTCTGCCTATGGATCTCTTTTGTAGCCTCCGGTCTTAACAATTCTTGGGGCTAATACAAGTGTATATCTGCAGTTACCTTTATTTCTTAAATGCCCAGGAATGGTTGTGTATCTGTTTCAATTGTTTTGCTAGGTGTTTAAGATGAAGTAGGTCAAACTGACTTTTGCTTTTATCTATTGCTAAGAGTCAGCTGATTTCTAATGGGAATAACTCTTGTGGGGACTTGAGAGCAGCTTTTCTGTTCTGCTCTAGTGCCTTTTTCGCTCGGATGGGTCCAGGTCTTGCTTGACCTTGTGGCTTCCCTTGGAAGCACCAGGGATGTCTCCCTTCTCCAGGACCCTCCTTTTCATAGCAAGTGCACTGATTGGCTTTCTTTTCTCCATAGGTCTCATTTATCTCCCTTATCGGGAGATCATGTGGCCCAGAGATGCAAAGCTCTTTAGAGAAGTTCCCTGTTCCCTGAATTGAGACTGACTCTGGGGCAAGAGCCAAATATTGGTTTTCTTGGCCCTTTTAATTTAACTTAAGGTCTTGATCTTATACATTTAGCAAGTTAATCTCACCAATCTTAAATTGAGAACACTGGGCTTTAACTTTAATGCTTATAAACTTATAGTCATTCATTTACTCTTTTATTAGCTGGGTCTTAAACTAACTCAAGCTGTGTTCTTGAAGCAATACTTCTGCAAAACATTGACAGGCAACATCAGACAGTTAAATCAACAAGAGTAAAAGCACATTTAGTTTGTGTAATAACCATCTTGGATTCTGACTGAGTTATATACTATAACCCCTGTTTATTAACAAGAATCACTCTTTTGACCATACATTCTGGCACGTAGTTAAGGGTGGAAGACCAGAGCCTTATCTCAGGTAAGGTGGGGTTCTTTGTAAATCTTAGTTCTGAAGTTGATCTCTGCTTCTTAAATAGAATTTTATAGAGTTTACATAAATTGTTGCTTGAGTTCACATAATATTACATTTAGAATGGATTAAAGAAAGGCTGAGAGCATTTAACCTTTTGTAGAAAAGTAGCAAAATTCTTTTACAATATACAATTACATTGATGTTTCCACAAATCAAGTTTAGCTCCTAAAGAAACAACATAATAGGGGCTGGGGTTGTGGCTCAGCGGCAGAGCGCTCGCCTGGCACGTGCGCGGCCCGGGTTCGATCCTCAGCACCACGTACAAATAAACCCATTGTGTACAGCTAAAGCAAATAAATAAATATTTTAAAAAAAAAAAGAAACAACATAATATTCTGAAATAACAGTTGTTGTTCAACCACAGCTATTCAATTCTCAATTCCTTTTAAGATTACTTGCTCAAAAGAAACAAAACTTAATAAACACAACGTTATGGATAAATTAATGTTTTAAGAAATCCTTGTCCTCTTAGGGGGAAAAGGCCGGTAATTAGGAAAGGGACAGTTTACTCTTTATTTATTTATTTTTTTCCTTTTGGGCCTCAGAGTAATCTGTCTTCCACTAAGTTTGCAGGTTTGTCCCAGGACTTACATTTCAATATAAGTCCTGGCTGAGGTCTGGAAGGGGGGGTGGATTGCTATCTGAGGAGAAACTTCATACCCAAAGTGGGTTTTTATTTTTTCCTATTGGATTATTTCTTGAAGTTTCTGAAAGTTTACAGCCTTTTGAAACAAAGGAAGAAGTGGGTGAGGGCGCGGGGCTGCCACGCGGTGCAGACTCCCAGACCGGGACTGACACGCGCAGATGGGGGTGAAGAGGGGTAGGGAATGGGAAAGGGGCAGGACAAGAAGAAGGAGGTTTCAGTCTGGAGCAGTCTTAAAAGCGATCTGGTGGTCCAAGGGACCCCTGGAGCTAGTCCATGTCCCCATAGGCTGCCGGAGGTCAAGAGGGGGCGGGGAGGGCACCTGAGAGCTGGCCAGCCTGAGGCACCTGGGAGGTGTAGTCTTTTCTCAAAGTACCTGGGAAGTGTGGCCTCCCTGCCCGGAATCCAACAGTTTCATCACAAAGAAGTGATGCTGTCGCAGGTGAGGGAACAGCAAGACACAGGACACATATTTCTCCTATGTTTGCTTTTTTTTTTTTTTTTTTAATGGTACTGGGGGTTATACCCAGGAGCACTTAATCACTGAGCCACATCCCTACAACTTTTTATTTTATTTAATTTATTTTTTGGTATTGGGGATTTAATCCAGTGCACTTTGCCACATCCCCAGCCCTTGTTATATTTTATTTTGAGACAGGTCTTGCTAAGTTGCATAGGGCCTCTTTAAGTTGCTAAGGCTGGCTTTGAAATCATGATCCTCCTCCTGCCTTAGCCTCCTGAGCCACTGGGATTACAGGCGTGTACTACCACACCTGGCTCTCATGTGCTTTCTGTCAAGGGTTGTAACCCCTACAGTCATATCTGTATCAACTCTCCTCCCAAAGCTTTTAAAGACACATATATTTGCTGGGTGTGATGGTGCACACCTGTAATCCCAGCTACTTGGGAGCCTGAGGCAGGAGGATCACAAGTTTGAGGGTAACCTGGGCAACTTATCAAGACCATATCTCAAAATAAAATTAAAAAAATGAATAGGAATATAGCTTGGTGGTAGTGATACCACCAGTAACCAGTGACGAGTTCTGTTGCCTCACATGTTGAAGTATAACATTAGAGAAGCATGCCGAGGCAAGCATATAAAGCAGGGTTTATTTAAAAAGGGGTAACATAGACTTCTCTCAGGAGAGAGAAAGGGGCCATAGCTGGTATCCTGGTATCCCAAGAAGCAAGGCATTCTGCCTTTTTAAAAATATATGTCCTAGGCTTCCTTTGTTCTCCTGCTCTCTTCCCCTTATCTGTCTACTTCCTGCCTACGTGACTAGGCCCAGGAGATGCTCGGTGGGATGGACAAAAGGTGAGAAGCAGATGGACCAGGAAGGGCTGGGTGGAGTAGCCCAGGACACATTAATGAACAACTTTATAACTCCCTGTAGGGAGGGGCAATTCCTGGGACAGGTTACCTTAGCAACAGGTTAGAGCAGGGGCAGGTTATCTTGATAGGGTGGAGGAAGGACTCTGAAGGCATTAACATTTCAATTCCTCCATTCTCTGGATCTGACCCTTGCCTATCTGGCTTCAGTAGAGTACCCCTGGGTTTGATCCCCAGTACCAGGGGACAAAAGACATATTTTGTATAGTTTTTATAGTTTTATGATGGGAGAGTTAGTCTAATAGAAGCTTCTTCATGGACACAACAATAAGTTGCCAAGGAGAACACACATCTCACAGTTTTAACCTGTGATGTATGGGTGTGTCATGTATAGTCTCATATATATATATATATATATATATATATATATACATATATGTATATATGTGTATATATACACACATGTATATACATATACACCTAGTATATATACATATATGCATATGTGTATATATCCCCCCTTAGGGACCTACAGGGGAAAAATATATGTGTATATAAATATATGTATTTAGATATATTTAGATGTATTTATATGTATATGTAAATATACATATGTCCTTGACTTATGATCAGGTTAGATCCCAATAAACCCATCATAAATACAAAATATCATGAGCCAAAAATGTAGTTAATATACCTGAACTACCAAGTATCATAGCGTCATCTAATCTACCTTAAACATGCTCATAATTCTTACATTAGCATGCAGTTGGGCATAATCACCTTACCAAAAACCTGTGTTAATAGACGGTTGCCTGTCTCCTGTTATTTCTTGAATACAGGGTGGATGCTGTGGAGTGTCCGAGACGGTTGCCTGTCTCCTGTTATTTCTTGAATACAAGGTGGATGCTGGGAGCTTTGGCCGGCTGCTTCCACCCTGCATCATGGGAGACCATTGTGCTGCATTTCACTAGCTTGGGAAGAGATCAAAATTCAAAGTTTAATTTTTAATGAGTACACATGGCCTTCACAACATTGTAAAATTGATAAATTGTAAGTTGATCCCTCATGAGTCAGTGACCTTCTGTATATTGATTTTGCAATCGTGTGTGAATAGCACAGTTAAGTAGTATTATATTGTGTGTCAAAATGTGTTAATTTATTAAATGTAAATATTTAAAATATACTATAGAAACCTGTCTTGGCAAGTCTTCATTTTAAATTTGCCTGGGTTCTCAAATAAGGGAAGAAGTTGAGAGTCTCTTGACCTTGGGAGACCCTCAGGAGCACCTCATGGTTGACACAGCTTGGGAGCAACAGTGGAGGAAATGTCTAGGGGTTCCAGTTGGTCTCAGAAAGAATGTCATCTGAAGCCAGGCACAGTGGAGCACACCTGCTAATTCCAGTGACTCAGAAGGCTGAGGTAAGAGGATCACAAGTTTGAGGTCAGCATGGACAACTTAGTGACACCCTGTTTCAAAATAAAAAGTAAAAAAGCTGGGGATGTGGCTCAGTGGTAGAGCACCTGTAAATTCTATGCCTGGAACCACACACATAAAAAATGTCCTCAGACAGGCGCTCCCCCAAGTTCCAGGCTCAGAATCTCAGCTATGAAGGCCTGCAGTGCCAGGCTTTGCCTAATGTACCAGAAAACGAAACTCAAGCAAGCCAGGATGCAACTCGGAAGGCTGTTTTCTCACAGGCTATCTCTGTTACGACTTTTATGGCCACATCACTGGCCTAGAGTTGCCCATTCCCAGGAATGGGAAAATCCAAGTACTAATGTAAAAGGTGCTAGGTGAACCAGGAATTAGAGCCAAACGTAAGAGAAAGGTAAGAGGAAGGCATTTCCTCCAGGTACAAGGGAAGTCACCACTGAGGACACTCGCTAGGGACTGAAGTGCTGTGGCCCTGTGAATGGCACGCTCCTTCCTCAGTGGTGCTCTCAACGGTGCTGATTAAGTCATAGTCAGCTTCCATTTAGGGAATGGCTGTGTGCCAGCCACTTTATGCATATGATCAATCATCCCTGTGATCATTCAGTGAAGTAAACATTGTTGTCCTTGTCTTACGGATGAGGAAACCAGAGAGTTTATTTGACTTGCCCAAAGACAACTCAGCTAGAGAGCAGCAGAGCCGATATTTGAGCCTGTGTCTTTTTCACTCCAAAGCCACTAGGCTTTTACTCTCTGTAGTTCACAGACACATAGCCTGTGGGCTGGAGATGGCCCACAGATGACTTTTGTTTGATTCATATAGTGCTTTTTTAAAAATATTTTTAGTCGTAGATGGACATAATACCTTTATTTATTTTTATGTGGTGCTGAGGATTGAACCCAGTGCTTTATGCGTGCTAGGTAAGTGCTCTACCACTGAGGTATAACGCCAGCCCCATGTTTTTGTTTTTGTTTTTTTATATGCTGGTGCAAATAGTATATTTTAAAATTTGAATCCATTGCCAACATTTAACAACTGGAAGTCACATGAAAAAAAAATCCAACTTTGGGGATTCTCTTAAAAACTTAGAAATTGGGGCAACAGTCACACAGCCAACACCTGGTAAAGCTGGGAAGGGAATCTCCCTTCCTTTTTGGTGAGACAGGCATTCCAGGTCAATAATCCCCTACCACCCACTTTTTCTCATATAAAGAAGGTCTGGCCCTGCAGGCTGCTGGGCCTGCAGCCCCAGTGTTATTGCTTGTGAATAGGATCTGGGGATTCTATAGGGTTGGACCAAAGCTTTCCGAACATAAAACTGCTGGAATCACTGTGACAGTATCCCAGGATGATCTTCCAAGGCTCTAAAAGCATTTCATTTTAGGTTGGTTTAATTAGCTGTAAAGAATCCCTTAGGTTCCAACCCCGCACAATCTGTTATCATCATACTTCATAGCGATGGGGAGAGAGTGAGGCTAGAAAAATTGAGACATCAGCACAGGACAGAAGATGTCATTAAGGAATTCCATTTGGATCTCACTGAATTTGAGGTGCCTGTGTGCCATCCTGGTGGAGGGGCTCCAATGGGCAGCTGTGCCCAGAGCTCATGAGGCAGGGTGGGGCAGGAGTGAACACATGAAAAGTGACAAGGAGCCTGGGCAGGGTCTGTCTCAGGACAGCCACAGGAGGAAGGAGCAGGCAAAGAGGTGTGTGAGGGACAGGTGGGCATGATCTCCGTGGCCTGTGCCATCTCCTGGAAGCATATCTGAGGCTGAAACCTGGTCAGGGGCAGAGAGAAGGCCAAGGACTCAACCTCACCCCACCTGGCTGGTCAGGTAGATGACCGCTGCAGATGCAGGCTCCAGGCACTCACCTGTCCAGGCAGCCAGAGGCCTTCCGTGTTCCGAGCATAGACCCTTTTGCATGTGCACACCTGTGGGAAGCTGAGCTGGGACATCTGACACTCCGGGCAGTCCCCCATGTTGCTTTCTCCACTTTTAACTTTATTTTGACATTGGGGGGACAGTTCTTATTTTGTCTCAGTGAGTGGCAGATACGCTTCAGTTAAAGATGGAAAATCATCAGGCACCTGAAAGCCATGGGTGCAGGCCACAGGTGGGTTGGGCATGGCACTGAGGGTGGGGGATGGGGCATTCAGTAATGAAGGAAAAGGGGATTTTAAGGAACACTTAGGAATGATGTAACTGTGCCTTGAAGAGTGGGTCTAAAATAGGAAGAAACGGGAGGTCTCTAAAGTGACAAATGAAGGATCACGAACATCTACCTGGAGCACAGGACCAGACACCTCAGGACTGCGGGGATGCACTAGGACAAGGATGAGAGAACACGCATGGGGGTTTCTTATGAGATTCTTAATTCTTGACCTTGTTTACGGTTATAGTCAGCCACTGCGGGCTTCTGGTCCTCCTTTCCCACTGCTCACCGTGTTCCTCTCCCTCCAGGGTCTCTTACAGGGTTTTCACAGTCTAGTGAAGTATGATGCTCAGCGTGTGGATGTTGCAGCCACAGAGAGAAGAAGACGAGTCTTTCACATGCAAAGCATATTATGTCACATGTTCTAAGAATTAACAGCAGTGAACCAGTACGCTCACCCCCACAACACACTTTTTCTTTTTCATGGTACTCAGGATTGAACCCAAGGATGCTCTCTACTACTGAGTTGCCTCCCTGGCTCTTTTTCTTTTATTTTGAGACAGAGTCTGGCTAAGTTATTGAGGCTGGCCTCAAACTTACTATCCTCTTGACTCAGCCTCCCAGTCACAGGGATTACAGGCATGAACCTCCATGCCCAGCAATTACACCCTTTCTTTTTGAATGTGCCTCTGAGTCTCCTTTCAAAAATATATATATATTTGACCTGTCCTCTGTAATTCCCTGCTTTAAAAATGCATATTTAATCACCTTTTTAATGTTCATTTTCTTTACTTCCTTGTTTTCCAAGTATACACTTGAATCCCATTCCAAATATATAGTCCAAGTGTGTTCATTGTGCGGTACAAGGACCTCTCTTTACTATGGGTCCTAAAACAGATCTGGAAGATGGTGGTGATAGGGAGAGAGCCCACATGACCCCCATGAATCCCAGAGAACCACAACACGTGGTGTGAGCAGCATCCAGACTCTGGAGAGTGGGATCTCCTCTCACTGTTTCCTGAATGCCTATTTTTTTAGGAAAACTATAAAAGTCATATTCCAAAACATAAATTAATAATGATGACAAAGGAATGTTGGTGACCCAAATGTAATAATAAGAACAAAACTAGCTAATGGTTAATGAATAGTTACCAAGTGCTAATCACAGAAATAGTTCAAATTACCTTATAGAACCTCATGTACAAGCTGGTTATTGTCACTCCCATTGATAAAGGAGACAGAAGCTTGAGGAGGGTGAGTAGCTTATCAATGGTGCTGTGGCTAATTTAGGGTCAAAGTCAAGACTGGAACTCCTATCTGTCTGCTTCTAAAGCCAGACTTCTCACTCCTGTCCTCTGCTGCCCCCTGGACGTGCAGAGCTGTTGGTGGACAGTCAGCTCATTACCAAATCCTTCCCCCAGCAAGAAACTAGTGTTCATTTTTCTCTTGAAGATTTTAAAGAAAAGTTCCTACAACCCCATTGACATTCACACCAAAATGTCTTGTTCTATCTTCTACAAAATCCCTATTGAAAATTCAGCATGTCCTTATTCTCAACCTGAAAATAAATTTCTCCTGTCTCTTAAGACAAGAGAACAAGAAATGGGTAGTAAGAAATGACCCTAGAGCCGGGTGCAATAATGCACACCCATAATCCCAGCAGCTTGGGAGACTGAGGCAGGAGGACCGCGAGTTCAAAGCTAGCCTCAGCAAAAGCAAGGCACTAAGCAACTCAGTGAGACCATATCTCTAAATAAAATACGAAATAGGGCTGGGGATGCGATTCAGTGGTCAAGTGCCCCTGAGTTCAATCCCTGGTACCCCAAATGAAAAAAAAAAAAAACCTAGAAATTTAATTTTCATTGTTGGTATTGTTTAATCCATTTTTTAAAAACTTTTACATGAATAGGAAAAATTTCAAACATATACAAAACAGATGGACTGAGGGTAGCTCAGTGGGAGAGCACTCACCTAGCATGTGCAAGGTCCTGGGTTCAATACCCAACACTACAGAAGAAAGACTGTTTTACTGGGTGTGGTGGCACATGCCTGTAGTCCCAGCTACTGGGGAAGCAGAGAAGCTCAGGAAGGAGGATCAGCTGAATCCAGGGTGTGAGGCCAACAAAATAGCAACACAGTGAGACCCTGTCTAAAAAAAAAAGTTAAGTATGTAAAAAATAGAGCAATGCAATTCCACACACCCATCACTGAGATTCAACAAATCTGCCACAGATTTTTATCTATTTTTCTTCTTTACTTCAGGGTTTTTTGGGGGGGAGGTACTAGAAATTGAACCCAGGAGCACTTAACCACTGAGCCACATCCCCACCCCTTTTTTGAATTTTATTTAGAGATAGGGTCTTTCTGAATTGCTTAGGGCCTCAAAGTTGCTGAGGCTGGCTTTGAACTTGCAGTCTTCCTGCCTCAGCCTCCTGAGTCCCTGGGATCACAAGTGTACACTGCCTGGCTCACCCCTACATACTTTATCATGCATCTCTAAAGCATATAGACATTTTCTCAAAGAAGTACCTTCATATAAGTGTAAGATATCATACCTTGCCATTCAACAATTCTGAGACATGATATGATACTGGACACTCAATAACTATTTCAAAAAGCATCTTTTTAAAATGACTAATGTATTTAATTTATTTAGACTTCAGAGAAGCCTGAACATTGCACTTTAAGAGCATGTTAAGCTGGATATGATGGCACATGTTTGTAATCCTAGTGACTTGGGAGGCTGAGGCAGGAGGATTGCAATTTTGTGACCAACCTCAGCAACTTACCAAGGCCCTAAGGACTTACTGAGACCCTGTCTCAAAACAAAAAAATAAAAAGGGCTGCAGATGTTCCTCAGTGGTTAAGCGCCTCTGGTTTCAATCTCTGGTACAAAAAAAAACAAAAAAGGAGAGAGAATGTTAAGTTTCTAAATTTCTTTTGTTCTCTCCATTTCCCATTGTCCCCTGCCCCCCAAAGCTCATTTGCATTCCATCAACTTGTTACAGAAATGGTGTTTTAAGATTTCAAAAAAATCATGCATATATTGAATACCACCTAGGTATAAAAAGTACCCGTGAGGGTTGGGGTTGTAGTTCAGTGGTAGAGTGCTTGCCTAGCATGTGCTAGGCACTGAGTTTGATTCTCAGCACCACATATAAGTAAATTAAGTAAACATTCATCAACAACTTAAATTTTTTTTTAAAGTACCCATAAGCTTTTATATCATAAATAGGGATTTTATAGCATTTCTAGACTCTAAGAATGGATTCCTCCATATGACATGTAAATCAATTGCTCAGCTTTTACATGCTTGATTTCTACAATATGGAAGAAATAAATGCACAGCCTTCAGTGCAGAAATGTGCCGACTGAAAAACTGGCTTCAAATAGGAGGTGTCCAGGAAGTGGAGATCAAAGGGAAAGAAGGAATTTGCCAATTTATCTGTTCTCAGTGTGGAAACCAGCAGACATGAGCATTCCCTTCATGGGCACTGTGGACTTATCTGTGGACAGGACAGTCTTCACATTGCTCACAGTCTTCATTAATGTCCTTACAAGCTGGGCACAGCGGTGCACACCTGTAATCCCAGCCACAAGAGAGTCTGAGGCAGGATTACAAATTCAAGGCCAGTCAGGGCAACTTCACTAGATCATGTTTCAAAATAAAATGGGCTGGGGATGTAGCTCAGTGGTAGTGTACTCCTGGGTTCAATCTCCAGTACTGCAATAAATAAATAGATAAATAAAGCAAAAAAATTTTTTAATTGGCACATTAAAATTGTATATATCAGGGGGCAACATGTGATGTTTGATACACGTATACATTGTGTATCTGTTTGTATTTTTCAAAAGGAATTTGAAGGCTGTAGAGGAGTAACACCTTCACCAACTAGGTGATAAGTATGACAGGAAGAAGGACATTTCTGGGAATCCAGGCGGCATGAATCATGTGACACACTCTGTCTACAGGACATTGCTATCGTGGAGACCAGCAGTAACCCTATTCTGTCACTCCACTCTAGATTCCAGTCCCCAGGGAACAGGCTGGCTGAACCATTTGGGCCCCACCCCTCTCCCCTTGGCCAAGGGGGAGGCACTATCTTGTGAGATAGTGCCTCTGAGGCTGCACCCAGTGCAGCAGACAAAGCAAGATGCTGTTACCCAAAAATGAGTTTTGATACTCTGATACTGGTGCTTCTGTTCTTTTAACATAAATTGGGCAAATTTTGGAGACTGTGGAAGCCAGGATGGGGAAGATTCATTGTACTGTGCTGAGGATCACCTTAGGTCAAGTTTCTACAGGGTGCATCCCAGGCTGTCTTCAGAGCAGAAGAACCCGCAGATGGTCTCTTCAGAGCAGACCCTGCCCAGGGACAGGTTAGGAATTATGGAGTGTACATGGGCTCACCACCCCATGGATGATGCCAGAAAGCAGGCATAAGCAGCAAGACTAATTTTGACCTCCTTGGGCCAGGAGGTCTCTGCTCTGTCTCACCGAGAGCCTCTGTGGCTTCCTTCCTTGGATGGGACTTCTAGCAACTGCCTCTCCAGACTGGGCCCCAGCTGCTCTTGCTTCCCCCCCCCCCCCCCCGCTGGCCATGCTTGGCATTGCAGTGCTATCAGTCAGAACTGGTCCCCAGTCTTCACATAGGGACCCAGTTTACATCTTGAAAATGAGCCAGTGAGACAAGCCAACAGTATTTCAAAATACAAAATATTACGGACTGGGAATGTCAATCAGTGGTAGAGCACCTTTGGGTTCAAATCCCAATACCCAACAGGGGCAGGGTTGTGGTGGTAAGGTCCCTCCAAGACGACAGACCTCTTGGCTCACTAGGGAGAAAAGCACACAGGTTGAAACCTTAACCTGTCAACACTTCACAATCCATCACACCAGGAAATTCCTTCCTAGTATGCACCCCTTTCCCTGCACACTGCCTTAACAGCACAAGACCTCTCACTGCTCCAGAGTTGATTGGTAGCACTTCATCCCCAGACTTCAATAGCCAGCCACCTGACATCTTCAGTCCCCATGTATTAGATGTCCTTAGAAGATAAGCTGCGCCTCATCCTACACACACACACACACACACACACACACACACACACACACACATTAAAAAGGGAAGAAGGGAGAAGTCACTATATTAAACACTTAACAATCATTATCTAACCGTAATTATCTCATTGAGGCCTGTGGACATACCAGCTTTACAGATAAGCAGTCCCAGAAGCCCCACATCCAGCAAGAGGCAACATGAACACTAACAATAAGTGGGGCTTAGGGGCTGTAGGGTGGCTTCCTGACCAAATGGGTACACCTACTGAACTGATTTTAATGCCTGAAATCCTACATGAGAGTCATTCCTCTGGGACTTCAAGGCTTTTAGGTTGTAATTCTCATTGAAAATGGTAATTAATTAAGGATTCATTAGCTAGAATGGTTTATCAAAGAAGTATGGTGTGTGTGTGTGTGTGTGTGTGTGTGTGTGTGTGTGTGTATTAACAAAGTCCCTCAATGATTTTTACAGCTCATCAGCATTCAAACCCTTGCAATCTGTAGAAGATATGTATTTTTTAAGACAAGTTTCCCTGTTGCCCAGGTTGACTCCAAACTCTTGGGCTAAAGTGATTCTCCTGAATTAGCCTCCCAAGTAACTGGGACTATAGGTGTGTAACACCATGCCCAGACTGGATTTTTAATTAAGTATTTTAATTTTTGGTTAATTATAGATTCACATGTAATTGTAGAAAATAATATAGAGAGATCTCATGTATGCTTAGCCAAATTTTCCCAAATGGTGACCTCTTGAAAAACTATAGATCAAGGGCTGTGAATATAGCTCAATGGTAGAGTGCCCCTGGGTTCAATTTCCAGTACCAAAAAAAAAAAAAAAGAATTATTTAAATGGAATCATAAAATATGTAATCTTTTGAGATTGACTTTTTTTTTTTTTTTTTTTTTTTTTTTTTTTTTGGCAGTACTGGGGATTGAATCCAGGCCTACTGAGCTACTCCATAACCTTTTTATTTTGAGACAGAGTCTTGTTAAATTGCCAAGGCTGAGCCGGGCACGGTGACGCACGCCTGTAATCCCAGCACTTTGGGAGGCTGAGGCAGGAGGATCGCGAGTTCAAAGCCAGCCTCAGCAATGGCGAGGCACTTAGCAACTCAGTGAGACCCTGTCTCTAAATAAAATACAAAAAAGGGCTGGGGATGTGACCCAGTGGTCGAGTGCCCCTGAGTTCAATCCCTGGTACCGCAAAAAAAAAAAAAAAAAAAAAAAAAAAAAAAAAAAAAAAAAAAAATTGCCAAGGCTGGTCTCTACTTTAAGATCCTTCTGGGGGCTGACCTTCTGTGGCTCAGCAGTAGAACACTCGCCTAGCACGTGTGCGGCCTTGGGTTCAATCCTCAGCACCATGTAAATAAACACATTGTGTACAACTAAAGCAAATAAATAAATTTTTTTTTAAAAAAAAAGATCCTTCTGTCTCAGCTTCCCAAGTCACTGAGATTATAGGTACATGCCACTGTGCCTAGTCGTATTGACTTTTTTTTTTTCATCCAGCAAAATTCTCTGGCAATTCATTCAAAGTCATTTTCTGTATCAATAGCTCTTTTTATTGCTGAATAGAATTTCCAAGTATGGTTGTATCACAATTTGTTTAACCATTCATCTGTTGAAGGATGTTGTGTTAGTCAATCTTGCATTACCATAACAAAATATATGAGTTAAGTAATTTAAAAAGAGGGAAGGTTCAGCCTGGAATATGCCATAATCACAGTGACTCAGGAGGCTAAGGCAGAGGATTGCAAATTCAAGGCCTGCCTCAGAAGCTTAGTGAGACCTTGTTTTAAAATAAAATTTAAAAATGGTCTGTGGATGTAGCTCAGCAGTAGAATGACCCTGGGTCCAATCCCCAGCATGGAAAGAAGGAAAGAAAGAAAGAAAAGAAGGAAGGAAGGAAAGAAAGAAGGAAAGATAGATTTATCTTGGCTCACAGTTTTGCAAATTTCAGTCCATGGTCAGTTGGCCCCATATGCTTTTGGGTCTATGGTAAGGCAGTAGATCATCCCAGGAGCATGTGGCTGAGGAAGCTTCTCACCTGATAGCAGCCAGGAAGCAAGAGAAAGAGAAAAAGAGATCAGGGTCCCACAAAAATAATTAATCCCTTTCCCCCATTCTCGTGTGCCTGTACTTTGTCTTGTTCTCCTTCCCCAATCCCGCCTCCATCACCCCCTCAGTGTCTGCCCTTCTCTCTTCCCTCTGTTTGTTTTACCACCCAATCTTATTTGCTTTCTCCTTCCTTCAGTCAATTTCCCATCACTTTTTTTTAACCAGAAATTGAACCCAGTCTTGCTCAACCATTGAGCCACATCACCAGACTTTTTTTTTTTTTTTTTTTTTTTTTTTGTATTTTATTTAGAGACAAGGTCTTGCCTAGTTGCTTAGGGCCTCACTAAATTGCTGAGGCTGGCTTAGAACTCACAATCTTCGTGCCTCAGCCCTTCCCAAGCACACTCGGATTACAGGTGTACACCACTGCACCCAGCTTCCCAACCCTTTTTATATTTTACTTAGGGACATTTCTCACTAAATTGCTTAGGGCCTCACTAAGTTGCTGAGTCTGGCCTCAAACTTGCAATCCTCCTGGTCAGCTTCTAGAGTTCTGTTTTATTTTGGCTTTTTTAACCAGGAATTCAACCCAAGTTCACTCAACCACTGAGCCAAAACCTCATCCCTTTGTTTTATTTTTATTTTGAGACAGGGCCTCCCTAAATTGCTTTGAACTTGCGATCCTCCTGCCTCAGCCTCCCAAGCTGCTGGGATTACAGGCATGTGCCACCACGCCTGGCTATTTCCCATCACTCTTATTCCTCTTTTTGATTCTCTTTTTGTTGGTTTCTCCAGTTTTCACAAAAAGACCAGAAGGTAGAGGATCAAGCAGTCCTTCAGGGTGATGGCAAGAAGCTGCAAATCATTTTGATACTTTGATATTTTGATATTTTTTGTCCCTTTATCAAAGTCATGTTTTAATCTTTTACACCCTTTAAGACCTTGCTACCATTTGCCTTTGCTTTGTTTCATTTTAAGCAAAAAGAACTTTTATAGAATGTGACTACTACAAAGAACAAGAAATGACTATTCTAGAATTAATTCTCACTAGCTTGGCTTCAGTCATGGGCCTTGAACCAATCATTGACCAGGAGGAGGGAATGTTCTGATTAGCCAACCCTATATCATCAGCTCACCCCTGGATCTCTGGGGTGGAGATTAGTTCACCTCAATTGCATGGACTGAATAAGGAGAAACTGATCCCTCAACAGAAATAAAAAAGAGGGAAGTAGATGCTCAGTATGCAAAAAGACAAATGCCTGATTCTCCTGGCTGTCCTTTGATTCCTATCTTACTTGGCAGATAAATAGTGACTTAGGATTTTTTGTTTGTTTGTTTTTGTTTTTGGGGGTTTTTTTGGTACCGGGGATTGAACTCAGAGGCATTTGACCCCTGGGCCACATCCCCAGCCCTTTTTTGTATTTTATTAGAGACAGGGTCTCACTGAGTTGCTAAGTGCCTCACCATTGCTGAGGCTGGCTTTGAACTCGCGATCCTCCTGCCTCAGCCTCCCAAGTGCTGGGATTACAGGCATGCGCCACCATGCCCGGCTTGTTTGTTTGTTTTTGTATTGGGAATTGAACCCAGGGGATCTTTACCACTGAGCTACCTCCCCAACCCTTTTTATTTTTATTTATTTATTTTTTAAATATGTATTTGTTTGCTTTAGTTGTACACAACAGGTTTATTTTTACATGGTGCTGAGGCTCGAACCTTCCCCGCCCCCATACTGGAGACTGAATCCAGGTGCTTTCTACCACTGAGCCACAACCCCAGCCCCCCTTTTTATTTTTTTATTTTGAGATAGGGTCACACTAAGTTCTTGAGCTGACCTTGAACTTGCCATCCTTCTGCCTCAAGCTCCTCAGTCACTGGGATTATAGGCATGATCCACCATGCCTGGCAATAGTGTTTTAGATTAAGTGATTATATAAATGTAGGATTGTGGTCTGGGATTGTAGCTCAGAAGTAGAGCACTTGCCTAGCACATGTGAGGCACTGGATTCGATCCTCAACACCACATTAAAAAATTAAAGAAAGGTCCATCAACAACAACAACTATATATATATATATATATATATATATATATATATATATATATATATATATAAAATATAGGATTGTGATGGGTCTGAGTGGAGATTCTTTTTGACAGCAACAGACACTGGAATGTCATTTAAATAGGGGTGTGAAGGAGCCTATAATCAAGGAGATAGCTAAAGATTGCGGTTAGCTGAGAGCCATAAAAGATGTTCTAGTTTCCACCTGATATTAATACATTATTCAAAGAATCTTTGTATGCCCGTGAACACTGCGTGACGCACCTGTAAGCTCGAGCTGTAAGCACGTGTCCTTGTTAAAGCTATATGTATATAACTGGGTGAGGTTCGTTAGTGTGTGTGGGAAGAAGAAGAAGGTGGTTGGAGTTAGAGCATTTGGAGTGATTGCTGGAGCTGGAGAGAGAAGAAGAATAAAAGACCTTTTTTCATTTTCATCCTGCCTCCGAATTTTCCTGTGGCGTTCGCTGCTCCAAGGGACTTCCGCTTCAGGCAGCGACAGGTGGTGGCCTGTACGGGGAAGTAAAAGTAGTAAAAGCTTAACTCTGCCTCCGAGTTTTCCTCCCGGTTTTCGGTACCAGGTAGCTTACAAATGGTGGTCCGTCCGGGGCTCGGCAGGCAGAGAAGAAAAGCTAAGAAATAAGGAGAGCAACGAAAAAGCATAGCCTCAGACTCAGTTGAGACCAGCAAAAAGAGTAGTAAACAAGAGAGCCAGTTAAGAATTAAGCTGAAGCAGAGTAGCCAGCGAAAAGCCGAAGCGAGCCGGCCAAAAGCCATAAAAAAAATAGAGAAAAAAAAAGCCTTGAGCTTTAGTATAAAGAAAAAAGCCATGAGCTTAAAAGAAAATAGAGAATTAAATAGCATGGTAAAAACCATGCAGAAAAAAAAGCCATTGAGCTTTGGCAAGAAAGCCATAAAGAAAAATAAAGAAGAGGAAAAAAAAAAGTCAAAGCCACTTATGCAATTGTGCTTAACTAAGTGCGTTAGCTGCTCCTCAGCAGTAGGCTTCCTTAAAGCCGCAGTACCTTCTCAAAAAGGGCTCAAATATCCACCCTTTTAAAAACAAAAGGTGAAAAGCTAGGTAGGGACAAGAAAATAAAATAGAGAAAATAGAGAAAATAGAATTAAAGCACCTTTTTAAACTAAAGGGAAGGAATATGAAGGAGCCCTAATTAGGAAGGGCTGTTGTAGCTAGCTGGAAGCCATAAGTTCCACCTGATATGTATGTGACGCACCTGTAGGCACCCGCAAACCTGAAGGTATATAACCGGGTGAAAGCGGTCCGAGTTAGGAGAACGGAGAATTCAGTCAGCCGGGCAGTCACTCGGTCGGTCAGAAGAATCAGAGCGGCCAGAACGTAGGCAGAGCGGTTACAGAAGAGAAACCAGATAGAAGACAGAAGAGAAACCAGATAGAAGAAGTAATGACTGGTCAGAGTTAGGCCGAGACTCCTGAGGAAGACAGAAGACAGAAGAAAGAAGAAGGAAGAAAGAAGAGAGAAGAAAGAAGCTCTAATCTTTCTCTAAGCTAAGCTCTATCTTTCTTTCTCTCTAAGACTCTAAGGAAGCTCTATCTTTCTTTCTCTCTAAGACTCTAACTCTAAGCTAAGAAGACAAGAAGAAAAGCTCGCTTTAATCTTTCTCTCTAAAAATCTTTCTTTCCCTCTCTAAGCTCTAAGAAAGTAGAAGTAAAAGTAGTAAAAGCTTAACTCTGCCTCCGAGTTTTCCTCCCGGTTTTCGGTACCAGGTAGCTTACAGGGGTGCACCAAAGGTGATTGAAGAAATTGCAGAATTGACTGGAAAACTGGAAACCAGGCTTGGAAAATAAACAGCAAACTATGGCTTGCCCAAGAATTGTCTGATTGAGACATTGGTGGTCACCACTATGGCTAGGACACTATTGAACATGCACCCTGCTCTAGATACCATCACAGGACATTGACCCCATGAATGGAACCTACTCTCTCTTATCATTAGACATAAAACTGTGTGGCAATTGTTGTCGACTGGCTTACTCATCACTATTACAATGGATTTCTGGCCTTCCAGCATGGCAGAGGCCAGAGGAGTCTGCATTTCCCAGATTCCCATGAGGTCACAATGCCCTGTTTCCCTTCATGCATGGGCACCCTCAGCAGAGCAATGTGACCCATGGATTACAGACTGGGAGACTGGAAATTCTACAAAGCAGAATGGTGCAGGCATCTGGTCCTTAGGGTGCAGATGGGAATGAGGTTCCATGATCTAGACTTTAGCTAAAAGGATTAGGTAGTGAACCATGGTAGTAGAAACATATGACATGTCCTTGCTGGAAAATCCTGTGGTGTAAATTTTTTCTAGATATGATTTTCCTGGATGCTTTGGGATACTAATTTAACTTCCATGCTCAGTTACATAGCCATCGTGGAGATTGAACCACTCGATATCTATCAATAACCTTCTTTCTGCTTAATCAGAATAGATGCCATAGACTGTAATTAGGAGCCTAAGAATGGATAATCCAACAGTTGCTAATGAGTTATACCTATCACACATGGAAGAGTGAGAAAATGTCTTGCTCTCCCTCCTAGGTCTTCCCTCTCAGCATTTGATCATGCTAAATTGATTTAAAATATCTTTAGAAAAAACTTCCTTTAGCCATATATTCTCCACCCCACCCTGTCCTACTTATATCATATATAGATAGTTTTGTTTTGTTTTGTTTTTCTTTTTTATAAAAGTAAACAAAATTCAGATGGACTAAATATCATTTGTGTTGATTAGACACAGATGAAGAGAAAATTAGTGAACTTGAAGATATAACTGAAGAAATACTCCAAATTTGTCACAGAGGCAAATAAAATGGGAAAAATAGACTTTAAGAAACAGAGTATTAAAGTGAGGGTGGTGGTATATGCCTATAGTCCCAACTACTCAGGAGTCTGAGGTAGGAGAATCACTTCAGCCCAGGAATTCAAGGTCAGCTTGGGCAACATAGCAAAACCCCATCTCAAAAGAGAATAAAATCTAGCTATATGCTCCAGTTATATGCAACTGATAAAAGATAAAACCAAGATGTAAGACACATTAAGCTTGAAACTGAAGGATGGAAAAATACATTAAAAGCAAATAATAAACAAAATTAAGCTGATATGGTTATAAAAATATCTAACAAAACAGTCTTTAATGCACAAAAGCCTTACCACAGATAAAGGAGATCACTATATAGTGATACAAGATTCAATTTGCCAGGAAGATTCGACTATGAAGGTGCATGCAACTAATATAGTCCCAAAAAATGAAGGTTAAAAACAAAAACAAAAACAAAACCCTGATACTCTATACTCATTAAATAATAATTCCATTACTGTCTCTCACAGTTCCTAGCAACTACCTTTACTTTCTAAGATTTTTGCTTACTCTTAGTACCATATGTAAATGGAATCATACAGTATTTTCCCTTTAGTAACAGGCTTATTTTTTTTTTTTTTTTTTTTTTTGGTACCGGGGATTGAACTCAGGGTCACTCGACCACTGGGCCACATCCCCAGCCCTTTTTTGTATTTTATTTAGAGACAGGGTCTCACTGAGTTGCTAAGTGCCTCGCCATTGCTGAGGCTGGCTTTGAACTCGCGATCCTCCTGCCTCAGCCTCCCAAAGTGCTGGGATTACAGGTGCGCGCCACCGCGTCCGGCTAGTAACAGGCTTATTTTACTTAGCATAATATCCTCAAGTTTCATCTATGTTGTTCCTACCCTTTTTAAAAAAATTTTTTAGTTATAGGTGGACACAATCCCCTAATTTTATTTATTTATTTTTATATGGTGCTGAGGATCAAACCTAGTGCCTCACACTTAGTAAACAAGTGCTCCAACACTAAGCTACAACCCCAGCCCTGTTCCTCCCCTTTTAAAGCTAAGTAGTATCCCACTGTATGCATATTCCACATTTTGCTTATTCAATATCTGTTGATGGACACTAATGTTGCTTCCATGTTTTAGCTAGTGTGAATAATGCTGCCATGAACATGGGTGTTCAAATATCTCTTCAAGACCCTGCTTTCGGTTCTTTTGGGACTATATCCAGAAGTGGAATTGCTGGATCATACAGGACTAATATTGCAATTTTAAAATGAGCCAGGTGCATGCCTATAATCCCAGTGCTTTGGGAGGCAGGAAGGAGGATCCCAAGTTTATTTTTGGTACCAGGGATTTAACTCAGGGATGCTTAACCACTGAGCCACATCCCCAGCCATATATATATATTTTTTTTTTTTTTTTTTTATTAAGAGACATGGTCTTGCCGGGCACGGCGCACGCCCATAATCCCAGCACTTCGGGAGGCTGAGGCAAGAGGATCGCAAGTTCAAAGCCAGCCTCAGCAATGGCGAGGCATTTAACAACTCAGTGTCTGTCTCTAAATAAAATACAAAAAGGGCCGGGGATGTGGCCCAGTGGTCAAGTGCCCTTGGGTTCAATCCCTGGTACCACACACAAAAAAAAAAAAAAAAAAAAAAAAGAGAGAGAGAGAGAGACATGGTCTTGCTAAGTTGCTGAGCCTGGTCTCAAACTTGCAATCCTCCTGCTTTAGCCTCCCAAACCACTGGGATTACAGGTCTTGCTATTGTGCCCGGAGGGATTGCAAGTTTGATGCATCTGGGCAATTCAATGAGACCCTGTCTCAAAATAAAAAGGGCTGGGGGTGTGGCTCAGAGGTAAAATACCCTGGATCCTATACTGCAAAAAAACAGTTTAAAAAAAATTGTGACATTTTCAATTAAACGAAAGCTGAGAGACTTTGTCACTTGGAGACTGGCACCTTAAGAAATACTAAAGGAAGTTATTCACATTGAAGGGAAATTATGCTAGATGGAAGCACAGATCTATACAAAGGAAGACTAAAAGGCATCAGAAATGGTATATAAGTGAGTAAAAAATGCATTCTGCTCTTAATTTTTTTCAAAGGTAACTAATTTTTAAATAGCATCTTTATTGACACACCCTGTAATTCACCTATTTGCTCTAGATTCACAAACCTTCTAATTTACCCATTTAAAGTGTATAATTAAATGGTTTTTTTTTGTTTTTGTTTGTTTTTGTTTTTGTTTTTTTTTTTTGGTACTGGGGATTGAACTCAGGGGCACTCGACCACTGGGTCACATCCCCAGCCCTTTTTTGTATTTTATTTAGAGACAGGGTCTCACTGAGTTGCTAAGTGCCTCGCCATTGCTGAGGCTGGCTTTGAACTCGCAATCCTCCTGCCTCAGCCTCCCAAAGTGCTGGGATTACAGGCATGCTCCACCATGCCCGGCTTTAAATGGTTTTTAACAACAGAATTGTGCAGCACTCCCCACAGTCAATTCTAGAACATTTTGATCACCCACTGCTATAGATTGAAATGAACATTCCCACGTCTGTATGCTGAAGGCCTGACTCCCAGTGTAATGGTATGTGGAGATGGGACCTTTGGCAGGTAGTTAGGTCCATGAGGTCATGAGTATGACACCCTCAGGATGAGATTAACCTCATAAAATGAGACAGTTGACAGCTTGTTCTTGCTCTCTCTCCACCACGTGAGGACACAGCTAGAAAGTGACCAACTGCACACCTGGAAGAGACCTCACCAGAACCAGACTGTGCTGGCACCTTGATCTCCGACTTCCAGGTGCCAGGACTGTGAGAAAATAAATTTCTGTTATTCAACCTCAACCCTCTGTGGTAGTTCACAGTGACAGCCCAAGCTGATAAAGACACCCACCAAAATCAAAACAAAGCCTGTACTTATTAGTAATCATAATTATAAAGGATCCATAGAAATAGATGAAATGCTGTGCAGCCAGGACAAAGAATTGCCTCTATGAATGGACGTGGAGAAATCACCCTGATATACCATCAAGTTAACAAAGCAAAGTGACCCCATTTTTGTAATTAAAAGCAACAGCCAGGCACAGGATGAACCTATAGTCCCAGCTACTTGGAAGGCTGGGGCAGAAGGATCACTTGAGCATGGGAGCTGGAAACCAGTCAGGGCAATACAGAAAGATCCCGTCTCAAAAACAAAACAAAACAACCACCACCAACAGTCATAGCAACTCTGCATGGACGTCAGTTAGGGTTCTTAATTACAAATAATAGACATCACTTTAGCTAGTTTTAGCAGAATATAATTCATTAAGGCTGTGTGTGTGTGTGTGTGTGTGTGTGTGTGTGTGTGTGTGTACTGGGGATGAAAACCAGCATCTCACACATGCTAGGCAAGTGCTCTACCACTGAGCCACATCCTCAGCCCTCATTAAGCTTTCAAATAATCCCTGACACAGGCAGAGCCTAGGTTTAGAGACTCTGCAGCCATTAATAACACTCAAACTAGGCCACAGGACTTCTCTAGAAAAAACCTCACTGCCATAATTTCTGGACACATATATCATTGTCCACATCAATCATCAATAACACTGAATATTAGGTACCAAGACCTCTTCTATGGCCACCCCTGAGAAACAATAGTCAGGTTTCTCCAGAGAAACAGAATTAACACACATGTGTGTATATATACACATACATGAATAAATATACACATGCATATATGCACCTATAACATATGTCATTATTAACTATTAAAAATAAAGTGAATACGCTGTTAGAAAAAATGCTTGGACATTTGAATCAGTCTGTAGGATTTTCTAGATAGAAGACTCCTGAGTTAAAGGAATTTACTTTTAAAGTTGGGAGCCAGTCGTGGTGGTGTATGCCTGTAATCCCAGCAACTCAGAAGGCTAAGACAGGAGGATTATAAATGAAAAGCCAGCCTCAGCAATTTAGCAAGGCCCTGAGCAATGTAGCAAGACCCTGTCTCAAAATAAAAAGTAAAAAGGGCTGGGGATGTGGCTCAGTGGTAGAGAGCACCTGGATTCAGTCTCCAGTATCGGGGTGGGGTGGGGGAGAACTTGGGAAGCTTATGAGATATATGTTATATGCTAAAGATAGAGAATAACATGTTCAAAACACTAGAAAAACCGGGGTTGGGCTGTAATGTAGCTCAGTGGTAGAGTGCCTGCCTCGCACATGTGAGGCACTGGGTTCTATCTTTGGCACCACATAAAGATAAATAAATAAAGAAATTGTAGCCGGGCGCGGTGGCGCACGCCTGTAATCCCAGCACTTTGGGAGGCTGAGGCAGGAGGATCGTGAGTTCAAAGCCAGCCTCAGCAATGGAGAGGCACTTAGCAACTCAGTGAGACCCTGTCTCTAAATAAAATACAAAAAAAGGGCTGGGGATGTGGCCCAGTGGTCGAGTGCCCCGAGTTCAATCCCCAGTACCACAAAAAAAAAAAAAAAAAAGAAATTGTGTCCATCTACAACTAATATATATAACATATATATGCACACACACATATATATTTTTAAAAAACTAGAAAAACTAGGCATAGTAGGAACATACCTCAACATTGTAAAAGCTATATATACTAAACCCAAGGCTAACATCTTTCTAAATGGAGAAAAATTGAAAGCATTCCCTTTAAGAACTGGATTTAACCTCTATCTCCCACCCTGCACAAAACTCAACTCAAAGTGGATCAAAGACCGAGTCATTGGACCAGAAACCCTGCATCTACTAGAAGAAAATATAGGCCCAACTCTCCATCATGTCAGCTCAGAAATGAACTTCCTTAACAAGACTCCTAAAGTGTAAGAAATAAAATCAGGAATCAATAAATGGGGGCTTAGGTTGTGGCTCAGTGGTAGATTGCTTGCCTAGCATATGTGAGGCACCGGGTTCGATTCTCAGCACCACATATAAATAAATAAATAAATGTCCATCAATAACTACAAAAATAAAATAAATTTTAAAAAAATGTTTTTGGTACCAGGGATTGAACTCGGGGGCACTCGACCACTGGGACACATCCCCAGCCCTTTTTTGTATTTTATTAGAGACAGGGTCTCACTGAGTTTCTAAGTGCCTCACCATTGCTGAGGCTGGCTTTGAACTCGCGATCCTCTTGCCTCAGCCTCCCAAGTGCTGGGATTACAGGCGTGTGCCACCGTGCCCAGCAAACTTTAATTTTTTTTTTTTTTTAAAGAACCAATGAATGGAATAGCATCAAACTAAAAAGATTCTTCACAGCAAAGAAAACAATCGGGAGTGTGAGGAAAGAACCTACAGAATAGGAGAAAATCTTTGCCACCTGCACCTCAGATAGAGCATTAATCTCCAGGATATACAAAGAACTCAAAAAAATTAACACCAAAAAACCCAAACAACCAATCAATAAATGGGCAAGAGAACTAACAGGCACTTCACAGAAGAAGAAATACAAATGGTCAAAAAATATGTGAAACTACGTTCTTTGACATCTGTGGAGGTCTGAGGTGGTCTTCGCGGCGGGTGCAAAGTAGCACGATGGATCAGGAGGCTGCCAAAGTCTTGGGTTGTCAGTGGAGGAAGTACTACGTGAGCTCAACGCAGCACGAAGTAAAGGTGTCAGTGGTAGCGACAAAAGAAATCAGCACACACAGACAACGAGTTAGGCTGCTGAATCTTTTCTCTCTTTACTTTCACTTTGTACAAGTATATATGCATAATTTTTTGGCAGTACATATTGTTTACACATTTTTTGTGATTTTAATACAGTCATTAAGACTTAATCTATAGATTACACTTTAGACATTAAAATTCTTTACAAGCCGGCGCGGTGGCGCACGCCTGTAATCCCAGCACTTTGGGAGGCTGAGGCAGGAGGATCGCAAGTTCAAAGCCAGCCTCAGCAATGGCGAGGCACTTAGCAACTCAGTGAGACCCTGTCTCTAATAAAAACACAAAAAAGGGCTGGGGATGTGGCCCAGTGGTCGAGTGCCCCTGAGTTCAATCCCTGGTACCACAAAAAAAAAAAAAAAAAAATCTTTACATATATCAAAATTTTGTACAGACGGCGGGGTCACATGCACCTTTTCAAGGTCTTATAATAGACAAAGGTCCTCCGTGACTTGTCTGGACATATTATAATTCTGTCATTTTTTATCTAACTAGTCTGGGTAAAAAATCATTTCTCAGGGATTCCCTGAAGCCTTTTTCTCTGCACACCGCTCAGGCTGTCTGATAAAAGTTAATTTTGGGGCTGGGGTTGTGGCTCAGCGGCAGAGCGCTCGCCTCGCACGTGCACGGCCCGGGTTCGATCCTCAGCACCACGTAAACATAGATGCATTGCATTGTGTACAACTAAAGTAAATAAATAAATATTCTTTTTTTAAAAAGTTAATTTTCTCTGTCTGGAATTTCAAAGCACTATTGTTTTTCTTTTATAGCGGTTATTTATAAAACATAGAAGCAGGGAAGTGGGGGCAAAGCTGAATGTTAGCTCTGAAGGACTTTTTACTCTAAGGAATTTATATCTATTTAAACTACTCTAAAAGTAAGAGGAATTTATTTTTAATCACAAAAAGACTCTTCAAGTTTATTAACTAGGAACTAAGTACTTATAGAAAAAGGTTCTTATTTTTTTTTATGCTTTTATGTTAGATTCCAAAAAGGTTAATTTACAGAATTAGTCTCGATCTAAATAATTGAAATGGCGACATCTGGTGGCCATATATAGGAACAGAACAGTGAATAGAATACAGTGAAAACAGACAGACAAAATTAACTCCTTCAGGTCCTGTTTGAGTGTGTTTGAGTGGCATCTATCCGTGAAAGGGGGGGATTTTGGCCTCGACTTCCCTTCTGCGACATGAAACTTTTGTTCAAACTGCATCACATGGAAGATGCCACAGACATCTCTAGCAATTAGAGAAATACAAATTAAAACTACACTGAGATTTCATCTCACTCTAGTCAGAATGGTAATTATCAAGAATACAAGGAACAATAAATTGTGGGTGAGGATGTGGGAAAAAAATTTCACTCATACATTCCTGGTGGGACTGCAAATTGGTGCAGCCACTCTGGAAAGCAGTATGGAGATTCCTCAAAAAATTTGGCTGGAACCACTATTTGACCCAGTTTCCCCACTCCTTGGTATATATCCAAAGGACTTAAAATCAGCATACTTCAGTGACACAACTACATCAATGTGTATAAGTAGTTCAATTCACAATAGCTAAGCTATGGAGCCAACCTAGGTGCCCTTCAACAAATGAATGGATAAAGAAATTGTGAGATATATATATATATGAACACATACAATGGAATATCATCTAATAATAAGGAAGAATGAAATTATGACATTTGCCTGTAAACAGATGGAACTGAAGAACATCATTTGAAGTGAAACAAGCCAATCCCAAAAAACCAAAGGCCTAATTTTCTCTCTGATATGTGGATGCTAACTCATAACAAGGGAGGGTAGAGAGGGGAAGTATAGAAGTTCATTGGATTAGACAAAGGGGAATAAAGGGAAGGGAGGGAGATGGGAACAGGAAGGATAGTAGAATGAATTAGACATAACTTGACTTTATTCACATAAGAATACACCAGGAGTGAAATTCCACGTCACATACAACCACAAGAATGGGATCCTAATTGGAATGGGTTGTACTCCATGTATATATAATAAGTCAAAATATACCCTACTGTCATGTATATTTAAAAAAACAAATAAAGAAAGAGAAAAACAAGCCGGGCGCGGTGGCGCACGCCTGTAATCCCAGCACTTTGGGAGGCTGAGGCAGGAGGATCGTGAGTTCAAAGCCAGCCTCAGCAATGGCGAGGCGCTTAGCAACTCACTGAGACCCTGTCTCTAAATAAAATACAAAAAAGGGCTGGGGATGTGACCCAGTGGACGAGTGCCCCTGAGTTCAATCCCCGGTACCACAAAAAAAAAAAAAAAAAAAAAAAAAAAAAAAAAAAAAAAAAAGAGAAAAACAAAGATCAAGAATAAGATCAGGCTGGGTACAGTGGCACATGCCTATAATCCCAGCAGCTCGGGAGGCTGAGACAGGAGGATCGCGAGTTCAAAGCCAGCCTCAGCAATGGCGGGGTGCTAAGCAACTCAGTGAGAGCCCTGTCTCTAAATAAAAAATACAAACTAAGGCTGAGGATGTGGCTTAATGGCTGAGTGCCCCTGAGTTCAATCCCCGATAACCACCCCCCCAAAAAAAGAATAAGATCACACAAAAGCTGACTAAAGGTGAAATATAAAGATGTGAACCTCAAGACAACTCAGTAGCCAAATGCCTCCAATCTGGCAGCCCAAGTTCATGTGGTCAGAGGAGTTTTGATGCCTTGGTTTTAAGGGCCCTGGTTGGGGCTACATGTGGTCCTTCCATGACCCCACTCGATCCTAAGGTACTTTCTCACCTACTATGCCAAAGCCAGGCTGCCCTGTCTCCCTGCACCATGCCCCACATGTCACATCTCCCTGCAGTTGGGTGGGGAACTCTGATTCCCCTTTCCTCTGACTGTGCCTTTCTGAAGTGACACTGTGATCGGGGGTATCTTACCTCCTGACCTGACCTGGCTCCCTACAACCACCCCTAGGGTACATCCTGGCCACCCTGTAGGGAAGACTCAGTTCTGGAGGGAACGATTGTGGAGATGAGCTTGGCCCAGCACAGAGCTAGCTCAACCTGCACAGAAGAGCTGGGAGGGGGCTGGGGTTGTGGCTCAGCGGTAGAGCACTTGCTTGGCATGTGTGAGGCACTGGGTTTGATCCTCAGCACCACATAAAAATAAATAAATTAGGGGCTGGGGTTGTGGCTCAGCGGTAGAGCGCTCGCCTAGCATGTGCGCGGCCCAGGTTCCATCCTCAGCACCATGTAAAAATAAATGCATTGTGTATAACTAAAACAAATAAATAAATATTTTTTTAAAATATAAAATAAAAAAATAAAGGCATTGTGTACAACTAAAACAAATAAATAAATATTTTAAAAATATAAATAAATTAATTAAATAAAGGCACAACAACTAAAATAAATTTTAAAAAAAGAAAGAAAGAAAGAAAGAACTGAGAGTCTCTGTCAACAGAGGAACCACAGGCTTCTCCACACCAGGGCCAGCTGAAAGCCTTTGTTTTGGCAGCTCCACATGACATTCCCTATTTAGTAAGAGGCCCATCCCAGAGTAAATAAACTTTAATCACTTGATTGAATGGCCTTAGCATGTCCCTTCTGGGAGACATTCAATTAATTCAGTTGAGGCTTTTTATCTTTCAATTTGAATTTTAAATTTTGGTGCCACTATAAGTTTATTTTCAGGTCTTAAGAATTTTATAGACTATCCAAAAGTTCCTAGACCCTAGACCCTTCCACCTAGTGGGGCTTATCCCTCTTCCAATTAGTCTAGATGGGAGGGTCTAGGGTCCCACTTCCCAACCTACAGTTGCAACTGGGACCCTGAACACCTTCTAGGGTGGGATGTTCTCTCTGGGGCTCTTGTGGTCTAATTGAAGGGACGAATCTTTTTTAAAATTTTTGTTGGTTCATTTTTGTTATACATGACAGTAGAGTCCATTTTGATATGATTATACAAGCATGGAATATATCTTATCTAATTAGGACACCAGTCTTGTGGATGTAGATGATAGTGAGATTCACTGTGGTGTATCCATACATGTACATAGGAAAGTTATGTCAGATTCATTCACTGTCTTTCCTATCTCTATCACCCCTCCATTCCTTTCATTCCCCTTTGTCTAATCCACTGAACTTCTAATTTTTCCTTCCCTGCTTGTTGTAGGATTGAGCCCAGGGGCGCTTAGCCATTGAACCACATCTCCAACCCTTTTTTATATTTTATTTAGAGACAGGGTCTCACTGAGTTGCTTAGGGCCTCGCTAAGTTGCTGAAGTTGGTTTTGAACTCCTCATCCTTGCCTCATCCTCCTGAGCCACTGTGCCCAGCTGCATGTAGAATCTTAGTAACTGAAGAAGTCCATGGGGGTCTGGCAAGACAAGGACTGGGGGAATCCCGATTTTTCTTTGACTGGCGGGACTGGGTTAAATGTTGTTAAATATCCCATTACCCATTAAATATGGATCCCAGTGTCTAATATAATTTTTTTTTTTTTTTTTTTTTTTTGGTACCAGGGATTGAACTCAGGGTCACTCGACCACTGGGCCACATCCCCAGCCCTTTTTTGTATTTTATTTAGAGACAGGGTCTCACTAAGTTGCTAAGTGCCTCACCATTGCTGAAGCTGGCTTTGAACTCACGATCCTCCCACCTCAGCCTCCCAAGTGCTGGGATTACAAGCGTGTGACACCGCGCCCGGCTTAGTATGATTTTTAAATGCATACTTATTTTTATCATTATTTAAGTTTCTCTCTCTCCCCAAGCTAGAGACTCTTCAATGGAAAGGGATGGGTTTGTTCCATTGCCCAGCATAATGCCTGACACACAGTAAATACTTAGTGATTAGCTGAGTGAATTAAAATCAAATTGATATATTTCCCCCCATGAGATTTTGCTAGACTCTAACCCTGTGATGAAGCCCAGTAACTAAGCACCACCAGGAATACATCTGTAATTATCCAGGTTTAGCAAAGGAGCAGACACAACATGGGGAACTGTCAGCAAGAGGCACATAAGAGGGGACTGTTGGAATTGTGTTGGTTGATTGTGGCAAGTTCTTAAGAAAGCAGAAGTGTGTTCTGTATTGGGTGCATAGTATCCTTGTTTTGTTCTGTCGTGGTCACAGAGCAACCTCACATGACGATGATATTCTGTGATATTCTTTCATGTTCAGCATGGGAACATGACAGATCAGCTGTTGGTTGAGAGGCCCAGAAGGTGACCAACCAGTCAGGTTTACCTGGACCTAAGGCCTTACCCAGGATGTAGGACTTTCAGTACTAAAACTAGGAGAGTCCTGGGAAAACTGGACAATTGATTTCCCTATCAGCCAGCTACAAGCTGTCAAAATCTTTTCCTTTTTTTTCTTCCTTTCTCCTTAGGTGCAACGATTCTTCAGAGTACTTACTTGTCAAATCCTCTCCCTCAGTGGAATATGTACATGTAGACACAAGCATTCTAACATGCACACACATGCACACACCACACACACACTGATAAATGCACTCATATGTACACATATATTTTATACATGGGTATATTACATATATAGTGCATATAGTTAATACGTGCACACAAATATATAACATACACATACAGTTGTGCACATTTTGATCAATGATGGACCATACACACAATGGTAGTCCTGTAAGATTATATCACCTAGGAACACCATGGTCATCTTAGTTGTGTAAAGACACTCTGTGATGTTTACACACTATAGAATCACTTAGTGAAGCATTTCTCCAAATGCATTCCCATTGTTAAGCAACACATGACTATATATCATAAATCCCACATACTTATGAGTATATGTATCTAAACATACATCCAAATATAAGCATGTTGAATGCTGACTCACAGTAGGCAGTGGGGGAGGGGAGAGGGAGAAGGGGAGG
This sequence comes from Tamias sibiricus, assembly GCA_025594165.1. Classification (NCBI taxonomy): domain Eukaryota; kingdom Metazoa; phylum Chordata; class Mammalia; order Rodentia; family Sciuridae; genus Tamias; species Tamias sibiricus. The sequence continues at coordinate 45,890,538 of CM046660.1, forward strand.
TTCACCAGATTAGACTGGTGTCCCAAGCCATCCATGGGCTCTGTGTGTGAGCTATGCGCATTTGAGCATATGAGGGGACGGGTCTGGCGCTGCATGCTGATTGGGCTGTGCAATGCAAGAGTGCCTTTCCTCTTACTCTGCCTGCGATCCCACAGCACCTGAGATGGGTGTGATTTGCCAAGATGCCAATCAATCTGCTGACCACAAGACATCACAAAGCAAGACTCCACCTTTGAAACCCTCCTATCCCCTGCCTTATTTGGTGAAGAACATTCCATTGAACCTCCCTTGTGTGTGCCCCCCGTAAAATAAAAAGAATCTGGATGCACTCTCTCTTTCCAGTGCTGCCCAGCGTGGAGCTGACCCTTGGGGTCTCCAAGCAGTCCCGCCCTCGACCTTAGAAACTCATTTTCATGTGCTGTGTGGTTTCTTCACTGTTTTCTTAGTTATTGATACAGCCAGCTCCTTTGAACCCAGCTAATCTCCCCAGCCCAGCCAGCTGGAGACAGACAGGGAGGAGTGGGGGGAAGTAAAGGGAGATGGGACTAAATCAGACATTATTTTCCTATAGGCATATATGATTACACGACAAGTGTAACTCCACGTCATGTACAATCACAAAAATACATAGTTATACTCCGTGTATATATGACATGTCAAAATACTGTCATGTATAACTAAAAAGAAAAAATTTTTAAAAAATTTTTTGAACAAATATAGGGCTGGAGTTGTGGCTCAGCAGTACAGCACTCGCCTAGCACGTGCACAGCCCAGGTTCGATCTCATCACCACATAAGAATAAAAACAGGGGCTGGGATTGTGGCTCAGCGGTAGAGCGCGCTCGCCTAGCACGTGGGCAACCCGGGTTCAATCCTCAGCACCACGTACAAATAAAATGCATTGAATAAAACCCATTGTGTATGATGAAAAGCAAATAAATAAAAATAAAAAAAGGAATAAAGGCACTGTGTACAACTAAAACAAATAAATAAATATTTTAAAAATATATATATAAACATGTGCATTAAGGTCATTGAAAAGATGGGGGAAGCTACTCCAGGTAGTAAATGCTGAAGGGACTGATAAGTGGAACTGTGTGTATGACACTGAGATTTGAAATGCTGTGGTTTTAAATGTCTACACCAAAACTCATATTGAAATTTAGTCCCAGGGCTGGGAGTGTGGCTTGGTGGTAGAATGCTTGATCCCCAGCACCACAGGGGGGAAAAATGAAAAGAAAGAAGGAAAATGGAAGAAAGGAAACAAAATATAATCATGAGGTATTGAGAAGGTAGAAGCGATCGACTTTGGTATTTGGGAGGTAAGGAAGATTAAATGAAGCCACAAGGTTGGGCCTTATTCTAATGGCTTTGTAAGAAGAGGAGAGACCTGAACTGGTCCTCCATCTCACCATGTGGTGCCCTGCACCTGCTAGGATTCTGCAAAGTCCCTACCAGCAAGGACCTTACCAGATGTGGCTGCCCAATCCTGAACTTCCCAGCCTTCAGAATTGTGAGCTGAATAAACCTTTATTCTATATAGATTATTCAGTGTGTGGTATTCCAATAGCAACAGAAAACAGACTAAGACAGAAAAGGAAGCTGAGGTAGCTTATAAAAGCAAGACTTTGAATAGAAAATAACAAAGATGTCCTGATGTCACGGAAAGAGCCCTAAATTTGGAACTGGATAATCCTGAGATAAATCCTACCTGTAGCCAGGTGCAGTGGTGTGTTCCAGGTACTTGGGAGGCTAAATAGGAGGATCACTTGAGCCAAGGAGTTCAATACCAGCCTGGGGCAATGTAGTGAGACCCCATCTCAAACAAATGAACAAATAAACAAATAAATCACAGCTCCACAACTCACTTGCTGTGTGACTCTGGGCAATTGACTTAACCTCCCTGAGCTATTGTTTTCCAGTCTAAAACAGGACATTGCAAGGATGTAAGTATGTCCCTGAATATTGTAGATGCTGAATAATAAGCAATAACTGTAGTTATTATGAAGCATATGTGAGGACTAAAGGTATTTTAATGGAGACTTGGCATCCATAAAGTGGTATTTCAGGAAAAAAAGAATATCTTTGTGCATAACATCATCATTCAAATTGAGGCCAGGAAGCCAAGGTCCAAAAATGGTGAAAAATATTGTCCTTAGGGTTGGGTGTGGATGATGCATTGAAGAAGGTGTCCAGCAGGAGGCGTGATGTGTGGGGAGGCAGCGGGGGTGGAACCCTGATGCTGCACGGAAGAGGGCCTAGCTAGGACTCTGCTGCTCTCAGCTGCTGGGAGCCAGGGAGCCGTCCTGCAGCATTCCTGAGGAGACTGAGACCGCATTTGCATGTTATGTAAAACAGGGCCATATTCTGCCAGAAGGCCACTGTTTGGGCCCCTTGCCATCAGTGGTGCCACCCACTGTCTCCAATGGGCCTTAACCTTGACTTTTTCCTCTCTGCTCAGTGTGGGTGCCAGCTCCTCCAGCAACCTTCTGGTCTGGTCAAGGAGAGTCTGGTGAGGTAGCTCCATGGTAGAGCACTTGCCTACCATGCGTGAGGCCCTGAGGTCAATTCCCAATAACAACACACACACACACAAACATACACAAACATACACACACATACACACATACACACAGAGAGCAAACATTTAGTATAGCCAAGGAGAGGCCACGGGCATGGTGGAATAGTGCTAAATTGGCAGTTGAAGGAGCTGGGTTCAAGTGCTGATTTGGTCACTTACCAGATATGAGGTCATTCCTTTTCCCTGAAGTCCAAGTTGACCTCTGTTCAGTGGTAATAACAGCAGATTTAAGCAGTTCAGTGAGAGTTCATGTGATATTGGCCAAATTATATTGTTATATGGTGTGCATGTCTGAATATGTAACAACAAATCCCATCATCATGTACAACTATAGTGCACCAATAAAAATGTGGGGGAAAAGCCAGGCATGGTGGCACACGCCTGTAATCCCAGCACTTTGGGAGGCTGAGGCAGGAGGATCGCCAGTTCAAAGCCAGCCTCAGCAATGGCAAGGCACTTAGCAAATTAGTGAGACCCTGTCTCTAAATAAAATACAAAAAATGGTCTGGGGATGTGACCCAGTGGTCGAGTGCCCCTGAGTTCAATCCCCGGTATCACAAAAAAAAAAAAAAAAAAAAAAAAAAAGAGAAGATAAAGGCTGGCCCCACAGTAGGGACACATTCCTACTGGCTGAATCCTCAAAATGAAGGTCATAGAGAAGAGCCCAAGTTCTAGTTCAGGATGTGCCACATGTGTACGACCCTGGGAGAATCTCTTCACTTCTCTGAGCCTCAGTTTCCTCAGCAGGAAATGAGGAGAATGGCTTGGCTAATCTCTAGCCTCTTTTCCAGTTCTTCCTTTCCAAAACTCTGTGACTGGAACTGTCAGGGTACCTTCTGCTTCTTTAAGGGGCTTTATATTATAGAGTTTTTTGTTCGTTTGTTTTTCAGTACTGGGAATTGAACTCAGGGGCTCTCAACCACTGAGCCACACCCCCAGCCCTATTTTGTATTTTATTTAGAGACAGGGTCTCACTGAGTTGCTTAGCACCTCACCATTGCTGAGGCTGGTTTTGAACTCACAATCCTCCCAAGCCACTAGGATTACAGGCATGCACCACCATGCCTGGCTATATCATAGAGTTTTAAGGGTGCCAAAGTTGAGGACAGATCCACAGAGCGAGGACACCCCTTTGCCCTGGAGACCTGTATACTTTGCAAATTAAATAATGGGCTCCATTGTGAACATTTTTTTATATCTTTATTTTTTTTTAATATGGTGTTGAGGATGAAACCCAGTGCCTCACACTCTACCACTGAGCTACAACCCCAGCCCTCACTTGGACATCTTGTAGAAAGAAGTAGCTTAGTGTGTGCAGGTGGGTGGGGGCGTAGAGTACCAGATTCTTGATAAGGGTAACCAGTGGGTCCCCCATCAGTCAGGTATAGTCTGTCAGTAGGCCCCTTCATTGAGACCCCCTTTCCAAAAAAAGCACTGGACTAAGCGCACATTGAACCACCCAAGGGAGGTGAATCAGATCTCTGCCCTGCCCCCCAGGCTCCCACAGTCTCCTTGGGAACAGGCCAGGAACAAATGTAACCACCAAAAGTACAGTTTGTGCCAGAAACCAGAGCAGCCGGTATGTCCATGTCCGTAAAGGGGTTCTGGAGACTTTGTGGTCAAGACAGGCTGAGACATCAGGCAAACGTGGCCGGTGTGAAGGGCTCCCGGGGATGGGAGTTTCATGGAGGAAAGAGGGGGTGGCGACACATTCTGGGAGTGCAGGCCCTATGCAGCTCCCCAGGGCCCAGGGTGGGGAACCCTGTGCCAGTGGAGGTTTGAGAGCAGAGAAGGAGGCAGGGGCTAGGAGGAAAGGGAGAAGGAGGGGCCGCCTCTGCTTCAGGACCTACCCTGCGCTCTTCACATATCCCTGTAAGCTACCTGGTACCGAAAACCAGGAGGAAAACTCTCGGAGGCAGAGTAAAGCTTTTACTACTTTTACTTCTACTTTCTTAGAGAGAGCTTAGAGAGGGAAAGAAAGATTTTTAGAAAGAAAGATTAAAGCGAGCTTTTCTTCTTGTCTTCTTAGTTTAGAGTAAGATTAGAGCTTCTTTCTTCTCTCTTCTTTCTTCCTTCTTCTTTCTTCTGTCTTCTGTCTTCCTTGGGAGCCTCGGCCTAACTCTGACCAGTCATTACTTCTTCTATCTGGTTTCTCTTCTGTCTTCTATCTGGTTTCTCTTCTGCAACCGCTCTGCCTACGTTCTGGCCGCTCTGATTCTTCTGACCGACCGAGTGAGTGACTGCCCGACTGACTGAATTCTCCGTTCTCCTAACTCGGACCGCTTTCACCCGGTTATATACCTTCAGCTTTGCGGGTGCCTACAGGTGCGTCACATACATATCAGGTGGAACTTATGGCTTCCAGCTAGCTGCAACAGCCCTTCCTAATTAGGGCTCCTTCATATCCCCTCCCATCAGTGGCACACCTTTCCGCATCATTTTCTCGTCTTCACTTTACAAAGGAAGCAGCTGAGACTCAGGAAGACCAAGAGTAGATTGCACAGCTGGAGAGGGGCAGAGCCAAGGTCAGAATTCCAGGCCCCTCAGACTGTGAAGAGGGGAAGGATGTTTCTACTGAGAAGGGCCTCGCTCCTCATCTGGGAGGTGCTCCAGTTGCTCTCCTTGCTGAGAATCCTCCAATTTGAATTCACCGTGTCCAGCTCTCTCAGCCTATTACCACTCCCACCCAGGACAATCTGATGGAGACTTGCTTGTCTTGAGGAAAAAGGCACCAATACCTTCACCAAAGGCTCCGCTTGGACAGGTATGGTGGTATACACCTGTGATCCCAGTGACTCTAGAGGCTGAGGCAGGAGGATTACAAGTTCAAGGCTAGCCTCAGCATCTTAGTGGACCCCTAAGCAACTTAGTGAGACCCTGGGGGAGTAGCTCAATGATAAAGGGCCCCTGGGTTCAATTCCCAGTACCACAAAAAAGAAAAGAGAAAGGATTTTAAAAGTCTCCATTATTCACAAACACGGGCCTTCAAGGTCAGAACATTTGATAGGAGGAAAACCTTTTCACTGTCTTGGTGGGGAAAGGCTTGGTCAGACAAGAGTCCTGCTTAGTTTGTCAGCAGCCAGTGACCTCTTGGGCAAATAAACTGAAGCTGAATTCCAAGGAAGTATTAATTTTTTTTCTTTCTCTCTCTCTTTTTTTTTTTAACACTACATTGCCCCCAAAGCTGGCCTTGAACTCCTGAGCTCCAGCAATCCTCCTGCCTTGGCCTCCTGAGTGCCAGGGCTACAGGCACATGCCACTGTGCCCAGCTTAGCATGGATTTCTTGATCCTGAGACTCAACGGATCCTGGAGAAGGCCTACACCCACCAGTGTTGGCCACCGAGAAATAACCATTGCTACCATTTACTAAGTGTCCACCAGGTAGGCTTCCAGTTCTTCTAACAACCCAGCAGGTTAGTTTTATGTCTTTTCTTAGCTCTTCTCTTTCTTGCAGTGCTGGGTATTGAACCCAGGGCCTCACACATGCTAGGCAAGTGCTCTACCACTGAGCTTCACCCCCAGCTCTCAAGTCTTTTCTTCCAACTACATTTCCAGTTTCTTTGCTGTTTCACAGAGAGAATTGGAATCAGAAATTTTACATAGATACAAAGCTTATAAAGCCAGGGTTCAAAGCCAGGTCTATTTGATTGTAAAACCCTGCTTTGCCCCTCAGTCAATGTTTGCTGAATGAATGAATGAATGAGTACATGAGTGGCTGGGGTCAGGTTCAGGGGCCCAAAGACTGGAAACTTTTTCCTTTTTCCTATCTCTATGACCTCTTCATATTAAGATGGTGAAACCAGAATAAAAATGAATATCAAAAGAAAATTTAAATGAGATCACAGAGAGAGGCTTCAAAAAAACTGAACATATGCATCTAAGGATACAGAGTGAAAAGTCAACCTGCAGAATGGGAGAAAATATTTGTAAATCATATACCTGAGAAGAAGCTAATATCCACAATATAAGAACTCCTACAACTCAATATCAACAACAAATTAATAACCCAAATGGGCAAAGAACTCGGATAGACATTTCTCCAAAGAAGATATACAAAAGTTCAACAAGTATGAAAAGTTGCTCAACATCACTAATCATTAAGGAAATGCAAATCAAAACCACAATGAAATATCACCTCACACCCATTAGGATAAAATAGCAAGTGCACTGTACTGGAAAGAATGTGGAGAAATTGGAACACTTGTGAACTGTTACAGGTAATAGAAATGTTGTAACCACTATATGAAAACAGTATGAAAGTGCCTCAAAAAATAAATATACATCCCTGTAATTCCAGCAACTGAGGAGACTGAGGCAGGAGGATTGCAAGTTCAAGGCCAGCCTCAGCAACTTAATAAGGCTGTGGTCTCAAAATAAAAAATAAAAGGGGCTGGGGATGTGGCTCAGTAGTTAAGCACCCCTGGATTCAATTCAATCCCTGGTACCAAACAAACAATAGATAGATAGATTTAGATAGAGATATAAATCTTTATTTACCATACAATCCAGCAATACCACTGCTAGGTATATATCAAAAAGAATTGAGCCGGGCGTGGTGGCGCACGCCTGTAATCCCAGCACTTGGGAGGCTGAGGCAGGAGGATCACGAGTTCAAAGCCAGCCTCAGCAATGGCGAGGCACTTAGCAACTCAGTGAGACCCTGTCTCTAATAAAATACAAAAGAAGGGCTGGGGATGTTGCCCAGTGGTCGAGTGCCCCTGAATTCAATCCCCAGTACCAAAAAAAAAAAAAAAAAAAAAAAAAAGAATTGAAAACAGAATCTTAAAAAGATGCCTGTACACTCATATTTGTAGCAGCATTATTTACAATAGCCAAAAGGTGAAAGCAACTCAAGGATTCATTGGTGGATGAATGGATAAACAAAATGTGGCACATACATACAATGAGATGTCATTCAGGCTCAAAAAGGAAGGAAATTCTGACACACAGATGAACCTTGAGGATATCATTCTAAGTGAAATAAGCCAGTCACAAAAAGACTAACACAGTATGATTTCATTCCTAGGAAGTATTACGAGCAAACTCTTAGAAACCAAGAGTAATATGGTAGTCGCCAGGGGCTGGGGGAGGGAGAAATAAGGAGTTGGTAAATAGGTACGAAGTTCCAGTTTTGCAATATGAAACAGTTTTGGAGTTAATTGCACAACAGGTGAATACACTTTACAGTGTTGAACTGTGTAATAAAATGGTTAAGATGTGTACAGTTCTCTAATATGCATTTTGTTATTTTGGGAGGGTACAGGAGATTGAACATGGGTGCTCTACCACTGAACTATATTCCCAACCCTTTTTATCTTTTTTTTTTTTTAATTTGCTATGTTGATGAGAGTTTTATTAAGTTGCTGAGGCTGGCCTCAAACTTGCAATCCTCCTGTTTCAGCCTCCAGAGTCACTGGGACTGCAGGTGTGCTCCACTGTGCCCATCTTTATTGCAATTTTTAAAAAGAGCTGGGCATGGAGACTTGAGAAAAGAGGAGATGGGTTTGCTGCTTGGCAATGCAGGGAGGTGGTTCTTGGCTGATGGTGTATAAATGAGCTTCAGGGCCCCTTTGGGATTAGAAAGCTCCCTAGATCCCAGCCCAGCTTCCCATACGCAGAGGAGATGGGCAGAGTGGGCAGAGTGGCTCTAGGGAGGTTACTCCCTGGCTTCTCATTGCCTTTTTTTTTTTTTTTTTTTTTTTTTTTTTTGTACCAGGGATTGAACTCAGGGGCGCTTGACCACTGGGCCACATTCCCAGCCCTTATTTTTTTTTAGTTGTACACAATGCCTTTATTTTTACGTGGTGCTGAGGATTGAACCTGGGCCGTGCACGTGCTTAGGCGAGCGCTCTACTGCTGAGCCACAACCCCAATCCCCCACCCTTTTTTGTATTTTACTAGAGACAGGGTCTCACTGAGTTGCTAAGTGCCTCGCCATTGCTGAGGCTGGCTTTGAACTCGCGATCCTCCTGCCTCAGCCTCCCAAGTGCTGGGATTACAGGCATGCGCCACTGCGCCCAACTTCATTGCTATCTTGATGGTGGTAAAAACCCATTCACTTCTTCACCTTGTTATCTGAGCAACAGCCCACATATATCTTAACTGGAACTCCAGGGACCAAAGCATGCTAAAGGAGGGGCTGGCTCTCTGGTGTGATCCTTATGAATTCTCTTATGGGCATCCCATCCACCCATCTACCCCTCCATTTGCCCATTCATTCTTTCAACACATATTTGCTGGGTACCAGCTCCACATCAGGACCATAGAGACAGTCCCTGAACTGATGGAGCTTATGGTCTAGTGGGGATCCAGGCGGGTTATCGGGAGAATGCAATGCAGTGTGAAACGTGCGAGGACAGGTGTGACAGGGATCATCTAGGGCACTAAGCAGTGGCCCTAATCCAGTCTGTGGTGAGAGTTTACAAAAGAGACTCAGTCTTAGGCTGAGACTTGAAAGATAAACAAGATGGAACCAATAAAGTGGGGAGGAGGAGCAGGGACAACATGCTTAAGAGAAGCTCCTTGGTGTGTTTAGAAAACGCAGAGCCTGGAGGAGGATCTGAAAACAGTTGAGCCTGGCTTATTGCTGGGTGAGAGGCAGGGGTGGTGAGGGCTGAGCCAAGGTGGAAAGCAGGGACTAGATCTTGTAGAGAAGGTTCAGCACTTTACCAGGTGTGGGGGTTGGAGGGTGGCGGATATGAACATATATAAGACAAACTGTGGACCCAGCAGGAGAGGCCGTGGAAGGCAAGGGGGCAGTCCAGGCACCTGGATTCAGATTTGGGGTCCAGGATTCTCAGAGCTGTGAGCAAGATGCCTGTCCTCCTCCTCCACCTCTCCCTACTCTAAGGCCTCCTGGTAAGAGGGCGCCTCTTTTGCAAAGGAGAGTGGTTTTCTTAGAAACAGCCCCAGTGTGATTTCCCAGCTCTGCTGCACTCTGGTCCTCTCTCTGTCCTTGAACACATCCCTGCCCTCTTCTTCAATCAAGGACCTGTCAACTCTCCCTACACCTTGTCTTCTGTCCTCTAGGCTAGACAGTCCCAGGTCTTATGAATCATTCCTGGTACAAGAATGTCCATCTAGGGGCTGGGATTGTGGCTCAGCGGCAGAGTGCTCGCCTCGCACGTGCGCGGCCCGGGTTCGATCCTCAGCACCATGTAAACGTAAATGCATTGTATTGTGTACAACTAAAGTAAATAAATAAATATATTAAAAAAAAAAAGAATGTCTCTAGCCGGGCTCAGTAGTACTCACCTACAATCCCAGCAACTCAGGAGGCTGAGGCAGGAGGATCACGAGTTCAAAGCCAGCCTCAGCAACAGCGAGCAACTGAGCAACTCAGTGAGACCCTGTCTCTAAATAAAATACAAAATAGGGCTGGGGGATGTGGCTCAGTGGTCATGTGTCCCTGAATTCAATCCCTGGTACAAAAAAAAAGCCAGCCTCAACAATTTAGCAAGGCCCTAGGCAACTCAGAGAGACCCTGTCTCTAAATAAAATATTTTTAAAAGGGCTAGGGATGTAGCTCAGTGGCTAAGTGCCTCTGGGTTCAATTCCCAGTACCAAAAAAAAAAAAAAAAAAAAAAAAAGCCCATGTACCCCTGCATTCTGTACTGCTTGGGATGTGCCCCAGTGGGCTCCAGACCTAGCCTGCTCAACCCTGGTTGTCTCAGGACCCTCTGAATGCCCACCCCACGTACCCAGGCATGAACTCCTTAAAAGCTACCTTTATGCCCCAGCCCCAGCTCTACCTCCAGCTTATTAGCCATCTGCTTCTGGGGACAAGCTGGCTCTTGCAGACTGGGCACATCTCTTCTCCCCTAGACTTCCAGCTGTTCTCTTGGCCCTTTCCAAGAGGGTCAATGAGCAAAGTACAAGGCAGCTGCTTCCTGGTTATGACTTCCCCTAGATAATACAGAGACCTGCCACAGACATGGCTCCTGCAGAGACTGAAGAAGGACGCCATGTGTCTGCATGAGTTGGTCATAGTCCATCAGGAGCCATGAAAAAAAAAAAAAAAAAAAAAGCAGTTATTTTCAGCACTAATTGAAGAAGGGGTGGGGCAAACTTGGGAATTGAACCAGGCTTGGCAGAGTGGGGCCCTGGCTGTGATTGCCAGGCAAAGGCCAAGTTCTCACTAGGAATGTGACTGCTGGAGGCTTCCCACTGGCCTCAGGACACTGACTTTGAGATGAATTAAACATGGACAGGGGCTGGCTTCTGGTGATGGAATTGCCCCCAACATTGAACCTCAAAAGAGAATCAGCAAAGGTCCCCAAAGCCTGCGACTTTGAAGAAGGCTATAGGGGAAGCCAGGGATAACAGGAAAATAGTAGTCAGCTAATTTTGGAACCACTGAGTTTTGTTCCCGTTCCATCAAAGGAGCACAGAGCACGGAGGGCTGAGTTGAGGGCATGGGCAGTCTTGGAAATGAATCTGGGTTCTCTCAATTACTTACATGCTGTGGAACCCTGGACAAGTCACTTCTCTGCTGTGAGCCAACATCACAGGTTGATGGGGAGAGTTGGTTGAATTGGGATGCAGATTTTACACATAGTGAATGTTGTTCCTGAGGGATGACGCCCAGCCGGGTTGCTCCAGTGGCTCCTCCAGAGCCTCAGGCCATGGGAGAGGCCTCCTTCTAGGTAAAATAGAATCAAGGTATTGTCCTGCTCATCTGAAACCCTTTGTCTCTCCAGAGCTTCCTGGCTCTTGCTTACTTTGCCCTGAGCAGTGGCAGGCTGGCTGTGTAGGTGTAAAGGGGCCAAGACCTAAGTGGGGCTGGGGGTGGCTGGTCTGTCCTGTGTGACTGTGGCTCCCCACCCAGCCTGGTTCAACCCCAGAAGCCCTCAACCTGGGTCCATCCATGCCTCTATGATCACACTGCAGGGGACTAGGGGTCTCTCTCACATAAACCCCCCTGGGCCCAGGAATGCCTTCATGGTCTAACAGCCACGCTACTGTATACCCTGGTCATGTGGTTATCCGTTCTCAATCCTGACCCCCCAAATTCATATTCCAACTACACAGAACCTTCTGTTCTCTAAACTTCACAAACTTCTGCATCCATGCCAGACTGCATTCCCTGCCGGAAACACTCTCCCCGACACCCTGCCTTCTCATCCTGGCACACGGAGATCATTACACTCTGATAATCATCAGGGACACGAACGGAGCACCTACTATGTGCAGTATCGATGAGGAGGGTGAGGGCAACAAGAGACGGAGCTTCTGGCCAGATAGACAACATACAATTTCCTCCACAGCACACCATGCCCCCTGCAATGCCTGCACACACACACACACACACACACACACACACACACACACACACAGACACGCAGGCACACATGCAAGCACACCACCACCTCCAGGCCATAGTTCACCCTTCCCTGCTTGTACACTGCCCCCTGACACCTGGTGGCCAAATTAGACTCCACTCCCAAGCCTTGGCCCGGTCGCCCTCTCCTCCAGGTGTCCTTGCACATTCGAATTCTGGCTGGCTGGCTCTGCATCTTTGGGCCTCAGTTCCCCCATCTGTAAAAAGGAATAGTTAATACCTAACCCATGGTGGTGTTTTATAGTCAATGAAATAATACACTAACCAGCCTGTACTGAATGCTGAACAAATGTTAGCATTTTAATTCCTGTATCCTTAGCACAGAGCATAATTAGTGCCAAATATTTGTTTGGTAGGTGGTTAGGTGGATGATATATGAAGGGATCAAGTATATCTCCAAAATAAAAGACAATCTTTGCTGGTCTCCCATGGCAGTGGGGAGTAGGGTGGGGCCACAAGGAAGAACCTGAAAGATACTAATCTTTACTGTCCATCTACCACACATCAACGCTCAACATACACGAATTGTCTAATTTGAGCCTTGCAAGAGGAAGAAATTATTGCAGAATAAGGAAGAGACTCTTCTGAGAGGTCAATTCAGCAGATCAGTGTCACACAGTGACTCTGAGGTTTTCAGGACAGGTGAGTTTGACAATTTCCTTGACACCTGGAAGGAGGGGAAGGGTTTGCTCCAGGCCTTTCTACCCTCCATCTCAGACTGGCAGCTCTGGAGGGCAGGGTGCCTCCATAGGCAAGTCTGAGGCACCCCACTCCAGGCCTGTGTCAATTGCTCAGCTGAAAATTGGCTTTGGGGAAGAAAGGTCGGCTGGGCTGAGAGGAGGACGTGGGTTCTTGCTGGAGAGTCTCCAAGCACCCTTCCTTCTCAGCGGCAGCCTTTAGCAACCTCTGTAAACAGGATTTAACTCTGGACTTAACTTCTAGAAGGAATCTGAAGCTTTTATCCCTTGGCCTTTTCCCCTCCCTTTCTTCACAAAGTCTTCCTGATCTTTCCTCCTCCAGTAAGTCCCTCCTCCTTACTCCCACCTCCTGACTCCAAAAACACTGTGATTGCCAGGGAGGGTCAATGGTTAACACTCAACTGGCTTTATATAAGCCTGCCCGGGCCACCTGCTGGCTGTGCCTTCTGTTTGGTCCTTCAGTTCCTCTGCTCCTGGAGACTGTGGCTCTGGCCGCCCCAGTTGGTCCACACCATGGCCACCTGCTGGCAGGGCCTGTGGGCCTATCGCTCCTACCTGATTGTGTTGCTTCTGCCCATCCTTCTGCTGCCTCTGCCCATCCTCGTTCCCAATAAGGTAAGGACGTGCGGTTCTGGGACAGAAAACTCCAGGGAAGCCAGGGGAGGGTCTGTCTGGGCCAGGGTGGGGCATCCCTAGGACCCAGCATAGCCTCCTCATCTCCTCTACCCTGGAAGTGACACCACAACCTCCTGGTCCTCCTGAGGGCTGATGTCCAAGAGGCCAAAGGGGGCTTTTGCTTGGCACCCAGAAGTAGAAGTCCCCTGTGAATCGCTCAGGTGCATTTGAAATCTGCTGCTTTGGGGAACAGGAAGCCATTTCTGTAAAGGAGATGCAGGAGGAGGCAGACGGAGTTGATCTGCCTAACACGTGCCCACCCAAGCCCCTGCACTGTGGTCTTTGAGGGCGGGAGTGGGGACAGGAAGAGAGAGGTTGGTGGCCAGGTTTTGGGAGGGAAGGAAGGAGAGTAAGAGAAAGCTGGTCTCAGGTAATCTGTGCCTTCACAGGTGTAAGCAAAAAGAGAAGTTGACCTATAACCTCAAGGGCTAGGTCTGCTGAGGAGGGGAATGGGAAGAGGGGGACCCCTGTCAGTGCACACAGTTGGGGCACAGGGTCCCTGCTTCCTGCCCCAGCCCCAGCAGAAGTGATAATTTCATCTTGTTCATTTGAGCCCCCACCTCATGGCCTGCACTCTGTACCTAGTAACCCCAGTACCCATTTTATTTTATTTTTGTTTATTTATTTATTTATTTATTTATTTATTTTGGTACCAGGGATTGAACTCAGGGGCACTTGACCACTGGGCCACATCCCCAGCCCTTTTTTTTGTATTTTATTAGAGACAGGGTCTCACTGAGTTGCTAAGTGCCTCGCCATTGCTGAGGCTGGCTTTGAACTCGCGATCCTCCTGCCTCAGCCTCCCAAGTGCTGGGATTACAGGCATGCGCCACCGTGCCTGGCCCAGTACCCATTTTATGAAGCAAGTCCCACTCTCCCATTTTACAGATGGATAAAGTTGAGTCATTTACTCAAAGTCCCAGGACTGATTCTGCTTTCATGGAGCCAGTTTTTTTTTTTTTTTTTAATTTGCTTATAGTTGTACACAATGCGTTTTTACATGGTGCTGAGGATCAAACCTGGGCCGCCCATGTGCTAGGCGAGCGCTCTACCGCTGAGCCACAATCCCAGTCCCTGGAGCCAGGTTTTTGTACCCTTTGGAGTTCCTCTGTAGTGAAAAAAATGCAAAATTATGAACCTAAAATTAGTCTGCTGACCTACGAGACAGCCTTCCTCTCAGGTCAAAGCCAGTGATGTCTCTGTTGGGAATCTATCTGATGCACTTTTCAAACAGGCGGGGGCAAGTGTGATAACCCCACCATCACCAGCCTAGGGGAAGCACAACCCAGAAAGATCCAGTAATTTTCCCAAGGTCCCACAGGAAAACCTGAACCAGTGCTAGAAACCAGGCCTTTTGGTGGGAATGCAGTATGTTAGGAGGCCCAGCTGTCCCTTTGACAAACCTAGTCCTGCCACCCACAGCTGGCCCAGACACTGCCTACCCTGTCCTAATTCTGAGGGAGCCCTGAGAACCCACTTGCAAAGGCTTTGCTCCTACAATTATCCTGTCTCCCTGCATGATCACTATTTCTCTCTCTCTCTCTCTCTCTCTCTCTCTCTCTCTCTGCCTGATCTCTTCCATCAGCACATAAACATCCTGTAATATCTCTCATCTTAAACAAATGGACAAGACCCCTCCTTCGTCCCATCTCCAGACACTCCTTCCTCTGCTCTCTCTCACAACAGCATACCAAAGCCAAAGCCATTGCCTTCACCACATCTGTACTTTCTTCTTTGACCAGCTCCCAGCTCCAGAGACCCAGATCCCCACTAGCTTCTATGGAACCAAACAAACCCCACAGTCCATCTGCACCTTTCTCTACCCTTTAGCAGCCTCCATCATAGCCAGTCACCCTTCTCTTTGCCACAGTCTTCTCTGGGCTTCAGTGACACCTTCTGCTTTTCTTCCCACCTTTCCTGGCTCCTCCTCCATCTGACGCTGGAGGCTTGAGGTTTCCCAGGGTCCCCTCCAGCCCCTCCCCTGCCCCTCCCTCTACACACCCCTCCCTCAGGTGACAATATGGTGTCTCACGCTTTTAAAGGTGTCTCTATGCTGAGTCCCTGGTCTGTAACTCCATACAAACTTTACGTTTGTATTCTCCAACTAACCCTGACAGCTTCTCCACTTGAATGTTTTCTCTGTAAGCAGCCTACACGTCTCCACATCCAGATCAAAACCCTGAGTGCCCATCTTCTCCAGCAGGGTCTTCCCCCAGTGTTACCAAGAAATGATTCTAGTAGTAGTAAGTAGTAGTAGTAGTAACACTGCTACTTCATTGTGCCAAGCCAAAAACTCAAAAGAGTCACTCCAGATGGCTCACCATCCATGTCCACACACACCAGCAGGTCCTGTGTACCCACTGTCCTGAAAACACCACAGATGCACCTGATTTATGTTGGGGTTACCTCCGGTAAACTCAATCTAGGTTGAACTATTGCCAAGATGAAAGCACACTTCATGCGTGGAGCAGGGGTGTACACCCTCATAACTGTGTGGCTGACTGGCAGCTGCATCTCACTGCCACTGCCCTGTATCACCCAAGGGGACCTTACCACATGTTGCTAGCCTAGAAAAGACCAAAATTCAGATCTTTCCGCAGGTTTCCGCTGAATATATGTCGATTTTGCACCAACGTGAGTAGAAAATCATTAAGTTGAACCATCATAAGTTGGGGACATCTGTGCTCTGAATGGAATCCCAGGGTGGGGATCTTGTCATTTCTCACTTTTCCTACCCCTGCCTGGACCATCCTCCACCCAGCAGTCAGGATGATCTGAAAACCTAAGATCATGTCACTTTGCCTACAACTCCAAGTGAATTAAATCCAAACCTCTCAGAATAAGCACCTCCCTGAGGCTCTGCCCTTGCCAACCCCTCAGACTCCATCCCCTACCTCCTACATCACACCTCCAGGTCACTCCTCTGTAGCCATTCTAGTCCTCTCTCTGCTCCTCAGATTGCTCTGCCCTGCCTGAGCCATTCTTTCTCCCAGATGCCTCTATTTAAGTCCATCTCAGAAAGCCTCTCCGATCCTCCAGCCACTCTTTATTACATACCCCTGTTGTTTTTGTTGTAGAGCATTTACTATCTGAAGCAATCTTTGGGTTTCCTTTCTGCTTATCCTCTGATTTCCTGCACTAGAATGTGGGCCCCAGGCGGGCATGGCCTCATCTAGTTCTGTGCAGAATCCCAGGGCCACAGAACAGATGCTCAAAAAATACTTTTTTTTTTTTTTTTTGTACCAGGGATTGAACTCAGGGGCACTCGACCACTGGGCCACATCCCCAGCCCTTTTTTGTATTTTATTTAGAGACAGGGTCTCACTGAGTTGCTAAGTGCCTCGCCATTGCTGAGGCTGGGTTTTGAACTCACAATCCTCCTGCCTCAGCCTCCCAAGTGCTGGGATTCTAAGCGTGCGCCACCACACCCGGCGCAGAAAATACTTCTTCAGTGAAGAAATGAAGGTATGAAGAAATGTGAGCATAGAGAACCCTTTTCTGAATTTCTGTTCAATCTCTGCTTTCTGTAATGAGTCTCTAGACCAAGCCTCTGGCCCCCAGTGCAGGAACGAGGAGCCCCAGACTAGGCTCAGACCTTCATCTGTAATAATAGTTGACATTTATTGAGTATATTTGATGTGTTAGGCATTGGACCAGGCACCTCCAAGTATTAGCTCACTTATTTCTCACAAAAGCCTCAGTGTGACTATTGCCACCTGAATGGAGGTACTACTGCTATCTCCATTTCACTGAGGTGCAGAGTGGTAAAGTTATTTGCTTAAAGTTCCAGCTAGGAAAAAAAAAAAAGTCTACAATGAAACCTGGTGTTGGGGTCTCTGCCTGAGGCTGTTCACAGAGGCAGGGTGGTACCCGCATTGTGATCCCCTCCCAAGCCTTTCTACTTCATGCCCATCCAGCCAAACTTTCCCCCATCCTTCCACTCCAGAGGTCTGTGGAACACTTGCTCTGAGCAAGGGGTTCCTGGCCTCAAGCTCGTTATAGTCTAGAAACAGGAGTTTATGCCACACAGAGGTACAGCAGGAAGTCTGGGAGCAAACTCTTCCAATGGAATTGAGGGAGAATCTGAAGCAGGTGGTGTTTAGTGAGGTTCCAGCAGTCACAGGCAACTGCAGAGGGCAGGCCAGGTGGAGGGAAGGCCGGGAGGAAAAGTGCAGGGCTGGAAACAGCAGAAAAGGCAACAGAACCCTTAAATGCTGGTCCCCTCTGATGGCGGTAGCCAAGCGGGGACTGTAGACTCTAAAGCCTTCTCCCTGCTCCCCCAGCCCTGCAGCCAGAAGCACCATCGGTGTATGGCACCTTCCATTCACTCACTCAACCATTCCTTCCCTTATGGGTGAAGCCAGGCCTCAGTGCCACGGGACAGGTACTGTTTAGGTGCATTGAGGAGAGAATTTGGCAAAACGGGCATTCCTCACAGGGGGGTGGGGGGGGTGAAGTGGGGAGACACATGGAAAGCACATGCTGTACAAGCCGTGGAAACACTAGGGCAGGTTGCGACTGTGACTCAGAGAGGGGCTGCTGTGCACGCAGGGAGGGCAGCCTCCCCAGGGGCAGATAGCAACCCTGAGACCTGAGTGGCAGGTAGGAGCCAGTCAAGCCTAGTTCTGGGTGAAGAGCAGTCCGGGCAGAACACGCAGCAAGTACCAAGGGCTGAGGACAGGAGTGAGCTTGGCGAGGTGGCCTGAATCGAGAGGATCAGAGTGATTAAGTCAAGGTTAGAGGTGGAAAGAGAGGTCAGCCAATGTCAGCCCCTCAAGGCCAGGGGAAGGAGCGAGGATCTTTTTAGTAGTAGTAGTAGTAGTAAGCCGGGCGCGGTGGCGCACGCCTGTAATCCCAGTACTTGGGAGGCTGAGGCAGGAGGATCGCGAGTTCAAAGCCAGCCTCAGCCATGGCGAGGCACTTAGCAACTCAGTGAGACCCTGTCTCTAATAAAATACAAAAATGGGCTGGGGATGTGGCCCAGTGGTCGAGTGCCCCTGAGTTCAATCCCCGGTACCAAAAAAAAAAAAAAAAAAGTAGTAGTAGTAGTAGTAGTAGTTTTAGTTGGACACAATACTTTTATTTTACTAATTTATTTTTATGTGGTGCTGAAGATCAAACCCAGGGCCATGCATGTGCTAGGCAAGCACTCCACCGATGAGCCACAACCCCAGCCCAGGAGTGAGGATCTTATGCTATGGACCTTGAGTGGTAAATGATTTGCTCCAGGGTCAAACGGCTAGTAAGTTAAGAGTCAAACCACAATTGGGTGTGGTGGTGCACACAAGTTTGAGGCCATCCTGGGCAACTTAGGGAGACCCTATCTCAAAATAAAAAATAACATGGGCTAGGGATTGCAGCACAGTAGTACAGGGACATCCTGGTACAGCAAAAATTTTTTTAAAAATAAAAAAATAAAAATAGCAAATGCCTCCTGGGACTCAAAGGGACCATCTGTAAAGACAGTCTCCCAAAATTATTTAAAAAAAAAAAAAAAAAAGACAGTCTCCCGAGGGCACAGTGCTGGGCAGACAAGAGCTCAGCAGAAATCATTATTGAGTTATAGTAAGAACAAAAGATGACAGAATTTCTTAATCTGAACCATCTGCACACCTAAAGAGACAAGAACAGCATGTGGGGACATGGGCACTTTAAAATCTGTGTAGAGGGCCTTACTGCCAGCTGTTCCTGAACCCCAAAGGGCACAGGACTCTAGATGACTCACTGTGGACCAGAAGACTATATGAGGAATTTGAACCCTCTATCTTTTGAGACTCCCTGGCTCTCGGTGGAGAAAGCAGAGTCCAGAAAACAAAGTATGGATTTTGGAATCAAATAAGATGTGGATTCAGATATACTCAGGAGCACATGCAGCCTGCGACCTCGCCATGCCTCTCTAACCCTCTCACCTCTAAGTGAAGATGAGACAAAACATCCTCCACACCCAGAGTGCCCACTCCCAGCTTCCTCAACTCCGGCTCCCTCCACGCTCTCTCTGCCTCTTGTTGCATTCCAGGTCCTCCAGGAAACACAAATGGGCCCCAGGCTCCACGTAAATACCTCACTTCTCCACAGCTCTGTTCAGATGGGCTGCTGTCCACTTGAGGGCCTCAAACGTTCCCACCTGTGAAACAGAAAGACATGTCTGGTCATCCCCCCAGAGTGGCAGCTGTGGTCCCCAAGGGCAGATGCAAGAAGCACCTGGGGCTGTGCGGAGATAGGTTCCCTAGTCTCTGGGGTACCTGAAAGTAGAACTAGAAGAAAGAGCCAGACTCCAAGGCCTGGGGGATCCCTGGAGTACAGAAGAGAAGGTTCCCCAATTCGGACTTTGCCCCCAGATTGCTAAATCATGTCCCTGCTTATCAGCGGCTCCAAGGTGAAAGGCAGGAATGGGAAAGTAAGGCAAAATCTTCAACAGCCACATTTCCTGGATGTAATCCAGCGAGGCCCAGGGCTGTTGTGAGGATCAAATTCATGGGGGAGTGTGGGAATGCTGTGTTTGTGTCTCCCCAGCTTAGCTTGCATTGGCTCTTTAGTGGACACAGCAACCCTGGCTGTGGCCCAAACTGTGATGTCAGGAATCTTCCCCCCACCTTTGTTTTTTTCTGACACTCAGAAATCCATTGTCTCAGTCCCAGCTGCTCGGGAAGCTGAGGCAGTAGGATCATTCGAGCCCAGAAGTTCAAAGCCAGCTTGGGCAACATGGTGAGACCTGATCTCCAAAAAGAAAGAAAGGAAGAAGGAAAGAAATCCCATCCTCTCTCGGAGCAGAAGATGATGCAACAAAGTCCTTTGCATTGAGGGATAGAAATAAATGGAGTCTACCCAAGTGAGAAAGGACTGGAGGAGCCGGCTGCCATCGCCTGTGTTTGGCAGAGCCCCAAGACAGGAGGGAGGGGATGGGGACACTTCTGAACCGGGAGGAAAGGGCCAGCTTCAGGTATACCCAATGGGGAGGCTGTGAGCACCGGGAGCCCTAGGTGGGCTGCATAGAGCAGGGCACCCCACGAGACCAGTCAGGAGAGCATATTTGGCTTTCTCGGGTTGGCCTGAGTTGGAAGTGGGAGAAAGCTATGGGGGGCAAAACCGAGGGGAGCTGGCAGTTGGAACAAAACCCAACTGTTGAGGGCCAACTGCTGCCGGAGCTGCGGTTTGGCTTCTGGGCAGGTTGCTGTGGAAACTGTGGGACATATTTTTATAAGTGAATTGGCCATTGTACCCTTTGTATATTCAGTCCTCAAAGGTATTAGGCCTTTAACATTAGGCCTTTGACATCTGCCAAGAAAGGATGTCATCCTCCCAGCATTGTTTTGTTTTGTTTTGTTTTGTTTTGTTTTTGCACTTTAATAGCTGGATTTCAATACGGTTATTTCTTTTTTTTTTAAATCATTTATTTACTGCTTTAGTTGTACACAAAGTGTTTATTTTTACGTGGTACTGAGAATCGAACCTGAGTCGCGCACGTGCAAGGCGAGCGCTCTGCCGCTGAGCCACAACCCCAGCCCCCGGTTATTTCTTTATAGGCCTATGTGTTTTACTTATTGCATTTTAAAAACTTGTTCTAGAACAGGGTCTGTAGCTCAGTGGTACAGCACTTGCCTAGCATGTGTGAGGCACTGGGTTTGATTCTCAGCACTGCATATAAATAAATAAAAAATAAAGGGCTATTGACAACTAAAATATATGTTTTTTAAAAAATACTTGTTCTAGGGAGTTTGAAGTCTTAATCAGACTGCCAAGGGGGGTCCTGGTACCAAAAACAGGTTAAGAATCCCCAAATCAGAGAACTCACATGTAATTTTTAATTTGTTTTGTACTAGGGATTGAACCCAAGGCCTCACCCATGCTAGGTAAACACTCTATCACTGAGCCACAGCCCCAGTTCTTTTTGTTTTACTTTGAGACAGGGTCTCACTAAGTTGTCCAGGCTGGCCTTGAATTTTCCACTGTCCTGCCTCAACCTCCTGAGTAGCTGGAATTACAGGTGTGCACCTCTGTGCTTGGCCACGATATTCAGCTTCTTTCTTTCTTCTTCTTTTTTTTTTTTTTTTTTTTTTAGCTGTTGTTCTGTTTTTGTTTTTGATACTGGGATTGAACCCAGGGCCTCACACATGCTAACCATGTGCTTTACCACTAATCTACACCTCCTGCCCCTGAGTAATCTTTTAATAAAACACCAGCCTGACTATTTCACTATATCTGCTTTAAACCCTTCAAAGACCTCCCGCTTTTATCTTCTCAATAAAGTCCTAGGTCAGCACATCAGGTTCTTTCCCAGTATACACCCTTCCAGAAATGGATCTTGACCTTTTCTAGCATGTTCTGTTGCCTCTGTGTTTACTCCCTCACCCCAACCCCTCTTGCCCACCAACCAAACTCCTACTCATCCCTCAGCACCCACTCAGCATCCCCTTTCTTGAACCCTTCTTCAGCCCAAATGGAAGGAGGCTCAGAGAAGAAGCCCTTCTCCTCTGGGCACCCACCCTTCTCATCTCTCCTTTACAGTGGTGCTTGGCAGGATGCCACCCAGTGCCCCCAATTTGCTTCTAAGCCCCAAGAACGCTCACTGCCAGCCACATCCCCACTTGCAGGGGCAGAGGGCCAGCAGGAGAAGCCTGCTATGTGCCGGTCCATCCCCACCCTTGGTTAACCTTCAATCACCAAGAAAAGTAAGCTGTGACACCTTGAGACTGTGGGTGTGTTGCTTCTGCCTGACAGCCATAGGCCATCATGTCCACATTCCTTGATCTTGCCCACATCTGCCACTCACCCAGGGTCCAGAGTCTGCCCCGGATTCTCTGGTGCATTCATTTCCATCTGTGCTCATGCATCCTGACTCCCTGCAGTCCAGGAGCATGTTGCTTTCCCAACTCCAGCCTTGTTATTCGGTCAGGGGGTACAATGCCTTATAGCCTATTTCTGCATATTCACATCTGTTAGTTCTTTTCATTCTTATACTATGCCAGTCAGGTCAGTGTTTCTCTTACTCCTATATGTAAATATATAAATGAGATACATGTGTGTATAGCTGGAAAGGCTGTGTATTTCTTAGAAAAAAAGAAAGTCAAGAGAGGTTAAGCAATTTGTCCAAAGACACACAGTGATAAAGCTGGGCCTGGGCACTCGGTTTTTTTTTGCCTCCTGGATATGTGCTTTCCCATTGGAAAAGAAGCATGCTGTCAGCCTTAGGGTTTGAGAGCCCTTTTCTGTCCACTGCTGACTTTGCAGGACAGCCCACCCAGCCAGGTTCTACAGACCAGGCCACACACACTTAAACTCCCTGGGGGCAGAACTGGGCCTGTCTCCCTGGAGCCTGCATTCATTCACTCACTCATTCAGGGTGCCGGCTTATTGTAAAGGTGCCAGGCTCCCTTCTGGAATGAGCAGAAAGGGACTCCAACCCTGGTGAGCATGGTCCAGCAACAAAAGTTGATGCTCATCATTTCGTTCATACAACAATGTTAATTACAGACTGTGATAACCACTGTGCAGGAGAGGTACCGGAACTTAGAGTGTGAAAAATGGGGAATCTACCCCAGCCTGGAAGCCAAGTTTCCCTGGGGAAGGAAGGTTTGAGCTGAGATCTTAAGCCTGAGTAGAGGGGCTAGGGATATAGCTCAGTGGTAGAGTGCCTGCCCGTCATGCATGAGGCCTTGGGTTCAATTCCCAGTTCTTTAAAAAAAAAAAAAAAAAAAGGTTGAGTAGACATCAACTAAACTAGGTAAAGTAGGGAGATAAGAGCAGTCCAGAGAAAGAAAATTATGTGCAAAGGCCCTGTGTAGCCAGAGAGAGGATGGAGGAACTTGAAGAGGACAAGTATGGCCAGAGCAGAGACAGCAAGGAGGGGAGTTTTAAGGCACAAGACCCACAGGGCTGGGGCTGGGGCTGGGGCTCACTGGTAGAGAGTGAAATCATGTGAGAGGCACTAGGTTCAATTCCCAGCACCAAGGAGGGTGGGGGTGCGGGCAGACAGGAGGCATGGACCAGTCCTGAACTTTGGTTCCTGAAAGCAGCAGGAGCCACTGAAGGGATCTGAGCTGCTTCCAGGTGAGTGGCTGTGTGTTGGGGGAGAGGGTTGCCAATTGAACACAGATTTGTGCCTTGAGATCACTGGATTCATCAAGGAGAAGTGATTTCAGGGACAAGAGAGTAAAAGGACAGATGGATAAGGAGACTTTTGCAGGAGTCTTGGTGACAGGTGCTGGGCCTTAGACCAGATTAGAGGACCACAGTTGGAGAAAAATAAAATAAATGGGAGTATGTGAAGGGTTGAACCAGCCATACCAGAGGCATGACCCAGGGAGGGTGCTTGTGGAATGAGTGGCTGATGAACAGTCCAGAGACCCAGCTGCATTCCCCCGAGCCCAGTCCCAGGACCTCCAGCAGCAGGGACTGTCTGGAGGTGGAGACAAGGGGGCTATGAACAGGGCTATGAACCTCCAATGATGGGGAGTGGCACAAGTGGGAAAGGAGGGGACAAGCCCAGCAAAAAAGGGAGGGGCAAGAGAGAGATCCAGAGACTGCTCCTGTCCTCAGGAACTCAGAGACAGACACTGGGCTGGGGCATGACTCGGTGGCACAGCACTTGCCTAGCATGCATGAGCCCCTGAATTCAATCCTCTGCATAGGGGGGCAGCGGGAAGATACTGAGAGAATAAACGCTCATATGCTACAACCAAGGAACAGCTATCCTCCTGCGTGGGGAAGCAGGAGGTGGTGACAGGCAGAAGGAAGGGCAGCAACCCCTAGGAGAAGACTTTCTCCACTGGTTTTTGAGCTTCAGGGGAGGATGCTGCAGACAGCAGTATTGGCTGTTCCTTTCACAGCTCCAAATGTGAACAGTGCCCTTGGATTTGTGCAGTGTATCAGTCCTGGAGAGCTGCTGGCCACAGGCTACCAGCTGAACTTGGTCCTCCAGGGGTGCACAAGGGGCCATTACCTGACCCAGGGGGACTCTCAGAACACTGTCAGCTCCCCAACCTCAAACCCAGATCCTCCCAGTTTCAACAAATGTCAACAGGCACTGCTGAGTCTCAGCTTCCCTCCTCCAGATATTGCTTTATACTGCACAAAATAAAACATATAGAATTAAAAGGAAACCTGTTGGGCTGTGGTTGTGGCTCAGGAGTAGAGCGCTTGCCTAGCACGTGCGCAGCCCAGGTTCAATCCTCAGCACGACATAAAAATAAAGGTATTGTGTACAACTAAAACAAATAAATAAAAAAAAGAAACCTGTTATTTTGAAATATGGTTATCAAAGCATGGGAAAAGACATTGCAATTCAGAAGTATATGGGCTTCCTTATCAGTGCATTATAAAGATTTAGCACTGGTATAATAACTACCCATAATGTCAGATAGCAATGTGTATAAACAATATATTCTGAGATAACTACAACAACTGATCTGGGCAAGTATTCAATGTCCAACAGCCACAATAAAATATTTGTAAGAACTGGGCACACCTGTAGTCCCAGCTATTTGGGAGGCCGAGGCAGGAGGATTGCTTGAGCCCAGGAGTTGCACAACATGGCAAAACTCAGAAAGAAAGAGAGAGAGGAGGGGGGGAGGGAGGGAGGAAGAAGGAAGGAAGGAAAAGAAAAAAGAAAGATGTCTGTAACAAAGTTACCAATAATACTGTAAACAGTGCTTGTAATCCCAGCTCCTCAAGAGGCTGGAGGGTCACAAATTTGAGGCCAGCCTGGGAAATTTAGCAAGAACCCGTCTCAAAATTAAAAAAAAAAAAAAAAAAAAAAGGAGCTGGGGATGTAGTTCAGACCTTGCCTAGCATGTGTGGAACCCTGAGTTCAATTCCCTGTACTGCAAAAAGAAAACAAAAGCAAAAATTAACAGCATGGGCCGGGCACAACGGCACACGCCTATAATCCCAGCTGCTCAGGAGGTGGAGGCAGGAGGATCATGAGTTCAAAGCCAGCCTCAGCAACAGTGAGGCACTAAGCAACTCAGTAAGACCCTGTCTTTAAATAAAATACAAAATAGGGCTGGGGATATGGCTCAGTTGTTAAGCGACCCTGGGATCAATCCTCAGTACAAAAAAAAAAAAAGTAAATAGCATGGTTGTGCCTTGATTTATGACGGGATTATGTCCCAATAACCCAACATAAATTGAGAACATCTTAAGTTGAAAACTCATTTAACACACCTAACCTACAAAACATCAGTGCTGAGCCTCACCTACCTTGAATGTGCTCATAACTGTTCCATTAGACTACAGCTGAGCAAAACCGTATAACAAGAAACCTATTTTATGATAAAGTGTTGAATCGTTCATGTAATTGTTGAATACTGCACTGAAAGTGAGAAGCAGAACAGTAGTGTGGGCGCTCACCACTAATGAATGGTTGATAGTTGATGTACAGGAAAGCAGAGCTTCTGCTGAATACTCATCCCCCACCCAACCCCTTTTTTTCCCCTGTACTACGAATTGAACCCAAGGCCTCTTGCATGCTAAGCAAGGGCTCTACTACTGAGCTCCATCCCCAGCCCTTTTGTTGTTATTGGTTTTGGGGGGTTTTGCTAATTTGTTTGTTGAGACAGGGTCTCCCTAAATTGCCCACGCTGGCCTCAAACTTGGTGATCTTCCTGCCTCAGCCTCCCAAAGGACTGAGATGACAGGCATGCACCACCATTCCCAGCTGCTTATCACTTTTACAGCATTATAAAGTTGAAAAATTGTAAACCAAATCACTTGTAAACCAAGGACAGTCTGTACTGTGACTTTGTTCATAGCCTTCGTTCGATACTAGTGAATAGATGGATTCGTTTTCCCATCTAATTTGGTGGAACCTCAAAATTCCATGCCCCATGATCCAAGAAGAACAAGTCGGTAAGTAATGCTATGGCTTGACAGACTGCCCTGGAGGCCGGGTGGGGACACAGGGCCAAAGCCACCAGGGTCAGGGAAGGCTTCAGGATAGAACTATGAGACAGGTTTTAGAGAGGGACCGGCATAGTTGTAAAAAGAGAGGGAGTGGGGATGTGTGGCTCAGTGGTAGAGCACTTGTCTGGCATGCATGAGGCCCTGGGTTCAATCCCCAGTACTGCAAAAAAAAAAAAAAAAAAAAAAAGGGAGATTTTCAGAAAGGAACCACATGTTAAACATTCTGGAGTCACAGGGGCAAGTTTGACTATTAACAACTTCCTTTAGAGTGTGGAAATGGGATCTCAAAAATGAAGCACCTAAGCCAGGCACGGTGGCATGTACATGTAGTCCCAGCTACTCAGGAGGCTGAGGCATGAGGATCACTAGAGTGCAGGAGTTTGAGGCCAACCTGGGCAACATAGTGAGACCCTCATCTCAAAAAAAAAAAAAAAAAAAAAAAAAAAAAAATGACATGCCTTGACAGAGGCAGGCAACAGAAGTGGCAGTTCCTGGAAAGACAGTTCTGTTTAGAGTCAGAGCCCCAGCTTATCCCCTCTACATCCCATCAGTCACAGGGAGCCTGAGGCTGAGGACACCTTCAAATGGGAGGCGTTGAGTTCAAGGTAGAAGCTGGAGCCTAAGAACCAGATGGCCCAGCCTATTTGCTTTATATTGGTGTAATTTTTTTTTTTTCCCCAGTTCTGTGAATGGAAACCAGGAGCATGCTAGGCAAACACTCTACCACTGCGCTACATCCCCAACCTTTTAAATTTTTTTTAAATTTTGGTACAAGTTCTCACTGAGTTGCCCAGACTTGCTCAGTCTTCCAAACAGCTGGTTGCACCACCATGGGGGGTGGTGGCTTTGAGACATCTGCCTAATTTATTTGCACCTGTCTCTTATCATCTGTGCAATGGGGACAATAGCCAGTGTTTTTTGTTTGTGGTGCCAGGGATTGAACTCAGGGCTTTGTGCATGCAAGGAAAGCACTCTACCAACTGAGCTATATCGCCAGCCCTCAGTGTGAGTTTTAAAAGCCTTTGAAGCACACAGATAACTGTGCCTGGCAGAGTGGTCTCACAGTTCTTGCAGAGCTTTCTTCTGGAATCAAAACAGTAGCAATTTGCCCCAGCTCTCCTCCTGTCTGTAGCCAGATAGTTCTAGTTAGGTGGGGGGAACACTAGGGTCCAGAGGGGCTGGCCTGCCCTTAGCCCAAGGGGAGGGTAAGTGACTGGCCAGCCAGTCACTGCAGGTAAGGAAGTTGTTGGAGAAATACCGGCATCAGCAGAATCCCGCTGGGGGAGGTGAAGAGTGGATCACTGGTCAAGGGTCAAGGGTCCCCACCCCTGAAGCTGATGAGTTCGGGTCCAGGGTGAGATATGAGCTCCACACTGGGGCTGTGAGCAACTGTGCGGGCTGCATGCTACAGGGCTCCAGGGGACCTTTACATGACTGCAAGCGAAGTGTTCTTGGGAGGCCCTGGGAGTTACGCAATCCAGATGCCCTATCCCAGCCTGGCTCTGCCACTCCTTAGTTATGGGACCTTGAGAAAGCCACTTCACACCCTGAGCTCATCTATAAAGTGGGACCACCACACCCTCCTTAATGGCTCTTATGTTTAACACCCAGCTCCTAAGAGTTGTTCAATAAACAGCATCTTCCTGTTTCCCCAGGAAACCCCCCCTCCTCTTACCCTAAGGGACCTTTGCCAAGCTTCAGGGTGTTAAGGGGGAGGTGCCAAGGCGTGAGTCTAGGTGGGGGAGAAGGAGAAGGACGGGTCAATTGGAACAGCTAAGAGAGGAGCCCTGCTCCCAGCCTGTGGTCCAACTAATCCCTGCAGGACGCCCCTTTCTTTGGGCAGGCGTCTCCTTCCCTGGAGGCCTCCTCTGGCTAATGATTCCCCAGCCCTGGGAGAGGCTCTGTCAAGTAGGCTGGACCCTTGACTTCTGGGGCCAACTGTCTGGCCTTCATTCTGCTCCAGCCTAAGCTTGAGATCAAACTTCTCTGGACTTGGAGGCCTTGGTAGGGAAAGTGGGGGTGGGGGGGCTTCTGATACCCAAAGACTATGCCTCAGGGTCTCCCCATAATTCCCCGAGCAACCTAGAATGGTAAAACCTTTCAGGTGGTCTATACATGTGAACATGCCTCTGGAGTTGTGGAATGCAGCAGCCAGATCAAGGTTGCTACAAAGGAGACCACCCGATCCTCCCAGTGATTCATTTATTCAGACAAGATTTGCTCCAAAGCCTGCTGGGTCCTGGGTTCTAAGGATCCAGATGCCACAAAACTGACCCTTTCCTCTTGGAAATCACCTCCTAGCAGAGGAGACACTCCCAAGTCATACAAATGAACATTCTCACAGGTTGTGATAAGAGCTAGGGAAGGCCAGGGTTCCTGGCTTTGGGACATGGGTTCTGCAGAGCAGTTTCCTGGGGACGAGAGGGGACTCTGTTTGACAGGTCAGAGAACGCCAGTGAGAGGCTCTGCCCCTGGCCGTCACTGCCTTCTTCCCCATCATCCTAGGGGTAGAGGCCAAGGAGGGCATTCCCTAGAAAGGGATGCATGGTGGAAGCTGAGGCATGGCAAAGGCAGTTCATGCCTCAAAGAGAACAGTGAGAGTGATGAAATGACTGACATGCCAAGGAAGTGGAAGGCCTGGAAGGCCTGGTGCAGGACTCAGTAAAAGAGTTTATCAGCCCCTCATTATCCACAAGGGACTGGCTCCAGGACCTCATGATACCAAAGTCTCAGGATGCTCAATCTCTTATATAAAAATGGCATAGTGTTTGCATATAGCCTATGTACATCCTCCTTATATTTTAAGTCATCTCTAGATTACTTATAATATCTAATTCAATGTAAATAGTTGCTACACTGTATTGTTTAGGAAATAATGACAGGGTGGGGAAAGGCTGTATGTGTTCAGTATAGGTGAGCTTTTTGGAAAAAAAATAATGTTTTCCCTCCAAGGTTGGTGCACCACCCACAGATAGAGAGGGTGGGCCTTATACTCCTAGTTCAGAGGTTCTTGAATGTAAAAGAGCACCAGAAACCCCCAGAGGGCTGGGTCCCACCCCTGAGTTTCTGATTCAGTAGGTGCAGGTGGGCTTTAATCATTTCATTTCTAGCAAGCTGCATCTGATGGCGAGGATGGTGAGTTCATTTGATGGCCACTTGTAGAAAACCACTGCTCTGCTTTCTAGAAAGAGCATAAAATTATTTGTTTCCCAGCCCGTGGCTTGAACGATGAGTAGGATCATGCTAGATTGTGGCCCAGTCATCCTGAGGGGACAAAGAGTGAGTTTGGCAAGAACAGGGGAACCTGGTTAATAGCAAATGGCAGATAATCCAAAGGCCATTTCCATTTAGTCCTGAGAGCTCAGGGGAGGGCCAGTCTGCAGGGACATGAGTGACTGCACCCTAAATGCACAGGAGCACCATCGCAGCTGCTTCTTCAAAGCCGAGAGCACAGGAAAACAAGGAGCAGATGCGCTTCACAGGTCTACCTGTGGTTTCAGTCACATCCCTGCCCACCAGGTCTGCATCGAGTACCTCAAGGACACTAACGTCCTGTTCCTCGGGGGGCTGCTGGTGGCCATCGCTGTGGAGCACTGGAACCTGCACAAACGCATTGCCCTCCGTGTGCTCCTCCTCATCGGGGTGCGGCCTGCCCTGTGAGTTCCCACAAACCAGGACAGGAGAATAGGGGTCGGGCGGCACTCAGGGCTCCCAGTCCCTGAGGGGAGCTGGAATGACAGTGTGTCCATCTGCTCGTCCCTAGCCTACTCCTGGGCTTCATGTTGGTCACTGCCTTCCTGTCCATGTGGATCAGCAACACAGCCACCACGGCCATGATGGTGCCCATTGCACATGCTGTCCTGCAGCAGCTGCACGGCACACCCACGGACATCGAGGAGGGGAGTGACAACCCCACCTTCGAGCTCCAGGAACCAAGTTCCAAGAAGGAGGTGACCAAGCTTGGTGAGAGAGAAGAGGCAGGCCCTACCCCAACAACTCTGTTCTTGGGGGAAGATCTGAGAGGCCATCCTTTCCCACGGATGGTCATCTTGGAACCTTTGTGGAGAGAAGAGGGAAGCAGGAGGCACAGTGACCAACTTGATCGGGATTGCCTGGAACTTTCCTGGTTTTACGATCCCAAGACCCATGGGCAAGGGGTGTAGCTCAGTGGTAGAGCTTCTCAAGCCCTGGTTTGATCCTTAGTACTACAATGAAGTTATCAAAATACAATAAAATGTCAAGACCCGTGTGCTAGGAATACCCTCAGTCAGTCCTGGGCAATCCAAGAGGTGTGGTCACCCTAGGAGAAGAGAGCTGGAGCCTGGGTGGGCAGGCAGTGCCCCAGGCGCCATCCCTGCCTTGTTTGGATAATCCTCTTCTCTTCTTTGTGCCTCAGTTCCCTCTCTCTAGAGAGGTTGGACCAGATGGTGTCTAAAGGTACTCAACCTGAGGCTCCAGGAAATTCTGGGCCCACTCAGACCTAGGAACAGCTTCTGTCCTCCTCCCAGCCCAGGTCTAGGCTGTCCACTGACAAGGTACCCTGGGGGCCATGGAGCCTCAACCATGTTCCCCAGAGCTGTCCCTATGCCCTGCCCCGACCTGAATTTTCCCTTATTCCCAGATAATGGGCAGGCCGCCCCTGTCGCAGCTGCTTCTTCAAAGCCGAGAGCGCAGGAAAACAAGGAGCAGATCCGCTTCATGCAGTGCATGAGCCTGTGCATCTGCTACTCGGCCAGCATCGGGGGCATCGCCACACTGACCGGCACCACGCCCAACCTGGTGCTGCAAGGCCAGGTCTACTCGTGAGTGACCGAGGGCAGGAGGCATGACAGGGCTGGGGCAGGGGATGCCTGAGCTCTCCCTGTGAGGCAGATGGGGCTGGGCAGTTGCTGTGGCAATGTCACACAGCAGCCTATGTCCCCTTCAGGCTCTTCCCCCAAAACCCCAACGTGGTGAACTTTGCCTCCTGGTTTGGCTTTGCCTTCCCCACCATGGTCATCTTGCTGATTCTGGCTTGGCTGTGGCTTCAGATCCTCTTCCTGGGTTTCAAGTAAGTGGTGGAGTGAATTAGAGATGCCCAAGTCATTGTCCGTACCCCTAGGAGCTTCTGGTGGGATCCAGATGTGAAAGATGACAGAGCCCTTGAGAAGGATCTTCCTCCCAAGGCTTCTCTGTGCACCTGGCCTCCTATTTGAGGGAACTGCTCGGTGGATGATGTTACCTAAGTTAGTGGATGAGCACTGTCCTGAGGAGTCGTCGCCGCTAAACTTTTCAGTGCAGGGATTGAAAACTAGGTCTCCTGATGCCCAGACCAGGTCCCTTCCCATAATGCTCCACAGTCCTTGGATAAGTGCTTAAGGAACACACACTGAGTGGATCCACTGTAGAAGCATTTGTTATGCTCCTACTGCATGCTTGAGGCCTCTGCTAAGTGCTGAGAATACCAATAGGCATTAGGCAAATCCTCGATGTATGATGATGTGGTGGGGACTATGACAGAGGGAAGCATAGAGGCTGAAGTGCCTAGGATAGTGGATGCCCTAAGATGCTTCTGAAAGAGACAATGTCTGATCCCACTCTTGCAGGACTAAAGCCAATCAAGTAAAGAACAGGTCAACACATTCCAAAGCATAGAGGCAAGGAAGAGCCTGATGCATTTGTTTCTGGCTCTGTAGGCCTGAAACACAAAAAAGAAAAGGGGGGGTATCAGGACACAAAATTCGAAAAGTGGGCAGGGGAAGATAATAGAAGATATTGTGAGCCACATGAAGAGTTGGGGTCTTGTCCTTGAGGTCAAGAGTAATAAGGTTTCATTCCTATTTGCAACCCTGGGTTACTCCTAGTCACTGTGGGGGCTCTATGTGGAAAATCCTTGGTGACCCTGCCAAGGCTCAGTTGGCATCGAGTCTGGGATTGATTAGTGATGTCTACTGTGCACACAGCACAGGAGTGGTGGTATGAGTGCTACTGTGGTCTGAGTTATTTTCCCTGCCTGCCCAGGCAGAGGGGAGCCATTACAAGTTTATCAGCATCATTGCTATACTTTCAGCAAATCACTTGGTCAGATGCGAGGAGGTTGGATTACGGTTGGGGGTTGGTACAAGGCAAGGTGGTAGTTGAGGAGATCAGCACTGTGCCAGGCACCATGGGGAAGTCAAAGATGTGTAAAGTATGCTCTTTGCCCTTTTCATAGTCCAGCAGGGAAGTGAGATTTACCCAGTGAAAAGTTAAATGTCAACACAAGTTATGTAAGCAGTGCAAGGAAGCAGGCCATAGCCTCCTGTGCCACTGAGGACAATTCCAGTGGGGCTCAGGCTGGCAGGGGACACCCAGAGTCCAGCAGGAGGATTTACTGAAAGGCTTGTGAAGGAGGGGAGCCGTGAGTCATCACCAGGAGGAGGCAGAGGGTCCAGGCCACTAGGTCCTTCTAGGCCAGCCCAAGAAACCCCTTGGAGGAAGGGAGTCCACAGGGCAGATGGAGCAGGTCAACCCACTCCCCCTGCTAAGCCATGGTCGCGCTGAGTCTTCTGCTCTTCTCCAGAACCGTCGGTAGAGTCAGGGCTAGTGGAGTGACCCCAAAATAACTTCTCTGGGCCTCAGTGTTCACATCATGGATACTCAGAGCCCCTGGCTCCCTGCCTGGTGTAGGCCCTCATGAGACATCCCTGCCCTCTACCTACAGCTTCCGGAAGAATTTTGGCTTTGGAGAACAGGACAATGAGCGAAAGAACGCAGCCTTCCAAGTCATCCAGACAGAGCACAAGCTGCTGGGCCCCATGAGCTTTGCAGAAAAGGCTGTCACCATCCTTTTTGTGGCCCTGGTGCTGCTCTGGTTCACACGAGAGCCGGGTTTCTTTGAAGGCTGGGGTAACCTGGCTTTTGCTAATGCCAAGGGCGAAAGGTGAGAGCTGCTGGGAAGGAGGAGGAGAGACACCTGAGGCTTAATGCTGGGAGGTGAGGGAGGGAGCAGAGCCCCCAGAGCAGAACACAAGGTCACTCCTGGGGGCAGGGCAGGGGCTTCTCTCCACCACCCCCCCTCCACCCTGTGGGCCTGGGCAGTCTTGTTCCACAAAGTCTACCCTCCCTGCCTCACCCACAGCATGGTGTCCGATGGGACAGTGGCCATCTTCATTAGCATAATTATGTTCATCGTGCCCTCCAAGATCCCAGGGCTGACCCAGGACCCAGGTAAGCACCTGGACGGGGCAAGGAAGGGTCTCTGGTCAGCCCCTGCCTTCAGCCATGTAATGCACCTTTGGCAGGAGTCAACAAAACCCAGAGAGGTTGGGGTGACTTGCCAAAGGCACAGGGACTCAGGAACAAAGTTGGAACGTTATAGAACTGAGGGACTCCCTCCTGCATGCACTAAGCTCTGAAGGGACCCACTCAGGAGCCCCCAAGTGGAGGCCGATTGGCTCTGGGTGATCCATCCTTCTCTGCTTGGGGAGTAGAAAAACCAGGGAGGCTGAAGGCCCCTCCTGCCCTCCTCAACTGGAAGACAGTGAATGAGAAGATGCCCTGGAATATCCTGTTCTTGCTGGGTGGTGGCTTTGCCCTGGCCAAAGGCAGTGAGGTGAGAGACCCGCAAGCCCCCTCCCCAGCCTGTTTGAGGGAAACCCTGTGGGAGGGAAAGAGAGGCCCTGGCTTGTGCCCTACAAAGGGTAGGCATGATCCCCACTTAGGAGCCCTGGCAGAGGGCAGAAACTTTGCAGAAGTTAGAGGGACATAGGTTGTAGTGCCATTCTAGAGAGGAAGAAGAAACAGGAGCCCCAGTGACCTCTCCCCAGTGAGGTTCTCAGAGCCAAAAGGGAGAGAATTTTCCCTGGTGGGTGGGGCCTGCTCTCGGCAATGAATTTCACCCCCACCTGCCCCTTATCCAGGCCACCCAGAGAAGGCGATAGCTGGAGCGCCCTAGTGGTTGGCTAGGCATTAACAGTCTGTCGGCTGCAGCCACCAGGGGGCGCTACGATCACACCCGGCCAGGCTGTGGGGACCAGGGCATCTTTCTCCAAAGCCTCCATCTAAGAGGGAAATCCCTGAAACTGCACCTGGGCACCTGTTCTGGCTGAGCTCATTCACTGCACAGACAGAGGCAGATGCCCCAGGTCAGGGATCGGTGCATGGGGCTCCTGGGTCTGTGGTTGGTTCACCCATCCACCGTGTCCATCACTGCGCTGCAGATGGCAGCACGGAATGAGGTAAAGTCCCAGCTCCCTGTGCGCCCCGTGCAGTGCGCTTCCAGGCTGGCATTACAGATGTGGGTGGGACAAGATCTTGGAGCTCGTCCCACCCTGTGGACTGCCCATTCTCCAGCCTGCCTCTTCCCGGCCTCTTCGAGGCCCTCCCCCTCCTCTCCCTTCCTGCCAGGAGTAAGGTTCCCTCAGCCCCAACCCACCAGGCTGGAGGGGGCAGGGAGAAAGCTGAATTTGCCCAGTGACCTCCTGAGAGGAGTCAGGAAAGCAGAGGCAACCAGGGGCGAAGGCTTTTGCCCCCACCAAGCCCCAGATTTTCCAAGGACCCCGTCTCCTAGTTTCTCATCTGGCCCTTCTCCCCTCACCCAGCTGTTCCTCAAGAACAGCAGAAGGGACGGACCTCTTGATTCTAGGTGGCTCCTGCCTTCCCCTCAGAGTCGTTTTTCACTCTGAAGACCTTGGGGATGTGGCAGGAGCAGGATCCTCCCAGAGCCCCAGCAGAGGGCTAGGGGGCAGCCCAGGCAGCCCTGTCTCCTAACACCACCCTCCTGCCCCCAGAAATCCGGCCTGTCGAAATGGCTGGGAGACAAACTGACCCCACTGCAGAGTATGCCACCGCCGGCCACTGCCTTCCTCCTCTCTCTCCTGGTTGCCACCTTCACTGAGTGCACCAGCAACGTGGCCACCACCACACTCTTCCTGCCCATCCTGGCCTCCATGGTGAGCTGGACCCCTCCCCCAGGAACCCTTCCTGCCTGCTCCACCAGGGGCTCTGCCTGCGGGCCTCCTCTCCTTGCCTGCAGAGGACCCCTGAGTGTTCACCCTTCTCCAGGTTCTTGGGCTCTGGGGCCCCAAGGCCCTCTGGCCCCTGACTCACCCCCTCCCTGGTGACGTCACCTCTTGAGCATCCTGATGGAGCTCAGAGATGGCCTCGCCCACCTCCCTGCCCCAGCCCCTGTTCTGGTCATTCCAGAGGTGACGGGGTAAAATTGCTCCCTGGAGCGTCCCCAGCCCCTTCCTCCCCAGGCGCGTTCCCACAGCCTTTGATGACACCTCCAGAGCCCCTTTGAGATCCGTTTTATGGGCCCCTCCCCTCACTACGCCCCACAGCACACTCATCCCCTCCAGGGAGGTCAAGGGGCCTTCCCCAGGTCACCCAGGGCTTTCTGGCAGAAGTGGTGGGTTCATGACCAGAGAGTGTGTTAGGGGCTGGGGTTGTCCCCCAGGCAGGGGAAGCAGGAGAATTGGAGCCACACCCTTCCCTCTGGGATAGGGACCAAGATCAGCTCTGCCCCACTGTCCCCCTCCAGGCTCAGGCCATCTGCCTCCACCCACTCTATGTCATGCTCCCCTGCACGCTGGCGGCCTCCCTGGCCTTCATGCTGCCCGTGGCCACCCCACCCAACGCCATCGTCTTCTCTTTCGGGGGCCTCAAAGTGTCAGATATGGTGAGTAGCAAGCAGGCCTGGAGGCCTCAGCACACTTCTGGCCCTGTCTTTCCATCTTCTCGGGACACAAAGTAGGCTGAAAGGCACTGAGAGTCTCCAAGCTGAGAGTGGGCCCCTTGTGGGTGAGGGGACAGCAAGGGAGGTTGGGGACATGACCCCTCAGTTAGAACATCTTCAAGCACTGCCAGCCCTGGGCCATAAGAGAAGGAAGGAAGTAGGGGACATGAGGAAGATCCAGAGGGCCTGGTGTACCCATACTAGGGAGATGAACTCAGAGGAAAGAAGGCCCAGGGTCCCCTGCAGCTCATGGGGACCTTTTCCCTGTTAGCACTGGGAGTCAAGAAAGTAGCAAGAAAGTTGCCTAGCACTGCAGGTTAGACCGCAAGAAGGATTTCCCAGAGTTTTGCTAATGGAAGGGCTCTGGAGCACCCCTGAACCCTTGAGAGGTACTTGATGGTGCTGCTCGGTATCTGCTTAGTTGAACTGGCTCTCTTCCCACCAGGCCCGGGCGGGATTCCTGCTCAACATCATCGGAGTGCTGGTCATCACGCTGGCCATCAACAGCTGGGCCTTCCCCATTTTCGACCTACACACCTTCCCTTCCTGGGCCCACTCCAATATCACGACCCAGTGCCTTCTCAACACCACCACGCCGAGCCCCTAGACTGGAGTGCCGCCTAGCCATGCCCAGGAAGACCCATCCCGTCCCACTCCTCTGAGCCAGGAGGGGACGCCCCAAGTTCTAAGCCCTGGGCTAAAGACTGAGAGAAAGGCCCATGTCTACACGATCAAGTATGCTTGTGAGGGTGTGTGCTCATCCATCTCTAGTGTGTCAGAGGAAAGTGTGTATCTACGCGAGCATGTGTGTGTGTCGGTGCGTGTGAGGATGATGCTGTCATGAGTATGTCCGAAGGGGGTTTGTGTGTGTGTTTGGTGGTGCACACGTGTGTGTTCACAGAAAATACACCCTGCCCTTCTTTGTCTCCCCAGCTTAGTGACCAGACCCCTTTGCACTGTATTTATTGAAACTCAGGGTTGGAGTGGCCTAGGAACAGGGCCTGCCTCCGGGACTGGTCAGCGTTCTGAGGTCTCCCCGGGCTCCCAGGTTTGGGGAGGGTTCAGATATTAGCTGATTAAAGTCTTTTTCGGTAGAGTCTGGGGTGTCTCTCACGGCGCTCTCTAGACTGCTCTGCAACATGGTTCGGGCCCAGGCTGGAGATATGGCGGGAGGGCGCCTGGACTCTCTCCCGCACAGCAGCTCCCTTGGCATCCCTCCCACCCACAGGAGAAGGTAATGGTCGGACACCCCTGCCAGGGCTGATCGGAGTGGGCGCAGCCACCCAGGAAAGTAGCACTGACATCACCAGGACTGCTAATTGGGAGCTGCCAGTCCCTGCGTGCCTTTGGGAAAACCGGCCTCCCAGTTCCCAGAGCACTCCCTGAGCATTTACATAAAACTCTGTGCCCCTGCCAGTTCCTCACCGACCCTTCCTCCACCTGGAAAAACCGGTCCCACCAGATCAGAGGAGGCCGGCTGACCCATGCTGGGTGCCCAGAAAGATGGACCCTCACCCTAAATGGCACCCTGCAGCGAGAAGAATGTAGGTTAGACTCAGATGAACAGGCTCAAAACTGCCATGACCTCCAGAATTCAGAACCAGACAACCTTGGATGATTCTGCCTCTTTATCCCACACTCGCCCTCCTCTGCCACCCCACCCCAAACTCCCATAGGCTCTGGAGCTTTCGTTTATCTGGCAAAGTGGACGCAGGCTAGGGAAAGATGGTACCACAGCTAGCATCTGTTCCAGGAGCTCAATATCCTTTCCTGGCTGGAAGTTCATCTTTGCATCTATCCTAAGTTCCCTCACTGTGGATGGATGGTGGCGTGTAAGCCTTGAGCTCATGTGGATGGAAGTTTCTGGAGTTTCATCCAGTTCCCTCCTGCTGCAGTGGTAAAGAGACATTTCCCATCAGCCTCATGGTTGAATGGAAAAGGGAGCTGAGATGTGAAGGGAGAAAGGATTTAATTCTGCATCCCCCTGGGCTGAGCTTCATCTCCCCAGAGCTGGGGGGCTCACGGGGAGTGCAGCTGGGAGGGGGCTACTGTACAGGGGAGAACACGGCTGTCCCCAGGGGACAGAGGATCCTGACAGGACATGCCAGACTTCCAGGAGAGCAAGGAGTGTCAGGAGAGCGGCTCCGCCTCCCCCAGCCCCCCAGGCTGGCATTCCTCACACGTGAAGCACAGTCATAAATCACGGCTCCCTCCCAGACCCTCGCCAGGACCCTCCAAAGCCCCAGGCGACAGTCCCCTCACTGGGAACGGGCCAGCCCCAGAATGGCGGGGCTCCCCCAGTGGCTTACCCACAAGGCACTGGGTTCCTCAGAAGCAGCTCTCCCCACCCCTCCATAGCAAGGAGGACCCTCTGCTATTGCTTTCTTCAGGACCCTGCTGAGGAATTGCTGTCCAGCCCCTGCTGGGGAAAAGCTTTCTCAGGGTGCATACCCCCCACCTGGGGTTCTAAGCTCCATATCCCCCTTAGTCCCGCTCAGAGAGAGCTGGGTATAGAGTGAGGTCACCCAGCAACCCCAGGACATGAGGAAAAGCTGGCTCAGCATTCTTGGGAGAGGTGGACACAAGGCAAGCTGGGTCTAGAAGTTGACTGTGATGGGTGCGATCACCTTGTTCAGGGACCAAAAATCTCCCCCAGATGCTCAGAAACCTCCCTCCTCAGCAGGCAGGAGGGCGGCCAGGTGGCAGGAGGCACCTGTCAGGCTAATCACCGTCATTAGCTGGGCAATAAAGCAGCACAGACTGGGCTAGCCTTTGAAAGAAGGGCCTGTCAGCCCAGGTCAGGCCTGTACAGGCAGCCTAGCAGCTGGGCCTCTTCGGCACACACAGGCCAGGCAATGGCAGGTGGATGGGACATTGCTGGGACCAGGGTCCATGATCTCCCTGCCAGGGACCCACACGCCATCATTGGTGATGCCTTCCAGGAAGCAAGGGGCTTTGGGTGTCTCCCCCCTGCAGACCTTATGCAGTAGTGAGCTCCCTGTTGCTGGAGAACATCAATGAAGCTGAACACTTGAGGACAGCCTGCCTGACGGAGCCATGTCCCCCACTCCCACACGGAGCCTGGCGCAGTGGGTGTTGTATGAATGAACAAATGGATGAGTGGATCAGAAGCATAGAGGGCTTTCTTGCTCCCGGGTGAAGCTGGACACACTGCCCTCAAAGACCCTTTCCAGACTGCTCTATGTGGAGTACTCTAAGACCTTGAGACAGCATCTGGTCTCTGGGCCAAAGTCACTTTAAGCTCAGAGATAGGCCCAGATTTCTGAGCCAACTCCTACTGTTTCCCCTGCTCCTTTTCCCTAAGGCCTCAGGAGTTTTCGTTTCTCACCCCTCTCCTGCTGGCCCCACCAGCAAGGAGACAGCTATGGCAACCAGAGGGCTCAGGGAAGCAGCTCTCAAGCCCTGGCAGGAGAGGCCTGCAGGGTGCAGAAGGAGAGCTTATGTCAGGGAGGCTGGGAAACAGGTGGAAACAGGATGATCCTACTCTGGTGTCCCTAGAAGTTAGGGTCCTTGGCCCCAGGGACCAAGCTCTGGCCATGAGTTGTCTCCCCAGAGTCTCAGAGGGGAGGCTGCTCCCTGAAGAAGGGAGGTTGATATAGCCAGAAGGTGGGTCAGAGCTGGGACGGGGGAGCTCCCGTGGGGTGCTAGCCTAGGGAGGGTGCCCCCTGCAGCCTCCACGCCAGACAGGGCCCCATTAGTCATGGTCCTCAGAGGCAGGAAGTTTTACAAGGGGCGGAGAGGCTGAGGGCCTCAAAGGGTGAGCCCCCATCATCAGTGGCAGGGGGAGGGGCTGTAACACAGAGGAGGGGGAGAGAAGGGGAAGGAGCAGTCTGATTAGAAAGATTGTGACAAGGATTCAGAGGAGTTGCTCTTTATTTATTTATTCATTCATTCATTTTCTCAGTACTGGGGATTGAACCCAGGGGCGCTCTACCACTGAGCTACTCCTCAGCCCTTTTTATTTTTTTATTTTGAGATAGGGTCTCACTAAATTATCCAGGCTGGCATGAAGCTTGAGATCCTCCTGCCTCCGCTTCCTGAGTCACTGGGATTACAGGCATGGGCCACCAGGCGGGGCAAGAAGAATAACTCCTAAAGGTGGTGAGACCCAGAGACGCGTATACAGAGCCACGGATTTCTGGGTACACACAGAGCCTGCTGACGCCTGCACAGACGTGATACCTGTGTACACACAGCCACACACCCTCACTCTTACACACCAAGCCACCAGCCCTCACAGCCCTTCAGGCACCCAGAGTCACTCCTGGAAACCCACACAGACACACGTAGTCACAGACATTTGTACATCCACGATCACTCAGATCTGAGTGTTCTCACAAGTACACAGATGCTCACACACACTGGCACGGTCACACGGAGCAGCACAGCGACGCTCCAGAGCTTAATGCACACTCACGGTGGCACATGAGTGTGAGGACAAAAATGTAAGTACTCACACAGACACACATGTACTGTGCTTACAGACACTGGCACAAGTGAACACACACACACACACACACACTGCTCCTCCCCACCACTACTAAGCCTCCCACAGCAGGAGGGATTAGGAGCCCAGAGAGAAGCCTCCACACCCAGCAGGACTCTAACTGCGGGCCTCCCACCAGACCCTCCCCCACCAAGCTTGGAAACTCCCTGGACTTCCAGGG
Organism: Tamias sibiricus; assembly: GCA_025594165.1. NCBI lineage: Eukaryota > Metazoa > Chordata > Mammalia > Rodentia > Sciuridae > Tamias > Tamias sibiricus. The sequence goes on from CM046660.1 coordinate 45,931,117, forward strand.
GGTCAGCCAACCAGAACAGCTCAGACCTCCCAGCCCAGCTCCTACCACACACCCTCCACAGCTCTGGCCTGGAGCTTCTCTGTCACCCTCACCCGCAGTCAAGGAGCTGCCTGCCCCTCTCCCTAGGAAGCTCCCGGTCCTGAACCCTGATCCCTCCAAGCCTCCTTTGATGTGGAGTCCTCAGGCTTCAGCATCTTATGCCAGCTATGCTTAGGCCCCATTCCCCGGCTGATGTGCTTTTTTTTAGGGGGGGGGTGTTTGGGGGTGCTGGGGATTGAACTCAGGGCCTTACCAATGCTAAGCACATACTTTACTTCCTATGCCGAATTTTTTTTTTTTTTTTTTTTTTTTTTTTGGCAGTACCAGAGATCAAACCCAGAACTTGGCCCATACTAAGCAAGCATTCTACCACTGAGTGACCTTTCTTTTCTTTTCTTTTTTTTTGCAGTGTGTGGGGGGTGGACAGGGTGTCACTAAATTTCCCAGACTGGCCTCAGATTTGCCATCCTCCTGCCTCAGTCTCCTGAGTCGCCAGGATTACAGGCACGCACCCCATGGTGCCCAGCTTGCAGATGTTCTTAAGTGTCTTCCTCACCAATGGAGTGAGACTTGGAGGACCTTGGAAGTGGCAGGCTCAGTCTTGGGAACTCACTTTGAGAAGACAAGTCCAGCCTACATGAGCAGAAGTGGACAGAAGATGACCCATCCTGACATGGGGCGCAGAGAAGGCCACCCCTCCTCCATCGTACTGGGACCCCAGAAGGTGGGAATACACTTCTGCTCCCTGAGATCTCCAGTGTTTTGCTCCAGATTGGAGCATGGCAGATGCTGGCCCCAGCCAGGGCTGCTCCTGGCTCAAGGCAGCCCAGCCTAGACAGGACTCAGCAGAAGGTGGTGCCCTAGTCCTGACCTCCAAGTCTCCAGAGGCACAGAGCTTCCCCTGACCCCAGCCTGTTTAAACACCCAGCTACAGCCCACCTTGGTTCTGTCTGTGGGCCTGAAATAAGGATTCTGGAAGGATGGACTTTCTGAGCCTAGGAGAGAACTCTGGAGGGGCTGGTGTGACGAGAGAAGGAGGGGGTGGTCCTGTCCAGAGGAGGAAGAGAAAACCTCACAAATCCCCTTCCAGTCCAAGATCTATGGAATTCCTGAGGCTCCTGCTTCAACTCCCAGAGTGCCAGCAATGAGGAAGTCTTGCTTCCCAAAGGGAAGAGGGAGCCAGCGCCCACGCCCATTCCTGGGGCAGAGGTAGAGCCTGTCTGGGGAGAAGGAGGAAGCTCACCTCGCACATCAAGCAGACTCTCATGCAGAAAGGTGACAGCCACAGTCTCTCCTGTGCATCCCCATCAGGTCTCCCTGGGGTGCTTGACCCCTGGATTGATCTGCATTTCCCTGATTTTTAATGAAGTTCATTTATTTTGGGGCCATTTGTAGTTTGGCTATGAATTTCTTATTCATGTCTTTTGCCCATTTTTCTGAGAAATCGTCTTTTTATTTGTTTAAAAAATAAATACTAACACTTTGCCTCTTATATGTGTTGCAACGTCTTCTTCCAAGTGTTGTTTGTTTTTTATCTTTAAACTTTTTCATATTTTGCTCTAAATAAATTTTGCCTTCTCCCTCCCTTCCCATACTGGGAATTGAACCCAGGGATGCTCTACTACTGAGCTACACCCCCAGACCTTCGGGTTTTGTTTGTTTGTTTGTCTTTGAGAGAAGGTCTTGCTAAGTTGCTGAGGCTGGCCTCAAACTTGCAACCCTCCTGGCTCAGCCTCCTGAGTCACTGGGATTACAGGTGTGCACCATCATGCCCAGCCAATAATTTTTTTAAATATATAGTGTGAAGTAGGATTTAACTTTATTTCTTTCAAATGGAAAGTCCATTATTTCAACTCCATTAATTGAACTTACCCTGCTTCTTTAAAACACCTTATTACCATATGCCCAATTCTCATAAATAGCCAAGTTTATTCTAGACTCTATTACTGCCCATTAATATATTTATACACCAAAACACACTGTTTGAACGGTGGAGCCCTTTTGGATATTTTGAAACCTGACAGAGCAAATTCCTCATATTAGTCTTCTTTTTTAAAAAGTTCTAAGCTGGGCTGGGATTGTGGCTCAGTGGTAGAGTGCTTGCCTAGCACATGCGCAGCCTCGTTGGATCCTCAGCACCACATGAGAATAAAGGCATTGTGTACAACTAAAACAAATAAATAAATGTTTTTTTTAAAAAAAAGTCCTAAGCTATTCACATGTGTTTCCTTTTCCTCTAACTTTAGAATTGACTTGTTAAATTCCCAGGAAGGAGAAAAACATTAGAATTTTTAAATTTGAATTACATTCCATTTACAGATTATTTAAAAAACAATTGAGGGCTGGGGTTGTGGCTCAGCGGTAGAGCGCTCCCCTAGCATGTGCGTGGCCCGGGTTCGATCCTTAGCACCACGTAAAAATAAACATATTGTGTACAACTAAAGCAAATAAATAATTTTTTTAAATTGTCCCTTTAAAAAAATTGACACTTTTACAATATTATATTCAGCTTTCCAACTCTGGAATAGGATATGTCTTTCTATTAATGTCTATTTATGTCTGTCAGTAAGTTTATTGTTTCCTTCATGTGAATTTTATGTTTCCTATTAAGTTCATTCCTGGGTATTTGGTACTGTTGCTGCTTTTGTGAACTGGATCTTTAGTCCTTATTTTCTAATTGGTTGCCTTAGTAATATAGAAATGGTTTTGAGCCAGGCATGGTAGCACACGGCTATAATCCCAGCAGCTCGGGAGGCTGAGGCAGGAGGATGACAAGTTCAAAGTCAGCCTCAGCAACTTAGCAAGGTCCTAAGCAACTCAGCAAGACCCTGTCTCTAAATAAAAATATATATATTTTTGGACAAGAGCTGGGGATGTGGCTCAGTGGTTAAGCGCCCCTGGGTTTAATCACTAGTACCAAAGAGAGAGAGAGAGAAAGAAATGGTTTTGATTTTTACACACTTAACATATATTCTGTTAACTTACTAAATTCTCTCATTAGTTCTAATAGTCTTTCAGTTGATGGTCTTAGATTTCCTAAATAAACAATCACGTCATTTGTAATTCTTGAAGATTTTGCCTCCTCCCTCTCTCTTCTCCTCATCTTCTTTCTCCTCCTCCTGCTTCTCCTCCTTTTCCTCTTCCTCCTCCTCTTTCTTTATTATTGTACTAGTAGAACCTTCAGGATAATATTGATCAATAGCAATGCTGGTGGACTTCAAATCACACCTTTCTTGGTTCTCTGTGCCCAGAGCACCCATACAGAAATACCTGTCTAGAAATAATCAGTGCTGAATATATCAGGAGCATTAAGCAAACACAGTAGAAGATCTCCACGGCTGCTCTTTCACTGTGAAACTCCATTGATTATTAGACTTAAAGGCTTTGATGGCTAATATGAGTTCCAGAGAAATGGATTAAATCACGGCCCCTGACCTAACCCTAGAAAAAAATTCTTATACCCAAGTGAGCAAGCTCACACATCTTCATCTCCCACCCAGCAGCACAGGATTTGGCAAAAATAAAAAGGCTCATGTTTATTGAGCATCTACTATATACCAAGGATTGTGTTAGAAATTTAAACACATACATTTAATTTTCAGAATAATCCTATGGATGAATAATATTCCCTTGTTAACAAATGAGGAAACTGAGGCTCAGAGTGGGAAGTATGGAAAATGGCACAGCTAATCATCACTTGCGAAGAGCTGCAGCTATCTGCCTTAGTACCCTTTTTCTATTCCGTCCCCCCACCCCCTAGTACTGGGGATTGAATCCATGGGCTCTCTATCACGAAACTTTCTCATTTTTATTTAGAGACAGGGTCTCACTAAGTTTCTGAGGCTGGCCTTGAACTTGTGATCCTTTTGCCTCAGCCTCCTGAGCCACTAGGATTACAGGTGTCTGCCACCACACCCAGCTCCTCTTTTCTGTAGAGCACTGAACATTCTCTGCCTAAACCAAGAAGTCTCCAAATGTTTTAGTGCACTCCACACTTCTGCCAGATGACCACCACCATCCCCAAGCCAAGGGTGACTTAACCTCTGTCCTTAGAATGAGATAGAGTAAGTGGGAAGGAACTGATCTGCCCCCACCCTGAGGCCAGAGGCCAAATCCTAGGCCTTTCTAGGCAGAAGTTCTACCACTAGGTCCCTGGAGCCTTTTGCTCTAGAAATAAAGAGAAACAGGAGGGCTTAGAGGCTGGGAAAGAGTGGTTGGGGACAGGAGACAGGGGTGGGGCAAGGAAGATGCAAAAGGAAGCAGGGAGCAGCAGGGGATGGGGTCTGGGGCAGCAGCAAGGAGGGATGTCAGGGAGCAGGGACAGGTCCCAGGCCTAATCCAGAAGGGACTGCTGGTGACAATTTCTAGTCTCCTCGGGGACTACAACCTCAATGTGGACTCTGAGGGGCCAGGAACCAGGGCCACAGTCTCTCAAATTCCTGTTTCCAAACTGCAGACCATGAAGAGAGGCTGTGGGGTCATGACACAGAAGCAGGGAGCCCCCACCTCCACCCACTCAGACACCCCCAGGGAAGGACTGCTGACCCAGAGCAGAGACGTGTGCACAGACAGGAGGCTGGCAACACGCAGACGGCACGAGAGGACTCCGACATGGCCCTGGATGCGGAGACACAGACCCAAAACACACAGACATTGGAGAAGACGTAGATGCAGACACACACCAACCGAGACAAAGGGACGGTCCTATGGAGACGTGGCATGCCCACAGACACACAGAGAGAGGCACACACACACAGGTGGGTGCACCACACACACACACACACACACACACACACACACACACACACACACACGGGGTGTCAGAGGGACCATAAAGAGTTATGGGGCTGGGGTTGTGGCTCAGTGGTAGAGCGTTCGCCTAGCACATGCGCGGCCCGGGTTCGATCCTCAGCACCACGTAAACATAAATACATTGCATTGTGTACAACTAAAGCAAATAAATGAATATATAAAAAAAAAAGAGAGAGAGAGTTAAACAGATGGCTAGACCCTGTGGACAGTTTCCAGCAAGCCTGTACTGGTGCTTGGCCCTTGAGGAGTCACCACCAATGCCTGTCCCCACCATGCCTCAGAGAAGCCTGGGCCACTACCACACGCTGTTCCCCAGAACCCCTTGGTCGGCTCCATGAACACACATACAGTGGCCAGGCTCTCCTGACACATGTGCATGCCCCAACAGGCCTGCGCCCCACCCGTGGGGGGCTGACATCCCTGTTTTGGGGTGCTGGGGGTGGCAGGACACCCCCCTCCCCAACAAGTCACAGCTGTGCTGCTGGCAGGGACAGGGGGCCTGGGCTGGCGCTGGAGAAGGGGGGGCGGAGGGGGGTTGCTGGGGTGCGGCTGGGGCGGGCACAGGAGCCGGTACCTGTCAAACAAGAGCCAAGGAGCAAACTAGCTTCTTAGTCACCTTTCTCTTCTCCCCGCTTTGGCAGCAGCCCCTCGGGGCAAGGGGAAGCTGATATCATAATTATTGGCTCACCCGGCAGCTGCCTCCCCTCACCTGATGTCAGCACAGACCCAGGACGGCCAGGCTGACGGACTGACAGACGGACAGAGCTCCTGGCTCCCCAGACCCGGGCCCCCACGCCGACCTGCTTCACTGAGCAGGTAAGAGGAGACCCGGCCCAAGTCAGCCGTGGAGGCCAGCAGGGCTGGGCCAGGGCTTGGGGAGGGGGTTTGCCTTCTTAATGGGCTTCAGGAGAGACGGGGAGCATCTGGGTGCTCCCCAGCCTCTCACTGCAACTCAAGAGAGTCTCAGGATCAGGGTGAGTGCCTGGAGGCCAAAGAGGACCCCCACCTCCATGCCTGTCCCTCTCACTCCCGTTCAGGTGCTCCAAATTCAGCCCTTTTGGCTGTCGTGTGAGTCTTGGCTCTGGTTTGTGCTGTTGGCTTTTGCGCGGGGGGCCTCTGTGTGCTGGAGCGGGTGTGCTTGCCCACCTTGGGCTGGGAGACAGTGACAACACAGAAGTGCTCAGACTGGAGAACTAGAGCCGAGACACAGGCAGGCATCTTCCCAGCCTGGTGGCTATTCCTGGTGGAAAGGCGAGAGCCCAGCTCTGGGGCAGGTGGTGCCTAGGGCACGTGTGGATCAAGGACTCACTCAACTTCTCTGGGCAGGCTGGGCTGGGGTCTAGATGCCTGGGGCCCAGGACTAGGTGTGGGGAGGTCTGGGTTGCAGCAAGGAGACAGTGCACCTGGTGGAGAGGCAGACAGGTGGCTAACAGGTGCTGTGGCCGGGAACTGATGTGAGCTTGAAGCAGAGGACTGCCCCCCAGGTCTAGGGACCTTTCTCTTCCTCCAGACCCTCGAAGTAAAAAGGCCTGGCAAGCAGACTGGGGAAAACAGAGAGCCCTTGGACCCCTGGAGCCTAGAACTGGGTATGTGGGAATGAAGGCCCTTAAGGAAGTGAGTGAAGCGGCAGGAAGCCCCCTCCAACCCCCACGGCTCTTCCCCACCCCCTACCCGGCCAGGCAAGATTCAGGCATTCCCTATGGAGTCCTTCCAGACCCTCCCTAAATGTTCAAATGAGGCATGTTGGAGTAAGAATAGACTCTAGTAAGTGGGCACCTTGGCTTCTTCTCTGCAGCTACGGGCGTGGGGGAGTATGTTTGGATGTGTGTAATGGCAAGGTGCAGCAGGTCAGCGGGAAGGGACCAGGTGGAGAAGTCATCTCATCCATCCCCCTGCCTCTGCGCTGGTCATTTCCCACACTAGGCAGGACTGCTCCCTCCTAGTCTTCCTAATTCCCGCGGGAAGAAATTCAGTCAATTCCCTCACAGTCACAAAGTCCTTCCTGGAGTCTCTCTGAAGTCTCTACTTCTGCAGGGGCCAGTCTATGTGCTCCAGTCTATGGGAATATCCTTCTCTTTCTCCCCTTGATGAAGCCCAGTTCCTCTAGGCTGAACAGTGGGGTGCGGAAGGTAGCATTGCATTCCCATGTCCTGTCCCCACTGGGTTTGGCTTGGATGCTTTTACCATCTTGGTCATTCCCTGACCCACAGGACAGGCCAGCACACAGGCGGTAGAGAGGGATCCCCAGCTGATGCAGGCAGGCAAGCAGCACCCCTAGCCCCTTTCCCCTGTGGATCTGTGAAAGGGTCCACGGTGGGCCAGGAAGGAGCACAGCTGCGACGGGTCCTGGGGTAGAGCAGGCAGGGGCTGCCCCAGCTGGGGACCCTCAGGGTGAAGGAGCCGCGGGGAGAGGCGCAAGTCCTCTCAGCTCCCAGCCCGGCCCCACCCGGGCAGCCTCTGCGAGCTCAGCTCCCGGCTCCAGGGCCTGCCGAGGCACGCTGCACCCCCGGGCCCGGCGCCTCACTCACCTCCCAGAGCCAGGAACCTGTTCTCCCGGGAATGCCAGGGAGTTCTCAGAGGACTTTATTTCCCAGGGGCTCAGGAAGCCCCAGAATCATCTGGATCTGTGAGTCCTGGAGAAGTAAGAGAAAGATCAGGGGCTTCCCCGTCCCCATCTTTGTCTCACCCACATTCTGACCCTACATTTCCTCCAACCAAAGCCTCTGTCATTCATCACAAGAAGGAAGAAGGCTTAGGAAAGTTAAAGACAAGGGGAAAAGCCCACCTGTGGCCTGTGCCTTCCATCATATGCCATCCTTTTGCCTCGGGGAAAGTCTTCCTTCAGCCCCCATGGAAAGTCCCATCTGCCCTCTAAGAAAGTAACACAGCACCATTGCTCTTGGACTCTCTGTCCTTCCCAGCCAAGAAGTCCTTCCTGATGTCTAACCTCCCTCTTCGTGCTTGAGTTGAGCCTGGTCTACACAGACCAGCAGGACTCCATTGCTTGCACTGGGTCCACACACTCAGCCAGAGACTGTTCCTAAGTCAGGTTAAAATATCCAGAAAGTGTATGTGCAGGAAGGGACAGAGAGGCCCTGCACCTGCTGCCTCTCTGTCATTCTCTCCAGTACCATATTCGAATGAGATTGGGGGGCTGCTTCTATTCACTACCCATCCCCAAGAACAGAGGAACCGAGGGAGCAGAGGTCCTGTGGGTCTGCTGCCCTCTCTGTGTGGCCCTATTGGCTTCCATAGGCGGGGGAGATTGATAGACTTCAGGGAGATTGTAAAGCACTTTAAATTGAGTTTGCCTGGGCCAAGTGACATAGGAGGTGGTTTCCTGAATAGAGAGGTAATCATTGATCTGAGGGGGATGGGGTTGGGCTGGCAATATGCCTGGTAGCAAGGGAAGGACAAGATGACCTCTGGGAGAGTACATGCCAGAAGCACCAATCAAATGGTCCCAGAGTAAGTTGAATCTTTTCAGTGTGCCCATCTCCTGCCCCTTCCTCCTCATCTCTGTGTCTTTTTTTTTTTTTTTTTTTTTTTTTTTTTGTGTGTGTGTGTGTGTGTGTGTGTGGTACCGGGGATTGAACTCAGGGGCACTCGACCACTGGGCCACATTCCCAGCCCTTTTTTGTATTTTATTAGAGACAGGGTCTCACTGAGTTGCTAAGTGCTCGCCATTGCTGAGGCTGGCTTTGAACTTATGATCCTCCTGCCTCAGCCTCCCAAGTGCTGGGATTACAGGCGTACACCACCGTGCCCGGCTCTGTGCCCATCTCTTACCTCCTCCTAACCCTTCCACCACATCCCTGTCTCCTTTCCCATCTGAACCCCATTCCCATTCCCTCTTTCTCTCTTTCTCTCTTTCTCTCTTTCTTTCTTTCCTTCCTTCCTTCCTTCCTTTTTCCTATCTTTCCTTCTTTACTTGTTTGTTTGTTTTAGAGATGGGGGTCTCACTATGTTGCCCAGGCTGGCCTTGAACTCCTAGACTCAAGTGATCCTCCTGCCTCAGCCTCTTAAGTAGCCAGGACTACAGGTATCTGTCACCTTGTCTGGCTATTCAATCTCATTTGCAATCCTGGCTCAGAGCCCTTCCTTTCCACCTCCTTATCCTCATACCCAACTTGACCCCCATCGCCATGATCTCAGTCCCTCTTCAATCCTCCTTCCTAGCCCCATCCACATTCTCCCACCCCCACAGAATAGATCTCCCTCTAAGCCACAAATCCCCTTGGAATTCAGTACCCCTCACCTGTATCCCTGCCTGCCAGGTCCCAGTATATCCTCCATGTTCTCTGAGCACTGAGGAAAAGCTCAGAGCCACAACTCTGGGACAAAACAGATTGAATAAGATCATCCCTGCCAAAGCCCTCTGCTTCCTAATCCCATTTGGGTTTTAAAGGCTAGATGCTTTTGTTATATATATCTATTTATTTGTTTGTTTGCTTGTTTTTGGTGCCAGGGATTGAACCCAGGGGTACTTAATCACTGAGCCACATCCCCAGTCTTTTTATTTATTTATTTATTTTAGTTTTGAGACAGGGTCTTTCTAAGTTGCAGAGGGCCTCCCCAAGTTGCTGAAGTTGGCCTTGAACTTGCAATCCGCCTGCCTCAGCTTCCAAGCAGCTGGGGTTATAGGTGTGCACCACCACACCCAGCTAGATGCTTTTAAATGGTAAAAATTATTTTAGATGGAGATGCAGCTCAGTGGTAAAGTACATGATTAGCAGGCATGAGGCCCTGGGTTCCATCCCCAGTACCAAAAAACAAACAAAACATAAACCCAAATGCATTCAGCTGAAACAAGATGAGTTTCAGTTTGGTAGCCAGATAGACCTCAACACGGCTGGTGTGTGGCAGGAGAAAGGAAGGATGGGGAAACATGCTCAGAGGAACCCCAAAAGGAGGCAGTGGCAACCTTCTTGGGGGTCTGGAGCATGATTGATTGGATCAGGCAGGGCTAGGCCGAGGCAGGGTGATGGACAGAAGCCCAAGCAAGGAGGCTTGCCTGGTTGTTTAGGGATGACTGCCACTGTCATGAGCATCCCCTGGTCTCTACCCCGCCTGTGGCTCTTGCTTAGTCAGCTCAGATTAATGGGGCCGGGGAAAGAATTAGCTGAATCGTGATCTCTCAGGGAACTACTCGAGAGCCAGGTGTGAGTCACAGAGAAAAGAGAACCTATGCTCTCATGGCTATTCTGGAAGATCCAGGGGCTGTGCATCCTTCAAGAACCCCCCCACACACACACACACAGACACACAAAAAGACGCAACAGAGAGCCCACTGGGAAGTCCGATCCTAACCCTTCACCCCATTCCCATGGGATGGTGCACGGTCAGTTGGCTTCAAGCCTGCCCTCATACACCCTCTGAGTGCCCTCGGGCCTCCCCCAGCTGAAACATCTGCTTCTGACAAACTACAACCAGTCCTAGTACCAACACACACACACACACACACACACACACACACACACACACACAGAATGGGGTGTGTCCCTGGAACCAGATCGCCCAGAGACAATTGGAGATACCACCTACACTTGTAAATTCCACAGCCATGTCCCAGACTGCACCAGCCCATCAGTCTCAGATGGCGAAGGATGTGGACAGGGACAGAGATGGGCACACACACACACATCACTGTGATCAGAAAGCCCAATTATCAGACTCTGCAGTGCCTCCCACATACAGAGCCCGAGTGACCACCGCAGCCTTTACCATCAGTGGCAGCAGTGTCCCTGCTCCCTCTTGAGGAGGTCCTTGCAGCTGGCCCATAGAGCATGTGGCTTTAGAGATGTGACTCTGCTTTGCTGGGCCTTCCCATGAGCATGGGCAATGTGCCTGAGGTAAGAGGGGTTCTGGAGAGGAAATTCTTTAGGATGGCGGTACCAAGACCAGGAGGATGTGGAGGATGTTAAGGGAACAAGGTGGGGGCTAGAGCCTAGGAGCTGGATGGGCTCAGAAAGATACCCCAGAGCCTGCTACTTCTCCAAAAGCATGACCAGGGACTCCGAGCCAGCTGTGTGAGGAGGAAGCAGGGTGCAGGCAGCTGTGGGAGTGTCAAGCAGGCTCACATCCAGCTGTGTGAGCCAGCTGTGTGAGGAGGGAGCAGGGTGCAGGCACCTGCACAGCAGGGAACAATCCCTCCCCCTGATAGGGCTTCACTTTTCCTACCTGCCACATAGGAAGGGGCTTGGATGGGAGGACCTCCCAATGTGCTTCTCCCTCCAAAGTTTAGTGACCACCTGCCCTGTCCAACCTGTCCCCATGCTTGACAGCATGGTGGGGGGGGTACACCAGTATGTATTTGTCTTGTAGTGAATCTATGTTATTAGTTGTGGTGGCAGAATTAATATCCCTAATAATAGATTAGTGATAATGAGCAGTCCTGATAATGATATGTACAGCGCATGAGAGGAGGCCCCTGGCCCAAGGGATGGCCAGATCCTAGGCCATCTCTTGTTCCTACTTAGGTGGACAGGTAAAGAGGGGGCCCACCAGCTGGATGTGAGCCTGCTTGACCACCCCCATAGGGAGTACCCTGGAAGGGCAAAGGGTGGAAGGTGATATTCAGAGGCCAGGGACCCCAGAAGGAGGTCAGGATCCCAGGTAGAATGGTGTGGTTCACCTTCCTCTGAGTGCTTTGACATTCTGGTCACTCAGTCCCCTGGACAGCCAGGTGAGGTATGTAGGGCAGGCACAAGGATCCTATTATAGGAAGGAGGAAATGAGATTCATTCCCACAACTAGCCCATGCCCATGGCAGAGCCAGGAGAGGACCTCCTGGGGCCCTAGGAGGACTCCCTGTGAAGAAAAGGGGGGGATTTACAGGGATTTGGGGTGGAGCCTAGGTTCAGTGAATTCTTCAGGTTAGGGGATAAGGTAAGACAAGGCTTCATCATCCCTGTCAACCTCACAGATCAAATTCTCAACTGCCAATCACCTCCACAATCTATTGGCATCACACAGTTGGGGTGGGGAGCACCAGGCTCAGCTGTGAATGACTTCATAATGAGAGCAGAACTTCTCAGCCTCAGGGACACAGAGCTAAGGGGTGCTCAGAATCCTACAACGTCATCCCATCCCTCAGCCTGGTCCTCCACCACATCAGTCAGGTGGCTGGAGGAAGAAGCTTATAGGAAGTTGAAGGTGATGTTTCAAAATCTGTGGGGGAAAAATAAAAACCCTCCTGGCCCTTCAGTCATTCCCTGTCAGGTATTCAGTCTTTGGTCCCTTTCTCAGCTGGGCAGACTGAGGATTCAAAGGAAATTTTTTCTCTGGAAATCAGTGTCTAAGGTCTCAGATCACTGCTTTCCACACACTGCCTTTGTAAAGGACTGAGCAGGCAAGAAGTTCCCTTCCCCCAGCTCTCCAAGCCCTGATAGTTCTACCTCCAAGTCCTTTGCCAGACCTGTCCTCACCACCAGACCCATCACAACTTCAAAAATGTCTGGGAAAGGCTGGTGCAGTGGTGCACGCCTGTAATCCCAGTGAATTGGGGGGCTGAGGCAGAAGGATCACAAGTTCAAGACCAGCCTGGACAGCTTAATGAGAGACACTGTCTCAGAATAAAAAATAAAAAGATCTGGAGATGTAGCTCAGTGGTAGAGTGCCCTGGGTTCAATCCCAGTTATACACGCGCGCGCGCGCGCACACACACACACACACACACACACACACACACACACAGAGTCTAGGACAGGGGACACCATGGGGCTTCTCCCTAAGCTGCCAGCCCCAGGGTTTTCTGTTCTTGGATTTAAGAATGCCCCCACATCTGCTAACCTTGGAAGCAAAGCTGACCTTGCTTCTGGGAGCAAGATATAGGGGTGGGCTCACAGCCTCAGAGTGTAGACTCCAGCACAGGTAGGTAGGCAGGAGGCAGGAAAAAGCAGATCATGAATGACACCCAAGAGAAAGAGCTAAATCCCTTGCAGCAGAGGGAGGTCGGGTAGGAGGTCTCTGAAAAGGGACAGCTCAGGAGTAGGGAGAGTACAGCAGAGCTGATCCCTCAGACTGGGTGGTCACAGCAGGGGAGAGAAGAGGACCTGGAAGGTATGCACCAGAAAGGGATGAAAGGGACCTCTGAGGGATAGCTTTCCTTGTTTCCTTGAAATAAATTCCTGGCTATCAGGGCTGGGGATATAGCTCAGTTGGTAGAGTGCTTGCCTCACATGCACAAGGCTCTGGGTTCAATCCCCAGCACCTAAATAAATAAATAAATTAATTAATTAATTAATTCCTGGCTATCTACAAAATAAACATCCACTGATAGACCAAGGATATTAATCTATCTGTCCATCTATTTGGAAGATGTTCCAGCTTTCTATACGTCATCCAACCATCCATTTGTCCACCCAACTGTTCATCTATCCATCTACCCATCCACCTATTCTTCTATCCATCCATCGGTCAATCCGTCCATCTGCCCATCTATCCAGAAAGGTCAGGGCTGCTGGGAAGGGCCTGTGGTCCAGTGGCATTTATGGGGCATGTGACCTACCTGTCTGGCCTGGGGAGGCGGCCCCGCCCCAGCCCTGGGGCAGGGGGCTGGTCCAGGCGGTTGGGAGTATTTATACCTCGGATGGAGGCTCCTGGGGAACTGCAGACTGAATGACTCCCCGAAGCTGTGATGGTGGCCATGGCCCAGAGCCCACCGTGAGTGCTTACATTTGGCTCCTTTGGGACCAGGGCTGGGTGGCAAGGGCTGGAGAGGAACTGGAGAGCTGGGAAGCTGCCCAGAGGTGACCAGGGATGGCAAAAAAGAAGGTATGCTGGACAAGGGGGAGTGGGAGAACAGGAAGCTGTCAGAACCAGGCATCCACAGCAAAGCGGGGACCCTCCCCAGAGAAGGAATGAGTCTATAGTTCTTAAATAGCCTCTAGAGATCACTTGGTGAATGGCAGGAAGAACAGGGCCAGTGGACTGAGATTTTAAGAATTAGTGTTAGACATCTGGAAGCACTTCCAGGTCAGCCCAGGCAGAGAAGGTGGCTCTAGTGTTTTTTCAGGATGGACATACTGAGGGATGCTCTGCAATCGGACTGCTTCCTGAGGCAGGGGGATGACCGAGGTGACTTTAGAAGAGATCTGATTTGGGGGATGGGAATGACACAGCAGCAGGTGTCATCGGCTCAGTTTGAGACGGTCGCATGGCATATGTACATGGCTGCCTTTCATCCTTCCTTCTTCTTGCCAACTCCATCCCCAGCCATTCTGCCACTACCGGCTCCTCAAAGCACTATAGTCAGATCTCAAGGACTCAAGGACGGGGAGGGGGACATGCGCGTTGACCCATTTCCTGAAACCAAGGAAGGATCCAGATTCAGAGGGACCAGAATATTGCCCCCCAGCACCCTCTTGATGAGAAGAAAGGAGCTAGAACCCCCTTCCTTTGTACCCCCAGACTCTGAGTAACCCGGGGAGCACAAGCCTGAGGCACAGCCCCCAGGCCCTTTCCTGCCACCCCCACGAGGTAATTACCCAGCTGCTCCAGGGGACCCCTCCCAGCTGCCGGGTCTGGGGCGGAGCCCCGGGTGGGGCTGCAGGCGAGCACTGGGCACGGCCCCACCCCTCGTAAAACATGCTGCCGCAGCCAGCAACAGAAACCATTAAGGTGGAACTGAGCTGGCTCCACCTTGCTCATAAAGGGCGGGTAGGAGGCTGCTGGGTGGGAGGGGGCAAGCAGCATGCAGAGACCCAAGAGGGCGCCCCATGCCTGCCTGGCCTCTGTGACTCAGCGTCTATGGAGGATACAGGGACCGACCCTCCCAAGAAAACCTTCACCTTCCCCCAGGAGGTTGAGGTGTTCCCAAGGTGGGGCCATGTAGCGTAGTGGTTAAGGAGACTGGCTTTGAAGCCTGGGTCTGAATCCTGGCGAGCACAATTTACTAGCTGAGTGACTTGAGCAAGTCAGGTTAACCTCTCTGAGCCTCAGTTTCCTGATCTATAAAAGGGGTGTCAACACAGCACCTCCCTTCTGAGGTGTAATAATGCACCCGGCTATTCCTGGTCTCCTTGAGGATCTCCCCAGAGAGTCCCCCAAGAGGTAGAACAGATGTGCTGGCCCAGATGACCACCCCACATGCCACATGCCCCTACAGCTCCATGGGACCAGCCTCAGCATCTTTTGGGGGAGTTGGTGGGGGAATGCTGGGCACTTTACCACTGAGCTACTTCCCCAGTCCTTTTAATTTTTTGTTTTAAGACAGAGTCTCATTAAGTTGCCAAGGCCAGCCTTAATTTGTGAGTCTTCTGCCTCAGCTTCCCAAGTCACTGGGATCTCAGGCAAGTACAAGTGTGCCCAGCCAGCCTCAGCATCTTAAGATGCACTGGTCCCTCTGCCTCACTCTGCTTATAAGGGAACTGAAGTACAGCAGGGGAAATACCTTATCCAAGGTCACACAACCAGCAAGCAGTTTGCCCCAGTCCTCACTTAGGTTGATTCCCAATTGGCCCCTTCTGTCTGAACCAGGGAAAGGGCACTGAGAGGTGGAGGGGTGGTGGCTGGAGGCCATGCAGGCCTGGCTGTAAGATGGGCACAGACCAGGGATGCGGTCAATCCAGTTGCCAGCTTCCCAAAGGAACTTCCTCCAGTGCGTCCTCCCTACTTAGGTCAGGGGCCATTTCTCTCCTCACTTGACTCCAGGGCAAATCAGATCCACTGATTCCATCCTCAACCCCACCTTCCCCTCCCCAGGGATGGCAGAAGGAGGAGAAGTTCTGAGAGCGGGGAGTAGACTGGACCAGATGCTGAGGGCCTTCAGCCAGTGCTGCTGAGGCTGTGTCCCTGGAGCATGCGCACCTGGGGCCGTGTCTGATCTCTTTTGAGATATGAGAGTCGGGAGGTGTATGACTTTCCGTTTTAGCTGTGTGGCCCTGGGCATGTCATTTCCTCTCTCTGGGCCTTCATTTTCTCCCCTGAAAATGGGGTTAATGACTTTGCCCCTCTATCAATGGTGTGGTGATAAATGTTACAAAACACAAAAAACAAGCTCTCTGATTTGTAGTATTTGCTCATTTTTATGGGCGGAGACTCTCGCCATAGCCAATTTGGCCTGATTTCACTGGATGTGGGGCTGGGAAGAGGTGGGCACAATTGACTCTGGGAGGCCCATGGCAGCAGTCTCCACGGGCCCCCCCTCCCCCTGTGTATTATAGCTCATGGCCCTCAGGGCCAGAGGGAGGATGAAATGAGTGAAGATTCAGAAATGCAAAGTGAACTCTCTGTGGAACTGTGAGGATCAGGGTCCTTACAGTTTGGGGGTATTCAGGGTGCAGCCCACCACCGAGCGACCTTGCCTCCAGCCCCAGAAGCAGGCAGGTGGTGGGTTGCAGAAACCTGGATTGAGCAATGGGCTCTGAGAGTGCTCTGAGCTAGCTCTGGTGATCTGAGAGGGGAGGAGAGCGTTGGTTTGCTGACATTCATACACATGTCCTCTCATCTCCCTGAAACTGAAACAGGTTAGAGGTCAATGAAAAATTTCTTCTGAATGCAGATGCCAACCCCAGGACACTGAGGCCATCCAAGGAATCCAGAGCAACAGGGTCACTCCTCATTGCCACTCCAGTCCCTGGAAAATTCTATAGGCACAGACTCTACTGCAGGGGAAAAACTGAAATGACCTTTGAGGCCAGAGTCAAGAGGAGGGAAGTTCAGCCTCTGCCAATAAGGGAGGTTGCTGCCAGGGAGATGGCAGTGGGAGGCAGGAAAGGGGTGTTCCTTCCTCACCCCTCCCCAATCCCCAGAGCTCATGCCTTCTATTAACTCTGTCCCACTGCTAATTATTAATAATAGCTATCATTTATTGAGCACGGACTATGCGTTAAGCTATTTACAAGCAATATTTCATCTAATCCTCCAGAGAGGTATGTGTTATTAGCCCTATTTTACAGATGAGGAAACTGAGACCCAGGAGAGGAAGTTAAGCCACTTGTCCATCCAAATTCCCACAGTGATTAGGATTCAGACCCAGTTCTGACTCCAGATCACATAGCTTCAAGAGTTCTGATGGCTGCTCCAGAGAAGGGTTGTAATAGGCAGCCTCTCCCCATCCCCACAGTGAGCCTTTCCCATATACACCAACCGGTGGCCCTTGGCCTAACTACAGAGGTAGGAAAGCACTTTTAAATTTTTTTTTTTTTTTTTAGGTATAGATGGACACAATACTTTTTTTTTTTTTTTTTTTAATGTGGTGCTGAGTATTGGACCCAGTGCCTCACATGTGCTAGGCAAGTGCTCTACCACTAAGCCACAACCCCAGTCTCAGAAATACACTTTTGAATGCAGCTGGCCAAGGGCTCCCTCTTCCCTGGTCTTTCTTTTTATTATTTTTATTTTGATTTTTATTTATTTATTTTTAAAAAATATTTATTTATTTACTTTAGTTGTACACAATGCAATGCATTTATGTTTACGTGGTGCTGAGGATCGAACCCGGGCCATGCACGTGCGAGGCAAGCACTCTGCCGCTGAGCCACAACCCCAGCCCCTTTATTTATTTATTTTTGGTACTGGGGATTGAACTCAGGGGCTCTCAACCACTGGGCCACATCCCCAGCCCTTTTTTTTTTTTTTTTTTTTTTTATTAGAGACAGGGTCTCACTGAGTTGCTAAATGCCTCGCCATTGCTGAGGCTGGCTTTGAACTCGTGATCCTCCTGCCTCAGCCTCCCAAGTGCTGGGATTACAGGCGTGCGCCACCGCGCCTGGCCCTGGTCTTTCTTAGAAAGTCACTAAACCTTTTCTCTGCGACTCACTTGTAGGTCAAAGCTTCAGCTCAGGGGACCAAGCAGTCACTATGGTCACTGAATCAGGTGTCATCATTTACTGAACCTGCCCAGAGGAAACCCTGGACTGAGGGCCACTCAGGGACTTCTGCATCCTCAATGCAAATTAAGGGGCGGGCCTCTGAGTTCTGCATAACTTCTTAGGTTCTAATCCTGTCCCTACGGACTTGGAAGAGTTGGGGAGCTTGTTTTGCCAAGTCAGGGTATGAAAGTTATGGATGGGAACAGTAACCTTCTGTTAAAGCCTCTGACATGCAGGAACTCAGCCAGGGCTTACAGATAACTCAGCCTGAGGAATAGGGGGTGGAGCAAAGATGGGGTGAGGCGGATGCTGCAGGGGTGCTCTGGAGAGAGCAGACCCTGGGGAGGAGGTGCGGGCCAGAGCTGGAGCTCAGGGACCTCTCCTCAGCTTTGTAGCTGCAGAGAGCAGGACTGGGGTCTGAGCTTCCTGAGGCCAAGCTGAGCGAAGGCCAGGCAAGGAGGGATAGCAAGGGTGGCTGCCACATAGGTCATTAGTCAGTCTCCCCAGGGACACCAGGCCTGAAGCAGCAAGACCATCAGGGAAACTATAGAGGCTAGGGGTCAGAGGCCCTTGGGCCCAGCACATGTTCTGCAAACTGAGGCCGAATGTGTGACGCGTCCCCGAGCATGTTCTGTGTGCCAGTACCTTAAACACGTCACCTCATGTCATCCTCATGCAGGGCCTGTGGGGTGGGTCCACGTGCCCCATGTATCAATAAGGAAGGGAAATACAGAGCTACATAGTGTGTTCAAAGTCACACAGCCAGGAAGTGACAAGGTTAGAACTCAAAGTCAGGTTGACCCAAATCCCAAACCCTTGTTCTTAACCACCATGCTACCCCACTCCAGAGAGGGGCATGCCTACCAGGTTACAATGCCAGTGACCTGAGAGAAAGGGCCCGCAGCCTTGCATCTGGAGGGGCTGGGGATGCCTTGGGAAGGTGCCAAATCCATGGCACCACCTCCTGGGAAGGCAGCTCAGGCCCAGCAAGGCGTGGCAGGCAGGCCCCGCTATCCAGGAGGAGCTGTCCAGGGAGCAAGGGCCAGGCCAGGGCGGTCATGCGGAGCCGGAGATGGGCTGCCCCGCACCTCGGCCCCATGCCTGCTCCCTCTCGGTGTCCAGTTTCGGCCAGCTCCTCGCTTCCCTGGTCACGCCACATTTAGCATTGCAGAGTGAGCAGGCTCTGGGACATGGAGAAGGGGCGGTGGGGACTCTTGAAGGGGCGGGAGAGCCTCCCACCTGGGCCTAAGCTACCAGCCCCCTCTCAGGCTGATCCCTGTGGGACTTTGAGCAAGTCCCCTCCCTTCCTTGTCCCCATTACCCTCTCTGTCAAATGCAGAAGATGGCTAATTCAACAAAGATGTGTCAACCCCTAGCTGGATGCCAAGAGGCCAGTGAGGCCCTCCCTCCCTCCTGGAGCTCCCAGCCAAGGGGCCTGGGAAAAGCACAGTTATCTGCTCTTGCTTGAGGAGGCCTTAGGTAGAAGGGGTAAGTGTAAACCTCACACTTTTCTTGCTGCCTGGCCTCCCAAGCATATCCCACCAGATTCTGACCCCCACCAAATAAGCCATAAGAGGTATACCACCTCCAGAATCAGCCAAATCTACATTTGGCTGTGTGACTTGTGTAAGTCACTTAACCCCTCTGAGCCTCAGTTTCCTCACCTGAAAGATGGAGTTAATCATGTACCTCCTTCACAAGCTTATTCTGATAAACCAATGAAAACAATAGTGCAAAGCATTTGCACAGTGGCCACCTTAGAACAGACCCTCAGCCACCAGTAGCTTTGATCAGAGCCCACTGCGGCCCTGGGGAGTGAATTCAAGATGGACTGCCCTTTGCAGGTGGTGAAAGAAGGTGAGAACTGGGGGATAATGATGATCAGAGCCATACTGACGAGATCCATCATGAGAACCAAAGTGTGTCAAGCACTCACCCTGCTCTAGGCCCTGCGTTCCATACCATGCCTGATTTCATTTCATACTCAAAACAGCCCTGTGAGGTAGGTCCTGTCACTGGCCCTGTTTTGCAGATGCCTCCGCTGAAGTCGGCTTTGCTGACTCAGCTAGGAAGAAAGGGCCAAGCCTGGCTGTGAGCCCTGAGTCCCCTCTGTGCTGGAGTCAAGGTTCTCTTATGATCCCAGAAGCTCTGAGCCCTTGAATATCTAGTCCAAGCCCCTCATTTTCCATACGGAAACTGAAAAGTTCAGAAAGGGGCAGTGGCCTAGGCTGGCGGTAGCTCAATGGTTAGAGCATGTGCGTAGCATTCACAAAGTTCTGGGTTCCACCCCCAGTGCCAAAAGAATAAAAGGAAGGGGGGGCGTGGCCTGCACAAGGTCACAGATAAGGGAGTTTTGAAGGACATAGGTGAAAACAGCACTTGATAGCATAGTGGGTTGTCAAGGCATCAGGCACCCAGGATCCCACGTCCCCAGATGCACACTGTGATTGTTCCAGCTAGGCTAAAGGCCCTAGTGAGGCACCAAGGGGCCAATGAGGCCCAGCCTCTACATTATTGGGGGTGCTCCCACCTCAGGCCTGGACCTGACCCACTCCACAGCTCCCTCTTCTTTCGGGGCCTGCCCAGTCACACAACAGGGCCGCATAGCCTGACCTGTCCTTGTAGACACAGGAGACCAACCCTGAGGAGCCAGGGACAGGGTATCCTGTCAGTACTCCACAGCTGCGGAGCTTAAGAACAGTCAAGACCCCTCCTCCTGGCTCTTTTGCTATCTGTCTCTACCAGTGTTCCTTTTCTCTCATACCTCTCTCTCTCTCTCTCTCTCTCTCTCTCTCTCTCTCTCTCTCTCTTTCACACACACACACACACACACACACACACAAACGGCTGGCTGGAGGCAGGGTCCCAGCCCAGGGATGCAGTAGGAATGGAGGTGGTGGACCTGGGTTGGTCACTCCTGGATGTCGGTCCTCATTCTCATCACAGCCGGCTTTCTTCGAGGCCAGGACTGGGTGATGGTGTCACTACTCCCGTCACAGTCTGACGTCACGCTGCCTGGCCCCACCAGACTGGAGGGCGAGCCCCAAGGGGACCTCATGCAGGCTCCGGGCCTCCCAGGCTCCCCTGCTCCACACAGTGTAAGTACCTGGCTCCTCGTCATCGTGGGCAAGGCAGCAAATAGACCAGTCCCCCCACCTGCAGGGGTCCCTTTTACCAGCAAACAAGTACTTTGTGACTCTGAGATCCAAAAGGGATCCAACAAGGGTCTCCCTTCACCCCTTCAATATGAGGCTTTCCCAGGGAGGGGCCCCATCAGTGGAGCCCCATCAACCTTGGGCACCGCAGGTATCAGAGCAGTGTGCCCTTATCAGATTGGGGCTCCCAAGGATAGGCTTTGTATTGTCCCTTATTTGTGGGTCCCCAGAACTCAGCCACAGACCATTTTACCTCCTCACAGAGTAGGCTCCTGGGAGGTCCCCAGGCCTGGTCCAACCTCCACTCATAGCCTCTCTGTCCTCTGTCTACCCAGAAGCACGCCGGCTTCAACTGCTCGTCCTTTGTGCCCGACGGCCCTCCAGAGAGGGCACCCTCACTGCCCCCACACAGCCCGAGCATTGCGTCACCAGGCCCCGATCAAGTCCAGGGCCACTGCCCAGCCGGCCCTGGCCCAGGGCCCTTCCGGCTTTCACCCTCAGATAAGTATCCTGGCTTTGGCTTTGAGGAGGGCCCAGCAAGCAGCCCTGGGCGCTACCTCAAGAGCAACCACGCGCCCTTCCACCCATACAAGCGGCATTTCCATGAAGACATCTTCCCTGAAGCCCAGACCGCCCTGGCTTTGGATGGACACTCCTTTAAGCCCCCAGGAGCACTGGAGGCCTTTGAGGAGATCCCCGTGGACGTGGGGGAGGCCGAGGCTTTCCTGCCTGGTTTCCCTGCAGAGGCCTGGTGCAATGGGCTCCCTTACCCCAGCCAGGAGCACAGCCAAATCCTGGTGAGTACCAATGGCCAGCGGCTATCCCACTTCCCTCTGTCCTGTTCCTGGTGCCTAGAAAGAGTCCTCTGAGATCAGAATCCCCACCGTCACTTTACAGACCTTGCCTCTCAAGATCAGGGAAGCAGCAAACTCAGAACGTTGGGCCTTCTTGGCTCCATGTGGGCCTCCTGGTCACTGGGGAGGGGACGCTGGCCTGGATGGGCATGGAGGGGACAGATGGGGGAGGCAGGTTAAGCTAAGGAAGCTGGCAGCTTCCCAGAGGTTCCTGAGTCAGGATTCCAGAGTATGACTTCTTTCTGTTTGTTTAAGTGTCAAGAATCCCCAGCCAGACCAACACGCCCATATGCAAATGTGCGAAGAAAAACACATTCCAGAGGCCAAGAGAAAGGGTTTAGGGAGGAGCCTCAGAGCACAATTTCCCCCTCTCCAGCATCACCCCACAGACCCTAGACATTGTAAGGTTTAAGTCATCTCAAGGGCCCTTCCCAGCCCCATTCTTTGCCTAGAGTAAGGCCTGGGTGTATTCATAGAAATACCTTAAAAACACCTCAGGAGCCCAGTGTGTCCTTCCACAGCTACACCCTCAAGCTGTGTGACCTTGGGCAAGTCACTTAACCTCTATGAGCCTCACTGGAAAAATAGGATAGGGTACCTGCCTCCTAGGATTGTTGCTTTGAGGAGCTAAGGGAGCTTGCTTTCCGGTTCCCAGAGCTGGTTTGTAGGTCCCTGAGGCAGTGACTGAGTGGGCTTAGTCTAGGCGGTGCCTACTCCACACCAGCCCTCCTCACCTCTAACTTTCAAACAGACCCTGAGCAGGGCATGGTGGCACACGCCTGTAATCTCCAGCAGCTCCAGAGGCTGAGGCAGGAGGATCACAAGTTCAAAGTCAACCTTAGCAACTCAGCAAGGATGTAAGCAACCTAGTGAGACCCTGTCTTAAAATAAAAAATAGAAAGGGCTAGTTATGTAGCTCAGTGTTTAAGTGCCCCTGAGTTCAATCTGCAGTACCAAAAAAAAAAAAAGTGGGTCCTGGCCCAAGCCACTGGACACCTATCCAGTCCATCTAAGCAGATGGACACCTGTCAAGTGTGGTCTAGATAGGAGCCTGTTTTGGTAACGCAGCCTTTGGACAGCTTCTTCTCAGGCCCCTTGAATATGGCAGCAACCACAGTGAGGTCACCATCATATCAACTACCATCCCCAAGTGTCTGCTCAGTACTGGCTCGTACTCATTCTGCCACAAGCTTTCTCTTGAAGACCATTTAATTCTCACAACAATTCTTTAGAGAGTTCCCACTGTCCCTATTTTGCAGATGAACAAACTGAGACTGGTAGAGGCCATGTGACTTGCCCAAGGCATCCCCCAGCCTGGAAATGGTGAAGCTGAGATTTAAATCCACACCCTTAACCAGGCACAACGGAGAAAATCTTGAGCCCAAAGAGCCACAGCTAGCAGGTTACCTCGCTGGGTAACCTGGGGCACATTGCTTCCCCTCTTTGGGCTCAGCCCCATCATCTGTCAAATGAAGGGGTTGGACACAAGCACTCTTGGCCCTTCCAGGCCTGAGATTCTGCGATTGTGCCAATCTCTGCATCAGCAACCCCAGGGCACACCCAGAAAGAGGACACAGCTGATTTGCCCCTTTGGGCCTAGGTGCTGATTGATTTCCCAAGGCACCTTCTAACCCCAGGTAGAGTGGCCCACCTTCTCCTGGGCATACCACCTGCCAGGACCTGGCTGCAAACCCCTGCTGTCCCTACTCAGGTTAGAGCTCTGTGCTAGGCCCTGAGGATCCCACATGGGCCTCACAGAGATCTCTGGCCCTACCCTAGGTAGGCTCAAAATGACCACTGACAAGTCTCACCCTCTTCTCTGGGTGGCCTAAACTCAGCCTCTCACCTGCAGTGAGGTGTGTGTGATATAGGGAGTGCTGCCGACGCCAGCCCCGGTTCCACAACCACCTTGCTGAGTTTCCTTGTGAAAATCCCTTCCCTTCTCTGTTCTCTGTTCCTTCTCTAGGACTAAGCTTTGGGAAAGGCAGAGCCAGGGTTGCTTTTGTGTGAAGTTCAGGACAAGGGAAAGAGGAAGGGCCAGAAATAAGGCCCAACCTAGTCATCTGCTTTCTCTTCCAGCAAGCATCAGAGGTCAAGATCAAGCCTCCAGCTCTGGAGAGTGGTCCTGGGATGTACTGCTACCAACCCCCCCTGCAGCACATGTACTGCCCCTCCCAGCCCCCCTTCCACCAGGTGGGTCTGAGGCAAGTGGCATGCTTCCCAGGGTCTCAAGATATTATGTGGTGTGTGTGGTGTGTGGTGTGGTATGCAGGTGTGTATGCATGTGCACACCTGGATGGCAGGTGTGGCAGCAGGGCCCTGAACTTTTCAGGATAGACCACTCCAGGTAGGGGGAGGTGAGTAATAGGGGAGACAGAAGCAACTGTCCTTCTCTAGGGGTAGGAAGGGTTTGTCTGGACCCTTGGTAGGGCCTGAGGGGCTCAAACAAGAGAACAGGGCTGAGACTGAGGCAGGGCTACGATGTGACCCAAATAAAGAGGGAGAAGAGGAGCCAGCCCCGATGAAGAAAACAGGACAGAGAGAAAAGAAGTGTGTCATGTGACATGACACCAGGCCAAGCTCTGCGAACAGTGGTCTCATCTCTAGGTCACATCTGCTGTATGCCCTTGAACTCAAGAGGAGAGGCACCAGGTGTGGGGCTACAGGCCTCCCAACCCAGAGGGCTCCAAATCCTCATCACGTTGGTCCCTTCCCCAGCCCACTGCCCAACTTGGGCCCCTCCCAAATGTGAAGAATGCCAAGTAATTGCCCCACACTGGCAAAGAATGGAGGTTTTTAAAAAGAGAAAGAAAAAGAACCCCAAGAGCAGCCAGGCAGCTCCCTGGAGTCACCGGGCAAGACACAGCAAGTGGCTGCCCAGCGCCCAGCTCCATCCACCTGCAGCCTGGCACTGAGACAGGCCCTGCCTGTGGAGCAGGTTCTACTCCCAGTTCTTTGGCATTGGCCCTGATCTTGGCCAAGCAAGAGGGAGGAGGGGGATCAGACGGCCTGCTCTGTGGGGGAAAGAGATAGAGGAAAGCAAGCAAATGCACAGCAGGAGCACATCCTCCCTTCTTGATGGGCCCGGCTGCGGCTGCGATGGCCAAAGCTGGGCAGAGGCTCCTGGTCTGACCCAGTGTAGGGGATGTACCTGAGGCAGCTGGTCCTATCAGGGACTGAGCCACTGCAAGGTGAAGGGACAATCAGGCCTTCAGTGGCCTCACCATGCCTGGCCTTGCTTTGATGCCCTCTGCTGTCAGCACCCCTCCTCAAACAAGATGGCCGCACCCAGGGCTTTATGGAGCCCGAGAGAGGGTGACTCAGGCACTAAGTGTCTCTCGGTGACCTGGAAAGAGCACTTCAGCCTGGAGCAGCTGGGGGAGTCAGAGTCTCCTACTCCCCTGCCCCCATAAAACACCATCCCTGGCACCGCAGCCACTCCCTTTGCCGTAAAACCACCTCCTACCCCCACCTGCCCACCACCATGACCGGCTCTTTCAAAGAGCCACTGAAACTCGTAAAAGGTGGCAGTGCCCAGCAAACGCCCAGGCTGGACATCCCACTTCCGGTCCAGTACTCCTCAGAAGCACAGGGAGGCCTGGAGTGTCTGCCTGGGAGGATGTAGAGGCCACAGACAGCTCCTCATTCCCTGAAGCCTGGCTGGGCTTCTTCCTATCACTGTGGCAACCTAAAGGCCTCTGAGATCCTGAGTTCCAAAATGTGGACGTCTTTTCAGACACTCACATGTCCACACTGTTGGCTACCCCTCAGCTCTGCCAAGGGGGTGATGGAGCCCATGACCAGGAAAAGGAGAATCGGGCCTCATCTTCTCTGGATGCATACGAAGAGGGGAGGGGAGTCCCCGTCGGAAAGACTGGGTTCCCTGGCAGTCACTCTTCCCCCTTCAACCTCTACAGTATTCACAGGGTGGTGGCAGCTACCCTGTACCCTACCTGGGCTCCTCTCACTATCCATACCAGCGGATCGCACCCCAGGCCAGCGCTGATGGGCACCAGCCGCTCTTCCCCAAACCCATCTACTCCTACAGGTACATCTCCCAGCTCCCCTTGGGCAGAAGGAGGAGGGGTGAGTGGGCCGTTGGGGAAACTGAGGCATGGAATCCTCAGTGCATAAGGGTAGTGACACGGTGTGGGCCAGTGAGCTTCAAAAGGGTGCTGGAGAGAGGATTCCCTGCAAGGGAGAAGGGGATAGACTTGATCACCTCTGACCTCTTGTCTATCCCTGAGGATGTGGTTCAGCATATCTTGTGCCTGTGTGAGTCTGCTGAGCTCTAACCTCCTGGGGCCCAGGGCAAGAGACTGGAGTTTAGGGGAGATACCCACCACCTTGCCCATCTCCCCAGATTAAAGAAAAGCCACACTCCAAAGCTCTACTGGAAGTAAGTGAGGGATGAGGACTTCAGATGTGACTCAGTTACTCACCATCTGCCATTTCTGGTGGGACTTCTCAGGGGCTGGAAGATTAAATGCCAGTAGCACCCAGACTGTCTGGGGGACCCTTCCATCTGTCCTTTCAATCATCCAATCATCAGTAACACTTGACCTAATGTGTGCCAGGCCTCAGGGAGAGATCAGGTCCTCAGCTGATGGAAGCTCAGAAGAAAGAACTCAGACATTAGCCAGGAGCACAGAGAGGGGAATCTGTGGAAGGCCAGAGGGTGCACAGAAAGGAGCATACGGAGGCAGGCCTTACAGCCCAGCAGAACTGGGAACAAGACCAGAATCAGGAATTTACTAGATGTGGAACTTAGGCAAGTTATTTAATCTCTCTGAGCCTCTGTTTATTCACCAGGGAGGGGGGGTGGGGAAGGTGAAGGGACAGCAACTCAGGCTGTTGGAAAGATTAAGTAAGAGGACGTAGGGGCTCCTCAGACCTCCATTGCCTCCCCACTATCCAGCACTCCTGCAAGTGGCCAAGAGCCAACTGGTAAGGACTGGTAGTGACAGCTCCTCTGTAAGGAGGGCTTCTATATTGAGGCGTCATGCCTCCTCACAACTGAGTAGTTGTTACTCTGTTTACTCCAAAGATCAGGAAACTAGCTGGGCGTGGTGTCGCACGCCTGTGATCCCAGCACTTGGGAGGCTGAGGCAGGAGGATCGCGAGTTCAAAGCCAGCCTCAGCAATGGTGAGACACTTAGCAACTCAGTGAGACCCTGTCTCTAATAAAATACAAATACTCTTCCCCCTTCAACCTCTACAGCTGGGGATGTGGCCCAGTGGTTGAGTGCTGCTGAGTTCAATCCCTGGTACCAAAAAAAAAAAAAAAAAAAAAAAAGATCAGGAAACTGACGTTCAGAGAGGTTAAGGCCCTCACCCAAGGTCACGCCACTGGTGACTGGCTAAGTCAGGTGGAACCCTGGCTTCTCAGACTCCACAGGACCCTCATCTACCTGTCAATCTCATCCCCTTTCCTTTCAACTTGAACCTCACAGAGACTCTCAACAGGGCGGGGGTGCTTCTTGGGAGGGTCTCAGGACCAGGTCAAGAAGCTCAGACTCTCAGGGGCTCTCTGTGTCTTCAGCATCCTCATCTTCATGGCCCTCAAGAACAGCAAAACGGGAAGCCTGCCTGTCAGTGAGATCTACAATTTTATGACAGAGCATTTCCCTTACTTCAAGGTGAGTCCAAGATCTATCTGTACCCACCACCCCAAGTCCTGGACAAGTCAGGCCTGTCTGGAGCTGGAGGGTTCAGTGCAGAGGTGAGAGGACTTAGAAAAGCCAGAGAGGGTTTGCCCCCATACCACCATCACACCTGCTTTCCCTTGTCTCAACCTGGAAAGGACAGAGCTTCCTTAGGGGCTCTATGTGGAGAACAGAGAGCTTAAGCTGCTCACTCGGTGTTACACAGCATATCTGGAGCTAGATCTTCTGCTGCAGGGAGGTGGTGATGTCAGTCCTGATAGGTTTCAGGGAGCATCCACCCACCCCAAGTAGGGAGAGAAAGTTGGGGAAAGAAATGAGAGGCTGTCCCCACCCTTACCCCTAGGATGCTGTGGGGCTGAGGAATTCCCACAGGAGCTGGTCAGCCAAGGTGACAAGGGGTGCTGAAGAACCCACTGCCTTCCAGGGTGAGATTAAGATCTGCCTCTGTGGGCGGCAGGCTCAGCTACAGTTCTACCAGAAAGTGGGGTGAGGGCTTCACAGTCTTCAGGTATCCCAGGGAACCAGCTGGCTCACCTGACTCTGCCCCCACCCTTGGTGCAGGATCTAGTTTCTATCATCCACAGAAGGGACTTCTAGGGCTTCTACTCAACTCCCTCCCTCGAGGCAAGACAGGTGCCCCTCTCCCCAGATGGGCAAACATATCAGAGAGAGCTGTTCATCTACCCAAGGTCTCACAGCAGATGGCATCCGTCGCTGGGTCAAGCTATTGGGCTTCACACATCTGCCCCTTCCCCCAGACCCTTCTGCACAGTCCCCTTCTTCTGGGGTGGGTGTGGGAAAAACCAGAGCTTATGTCTGAGAAGTGCCTTCTCCAAGACCTGCACCCTGATGGATATGATCTCATCTGCTACCCAGGCAGAGGGTAGGAATGGAGGCCCAGGTAATCCAGAACTGAGCTCCACCTGCTAGTGGATGAGTCCTGCC
The DNA here is from genome assembly GCA_025594165.1 of Tamias sibiricus. Classification (NCBI taxonomy): domain Eukaryota; kingdom Metazoa; phylum Chordata; class Mammalia; order Rodentia; family Sciuridae; genus Tamias; species Tamias sibiricus. The sequence continues at coordinate 45,959,403 of CM046660.1, forward strand.
CCCACCATCTACCCAATTGTCCTGCCTGGGGATAATTGGCATCTAATTTCAAACAAGTTTGTGCTTGCTGAGCTGCCATCAGATAGGGAGTGGGCAAGAGGGTCAGAGTGGTCTGGCTAGGGAATGGAAAAGTATTTTGACCCACCAGAGGTTCTGAAAAGAAGAGGAGGGGAAAGAGAGTTGTCTCTGAGATTCAAGAAGCATCAAAGCCTGTGTCCAGGGCTGCCCCCACACCCCTAGCAGGTCAGGGAACTGCACCCTTCCTTATCCCCTAGGCTGTTAGGTCCTCCAGGGCTTCCAGGGGCCAGGCCAGAGAAAGGGAAATGAGGTCCCTGCCTCCTCCTCTGAGTCTCCCTCTCTCCCAGCTCTTGGCCTGGCCCCCAGCCCCTCCCTGCATCTCATCTTCCTGGCTTAATTATTTTTCCTGGGAGCTGTGTAATCCCTGTTTTATGGGACTGAAGAGTGAAGAAGTCTAACAGCTTTTTTTTTTTTTTTATTCTAGTTGTTGTTCTTAACCAGTTGCGTCACTCCCTCATCCCTGAGTTTACATTTGACTTCAGAGAGTGAGCATCTGTGAGAATGGGAAGGGCCCCAAATGGCAGGGCCAGCCCTACGGGGTGACCTGGGCAGGGCCCTTGGTTAGGGGACAGAGCTGGAGTCTGGGCTCTGTCCCTACCTCCCTGTGTGATCCAGCACTATCTCCTTTCTTCTCTGGACTTCAGTTTCCCAATCTGCAAAATGGTCGGGTTGGACCAGTTGGCATATAGTTTCCTTCCAACTTGGACCATTCCCCTCTGACTCACCTAAGGAATTAGTTTGAAGATTCCCCTACCTTCTATATCTCTCACTCCCCATTTGAAGGTCATTTTTCTGGACAAGGGCAGTGTGGACTGTGGGGTGGGTGGCACTCATGTCCAAGGCAGCTGATGTGGGCGTCCTGTAGCCCTGTGAGTCAGGGATGTGGGACTGGGGAAGTGTCCAGCCACTGGACATAATTGTTAGTGCTGACCATCCCTCTTCCAAACAGGAAGTGACTGGGGTTGGGGCTGCCCTGGCATCCCAAAGTCACAGATTTATGGGGCCATAAAAGGCCCCAGTGCCCATTAACTCTGCCCATGGGGTGGCATAGCCTTGACTCCCAGAGGAGACTGTTGTGGGAATCAAAGGCTGGTCTGGTGGCTTAAGAATCTTCCCTGGTAACCCTGGGAGCCTTGGGGGGTCGTTTCAACCAGCCCCCTGCCCCAGGCCAGCTGTCCCCAAGAAAGGCTCTAGCATTTGCTGCCTGCAACTTGCAGGGACGCTGGCATTAGGGCCCAGTTCTGCTGGGCGTGATTCAGCTTGGCTGCTCCCTGGGGCAAACAAGCTGGGGAGGAGGGAGTGGCCACCCCACATTAACCAGAAACTCTGGGCTGAATGAAAGAAGGGCCAGAGGATGAGGGTGAAGGAGTCCTACTGGCCAGAGCAGCAGCTCTGTCCGCAGTTAGCCCCCTCTGGGCTCAGAGCTGTCTCAGAGTCTGGAACAGAGCAGGAGGTGGGGGATGGGAGGCCACTGGCACCCCCACCACCGCCTCTCACCCAACTGAGTCAGCCTAATGGTTTTTACAACCCTCCTTGGGCACAATTACTGCACTGGTGGCATGACCGGGCCTCCTAATGGGTGTTTATTCTGTTGGCACGAGCACCCCCTGCCTGAGGGCTGGCCTCCCCACTGGGGCACGCCCCCCAGGCACACTCATGCAAACACACACCCACACACTCAGACAATCATGGATACACACACACACACACACACACACACACACACACACACATACCCAGAAAGACTTTCTCACACACAGCCATTCTCCAGGACTTGTACAATCTCACATGCAGGAATTCCAGACCCATATCAGGAGATTCCACTCACACTGGGAGACACACTAAGGCACGTGCTCACACACACTGAGCAGGCACCACCCCCATGCACCAACACCCAGAAATGTGCTCAAACATATGTGCAACGTGGGCACACACCCAAACACTCACAGGCCCCACCCATCTTTCTTTTCTCCTGAGTTTGCCTCAGAAGGGATGAGGCAGACCAGGAAGGGAGGCTTCCACAACATCCATCACTCCTTCCTCAAAGCTGGACAGGCGACCGACCTTGGAGTTGTGAGCTCCCATTCCACAGAGGGAGTCTACACAGGCCTGAAGGCTCCATGGAGGCTGGTCCCACTTCAGTGGGTGCATGGACCAGGAGGCCTCTGTGCACCCACAAGGCCTCAAATTCTCTGAAACATTTATGGGCCAGGGACAGGACGGAAGGAAGGTGGATTTTAGTTGAAAATAACTTGTGTCAAGGTTCCTGCCCACCCTTTCCCCACCACTGAAGGGTACAGAGCACGTGCTAGGTACTGAGGAGGATGATCAACCCCAGAGTGGGTGGCAGTTCTGCACCCAGATGGGTGAAGGAGCCTTCTAGAGCCTAGCCCTGGAGCCGGTTCATGCTACCTGAGCCCAGCCTAAATTTTTGCTTTGCTCTGCTGGGGCAGACCGCACCGGATGGCTGGAAGAATTCTGTCCGCCACAACCTGTCCCTCAACAAGTGCTTTGAGAAGGTGGAGAACAAATCTGGAAGTTCCTCTCGCAAGGGCTGCCTGTGGGCCCTCAATCCAGCCAAGATCGACAAGATGCAGGAGGAGCTGCAGAAGTGGAAGAGGAAGGACCCCATTGCTGTGCGCAAAAGCATGGCCAAGCCAGGTGAGGGCGGCCCGAGAGGACCTGTGAGCCAGAAAACACTGGGGCAGAGTCTGAGGGTTCCAAGGCTGGGGAGGCTGTGGAGGAGGAAGATTTCATGGTGTTCTTTCTCTCTTGGGCCTTTTCAGAAGAGCTGGACAGCCTCATTGGAGACAAGAGGGAGAAGTTGGGCTCCCCAATGCTGGGCTGTCCGCCCCCTGGGCTGACAGGCTCGGGCCCCATCCGGCCCTTGGCACCCCCAACTGGGCTCTCCCAGCAGCTGCACTCAGTCCACCCAGCTCCAGGACCCATGCCTGGCAAGAACCCCCTGCAGGACCTACTGGGGGGGCATGCACCCTCCTGCTATGGGCAGACGTACCCACACCTCTCACCCAGCCTGGCCCCTCCTGGACCCCCGCAGCCACTGTTCCCGCAGCCAGATGGGCACCTTGAGTTGCGGACCCAGCCAGGCACCCCCCAGGACTCACCTCTGCCTGCCCACACCCCACCCAGTCACAGTGCCAAGCTGCTGGCTGAGCCTTCCCCAGCCAGGACCGTGCATGACACCCTACTACCAGACGGAGACCTTGGTACTGACCTGGATGCCATCAATCCCTCTCTCACCGACTTTGACTTCCAGGGTGAGCTGGGGGTAAGAAGGGGGAGGTGGGACAAGACTAGAGAGGTGAACCTAGCCAAGTCTCCATGCTGCCTGCCACTTGCTAGCTACTGGGTTTCCAGTCACCTGAATCAGAAAGCCAGGAGCAGGTGTCGAGCTTCCCACTCCCTCCCTGCCATCCAGAGCACAGGGCACAGAGGAACTTCACTGCCCCAGTTTCCCTCCTCCTGGTACCCTGAAAGTGTTTCAGTCGACCCTGTCATCAAGCCACTCTCAGCTCTGGCAAGACTGGAAAGAGCTCCAGGTCCTACCCCACACTCGCTTGTGAGTGAGCATTCCCAGGAGCATTTGCATTTTATCAGAGTTCAGCGTTTAACACAGAAAGAGAGAGATCCTCTCCCTGCAGGAGTGTGAGACTTCAGAGCGGGGCAGAGCCTGGAGAGATTCAGGGTCAGAAGTCCAGGGAGGGGGTCTATTTCTTGCACTCCATCTTGCCTGCTCCATCTCTGCATAAGGCCACCACACCCCGCCCATCTAAAATGCTGTGCACCCCCAGGCCCTGTGACTATCCACAAGTTTGGAGGGGACTGCTGAGGCCTCAGACCTTCCAGGCACTGAGGTGGAAACATTCACCAGCAGGTGTCAGGGAGGCAGCCTCCCCTCAGAGAGCTCCCAGTCTGATGGTCTGAGGTCTTGGGAAGCTATTGTTAGAAATAGCTTCATATAGATCTTCACGCCAGTCCAGACATGGGGAGCAGGGCTCAAGCAGCCTCAGGGGAAATGCAGACATGTGGGATACAATTGGCATCCACTCGTGCCCCTACTAAAGATCAGCATCATGCTAGCTTTACATCTGCTCTCTCTTCTGGACCTGTAGAACAGGAGGGAATAGGAAACCCATTTCACAGAAGCACACAGAGGTTACATTACCTGTTCAAGATCAGTTAGCTGGAAGAAAGGAATCAGGCTCAGAATTCAGGCAGCCAAGGCCAAACCAGGATTGTCAGACTCTCTTTCTCCAGACTCTGCAACCCTGATGCCCAGGGCAGGCACCCAGTCCCTGATTGCCATCCTGCAGGTCATACAACACAAAGAGGGTTCAGGCGGTAGCACTGTTTGTTCCTCAGAGTCAGGTGTGCTTCCTAGCTCTGTCCCCATTCCCTGGGCTCTGCAATGGAGGAGGCCCAGGAAGCCATCCACTTCATTGGGTTCAGTGGTGCATTGTGGGAAGGTATTTGGTCTGGGCTACAGATCCACCTTCCCTGGGGGAGCTAAGGCAGAAAACTGAGTAAAGAGTTTCTGGGAGTCCCCCAGGTTGCCCCCAAGTGCACAGCATCTGCGTCAACCCTTCAGTAGGCAATTTTCAAATCCTTGATTCTCCCCAAGATCTCTCCCTCCAACAACAACTAAAAAAAAAAAAAACAAGAGTCACAGAGGTCACCTAGATCTAGGACTTTTTTTTTTTTTTTCTTTTTCTTTTTGGTACTGGGGATTGAACTCAGGGGCACTCAACCACTGGGCCACATCCCCAGCCCTTTTTTTGTATTTTATTAGAGACAGGGTCTCACTGAATTGCTAAGTGCCTCGCCATTGCTGAGGCTGGCTTTGAACTCGCGATCCTCCTGTCTCAGCCTCCCAAGTGCTGGGATTACAGGCGTGTGCCACCACACCCAGCTTTAGGACTTTTAAAATTTAAAAAAAAATTTTTTTAGTTGTAGGTGGGCACAATATCTTTATTTTATTTATTTTTATGTGGTGCTGAAGATCGAACCCAGTGCCTCATGTGTCTAGGCAAGTGCTCTACCACTGAGCCACAACCCCAGCCCTAGATCTATGACTCTCAGACTGCTACATGGGAGTTGGAATCTGAGGCTCTGAGAGGGTTGGCTCTGTTTGAGATCACAGAGCTGATGTCAGGGTCTGCTCCCAGTCAGTGTCCCTCCAATCCTGCTCTTTGTAACATATGAAAGCCTCAGTTAGGTGGCAGACAGGGCTCCCCTGATGCCTCCCAGTGATGCTTATTTTCTCCTCCTTCTGCTCCCCCAACTAGGAAATCTGTGGGAACAGCTGAAGGATGACAGCTTGGCCCTCGACCCCTTGGTACTGGTGACCTCGTCCCCGACATCATCCTCCATGCCGCCGCCCCCACCACCACCCCACTGCTTCCCCTCAGGGCCCTGTCTGGCAGAGACAGGCAGTGGGGCAGGTGAATTGGCACCACCAGGCAGCGGAGGCTCTGGAGCCCTGGGAGACCTGCCCCTCACCACCCTCTACTCAGCGTTCATGGAGCTGGAGCCCACGCCTTCCACAGCCCCTGCCGGCCCCTCAGTGTACCTCAGCCCCAGCTCCAAGCCCATGGCCCTGGCATAAGCTGTGTCCAGCTTCGGCTCCAGCCTTTGCTTGGTCTGGAAGGCCCTGCTGGTTGTCTTCATTGGCCTCACCTTGAAGGTCAAGGAAGGAAAATGCTACCTGCCCGTCTGCCACTCAGCCAACTTGTTTGTTAGCTGGAAGCTGGGGCACAGGGGACACCACCCAGGACACTGCCCCTCACACATTTCTGCCACCTGGTAGTCCAGCGCCTCCCTCAGGGCCCCTGGAGAGCAATATATGGGCAAGAAGCAAATGCACTCTCCCTGGCCACGTCCATGGGCCATCAGCTCTCAGGCACACACGTAGGCTCAGGCTTACTCAGACACACCAGCCACATGCCTTATTCCCAGAGGAACCCATACCACATCAGAGAGCCTGACTTCATTTCTAGAGCTAAGGCTTTGGTTACCAAAGCTCAGGGGCCCCATCCCAGGTCAAAGAATCCCCCTAGAACCTTGTTCTGATTCCCACATGCTCCGCAGGCCTGGCCCCCTCCAGTCATGTTCTTTCCTAGAATCCCCCTGTATTTATTCTCCTGTCTTCATCCCAACAGCCCAGCAAGGAGGAGGAGATAGAGAACTAACTCCTCCTGTTGCCTGTGGACCCCCAACCCAGGGTGCTTGCTACTAGCTAGCCACACCCTCCCTGCCAGGCTCCACCCATCCTCAGCATATGCTTTGTCTGGCCATCCCCAGGGTGACACACAGGAGGGGCAACGTCCATCCCGGGACCAAACTGAGCCCAATTCCAACACAAAGTGTTTGGAAAAGCCCTTGCCCTTGGAAACTTGAATGAATCTTCTCCTAGTCCCGGATGCGGGAAGGGCCCCCTCCAGGTCACCACAATCCCCCTCTTTCTCTAGAAAGAAATTCATGTAGTTTAGGTCCCAGCTTCCAACTGTCTCAGGCAGCCTGAGTGTTCAGGGAAGGGAAGCCTGGTCCAGGCTGGTGAGGGAACACCCATGCACCCCTCTCTTTGACTGCCTGGCAGACCCACACACCCGAAAAGCACAAGGGATATCCCTGGAGATAGGGGTATGGTTCAGGTGCCTGCCAGGCCCCATCAAGTGGGATCCTCAGCCTACCCTGGGCCTAGGAGTGACAAGAACATCCAAATGGTGGCCCCCACTCTCATATGAGGCACAAGCAGATTCCTCAATGGCCTGCCATTGCCCACTGTCCTGGAACAATAAAGCAAGTGCCTTGTGATCTTGCTATTGAGCCTTCATTTCTGAGTCTCCCCTCCCTGAGCAGAAGGGCCAGGCCACACTGAACATAAATGTCCTGGGCCTGTGGTGTCATTCCCACCCCACCCAGAAGTGTGAAGTTTCCAAATCCAAAGGGTGAGGTATCTAGAAGGACTTCCTGGCTAGACTGGGGAGGCTGAGGTGCAGGCAGGAAGGGCCTCTTCCCAAGAGAACTTCCAAAGACACAGAAGGATGAGACTGAGCTGCCCAAGGAAGGGAGAGGAGTCCTCTCTCCTCACCACTTTCTACCGAGACCTTCCTCTTCTATCGATGCACCCTCCTCCCCACATGAGAAGGTCACTGCCCAGAAAGTATTTTGTCCTCCTGCCCTCATCTGTCTTCAGCTGAGAGAAATACAAAGTCTATTTGGGGTTCTAGGGTCCATAAGTGACAAGACTAGAGCATATCTGGTGCTGCGTGCATTGGTGGCCTTGGGAGGTGGTCTCTGAGGGGATCAGGGAGTCACTCAGTCCCATGGGATGAGGCAGAGACAGGAGTCTAACACACACAGGTGAACCTCAAGTCTTAGAGCAACTACAGGGAGGGCCTCTGCTTAGAAAGTTCTTCCGGGGTCCAAACCTGGGGGTCCGCCAATAGCTATCTAACTCTGCGAACAATCCCATTACAGAACCACACCCATGAGTGCCCTCCCTCCTGAAGCTCTAAGCCAGGGTCCAGGGCTGGGGCCAGGGTGGAGTAGGGTGTGGCAGAAGGCATGGCCAGCTGGCGCACCCAAGACCTGCCTGCCCTAGCCTGGCCCAGGCTGTCTAGGAAGAAGGAGAAGGCTCTCTGCCAAGCCCCCAGAGGATGTGGCACTTAGCTCTGGCCAACTCTGACCTGTGTATCGACACCCAGGCCCCCAAGGACAGGCTGTTTCTTGAGAGAACTTTACTGGGGCCACCTTCTCGCCTTAGACCCTATATCCCAACAGACATGAGAAGCAGAGGACATCCACAGAGGGCCCTTGGTCAGACCTGTCCCACAAGCATTCAGCACACCTGTGCACACTTTTTTTAAAAAAATGTTTATTTATTTGCTTTTAGTTGTACACAATGCAATGCATTTATGTCTACGTGGTGCTGAGGATTGAACCCGGGCCGCGCACGTGGTAGGCGAGCGCTCTACCGCTGAGCCACAACCCCAGCCCCACACCTGTGCACACTTTGGCTCAAGGAAGCCAGGAGGAAGATAGGACTTTGGGTATCGTTTTGTTGTTGTTGTTGTTTGTTTGTAACCAGACTGGACCTCAGACTTCTAAAACCCTCTGCTTCAGCATCACCCTGAAATGAGCCCGCACTTCTGCTCATATGCTGCCCTCTGCTGGCCACTCCGCACCAGGTGTTTAACTACTGTTTAGGGTAACAATTAGTGGGAATAGAAACCAATCTGCAACTCCCCTATTTTGCGGGGGAATTAACTCCTTTGTTAAAGGATTCTATGAGGGTTCTAAAACTGATTATAATTCATGCATCCACAAACTTGGAGAAGAAAATTAAATATTTATCTTCACCCATCACGACTTGCAATTTTTTTTAAAATATTTTTTTCAGTTGTAGTTGGACACAATACCTTTATTTTATTTATTCATTTTTATGTGGTGCTGAGGATCAAACCCAGTGCCTCACACGTGCTAGGCGAGCACTCTACCACTGAGCCATAACCCTAGCCCCTCTACCTGCAATTTAACGTTTCCTCCATTATGACCATCAGCAATAAATCACAGTGGCTTCAGAAGTACCTGTGACTTTGTCACTAGAACTCACAGGTATTGGTCTGGGCACACATCTGTAATCCCAGAATATCTAAAACCTGAGGAAAGAGGATCACAAGCTTAAGGCCAGCCTCAGCAACTTATTAAGACCCTGTCTCAAAAAAAATAAATAAAAATAAAAGGACTAAAAGTGTAGCACCACCGGGTTCAATCCTCAGTCAGTACCATGAGGGAAAAAAGAAGAAAAATAACACAGATATTGGAGGCTGGGGCTATAGCTCAGTGATAGAGCACTTGCCTCACATGTGTGAGGCACTGGGTTTGATCCTTAGCACCACATAAAAATAAATAAATAAAATAAAGGTATTGTGTCCATCTATAACTAAAAAAGTGTTTTATAAAAAACAACAGGGCTAGGGTTGTGGCTCAGCGGCAGAACGCTCGCCTCGCACGTGCGCTGCCCGGGTTCGATCCTCAGCACCACATAAACATAAATGCATTGCTTTGTGTACAACTAAAGTAAATAAATAAATATAAACAACAACAACAACAAAAACACAGGTATTGGACTGGAGATGGAGCTCAGTGGTTGAGGCTTGCCTAGCATGTGTAAGGCCCGGAGTTTGATCCTGGCCAGCACCGTGAAAAAAAAAAAAAAATTACAAATATCTTTTCTTTTCTTTCTTTCTTTCTTTTTTTTTTTTTTTTTTTTTTTTTGGTACTGGGGATTCAACTCAGGGACACTCGACCACTGGGCCACATCCCCAGCCCTTTTTTGTATTTTATTAGAGACAGGGTCTCACTGAGTTGCTAAGTGCCTCACCATTGCTGAGGCTAGCTTTGAACTCATGATCCTCCTGCCTCAGCCTCCCGAGTGCTGGGATTACAGGTGTGCGCCACCGCGCCCAGCTTACAAATATCTTAATAGTATATTGTAGGCATTGAAGAATATATACACATGTATATATGGATTTTAATACATAAAATGTTTAAGATTCCAATATGTTTTATGTTCTTACAAACCTCATATTGTCTGTAGACTTTAGCAGATTGACAACAAAGGCATCCACAGCACATAAGAAAGTAAAGCTGCTGGATGGAAGGGAAGTGGACCCTGAGGGCTAGGTGGAGGGTGCTGGGTTACCATCTAGGGGTGCTGGGCTCATTGTCTCCATTCAGCAAAGAATTGAAGAACAGAACACAGAGATAGAAAGCAAGAAGTAGGTTTATTGCAAAAGCAACAGAGATACTGAGATAGACTTCTTCAAAGAGAAGGGGCCCCAAAGCTGAAAATCCAATGGGGAAGTTTTGGGCTGTTCTTTTATGGTCTCTGGAATTTCCTCCCGTCCTATCTCCTCCCCTGTCCATGCACTCCTCACTATTATTGATTGGTGCCCCCTCTGTCCATGCATCTGTTGTAGTTTTTCTATTGGATCCCCTGCTTGGGAGCACAAATATGGAAGTGTCCGACTGGGTGCCCCGCTTGTGTCCACAAGCGCTTTCGTCAAGCAGGAAGTTGACCTCCTCAGAAGACCCTTCCATGCTCCTTTGTTCTGGCCCTGGCCCCTACCTCCTCACTCATCATCTTGTCCTGGCTGCCTAAGGCCTTCTATATCTCCCTTAAGAGGACTCAGGATGGCAGCTCTTTACCAACTGGAAGGAAGCATCTCAGTATTCTTTTGTTTGTTTGTTTGTTTGTTTGTTTTTTATTTTTAGTTGTTCATGGACCTTTATTTAATTTATTTGTACGTGGTGCTAAGAATCGAACACAATGCCTCGCACATGCTAGGCAAGCACTCTACCACTGAGCTGTAATCCCAGCCCCATCTCAGTATTCTTAACACCTGTTAACGCTCTGCAGGCCAGCCCGGGAGGGCATGAGCTGTGGGGTTCCATATAGCATTTGCACTTTCCTGTTCTACTCAGTGGCAGGATGGATCTTCACAATGCTTTTAGAGTCAAAGTAAAAAACACTGGCCCACTTTGAAAGAGAATAGGGGAAGTCTGGCTCTACCAAAGGAATTACTGCCCCTTCAAGGTCAACAGCACATCAACTTCAGCACCAGGACTAGCCCCACCTCCACCCTGTCTTCTTCCTCCTTCTACTACCTAGGGATCCTCTAGATTCCTAGGGAAAGTGCCATTGCCAACAAGAACAGTGACAGAAGCATGAAGACTTCAGAGGAGCAGGGGGCCAGGATTTTTCCTAAGGTGGAATCTTGTATCGGGAGCCCCCTCCTGTCTGAAGGTGGAAGTGCAGCAGATGCTATCTGGAATCAGCCGGGTCCAATTAGCAATTCTGGTGAGGACTATTTATTATTGGGGTGGTAGGGGAGGGGCCTCTTCCTGATAGCAGTGGAGGACTCTCCTCCTTCTTGCTGTAGCTCCTCTGCAGACTTGTAACCCCATAAATTACAACAACGACAAAATAAACGTTTCCTCCTCTAAAATGGTTCTTGTCAGGTCTTTCGTTCACAGGAGCAAAAAAGCTGACTGAAACCATAATCCCTCATCCAATCAGTCACCAGTCCTAGGAATTTCATCTCTTAAAAAAGAAAAAAAAAAAAAAACCTCAACTTCATCTATTTCTGTCCACCTCTGCGGACACTGACCTGTTCCAGGTTCCCTTCATCCCTCACCCCAATCCCTGCAACACCTTCTTCACTGCCCCCCACCCCCATCACCTACCCCTCCACCTCCAGTCTGGTAATGCATGGATCCAGACAGCTAGGATTCAAATCCTGATCTGCCACTTAGCCACTGTGCAATGTTGGCTAGGGAAGCTAACCTCTCTGCACCAATATTTTCTGTAAAATGTGCATAATAATAGTGCCTTCTTCAGAAATGGTTGTGAGCATTTTATGAGCACATCCATATACCAGCATCAGGCCAAACACTTAATAAAAT